>CM032446.1:164635220-164750220 GCA_019049505.1 Pachyrhynchus sulphureomaculatus
ACACTTATCAAGCCATTACTTTGCTTGAACAGTATTTTTCCGTCCAAAAAACAGTGTTTAATCAACAAATGAAATTCGATTTTTCCATTGTTTTGAAAATATCAAAAGTAGCGTCACTAAAACCACTGTAATTTGTAAATTAATCATCGAAATGTCATGAAATTTTGACACGTATCGTTTGAAGGTTGATACTCCCTAAAAATCATATGGATTTTTTTTTGAAAAGGGCGACATCTATGTATCAGACCAAAAACTCTTCAGCCTATGTGTTAGATAGACATATGCTGTCGCGGACTTTTTTGTAGAACTATTTGAGGTGAATAATATTTCCTTACATCTTTTTCACGTTTTACACAGTTTACTTTACCTCTCCGACGACTGATTTTTTTTCGACTTCATCCACATTCATCATCGTAAGTCGGCTAATTTAAACAAAATATACACAATGTAAATTAGCCGACCTATAAAGATGAATGTCGATGAAGTCGCAAAAAAAAAAAACGTCGGAAAGGTATCTTTGCATGCACTGTATAAATAGTTGTTTAACTATTTATACAGTTTAACTATTTATGCATTTATCATGTATTTACATGCAAACAATGTATAGCTATATTAGTAGGTACATCTATGCATGTTCTGTCGCAAAATCCCATATATTTTGTTAGGCCTCAAATCTGCATTTTCTTACCCATTCGGAAGACAGTATTGCCAAGTCTGTATGAAGAAGTAGCTTTTCGGCTATCTAGGGTATTGTTACCATAGAGATATTAGAATAGAGTAGGTGAGTTGTTGATAGAAACGCGGCGCTCATAGAAAGAGAAAACAATAATAGGTGCCATTCTGTCCCTCTTACTTGGCGCACGCCCAAGACACTTAGAGTTCGTACCCGTGCAAGAATGTTATTCGTATTCTTCGCTCGCTCTGATAAGAGAAACAAGATGATTTATATTATTTCTTTCTTTTTAACGACGCCATGTTTTCGCTTACAGCAGGCCCTGTACTTTACCTCCTCTATTCTAATATCTCTACGATTGTTAGTGTGTATTGGAGTTAGGTTAGATGTCAAAAGGGCGTTATGAGACAGTGTTGCCAACTCTATGTGAACTAGACTAAAGGGTTCTTATTATAGTGGTGAGGGGTGTGTTAGACTCCGTTAAAAAGTCTTTATTATGACGATGTGGTATATTTTTACAATTATCTTGGTTATTTTAGTATGTAATGGGGAAAGGTTAGATGTGAAAAAGGCGTTAATGAAGTTAGTAGTTGTTTTTTGATAAAAAGTTTGTCAATTAAAAGAGTTAGTGGTTGTTTCTTGATAAAAAAAATGTTGTTAAAAGGACATAAGAAGAGAGTTGATGTATTCGTATGTAGATGTGAAAAAGGCGTTAATGAAGTTAGGGAGATGAAAAAGGCATAATTTTAGGTATTTCTTATTAAAGGAGTTGTCAAAAAGGCGAAATAGGTGTTGTTTTTTTGTTAAAAAGTAATTGAGAAAGGAATTATATGGTTTTAGAAGATAGTTGGTGATGTATGACTTGGGATAGGCTAGACTAGACCAAAAAGTCCTTATTATGACAATGAGGGGTAGGCTGGCCAATAAGACGATGAGAGCTGTGCTAAAAATAATTTTTTAGCAGGACAATATACCCTCAGCTTTGGATGGCATTAAGTATTAATACATAGTATAGAATAAATTCTCCCGTCGCGTCTGTCAGTCTGTTTCTGTCTCTCTCTCTCTGTGCACAATTTTTTCAGTAACTACTGAACGAATTTTATTCCGAGTTTCTTTAATGAATAGAGTGTTCCATAGCAAACGTTTAAGTGTATAATTTGTGGATATTTTGTGAAAATTAGCGTACCTATGACGATGAATGTCGATGAAGTCGGAAAAAAATTAATTTGTGGAGCGGTATCTTCGCGGGCACTGCGTAAATAGTTAGAGATATGTAAAAACAACGTATGGAAATATTGTTCGCCTTAAATAGTTCTACAAAAAAGTACGCGAAAACATATATATAACACATGGGCTGAAAAGTCCCGGGCCTAACACATAGATGGCGCTAGTTTTATTGCAGTCACCTTTTTTTCAGTTAATACTAACCTTCAAAAGACAGCTGTTAAAATTTCATGATACTCTATTCATTAGTTTGTGAGTTATTGTGCTAAGAGTGACGCTACTTTTGTTATTTTCAAAACAATGGATCAAAAACAATTTCGTGTTTTAATTTTACACTGCTTCTTGATGGGAAAAAATACCGTTCAAGCGAAGCAATGGCTTGAAAAGTGTTATAGGGACTCCGCTCCATCAGAAACAACAATAAAATGTTGGTTTGCTGACTTCAAACGTGGTCGTAGAGACACCGATGATGCAGAACGCAGTGGACGTCCAAATGAGGCGGTAACACCAGAAAACATCAAAAAAATCCATAAAATCGTTTTGAATGATCGAAAAGTGAAGTTGCGTGAGTTAGCTGACATCGTAAAGATATCAAAAGAACGTGTTGGCTTTATATTGCATGAGCATTTGACTATGAGAAAGCTCTGTTCAAAGTGGGTGCCGGGTTTGCTCACTGTTGATCTAAAACAAGAACGTGTTGATGATTCTGAGCAGTGTTTGGCCATGTTTAAACGTAACAAACCGGAATTTTTGCGTCGATATGTGACAATGGATGAAACATGGATCCATCACTTCACTCCGGAATCAAAACGATCGTCATCTGAGTGGACAGCAACTGGTGAACCTCGTCCAAAGCGCCCGAAAGCACAACAATCCGCTGGAAAGGTTATGGCCTCGGTATTTTGGGATGTGCGTGGTGTAATATTCATCGACTATCTTGAGAAAGGAAATACCATCAACAGTGAATATTATATAGCGTTATTGGAGCGTTTGAAGGCCGAAATTGCAAAGAAACGACCGCATATGGCAAAGAAAAAAATTTTGTTTCATCAAGACAACGCACCGTGTCACAAGTCAATCAAAATAATGGCAAAACTACATGAATTGAACTTCGAATTGCTCCCACATCCACCGTATTCGCCAGATTTGGCTCCCAGCGACTACTGGCTGTTCGCAGACCTGAAAAAAATGCTCGCCGGTAAGAAATTTCGCACGAATGAAGAGGTTATCGCTGAAACTGAGGCCTATTTTGAGGCCAAAGATAAATCGTTCTACAAAAGTGGTATTGAAATGTTAGAGCAGCGCTGGAATGATTGCGTTGCTCTTGATGGAGATTACGTTGATGAATAAAGCTAATTTTGAACCAAAAAAAAAAACCGTGTTTTCTTTGTTAGGCCCGAGACTTTTCAGCCCATGTGTTATATATATATATATATATATATATATATATATATATATATATATATATATGCATACATATACATATGTATGTATGTATGTATATATATATATATATATATATATATATATATATATATATATATATATATATATATATATGTATATATATATATATATATATATATATATATATATATAATTTCCATTAATGTGTATAAAATTCCATAATTAAATTAAAAATTGGAATTTAGTTTGGATGTTTCATTCATCTTTTTTCCACAGAGGGTAACCAGGCCGTATTAATTTAAATTAAAAAATATGTGATTGTAGCAAAATGGTAAATGAAAGAACCCTTTTAATGAAACATTTTTAATTATGAAAAGCTTAGCAGCTAATCTTTTTTAAAGAAAAAAATATTCATGTATGAATGGAAATAGAAAAATATGGATATCTAGTTCTAAGAAACTGGGAAGTTAAAAAATATGAAATAAATTGAAAAGTAACGCTCTGTACCAAAAGATTATCAAGTTGGGATGACAACATACACAATGATGGAGAAAGAAATACTACATGCAACTTACACTACCTTTATGTTTGGTAGCGGCTTTTAGACTGTGAACTACTTGTACAATTTTGGCGGCCACGGTCGTATACATCTAAATATAAATTAAACTTTGCCCTTTCGTTTTTGTTCGTAGTGATGTTGATTGATACATATGTTCTAAACTGGTATATATTCTTTTGTGGAACTTTTTGAGAAATACCTATTTAGAAATGTGTGGCGGCCCTAGCTCCGTGGCGTAGTATTATTATTAATTTATTTAAGTATATTTGGCTTGACCATATACATAGGTAGTAGTTGTTGCAAAAAATATAGTAACTTCCATGGTAGCACTACCACCTTGTCTGAGAGGTTCCATGAACTACGAGAATGTATGTTTCGGCACTTGGATAGCGACATCCTCACTCTTAGGATATGAAAAACAGGGTTGTTTCTTATTCAGGCGGGGAGGTGAACGACAAAAAAATCAATTTTAATTTTATTTTATTCTTTTAATATTAAATAAGAAATCATATTATATATTTTGAATCAAATAAGTATGTAGGCTAGTTGCTACTAGAAAGGAAGGAAAAAATGGCAAAGTCTTGTTTCTCGGTTTATAGACCATTTTGGAAAGATAATAAACAATAAGTTACAAAAGAGAAATACACTCAAACCACTGCCCGCAACCTGTTTCTTTCCAAAAGCTTTGCCATTACATTGTGACTATGCAAACTTACATAAAAATTGAATCAAATCCAGAGAAGAAAAACTATATTTTCCATTTTGCACCTTCTGAAGGTGATTCAACATTGAAAATATTGCCATTAAGTATTCGTCATCATCATCATCAATAAACCCATATTTGTCCACTAATGGACACAAGCTTCCCCAAGGTACTTCTATCCTGAGCAGCTGCTATCCAATTTGTAGCTATTCCTTTCCGATCGTCAGTCCATCTAGTGGGTGGTCGGCTTAGGCTTAGTTTATCCGCTCTTCTTCGTCATTCCAAGATTTTTCCTGTCCACCTACCATCTTTCATTCTCGCAACATGACCCGCCCATTTTCACTTCATCTCTGCTATTCGCTCGAGAATAGCTTCAACAACCGTCTTTCAGTGAATATCCTTATTCCTTATTCTATCCCTTAGGCTTATACCAAGCATCAATCATTCCATTCTACGTTGTGTTTATCTACATGCCGACGTAAATAAATAATATAAATAACAACTGGTAGAACACACGTATTAAAACTTTTCCTTTTAAGGCTGATTGAAACCTCGCTTGTGAACACGTCGCGAAGTTTACCATAAACTGCCAATCCTAGTATTATCCTTCAGAGTAATTCAGTAGTTTGAATATTTCTGCCTATCCTCACCTCATGACCTAGATACTTCTATCTTATCGAAATTAACCTTTAAGCCGATTTATGTATCAGCTCTTTCAGTTCTTGAATGGGTGAGCTTTTCTCCATTGGCAACGCTTCTATTCTCTCATTCTAGTTCCTTGAAGGGATGATCTAGAACCGTAATGAATAATTTAGGTGTCCTCCTGCCTGATTCCTCTTTCTGTTTTGATCTTTTTTTGTAAGGTAGTGAAGATAGACATTTATTAAGGCGATTTTATGTATATTTGTCTATAATTTTTAAAAAGCGGGGATCAATTCGACATTCATTCAATACGTTCAGGATGGCAATTAACTTGGCAGTTAGAAAGCCCTACGAAACTCGACAAATATCAAAACAAGAGCTCTATTACACACAACAGATTTTTCGAATAACAATTTTAAACACTGTAGATGATCGCTGGTTGCATAGTGAGTTAGAAATTCCTTGTTTCCTCGGTTGATATAGCTCGAATTTAGATTCTAGTCTATTGGTTAAAATTCTAGAACATATCTTACATAGGTGGTTAGGCAACCTACCTGGCCTGTAATTTTCTAAATTCGTTGTGTCACCTTCTTTATTCAATAATATCGTAGATGAGTTGTTCCTCGCTGTGATATTCTAATTGAAGACACAAATTAAAAAGTTTTAGGTTGTTGCTCATCGGCACGGGTTTTCCAAGTTTTATGACCCCAGTCACTATTCCATCTTTTCCAGGAGCCCTATTGTTTTTCATTTTATTGAGAGCGTCCAGTACTTCACCTCAAGAGATTTCGAGTATATCTTCAAAGCTCTAATTTTCTATTGTTTCAAGTGGTTCTTCTCTAATTTGATAGATATGCGAATTATACAAAGTTGCATGAAACTCTTCTACCTTACGTATCAATGTGTCTCTGCCTGTTATTAGATTACCATTATTGTCTATTAGTTGGAAAATTTCTCGTTTTCTATTTGAGATTTAAGTGTTGCTATATTATAAAAAATATCCTCAACTTTAAATATATTTAAGTTTTAAAGAAATATATTAAATTTTTGTTGTCTTATAACTAATTTATCTTCTGTGCCAATGGGCCTGAGCGTTAACCTTGTATTCTAATATACTCCGTACGAAATACTTATCACTTGTGTACCGGCTACAGACCCTTGCCTGGAACGATTTTATTCAATGGGGTCTTGTGCCTAATTAAATGCTTACGAGCTAAAGGTGTTGTCAAAAATGGGTGGACCGGTTTTCGTCAAACAAAAGATTTATAAACCTAGTACCAATAAAGAAAAAGGACAACACTTTTCCACCAAATAAACGGTGGAAAAATCTGAAAATATTGCTTTAGGGATCAACTCTTCTCTTAGCTTTTCTGATAAGATCACCAACTGAACCGTAGAGTTTAGTCACCAAGAACACTCAGAATAAAGAAGTTAACTCTAGTAACTGTGAAGCAAAAGAAGAATGATATCAATTAATTTAGAAAGAGTTACAAAACTAAATTGGCAGTTCGGAGTCAAAATAAATCAATTATAAGACATTAACTGTACTATCTAAAAGTGATTCTGGTAAAAATAAATAAAATAATTAGAAATTGTAGGTACTAGTCAAGTCGCTATGTATGTGGGCTTCATCCGTGAAAGAAAACAATACTTTTGTAACGACTTGCTAGTTGCAAGCATAGGCTTCAACACACTCCCATTTTTACTATACTGAGTGAACATGCAAATGCCATAGTTTTTTTTTATTATAATATAAAACTAGAAATTAGATATAACTTAACCAATAATATAGATTTTATTGAATTGATACTTGCATGCAATGATTTGTTTGCTTACAGTCTGTCAAGTAAGAACGTGACCGCGGATATTCTTGAAAAAATGTGTTTCGAGAATATTTTTTGCCATCAATATAGTCTTTGATTTGTTAATAACAGTGTAATTACGTTAGTAACTTGTCCAATGGCCTCCTGCATCGCTAATCGCCTGGCATCTTCACTCCATGCTGCCGACGAAATTTTCTGCATACTCTGCAAATTTTTCGAATCTCGCGGGACAACTGAGTCAAAGTCCTCAGAGTCTTTCCTCTGAGCTTTCTCTTTACAAGGGACCAAACCTTTTCAATAGGGTTGGCGTCCGACGATTGCGCGTGGGCCCAACCGAGCCGCTTCGCGACGCGATTTTCGCCCAGCGAAGGTTTCTTCAACGTGCTTCAGAATTTGACCTCATGAGCACGAAGAGTTGTTGAATAGTCTCATGAAACACATTCAAACCTGATTTTCCTAATTTTGTCGCTCCTTGACGCAGCGTCAATTTTGGGTTCCGTAAAAACCAAGACACGATTCGTTTTTTGACTTTCGGAGTGACTTTGGCTATAGAGCCACGTTTTGGCAAGTCGTCAATATTTTTTCGTCTCTTTAAAATGATTTATCTACTTGTTCACAAATGGCACCGACTATTTAATATATCTAACCACAGCAACATGTGCCATTTTAGGCTCCTTTGGATGGGAACAAAGAAAGACAGCCTCGAAGTAACGCGCAAGAAAGTATTTTGGATTTTTACGTGATTTCGACTAAAGTTCGGAATCAATTATAGCGAAAACGTTTCTCCTTAACAGATTGTATCTTGAATTGTTTACATTATTGTGGGACCTAACAACACAATACTTATATTGTTACAATTATCAGTAACCTACAATGCAGATTCAAAATCAGGATAATTTATTTGTATATAAAAATTATATGTTTTATATATATGTTATAGTTTTCCTACGTTTATGATGATTACTTTACTTGAAAGGGTAAGGCCATTCCAGAATTTTTAAAAAACCGTTTTTTTTTGGCTATTATGTTACCTTGAAGCCTAAGAATAACAAAAAAATTGTTTTACCTGTCGGTACATCGGGCTTGAGTTTGTGGCCCTCTTACCTTACAAAAATCACTTACCTGTGGGATTCTAGTAAGTTTATAAGATTCATATAAGGCTTTGGAGATCTCGTAAATGATATAAATACAGCGAAGTACTAGTATATACTCTCATCCAATACATCGTCAACAGTTTCACGAGATTGGTTCTCTCGGATCGTATATTTCAGGTTCTAATCGAACAGACGATTGCCGAAGTCAGACCCATTCGAACCGGAGTCCCCTAAGGTTCCGTTCTCTCCCCCCATTTATTCAACATCTACACGGTCGATATTCCCAAGTAGGACCATACATCCTCTATAATGTATGCCGATGATACCGCCACCACCAAGTCGACCAAGATTATCACCAGCCGCCTCCAACGCCATCTCGATACGCTAGTCCCCTGGTTCGAACATTGGAGAATCTAGCTTAATTGAGCCAAGATCCAAGCCATCATGTTTCAAAGGCCCACAACTCACCATTGGAAAGTCTCACCCTCCAAGACACCAGACTCCAATGATTAAACAGCATCAAGTACCTGGGTCTCCACTACGACAAGCGGCTAGTAGGAAAGGATTAGGTCACCGCCTCTACCAAGAAAGCCAACCAACTCCCCGGCAAGCTCTACCCATTACTCCATTTTCCATATTCGATGTTATTTCTTGCTTCCAAGTTAAGCCATTTTTGTCTGGCAAAGAAAAAAACCTTTTTCTGTAACATTTGTCTTAGAGTAAAGTTATCGTTATAATCGTAGGAAACTATATAATAGACTGCTTGTTCAAAGAACTCCCTCTGCCACTTTTACCTTTGCTACCGCTATATGTTGATTTGTCGCTCATTTTTAAACACCAATCTAAGTAATAAATGAAAAGTGATTGAATTCGAAAAATAATAGTGTGTGCTTGGCGTCTTTTTAACCCAGTATATACAGTTACAGTTAATTTATTGGCTAATTAAGTAGCTTTACGCTATTACTACATATTATACATTTGCGTGGCTACAGAAACCTAAGACACATATTAGATCTTAAGATATATATACATGTTAGGGACCTAACTAATTTAGCCTAGGTAAGAAGTTTATATAAATATTTGGGAGAACTTAAGATATTTCATGAATATAGACTTAAAGTTAAAGTTAAAATTAATTAAGCTAACTTAAGCTAATCCGGTGGCATGGGGTCCGAGGTCCTTGAGAGACGACGTCGGGCATGGCGTAGAGAAGGGCCGTCCTGATTGTGGGTTGGTTCGTCGCTTTGTCAAGGAATTTGAGTTGAATGTTGCTCATAAATTCCCGGATAGTTGGCATCTGGAGGTCTCGGTGAATCTGGGTGTTGCAGACAAAGAGTGAGGCTTTGGCGATGATAGGGGGGGGGCTTGTTTTGGATAGTCTGGAGCATGGGTCT
Source organism: Pachyrhynchus sulphureomaculatus (assembly GCA_019049505.1). Lineage (NCBI taxonomy): Eukaryota > Metazoa > Arthropoda > Insecta > Coleoptera > Curculionidae > Pachyrhynchus > Pachyrhynchus sulphureomaculatus. The sequence continues at coordinate 164,644,740 of CM032446.1, forward strand.
GCGGAAGCATGACATCTGGCACTATGCTGGGCTGGAGTAGCTCAAACCGGCTCGATTGATTATCTTCGAGATTGTTAACTTGTTGCGAGTTGACAATTTGCTAGACTTGAGGGGAGGGTAGAGCTTGCCGGGGAGTTGGTTGGCTTTCTTGGTAGAGGCGATGACTTAATCCTTTCCTACTAGCCGCTTGTCGTAGTGGAGACCCAGGTACTTGATGCTGTTTAGTCATTGGAGTCTGGTGTCTTGGAGGGTGAGACTTTCCAGTGGTGAGTTGCGGGCCTTTGAAAACATGATGGCTTGGATCTTGGCTTAATTAAGCTGGATTCTCCAATGTTCGAACCAGGGGACTAGCGTATCGAGAAGGCGTTGGAGGCGGCTGGTGATAATCCTGGTCGACTTTGTGGTGGCGGTATCATCGGCGTACATGATAGAGGATGTATGGTCCTACTTGGGAATATCGACCGTGTAGATGTTGAATAAATGGGGGGAGAGAACGGAACCTTGGAGGACTCCGGCTCGAATGGGTCTGACTTCGACAATCGTCTGATCGATTCGGACCTGAAATATACGATCCGAGAGAACCAATCTCGTGAAGCTGTTGACGATGTATTGGATGAGAGTATATACTAGTACTTCGCTGTATTTATATCATTTACGACATCTCCAAAGCCTTATATGAATTTTATAAACTTACTAGAATCCCACAGGTAAGTGATTTTTGTAAGGTAAGAGGACCACAAAAGTTTAAACTCAAGCCCGATGTACCGACAGGTAAAACAATTTTTTTGTTCTTCTTAAGGCTTCAAGGTAACATATTAGCCAAAAAAAACGATTTTTTAAAAATTCTGGAATGGCCTTACCCTTTCAAGTAAAGTAATCCTCATAAACGTAGGAAAACTATAACATATATATAAAACATATAATTTTTATATACAAATAAATTATCCTGATTTTGAATCTGCATTGTAGGTTACTGATAATTGTAACAATATAAGTATTGTGTTGTTAGGTCCCACAATAATGTAAACAATTCAAGATACAATCTGTTAAGGAAGAACGTTTTCGCGATAATTGATTCCGAACTTTAGGCGAAATCACGTAAAATCCAAAATACTTGCTTGCGCGTTAGTTCGAGGCAGTCTTTCTTTGTTCCCATCCAAAGGAGCCTAAAATGGCACATGTTGCTGTGGTTAGATATATTAAATAGTCGGTGTCATTTGTGAACAAGTAGATAAATCATTTTAAAGAGACGAAAAAATATTGACGACTTGCCAAAACGTGGCTCTATAGCCAAAGTCACTCCGAAAGTCAAAAAATGTGTTTCATGAGACTATTTAACAACTCTTCGTGCTCATGAGGTCAAATTCTGAAGCACGTTGAAGAAACATTTGCTGGGCGAAAATCGTGTCGCGAAGCGGCTCGGTTGGGCCCACGCACAATCGTCGGACGCCAACCCTATTGAAAAGGTTTGGTCCCTTGTAAAGAGAAAGCTCAGAGGAAAGACTATAGCCAAAGTCACTCCGAAAGTCAAAAAATGTGTTTCATGAGACTATTCAACAACTCTTCGTGCTCATGAGGTCAAATTCTGAAGCACGTTGAAGAAACATTTGCTGGGCGAAAATCGCGTCGCGAAGCGACTCGGTTGGGCCCCACGCACAATCGTCGGACGCCAACCCTATTGAAAAGGTTTGGTTCCTTGTAAAGAGAAAGCTCAGAGGAAAGACTCTGAGGACTTTGACTCAGTTGTCCCGCGAGTTTCGAAAAAAAAATTTGCAGAGTATGCGGAAAATTTCGTCGGCAGCATATATATATATATATATATATATATATATATATATATATATATATATATATATATATATACATATACATATATATATATATATATATATATATATATATATATATATATATATGTATATACATATATATATATATATATATATATATATATATATATATATATATATATATATATATATATATATATATGTATATATATAAACATATATATATATATATATATATATATATATATATATATATATATATATATATATATATATATATATAGGTGAGTTTAAGAAAAGGCTACGGTACGGTTAGTTCTGCAACTTTCAGTCACAGCTGCTCTAAGACTAATTAAAAGAGTATTTATTTAAATGTTTCAGCAATAAAAGTTATTAGTTACGGCTTCGCTGTAACTAGTATTCCAACAGGAAAATCCATAAATTCTAATATATAACTTTCAATTCTAAAAAACTAATATGAATATACTATTTCTTAGTGGATAAAAAGTTGTTTGCAATAGGAAGATAAATATTACTTTGTTTTTATTAGTCATGCTTAGTCAAGATTTTTTTTTTAAATTAATTCTGACAAAAGTTGTTTAATCCTACATATTCACAATTAAACTAAACTGCTTACTAATATAGTTGATAATTTCATTCTAAATATTTGTAAATTAAACTGTTTTGTTTATTATACAATCAAATGCGAGCTAAATTCATAAAGCTTCACATTGCGGTACCTTATATAATGGGTGTGTGAATTAATTTTAAGGAATTTTTCGGTAAAAATATCGCTTTATGCATTTGAATACCACGTTGAAAGAACGACTTATCTTTAGAGTCTATCCACCAATTGACCCATTTTTTGGTATCCTCGTAAGAATGGAAGCGCTGTTCAGACAGGCCGTGCGTCATCGATCGGAACAGTGTCTAGTGAGTACGGCGGTTGAGGTAGGATATCCCATCCACGCGCTTCTGCCGTTTTCTTGACGGGTTTTGCAACATGTGGCCGAGTGTTGTCATGTTGAAAAATCACTTTGTCGTGTCTTTTGGCATATTGCGGTCGTTTTTTCTGCAATGCTCGACTTAATTGCATCAATTGTTGTCGGTAACGTTGTCCAGTAATAGTTTCGTTGAGTTGGCGTAGCTCATAATATACTACATCCAGCTGATCCCACCAGATGCACAGCATAAGCTTAGAGCCGACGATATTCAGATTTGGCGAGGATGTTGATGGTTGACCGGACTTCATCCATGATTTTTGGCGCTCTGGATTATCGTAGCGTGTCCATTTTTTATCACCAGTTACGATACGATGCAAATAACTTTTCCAATCGTGCCGTTGAAGCAGTGGTTCACAAGTGAAAATCACCTTTCAACGTTTATCGGTTTCAATTCGTGGGGCACCCAAGTTCCTTGGTTTTGAATCATTCCCAGTACATGTAAGCACTTAGAAATGGTTGTGCGATCAAGTCCTAATAACTCTGCAAGTTTTTTTTTCCATTTAACACGGCTCTTCATCGAGTAATGCCTCCCGTTCTTCATCTTTAAACTTTTCGGCTGGTCTGGACTCTCTTTGTCTTTCATGCCGATATCCCCACTTTTAAAGCGTCGAAACCAGTACTCACATGTCCTTATCGATGGAATATAATCGATATAGGCTTCCGACATCAATCGACAGCTTTCAGCAGCGGTTTTTTTTTTCGAATTAAACAAAAAAAGTAGCGCTTCCCACAAACGGCTTTTTTTGGCATACAATTCAACATAGTCAATGCTCCAAAAGAAATGAGTTGTTTACACTTCACCAAAATAACATATTCAACAAAAAAAATTAAAGTCTAATGATAGTACTTTACCATGATTATAGCAACAGTGTACCCTGATGAAGTTAGGCTCTCTCTTAGAAATCCCTCAAAATTAATTCACTCTTTTATATTTAATAATAACACATTTCTAAGCAGGTTAGTGAATCATAAATTAATGACCACTTCTTATGGACCGAAAGAACTAAAAAGCTTTTCTAGATCTGAAAAGATAGTTGATTTGACTTTTATTGAAGACACCTTGATTGCTCAGCCTGATCTTACTTAGATTCCTACATTGCTTTACTCTCTGAGCCCTTGCTGGAATGATGCGGCAGCACGGTTGCGAATTATTGGAGAGAGGAATTGTGTCATTATTTGGTTAAGGAAATAATAAGAAAAAGTTCCGAAATCTCTAAAAAATTTAATAATTGCGTGAATTATAAAAATAACTCGAGAAAAGGTAGCCTTTCGAATTAGTTGATCAAATGACCTAATGTTTCACAAAAAGTATTAACACTTTACTAGAGGTTAAAATATTTGTTGAAATTTCAAAAAGAATGAAGAGGTAAGTAATTATGAATATGAGAAGTTCTCCAAATATAAAAGAAAGTGAACCTTTATTTTAAATAACAACTAAGATTTTGAAATTCTATTACTTAATTTGTAAATAAAATTAGTTCCTCTATTTAACCTGTGATATACCTAAATGTATTAAAACTTAAAAGATGTAAGTAAATTACCAAAGACTCTCTAAGTATATTGGGGAAGAAAATCAAAGAAAAAGTTGACATCAAAATCATGACTGATTTAATAAATTTAAAGATTAAATAAAGGTTTTCTGGCATGCCCAATGTTCTCTTTAGAAATTATTACCCGTCTCTCGAAATTACTCTGTACAAAAGTAAATTTGGAAACATGACGCATCTCCACTCTGGTTTTATAACTCCTTTATAACTGTCGGTTTAACTGTAAGCATATAATGTTGCTCTAATTTAAAATTTCAAGATGAAATTATTCTTACGATATTTTGATATAATTTAAATTTTATTCCATATCGAGTAAAAACAACTAAATACCAAACTTTTACAAAGAATATTTTGGTATAGTAATAGGTTTCTTATTGTTTTACGTCCTAAGCTTAGGAAAAAACTCTATCGAACGTCTTTGCAGACATTTATAAAAATAATGGTTATCTTGTAGCTAGAGGATATTTTCCCTTTTTACTTGTAATTTTTTGTCACACGAGAAAATTGATATGTGTTTAAAGTAAAAGAATACAAGTTTTGAAGAACTTATATACATACATATATATATATATATATATATATATATATATATATATATATGTATATATATATATATATATATATATATATACATATATACATATATATATATATATATATATATATATATATATATATATATATATATATATATATAAATATGTATAAACTTTTATTGTCAATTAGGATCTCTATCAATAGGTTTTCTTGAATAAATTTATTTAGATAGTTAATTTTAATTTGATTATGAACAGATTTTTATTGATAATAATTAAATTTATTTTCTAATTTAGCCCCTGCATTTTATATCCGTTTAACAAGAAAGATATCATAAGTTTTGAACAATGCAGAAGCTATTTATTTCTAATTTTTTTTTACGTGCTTGTGTAATACGCTTTACATCGTGCATGCTAATTTTATTGCTAGACGACAAAATAGCTTCCCTGATCGAGAATGGCCTGGTACCATACAGATATATGTTTAATCAGTTTTTCAGCGTAATTTGTGAGCTATATTTTGCGAGTAATACCTTAAAACTGCTTTGTTTCTATAAACAAGTTTTCCTTTAAGCTTGACATCCATGATTTTCAATGATTCACTTCCGTAAATTGATCCATCGTAATGATAACATGTTCCCCCTTACATTCTTTGGAGATTTTGCTGAGATATTCTGCATTACTGTCCTCTTGTAAAACTTTTTCTTCAAACAACCGAATCCGTTCCCCAGATATTTTATTGGATGTTGTGTATTTATATCGCTGACTGACCAAGTAATGTTTATTCTAACTTACGCACGAAAAGTCTACATGTGGGCTTCTGCGAATGGAGATTTCGAGCTCGGAAAACAATGCTTTACCATCCTATCGTGTAAACGCTACCAGATTGTGTTGATGTTCATATTAATTCGCTTTCTAACTAATTTAACTTTGGCTTAGCGAAATCTATAGACGAAGAATGATATTATTCTTGAACAACTGCAAAATCGTTTTGTCCAGCTGGATCGATGTTTTTTTAAGTGTGACTACTATCTCACACATTTCGAACTTATTGGATTCCTTAATTACTTTAGTGGCAGAGATATAAGGTAAATGGTGCTTTAGTTTTATGCACAGGAAGACTGTCTTAAATCGTTTAACGTGTGGAAGACTCGTTTTAATAATACTCTGCCAACTAGAATGTTTCGAGGGACACTGCAACAAATTGGCCTCATAGCCCATCAATGGTACCATGGTACATTTTGTTACATACACTACGCATGTCATTCGTGCAGTCATTTCTATCCCAATCCACCAGAGTAGGAGCAAGAAACACTGAACGGACCAAACTTAATCAACATTTACCGTATCCTGGCGATATTAAAAAAAATTACTTTATGCTACGTCCATGGCAATACTGCAAGAAAACGGAATGGCGATCGGGTATTTTATAGTACAAATTGCTTTGGATACCTTAGGGGTGTTGTCATTTATATTTATGAGTTTTAGTAGCTGGTAATATATAACTTATTAAAATAGGAGTAAAAAAATATTCAGCTAGTGATAATACACATATTCTTATTAACTTTCCTCTCGATTAAATGATACTGAACACTTCATTCATAGACTTATAAATATCAAACATATGAAGGAGAGAACATATAGTTAATTGTATCCCTCTCTCTCCCACAATGAATATGACTGTTCGTAATTTTACAGTCATTCAACACTTAAAACAAATAGTCCGGGCGGCGGTGACACCAAAGGGTTACCACATCGATTTAATGGAACATTTTCTTTTGTAGGCATAGTTGACTAATAATTCATCGATAAAAGAACGCGAGGGCGTCCAACCCCTATCCTGAAGCGAAGGGCGTGAGAAAGTGATTCCACCATCTTTGAGATTGCACTATGACCTATGTAGTGAAGGAAAAAAAACTATGCTTACCTTATCGCATTTTAAGTTGTATTACGAAATAAAAATAGTCGTCCACGTGATAACTTGATGGATGCATAGACTTATGTGCATCAAAAAACGTCCCTAACGTTATACATGAAAATTTAAAACTATTCTTAACATTATTATTTTACAAAACTTATGATACTTTAGTCATTAAATCACTTTAAGCGTCATTATTATACCAATATATTGAAAACTAATTAATTTACTCATAGATTTCATTGATTTAAGCTCTAAATATGCTTTAAAAAGTCACAGTAGTAATGAAAATAAATAATTTTTAAAAACTTCAATTATTTATGCACATACTACATGGCTAGAATTCATTAAAATTTATGTAAGAACGAGTAAAGCTCGATCTAACTTTCGTGGATAAATTTGGTTGGCCACAAAATATTACCAGGCTAAGATGGAAATAAAAATTAAAAAGTAGAATATTTTACTTTTAATTTTCCTTTGATTAATCCATCAAATCGATTAAAGTACCCCTCGGGGCTTACCACCCTTTTAAATCGGCCCGCGCCACCCACGAAGCTGATGGACGACCATTTTTATTTCATAACACGGCTTAAATGCGATAAGATAAGCATGGTGTCTTTTTACTACCTACGTGGGTCATAGTGCAGTCTCAAAGAGGGGTGGAATCACTCTCTCACGCCATTCACACCAGGACGACCCCGCGTTTTTGTATCTATTAGTAATCAACTACACCTACAAGTGAAATTTCCATTAAATCGATGGTGTAACACTTTGCTGTCACCGCTGCCCGCTCTAAAAACAGGTTATAATTTAAATGATAAGAATTGTTTTTGCTGATAAAATAAAAGTAGTTTAATATTTATTTTAATAATAAACTTGAGATAACTATTTAAAAATAATTTTATTTTATTTATAATTGCAATTATTACAAATAAAAAAAATTATCGTTAAATAATTATTTCAAGTTTATTAGTAAAAGAAATATTAAATTACTTTTATTTTATAAACAAAAATTGATTTTAACTTACTTTAGCAAAAGCAGTTCTTATCATTTAAATTATAATCTGCTTCGTTTAAGTGTTGAAGGACTCTAAAATTATGACCAATCATATTCATTATGGGAGAGAGAGGGATACAATTCGCTATATCTTCTGTCCTTTATATGTGGGATAATAGACATCGCTCTAGGTTTAATATCTATATGTTTATGACTTCATTAGACCAGGCTTTTAATGATATTGTGTAAGCCGATAAACCAAAGAGCCTTTTAAATTTTGAAAGTGAATAAGACTGATTCGACTGATCAGTCGATACAATTAGCTAGATTTGATACTACTATCAGATGATTGAAAGCGATTTAATGTAAATATGCGGAAACTTGGCTAGTACAATCATGCCGAGGCAAAAGCGAAAGAATTTTTTTATTTTACTTTAAAATTTACCACTTTCCTTCTTTTCAAATTGTCATATCAACTAATTTTAATTTGACTTTCTTTTCCACATGAAAATCAAATTATTTTAATTTTAATTTAATATATATAGCTACAGCAAAATGGCAAGTAAAAAACACTCTCATTAAATTTTTTATTCGACAAAAAGATTAACAGTTAATTCTTCTTGTAAATCCTTTTTGCTTGAGGTACTCCAGCTTTGGAACTACTCATTGTCTGAAATTAAAACAAAAATATTAAAGTTGATGGAAATTAGTCACATTTGAATATTAGCTTGAAAATTGTATTTTACGGTCAAGAAAGTACCAAAAATATTTAATTCCTTCATGAAGGAGGAAAAAAAATCATATTAAATTAATCATTAACGATTCTTTTCCAAATCAATTTTAACGAGGTTTAAACTCGAACATAAATTCAATGCATCAACACCTGCAATCAAATAAACCTCATGTACTTGCTCTATGTGAATCCAAGGTCAGTCCATCGACCAGCATGGTCAACTATCTTTATCCTGGGTACGACTTCTATTCCCGATTTAGGCGTAACTTTGGAATCTGTCTTTTTGTCAGGAGCGACCTCTCTTGTCAACGAAAAGAAGCTCTAGAGCCCTCAAACTTTGATGTTATGTGGTTAAAAATAACGACTCAACAAACCACACCACAAGGTTCATCTTTATCCTGTATCGACCACCAAGTGATACCAATTTTCGAACACTTTTCTCTTCTCTTGCAGACACCATCGATCATTTACAAATTAACTATCCAAGTTCCGAAATTTCTATCCTGGGCGACTTTAATGTCCACAATATCAACTGGCTGAAATATTCAAGTACTACCGACGAACAAGGTCGTGAAGCTGAATCATTCTCAATCAGTTATGGCTTATCTCAGCTTATTGACGAACCAACACGGATCCCTGATCGAGGCGGGGAGTTCGCCAGTCTTCTTGATCTGTTTTTAACCACCAATCCGGAGATTTACACGGTCACCGTGAATCCGCCGTTGGGTTCTTCTGACCATAAACTGCTTTCGACATCGAGTATCCTACTAATCAGTGACAGAGAGGCGCCTAGGCCGCGCAAGGTTTGGCACTACAAATCTGCTAAATGGGAAGATCTCATGGAATACTTTCGAACTTTCCCTTGGTTAGACGTTTGTTTTCGATCCGATAACCCATCTGACTGCGCCAGGGAGGTCTCCGATGTTATTTTGGCTGGTATGGAAGCTTACATCCCTTTTTTCGGAAAAATGCTCCTCCAACGGCAAGCCTTGGTTCGACCGAAAATGCAAGGAAGCTGTTGCTTCTAAACATATTGCCTACCGACAATGGCGTGAAAATCCTAACACCGTAAATCGTAACATCTTTGTTCGTGCCCGGAACACATGCAAGGGAATTTACGACGAAACCAAGGAGGCACACAATCAACGAATTAGAAACAAACTTCTCGCTTGTCCCAACAATTCCAGGTCCTTTTGGTCAGTCGATAAGGCAGTTAGTCAAAATTTTACCAAATCCACCATACCACCACTCACATAGCCAGATAATTCCATTGCAACCACACCTGTTGAGAGAGCGAACTTGTTGGCTGAACTCTTTGCTTCACATTCTACTGTCGATTTCCAAGGAAAAACACCACCTACTATTCTCATATTGCAGTCAAGGATGCCCGATGTTGTCTTCAGACAGGGTATCATAAAGCGTATTTTAATGAAGCTAGACACCAAGAAGGCTTCTGGCGCTGACGGAATACCTGCCATAGTTCTCGAAAACTGTGCAAGGGAACTAACACCAGTTTTCTGTAAACTTTTTAACCTATCCTACAGAAAAGGAATATTTCCGTCCTGCTGGAAATGTGCCACGGTTCAGCCGATACCTAAAAAAGGCAAGAAGACCTTCCCAAATAACTACCGACCAGTTGCACTGCTTTCAATAATATCGAAAGTCATGGAAAAGGTTATCAATGAGCATCTTCTAAAATATCTTGAACGATTCAATATTATTAGCGATCACCAATATGGTTTTCGTAAACATAGATCAACAGGAGATCTTCTAACTTATGTAACACATGTTTGGAACAATGCAATTGAACAGTTTGGAGAATCTCGAGCGGTTGCTCTTGACATATCCAAGGCATTCGACCGTGTTTGGCACGATGGACTGTTGGCTAAGTTACGCTCTTATGGTATCTCAAAAAGTTTCTGTTTGTGGCTCTCGTGTTTCCTCAGAGAGCGTTCATTACGAGTGGCGGTCGACGGATTTCTTTCTAACACCCTCACTATCAACGCCGGTGTGTCCCAGGGCTCCATATTGTCTCCTACTCTCTTTCTCATTTACATTAACAATCTGCTGGAAACGACCGGGAATCCAATCTACAGCTTTGCAGATGATAGTACGCTTGTCTCTTCATTCACCTTGAATGCTCGGACATCGGCTGCTCAGGCGAATATCCGCAGACAGCAGGAGGTCGTTCAACTTAACAAAGATCTGGAAGAAATTCTATCTTGGGGTGACAGTAACCAAGTGGAACTTAACGCTACAAAAACCCAGGCGGCAGTTTTTTCTAAAAAAGTTAACGTTGCTGAACCCGACATAGTTATGTCGGGGCACTCCATTCCCCTAGCATCGTCGCTCAATTTGTTGGGCGTTAGTTTGGGAGCAAATATGTCCTGACATGAACATGTTGCAGGCATAGCAAGGAGAGCTTCTCAAAAGTTGGGAATATTATTTAGAACCAGAAAGCTTTACACCCCACAACAACTGTTAATTCTTTACAAAGCCCAAATTCGACCAACTATGGAATACTGCTCCACGTTTGGGGCTCCGCTCCCAAACATACACTGCATTTGTTGGATTCTGTTCAGAGAAGAGCGGTCCGTCTGATTGGGGACCCGGAATTGACCGGAGGCCTTGATTCGCTGGAACATCGAAGAACGGTTGGCGACTTGAGTCTGTTCTACAAGTATTTTTATGGAAAGTGTTCGAAGGATGTAGCCCGCTTAATTCCTCCCAAAACGGTGCATGTTAGAAATACACGTCGCGCTGGTGCTTCACATCCGTATGAGGTTCAGCTTGTTACTCCGCGTACAACGCTTTTCAAGCAATCTTTTATATGGAGAACGTCATCCCTTTGGAATAATTTGCCCAGCGCTGTGTTTCCCACCGAGTACAATTTACAGCGATTCAAGAACAACGTGGATGGATCCACCACTACACACCGAAATCAAATTGGCTTGGTAAATGTTGAGGGGACTTTCCCCTGGAACATCACTCATCAGTTACTGAATTTAAACTCATTCGCACAGACACAAATGTTGCTATACGTTCTGGACGCCCAAATGAGGTGGTTACACCGGAAAACATCAAAAAATCGACAAAATTGTTTTGGATGACCGTCAAGTGGAATTGCGTGAGACAGCTGACACCCTAAAGATATCAAAAGAACGTGTTGGTCATATTTTGCATAAACATCTGTGAAAAGCTCCTGTTCGAAATGGGTACCGCGTTTGCTCATAGTGGACTAAAAACAACAACGTGTTGATGATTGTGAGCGCTATTTGGTCCTGTTTAAGTGTAATAGAAAGGATTTTTTCATGCGATATATGACAATGGATAAAACATAAATCCACCACTACACACTGGAATCAAATCGGCAGTCAGCTGAGGGGACAGCAGCCGGTGAAACTCGCCCCAAGCGACCAAAGCCACAACAATCGGCTGGGAGGGTTTTTCGTCAGTTATGCTGAGAAGGAAAAAACCATCAATAGCTAATATTATATAAAGTTACTGCTCCAAATGAACAAAAAAAAGTGCCCTTTTATCAAGACAATGCACCGTGTCACAAGTCAATGTTTACAATGGAAAAATTGAATGAATGGAAGTTCTAATTGCTTCCTTTTTTACCGTATTCTCCAAATATGACCCCCAGCGACTATTATCTATTCGCAGGCCTCATATAAATCCACGTGGGAAAGAGATTTGGCTCCAATGAAGAAGTTATCGCCGAAACTGAGGCCTATTTTGAAAGCAAAGACAAATCCTTCTACAAGAAAGTTATAGAAATGTTAGAAAATCGTTGGACTAATTGTATCGCTCGCTCTTGAAGGAGACTATGTTGATGAGTAAAGTCGAATTTTGCAAAAAAAAATGTATTTTAAATAGCTAGATTAAAAACTTTTCAACTTCATATTAAATTAAAATTTAAGCCTAGATGTTATTATTAGTAAATGTTCCCAGTTAAAAGTTTAACAGTAAATTTTGTTTGTTGGGTATATAGAGCGTTATCTAAGGGTAGGTGTTAGATAATAAATTAGTTAGAAATGGTCCTACAAACCCCTCCTTTCAACAACGTTACCATTTACCAGTACGCTATGAATTTTGCAAATTTCCATTTTATGATAAAAATTAAACTTACCACAGTTAATTCTGATCCGGAGAGGGAAAACATTCTCGTCCATTTCACATCTTCTCCTTTTGATTCGACGGTGAGAACATTGCCATTAAGTACCGCTTTTGCCTGAAAAAAATCAAACATTAGTAGTTATAAGAAGTACTCAGATTCTGAAGAATTATATCGATGTTGGAAATTAAGAATTTAGGATATTTATTAATTTAAAATTTTAATTATGAGGAAATTAAACCTTAGTTAACCTTTAGTTATTGGCTCTTTCCATTGATATGAACCGGAATATAAATAGTAGTTAACATGTAATGAAGAATGAGACGTATATGCTGAAACGTGGATTTTATAATTAAAAATTTGTTTGATTATTAAGGATATTTAACTAAAATTTCTAAATATACTTATTCCTCAACACAAGTAAAGATGTATGCTGTTTTTAAGATAAGGCTGATGAACATTTTAAATATATGCTATTGTATTAAGCAGGAAATTTAAATTTTAAAACTTAATAGCTGTACCATGTATTTATAATTAATTTTCTTGTATACCTAATATTTTTTCTATGTAAGGTATTTCTAATTATTTACGATACATAAAGTTTAAATGAGAGAAATATACTAAATGAGATTTTATATATTTCTAAATAATTCTGGCACATACCTTAACGTTGCTGCCGGCATATTTGTCTTCAAACTCCTGATTTAAAGGTATGACTTGATCTGGATCTGAACTGCCTACTTTTTTAATCGTAATTTTGTCCCCACTAACGGAAATTTCTACGTTGTTTATGTCTTCTAATGCTTTTTTACCAGCTTCCTTAGGGACTCCTAAACGAAACAAATATATAACTGTCCAACTTACTACTAGTTATATAGTTTTAAATAATACGATAGTTTTATCAGTTATTTAGATTTCCTAGCAATGCATGAAAACTTATTCGTTTTGTCCTTTTGTCCTAAACACGTCGTTATTTTGTCTTTATTTAAACTTACGAGTAGCAAGACTTTAAGACAGTTACATTTTTATGTCGATATTTTTTCGAATATTTATTAATAATCGTAAAGAGGTATTATAAATTCTATAACAATTAAAAAATATATGTACTAAAATAGTATAAGTTAAGAATAAGCCGTAATTAAGAATTACATACAATCAATTGTAAGATTTTTGCCTTAGCAGTAAAATGATGTATAAAATATATTTACTACGTTAAAATCTGAAGTAAGCATTAAATTTTTGTATGTAGAATTCATCTTTTATAAAAGTTAACCCACTTTATATAAAATTACCAATTGCAATCATGTGCTCTAGAGAACCTTCGTCTTTGACCAAAGTATATGAAACCTGCAAGTGTCATGATTCTTTTTTAATTAAGTGTAACTGTAGTAGTTGGGTTTAATACTATTTGATAAATAATATTCTATACTTTATTGAACTGTTATTTATATGCAATGATTTGTTTGCTTATCTTGACAAAATTACGTAATTTAAAATTATCAGAATTCATTGGGGTACAACACTCATATTGTTACAATTACAATTACAATGAATTTATAATTATAGCATAAAATTTTTATGGTCATGTTACTGCATAAAATGACTAACAATCTACCTAACCTGCATTAATCTGCCTAATTAGAGATAATTATGTAGAAAGTATTACAGGATTGTTGATGGACATTAGAGAAAGTATACAAATAATATCTTTGGTACAGTTTACATGTTCAAATTTTTTTTAATCGCAATTTTCATCAACATCAAGGTGAGAGAGAAAAGTATTGTTCCTCTTCAAATGTCAACAGAATTTGAAAATACTGAAGTAATATTTAACTTCACTGATGTGGTGAGCTAGAGTCACGATCTCAGGGTGTACGTTTCTGCACTTTACCAACTATTCCATAGCCGCAGCGTGTGGATGCTTATTTGGTAAAGTGAAGAGTTGGGTATCGTGAGATCATAGTTTTGTTTTCCTGAATAAAAATTATATTTTATTTCGATTAAAAGTTATTAGATGTGGCCTGTCTGCAATAATTAATACTACAGAGTCCATAAAACATAATATATTACAGCATTTATTTTTGACAATACGCAGAACTTGCATATCGTTACTAGATGTTCCTTTAAACGTCATAAAAATGTTGTATCTAAATATTTTCCTATTAAACGTTTCGATTTTGCATGACTCCCAGTGTAAATTTTAATAATTTACTGCCTCACTGTTACTTTATGTGTGTGTTTAATTAGTGTCGATAGTTTTTACGTATGGTCAGCAACGTACCTAGGTTCAAGAGGCGGGGGAAGAGGGCATATCAATACAAAGGGCATTTTTTTAAATCAAAATAAGAGAGTACTAAAGGCAAAACTACTTAGAATTAAAACGTCGCGGAGCACCTTAAGGAAAATAAACTCTTTTACCGGAACTCGAAAAGCCCAAACCCTTTCCAAAAAATGAGTCGATGAGAATGAAAAACTGGTATGGCAAAAGATGTTGCCTGGGATTCATATTGTAAAATCCAGCAAAGAAAGTCAGGTTACATAAATTGTGCCAGGAGGAGGAATAAAAGAACAAAGGAGGGGAAAAGGGAAAACTTTAATCGATCTCACAATGGGATTTCAAATTATTTCCAATAATTAAACGGGGACCCTGCATTACCTTTCTGTCTGGAACTTGAGAACATGTGTTAGTGGAGCTTGATAAATGCAGGTCAACAGAAAAATAATTGGACACTATTTATATACCAGCCGCTTAAAAAATCCTCTTATACCACAGATCTCACTGAGAACGCAGTCCTGCTGCGTCACAGTTGCATGCTCCTTGGAACGAGTAATACTAATGAAGTATGTCCAATATTTTCCCTTTAAAAAAATCGGGCAGCAAATGAAGTATTGAAATGAAAACGAATCTACTAACATGCTATTATGCTATAGAATCGTATTATGTAAGGTGTCGATAACCAGGGACAGGAGATTTTTTTAGAAAAATTAACCCCTTCATACAATAGAACTTTAAACATTCACCCTATTTGAACCGATGGTTTCTTTAATTTTTCAATGTATTTTTGTTGTAATTTTTAGAATCTGTAATTTAAAATTTTGTTTCATTCCTGTTAGGTACTGACATGTTGGCTAGCTTAAGTTTAACATTTCCGTGATTTAGTTTTTGTTTGTGGCATTTTTTACTATGTCACACTAGAGATACTTACATCCAGAATGAAATTAAATACCTTGGGATTTAAACGTAGAAAATGTAACTATTTGTGAATTTTCTTGTTTATCTTTCTTCCTAAATTACAAATTTAAGACTGCTTGGCTGATAAATATGTCTTCATATAAATATATATCTTCTCTTATTTATTCCTTTATTTGACTTAACTAGTATCATTATCTAGCCTTATATTACTAAAGGGACACCCACGAAATACTCATAAGAGTTACTTTTTAAATATTAATAACAATGAGATTTATGGTATAAATAACTGAAAACTCTTCTGTTATATATTTCATATATTACGAGTAATTGCAAGAGGAGAATATTTTCGTTTAAAAAAATACACATTATATTTGAAATAATTTCTCCCTGAGAAAGATTTAAAGCGTTCCCAGAGAAAAGAATTATAAAACGAATCTGCTCTTATTTATAAACATTTTAGCACTATACTCTACCAATATGAAGATTTTTTAGTTATTTTCTATTCCGTGTAATTTATTATATTTTACTACTTACAGTTTTTGCACAGGTTTATTATTTATAAATGTACCACTCCCCAATTAGAGGTATTTTTTTCAAAAAAAAAACTTTCATACAAGGAAACTTAAGTAAACTAAACTCAACTTCCAAAATTGATAATTTCATTTATTGAACCCTAATAACTTAAACTCAATTTAAAAAATTGGTACAGTGATTTAGCTAGTATTTTCCTTCGAAACACGAAGTAGTAAAATAAACACTAAATTTAACCTTCTTACACTAAGAAATAACTTAGTATTGCTATTTGATAATATACATAATTGTGACTTTATAGAAATATATTAAAAAAAAATTAAGTAGAGCAAGTTAGAAATAAGGAAAAATAATATATTTTTTACATCCTTGACCCCAAGAAACCACCCTTCTATCTACTACACTCACCCTTGTAAGCTCTTATGAGGTTTATTATTTTATATTATATAGTTACGCTTGAAATTTGCTTATTATCTCAACCAAAAGCCAAATGATATTCTTATAATACTAATGACACTGTAAAATATTTAACAATCTCCAACTCATTTCTTGTTAATATTAAAAGTAATGAGAGAGTAACATAATGTTTAGATTTGTTAACACCGAAAATTCTGAAAAAAGACCGATAATATGATAAATATGAGGACACCCTTCTGACTTCCTTTTCCATCCTATAAATCCTTTTACATATTTTTATTTAAATAAATAGGCTTAAACTTTGTGCTTTATCTCAACCGAAAACGTCGACAAATTCTCACAGGACTATTGAAACTATGAAATTTAACAAACTCTACCCCTTTAACTTCTTTCCTCTGATAAAATTAAAAGTAATAAAATGATAAATTCCGATTCCTCGATTCGAGAATCCTTGAAAATAATACATAATACATACAATGCAGATATGATACAATACAGTTTCTAATTAAATTCATAATATGCCTAAAATTTGTTCAATACCCCAACAAAGAAAAATCTCATAATACTGAAAAAACTATATAATATTTTACTAGCCCCCCTTTTATCCCTTTCTCGTGTAAAAACTGAAAGTATGAAAAAATAACGTAATTTTCAGATTCCTCGACTTCAAGAATACTGAAAAGGACATATCACACAATATATACGAAGTCACCCCTCTAACCTCCCTCATCCTTTACATGATTTGTTATAAATAATTATGCATAAAATTTGTTTCTTATCTCAATAAAAATAATAATAGAGAAAATTACCATATTACTATTAAAACCATACAATATTTATTGAGAACCACCTCTATCACCAGCTATAGCTTTTATCCATTCTTTAGGTATTATTTGTGAATAAAATTTGAAATTAATGCCTCATTCCGTTCGAGAGTTATCGTGCCAACAGATCAACACGCAGGCAGACCGACATAAGTAAATGACTATATTTTTTGTGATCTAGGAACCTTAAAATGTAAAGACAGGCAAAAATCTCGTGTGGAATTTTTTAACCAATACAATGCTTGTTAAAGGAAATTAAAAATCGATTACGAGAAGAAGGACATTTTTTACAAAAATAACCTTTTATACTTTAAATTCCTCTAAAGAGACAGATTTTGAGGCAATTTTGTCACGTGGAAAAAGAGACCCGTGCTTCTTTGAAGACCACACAACTACTATTAATTCAGACCGACACATGGAGATTAAAAATTCTTCATACATAATTTGGTTCGAGCAAGACGAGGTAACACCACGCACTGTAAATTCATCTTTACCATTTTTTTGTCATTTTAAAAGCTCTTCGTTTATTAAATATTTACGTTACAATACAATATCTATTGATGGTTCTATTATAGTTATCCCAAATTACTCTCAAGAAGAAAAAAATGAGAAAAACCATGCAGGCTGATGTTTGCGTTGTGTATTGAATACGGTACATTCTAAAATAAGACTGACTCTCTGGTTAATTTTACCGAGTCCTTCGGGGTTTATTAGTTCTGAATTCTATAACATAAATTCCTGACTCGTTTCTTCGCTCTTATGCATTTTCCTTAGAAAGAAATGCAGTTTTGTATTTTTGGGGCTGTTCGTTCCTATTTTCTTTTAATATTTTAACTTTAAATTAATGCACCGGGCACATTGTGTAAGATGTTGAGCATTCTTCTGTACAGTTTACAGATTTTACTTGTTCGATTACTAAGCTTGTGGCAATGCATATATTGCCGCGTGACTTTACATGCAGCATTTTTTGCGTTACAATATTTCTTTCCTCTTGCTCTTCTCTTTCCCATAACATTACTGCATTGTCGACAATTTTTATTTTCTTTAGATTTATGTTGTGTTGTTATCAAGTGCATAATTTAGAATTTGATCAATCTAAAACAAAAGTTCTTTATTTTAATTCCACATGCTGTTTTCAGTTTTAGTATTATATCCTCTGGCTTTGATCGTTGGCTTAATGCTTTCATTTGGCTGCGTTCGACTTCTTCTCATCCCTAAAGTAAGCTTTGCTGCTATATGTTTCTACGTCGTATCTCAGTTTGTTTTATTCATTTAAGTTTTTCATTTGTATGATTACATTATTTTTTGTGTGCCTCAGTGTAAACTTCACATTTTCTCCTACTTTATTCATTACTTCATCCATAAATAACGTCTATTCTTGTTGGCTTTCCAGTCTTTCAGGTATTACAAATGACAAGGGTTTATACTTATTTTTCGTTTGTTCTGCCTGACCATGTTGAGATGGAATTGATATGATTGCCTTTATGTGGACTGCCTTTTACTCTGGGATTATTCTCGATTTTCGTTCTAGTTCTTTAATTTATTGTCATGATTAATTAAATATTCACTTTTGATACTAAATAGCTTTTTCACCTATACTTGCTTAATTTTTCTTTTCCAAATTTCCATTTCCAAAGTGATTTATTAAATGACATCTTATGGCATCAACTTTTTATTTATTACACTTTATTTGATACAAATACACGTTTATCAGCTATTAGGGAAATTCTCTTGAATAAATTTGTTTTCAATAGATGGCATAAGGTGACCTATAATTTGGCCACCATCAAATTTTTTTTGTGGCGATCTCTCAAAAGAGTTTACCGTAACAATCTTTGCTCTCTGGAAAAATAGGAAGAAAAAATTGGTCCTGAAATTACAACAGCGACGCCACTAGCATTGATCAACAAGAGAGAGAGATGAGAGAAGAGCTGTTCGTCTGATTGGAGACCCGGAACTGACCGGCTGCCTTGATTCGCTGGAACATCGAAGAACGGTTGGCGACTTGAGTCTGTTCTACAAGTATTTTCATGGAAAGTTCTCTAAGGATGTAGCCCGCTTAATTCCTCCCAAAGCGGTGCATGTAAGAAATACACGTCGCGCTGGTGTTTCACATCCATATAAGGTTCAGGTTGTTACTCCGCGTACAACGCTTTTCAAGCAGTCTTTTATATGGAGAACACCATCCCTTTGGAATAATTTGCCCAGCGCTATGTTTCCCACCGAGTACAACTTACAGCGATTCAAGAACAACATGAATCGCTTTTTCCGCACAGATGCCGCTCCTGGAGCGCTTTAGGGACTTCCCTGCAGCACGTATGCTAGACCCTAAAAAAAAAAACTTAACTGCTTGCTTAGAAGAGTATAAAGATCGTTAAAGTTTATGTTTGGATAACATTATCCTTAAAAAGCCGGCCAAGTGCAAGTCGGACTTGTGTAATTACTGTTCCGTTGATTGCTTTTAAAATAAAATGAAGTCCTTTCCTAGGCTAAGTTAATAAAGTCCCTGACATGTATATATTTTAAGATCCAATATGTATTTTCATGTTTTTTCTTAATCAATAATGTATAATAGTTATAGCATCTTAGCTACCTAATATCCAATAAATCAGTCTAGCTCAATTTAGAATCTAGTAATAAAAGTGTCCAGCAAATATTTACTACCTAAATATCTGTTTAGTTTTGAACTATAAAATAAAATGATTTTGTCTCGGTACCTAACCTTTTATGATCAGTATATATACTGAAAAGTATAATAAACAAACCTCTACCACATTGTCAAGTGACATAGTTTTTTATATCAAGTAAATTATCAAACGTAATGCATTCGTTAATAATTTTTGCTCAATCTACACTTTATAGAGAATATTTCAGAATTTCTTGAAAATTTTTTAATCAGTACTTTTCCAGAGAAGGGGGAGGGCAGCGATTTTTGGCCACTTTCAAAAAATAATACAAAGAAAAGTGTGCGCAAATGTAACATCATATATATTTTTGAACTCGTGTTAGCACAAGATTTCATTTGAGACCCTACTCGAAACATTTTTTTCACTTCCCCTCACAAGCTAACCCCTTAAGTCAAAATATAACTTTAAAAAGTACATGGCTCTGATTGGCCCATAAATTCCTATATTTATGCAAAATTTTAACCTTCAATATCAAATAGTTTCGGCGGATATTGGATATGACAGACGGAAAACGCAGTGATCCGACAAGTGTTCCGTACCGAACACTACAAATAATTTTTAAAGAACCGTAGTTTAAAATGGAATATAGTTTTTTCCATTGATTAATCTATTTTTTTGCTAAAAATATTTAAAAATTGAACTTTTTATGGAATATCATCAGAACTTCCAAAAACTATGGTTTCAAAGAAGTGAAGTTAAAAAACATTCACGAACAAATTCAAAGAATCCGAAGTTGGTTTTCTAATGAACTTAAAAATCTTATTCTAAAAAAGAAGATAAGTCACAAAGAATACAAAGGAACCCGTCAGTGAGAAATTTATCAGAAGTTTTCAAAGTTAAGATCCCAATCTAATATTCTAAAGAGCTGCTATTTGCAGTACGTTAAAAATATTGACACAAATATAAATTATGACACCATACAATTTTGGAACTTCATTAACTGTAAAAAGGGGGCAAGTCCATCCCTACCTTAATAAATCTAGACGAACAAACAGGAACGGATGGACAAAATATTGTGGAAATTTTAAGTCTCATTTTCAGGGTGTTTATAGGTTTAATGCTGATGGTGTCTGTGGAGTCTAGGCTGGGGGACGTTGGGGATGGTGGTGAATCATTCTCTTCTATTGAGGTCTCCCTGGGGGAATTATTTGACCATATATCCAAACTTTTCATAAATAAAAGGCCACCTCCTGATGGCATATCTCCCAGATTTATTTATATATGCTTTTTAAATTATCCCTAGGGAGCTGTGTTTTTCCTGATCAGTGGAAATATAGTTTTATTACTCCAGTATTCATATCCGGCGACCAGTCAGACGCTAAAAATTATAGACCTATTTCTGTTCTATCCCAAAATTGTTCGGAAAATAGTTTGTGATAAATTAAAACACTTCATAAAACCTCTTTTAGTTCAGGAAGAGCACGGTTTCGTTGGGAGCCGATCGACAGCTACAAACTTGATCTTGTTGGTTCAAAGTACTATTGATGTAATGAAGGCAGGTGGTCAGACGAGGTTTATACGGATTTCAGCAAGGCCTTCGACACTGTCAGCCACGATATCTTATCTTAGAAAATTAAGATGTTATGGCTTTTGTGGATCACTACTGAATTGGTTAACCTGTTACCTTAGATATAAGAAACAGTTTGTTAAGGTAAAAGGCCTTGTGTCTAGTGAGGTATGTGTTAAATAGGGTGTACCATAGGGTAGCCACCTGGGCCCGTTGCTGTTTAATGTATTTATTAATGACCTCCGTGAGGTGATTCTATTTTCAAGGCCCCTGTTTTTTGCCGATGATTTAAAATTGTTTATGGTAATTCATTTTGTTGATGAGACTACAGAAAGACTTGGATAGGGTGAGTGAGTAGTGCAGAAGAAAAAATGAATCTTAATATTAACAAATGCAAGTTAATGTCGTTCTTTCGGGTGGGAACTCCGCTTTTATATAACTGCAATATCAATAATTGTCTTCTGGAAAAAGGCTCTTCATTATGTGACTTAGGTATTTATTTGGACGCTAAGCTCGATTTTCATATTCACTATGACTTCATTGCTAACAAATGTTTAAAACTCCTTGGCTTCATCTGTAGGAATACTAGAGATTTCCAGACTGTAGATAGCATGAATACTTTGTATAAGGCCTTGGTAAGATCTTCTGTAGAGTATCTGTCATCTGTATGATCGCCTTCATATACTATACATATTGAAAGAATTGAGAAGAAGAAATTTAAGTAGAACATCACTGCTTATGGAGACCAGTTGCGAAAACTCAAGCTGCAATCGCTTTCAAGACGTAGAAAAGTTGCTGTTATCTGTTTCTTTTTTCTACTTGTAAATGGTCATATAGAATGCTCCAATCTTCTGAGTTTGATAAATTTCCGTGTTCCACTAAGATCAACAAGGAACCACTCACTTTTCGCCCCGAAGTACCATAGATGTAACTATGGCTTATTTTCGCCGATCACTAGAATCACTAATGGCGCTGGTGAAATGGAAGGACTGTTAACAGTCCACTGAGTTACGTGAGGATATTTGCTAGTGTTGTATTGCTATAATTGTTGTATTATTATAATTTCTGTAGAAACTATGTATAAAATGGGTCTGCCCCTAAATAAATAAATAAATAAATAAAGAGAATGTAACTTATTATATTTCTTAATAATGGACAATCGCAAAGTAGTAAGAAATTAAAAATTATTTTGGTTAATTTAAATAAAATTGCACTAAATGCGAATTCATTAAATTATATGTAGTGAATACTTCGTGAAAAAAAAATTTCGACTTAAAAATATGTCCATTTATGTAAAATTTGTGTACAATAATATTAACCATTATTTACAGGTATACATGACGAATTATTTTTTAAAAGTTTCATATATTGTTTCGACGAAGGGCGTTTTGAAACAACAGCAGAATGATACTGTAATAATTTTGATAAGACAGTCTTGTTTATTGACATGATGTGATGTTTTTAGAAATATACACTTTACATGACTGTAATAATTTAACAGATAAGCAAAAATAATTTGACTCGTCAAAGTGGTTGTTATTTTTTAATCATTACGATCTTATTTAGTAACAACAGGTGAATCATTGTTAGGATTGGCTATCTAAGTATCACGGATTTGAGCTTATAGAGGATAATAATATGGTACGTTAATATCTGTCAAGATCTTGTTATTGGTATTTTTATAAACCTTTAATTACTTTTTAAAAGTAAAATAGTAAAATATTTTACAGAGGAATACAGATTTTCTGTAGGCAACTATACAAAATCAGTTCAATATTTAAAAAAAACCGGTCAAGTGCAAGTTGAACTTGCACAATTAGTGTTCCGTACGTTGATTGTTTTTAAAATAAAAAATTTTGTTAGGGTGGTATAAAATGATCAGTGACTTCACAAAACACACCTCAAAGGAGTTTTCAACAAAGGTTGTTTCCAATCTTTACTGAAAACTGGTGACCTTGAAATTTTGTTTTTTTTTATATACCAAATAAATTATTAAAGGTAATGCACTCGTGATAATTTTCGTTCAATCTATACACCGTGGAGAATATTCCAGAATTTTCTCAAAATTTTTTGATCAGTACTTACTTTTCGAGATAAGGTAGGGGACAGCGATTTTTTAAAAGTAATATGAAGAAAAGTGTGCGCAAGTATTACATTATATACGAGTATATATATATATATATATATATATATATATATTATATATATATATATATATATGTATATATATATATATATATATATATATATATATATATATATATATATAGTTATATATATATATATATATATGTATATATATATATATATATATATATATATATATATATATATATATATATATATATATATTTACTCGTGTTTTCACAAGCTTTCATTGGACATCACACTCGATGACCTAGTAAAAAAAAATTTTTTCCACTTCCGATTTCACCCCTCAAAACGAACCCCTTAAGTCAAAATTTATGTTACGGTGGTATAAAATGATCAGTGACTTCACAAAAACACACCCCAAATACGTTTTTAACAAAGTTTGTTTCCAATCTTTACTGAAATCTGATGACCTTGAAATTTTTTGTTTTTTTATATACCATATAAATTATGTGGTAATGCACTCGTGATAATTTTCGTTCAATCTACACCCCGTGGAGAATATTCCAGAATTTTTTCGAAATTTTTTGATAAGTACTTTTCGAGATAAGGCCCGGGACAGCGATTTTTCGCGAATTTTTAGAAATAATACAAAGAAAAGTGCGCGCAAGTATAATATTATATATATATTTTTTTACTCGTGTTTTCACAAGCTTTCATTTGACACCACACTCGATGACCTAGTAAAAAAATTTTTTTTTCGCTTCCGACTTCACCCCCCAAAACTAACCCCTTAAGTCAAAATTTAATTCTCAAAACTACATGGCTCTAATGAGGCCATCAATTCCTATATTATTACCAAATTTCACCTTTCTATGTCAAATAGTTTCGGAGAAAATCGGGTGTGACAGACAGACAGACAGACAGACAGACACCGAAGTGATCTTATAAGTGTTCCGTACGGAACACTAAAAAGAGTTTGGTCCTTAACGGTTTACTTAATATTTAGTATCATATAAGCAAATTAACGAAAAAAGAGAAGTAGAAAAACATGTTTCTGTTCAGCTGTTAATATTTAACATACATTAAAAAAGTAAAAACTAATCTTGGAAATTATTTCTTTCATATGATAGTTGCTGGACCAACTGGTTTTTATATTTAAGTAACCATGATTACAGTAATCTTTTCACTATATAAAATTGGTTCAAAAGTACATAGGAACATGTATTTTGATGGAATTTTTTAGAATAATCTCTGCTCCTATTCTAATATAATCACAGGATCCTAAAACAAATTCTAATTTGATTTCCTCACTCTAAAAAATGTGAAGAAATGTGACTGGATATTTTATGAAAAGATATTAATGCTAAAAAAAGTTGAGCAAAAAAAGAACGTCCAACTTTCCAACTAAAACGAGAAATTTCCCTCTATATACTGTTTCTATTAAAATACGAAATAATAAAAAAATAACATATATTCAGTTTCCTCGACTAAAATAATCTTGAAAAGGAGGTATAATATAATATGCTTAAAACAACTGAACAGCCTTCATGCCTCTTTAATCCCTTTAATATTTAACTATATCATAACAAAGAAAACCTACACAATTAAAACACCATAGGAACTATGGAGACTTTAACCACGCCTTCTCTCACAACCAAATTACCCAAGAACTATTGATTTCTTCCCTACGGTAAGGGAGAAATAAACCCAGTCAAAAACAAATAAACTAGCCCCTGTTTAGGCATATCAGCATCAAATAATACCAGGAAATTAACGCCATTTTCCAATAGTCAGCACTTAAAACCTAAACTTAACCCGATTTTAAGGAATGCGGTCTCACCATGTTTTTTTTTCAATGTGAAAGTAACTTTGACCATATAAGTTTTAGATAGAATTAAATATATAAACACAAAAAAAAATATGACACAATTTTCGATGTGGCAGAGATATTTACAGTCGAAAACTGATATCCTTCTCTAGGTATTATTTATTTTAATTGCAGATAATAACACGTAAGATTTAAAAATTCTTCGACCACATGAACCCTTACAGAAACATATAACATAATCTATTCGAAACAGTTTTCCTCTAACTCCAAAACCTCTCTTGTTATATTTTGTTATCTTTAATCTCACGAAAAAAAACGTAAAAATTTATCATAATACTATCTCAAGTACACCAAATATGTCGACCCCCATACTGAAAAAATCTTTCATTTCTTCGACTGTTGTTGGCGATAAACCGACAGACATACATACGGAAACTTCGATGGAAATATGATGTTTTTCGAGATCTAGAGACCTGAAATGGAAAGAAATGCGAAAAATTTGAAAGTGTGTTTTTTTCATGAATACAATAGTATTCATGAAAATTTCATCTTTCATACTTTAGTAAGGAAAGTAATAAAAAATATGCCTTTTTAATAATATTATGGTCTACAAGTCACTTAGAAAAAGTTTTTTTTTATCTTATTTTGGTGTAGGCAGTTATGCCATACAGCCAATTGTTAATTGGAATACTTTATACTGAACTTTCAGTGTATCAAAAATTATCCAGAGACTGAGCCGTTGCTACTTATTACAAAACGATAAAAAAAATCTTCCCCAACAGGAATGTAAACAGGTTTACATTTCTTCTCGCTTTGAGCTTATCGAGGAATTTTGAAGCAAATAGTTAGGCCAGGGGTAGTATAAATATTTAGGCTATGAGATCAAGATATCTAAAAATAAACAAACCTGCCAATTATACAGACGCGTCCGGTTTGACATGGGCAGCTTTTAGAAGACTAAAGTATGCTCTTAAGCGGATATTTCAATGTGGTTTACACGTAAAGTTACAAAATTGGTAAGACTCAAATGGTCAGGAAACGAGCGCTGCTTAACATATCCTTAAAAGACAACGTTCCAAATGAATTAGTAAGACGAGGAAGAAGAAGAAATAAGTGATGTAGATGAAATAAGAACCATATTATAGTGGAACTGGGCTGAACTGGTCGATAAACGAGATTAATTATTAAATAAAGGCGTAGAGAGGAGACTCTGAAGTAGAGGACGACGTCCTACTAGATAGATGGAGCACATTCGGGGGGACTGGATGAAGGTAACGTAGGATCGTGACGAATGGCGAATCGTGCGGAAGGTCTGGCTTTCCAAGTCGCTGAAAAACCCTTCCCAATACTATAATAGTATATTCTCCAATTTTTTTTATTATTTTTGATGGGTCAAAAGATCGAGTATTTGGAATAGGCATCAATAATTACCAAGATTTGAGAATATTTGGTAGATTCGACCAAAAGCCAACATGATCAATATGACAAACTTCAAAAGGTTTAGTTACCCTCTTACTTAATTGATACTATCCACTCTTTTTACTAGTATGGCTCTTGTTTAATATACAAGTACAGCAGTTTTTAATGTATTTTTTGAAGCATACGACTCATTCGTGGCCAATAATGCTCTTGTTTAAGGCATGCCACAAACTTCGTCTAGCCTACGTGAGCTGCATCATCAAAATAATTCAAACATTGAAAATAATTTTGTAAAATTAAACAATGATATAACAAGAACCTATGTCCGCGCTAGCCTCGGATTCATTAACAATGACTTTAATGTTCCATCAAGGAAACAAAGTGAGAGTAACGGAAGACTTAAATGCCAGACATATAGCATGGTATAACCTGGGGAATAACCGCCACTGACATACGATTATGCCATGTTAAATAACCTTCAAATACTAGCCTCGTCATCTCCATCACTTTATCCAAGCAATAATACAACACCACAACACCATCATATATCGATTTAATTTTAAATAAAATCATGTTAAACTTACCGGATCAGGTCGTCTTGGATGAGCTGTCTTCTGATCATCGACCCTTGCTACTAAACTGGAAAGTCTCGGTGGCGAGAAAAGATAACGGGGTGACATTATCTTACGAAGAAGTCAACTCGAAACTGTACAGGGAAATTTTAAATAATAAAGTACAAATTAACAACAAAATAAATTCTATTGAACAACTAGAGGACGAAATAAAGAAACTGACTGACATTCTCCGGTTTGCACAAAATAAAACAGGCAAGTAAGTAAATTCGAAGCCAAAAGAAGACCGAATACCAATTGATATAATAAATCTAATAAAATTCAAAAATATAATTCAAAGGAGATCGCAGGCTAGTAGAAATTAAATTGATAAACTCAGAGTTCTTGTACTACAAGACACAATACGCACAAAAATCAACGAACATAAAAATGACACTTGAGGGAATTTTCAACACAAGACAATTCCCCCTGGCGTTTGACTAAGAGACTAGAATCTAAATTTAATAACCTACACTAATTACAAATAGACTATAAACGGACCAACAAAAAGCAGATTTAACAGACTTGTGGTGGTGAACCGAATGTAATTCCTGAATAGGATATCATGTCAGACATAGTGGAAAGATCTGTTTACAAAAAGTATCCAATAACCCCAACAGTATCGAATAAACTATATACCCTATATATTTTATATATATATATATATATATATATATATATATATATATATATATATATATATATATATATACATATATATATATATATATATATATATATATATATATATATATATATATACATATATATATATATATATATATATATATATATATATATATATATATATATATATATACATACATATATATATATATATATATATATATATATATATATATATATATATATACATATATACACGAGTCTTGAGGGAGTCAAAAAATTAATTCAAAACTTACCAAAAAACAAAGCGCCAGGTAATGATGGAATTTCTGTCTCACTTTTAAAAAAGATGCCCAAAAAAGCCGTAGCAAAATACACTTAATAAACTCAGTAATACAGCTCCAGTATTTTCCTGGGAAGTGGAAAAACTATGTCGTAGTCCTCCTCCTAAAACTGGTCAAAAATCCGGGGAGACCGATTTCGTTCTCAGTGTGCTAGCCAAAGTTGCTGAAAAAATTTGGATTCCGAAGCGGGCACAACATCGTCCTACTGATTGCAAAAGTACTACAAGGTATACTAGACAAAATAAATAATAAGCAGAACATAGTTGCGCTTACCCTGGACGTCTAAAAAGCATTCCACAAAGTATGGATCAACGGCTTGTTATATCAATTAATTACAATACAAAATCTACCATTATATATAGTAACAGTTCTACACAGCTACTTAATTAGACGAGAATTCAGAGTAAGAGTCGGCAATTCTTTATCTAAATTCACTGCAGGTGTCCCGCAGGACTCTGTACTGTCGCCAAAACTTTTTATATAGTGGATCTTCCCAAATACCCATCCGCAAAAAATAGAATTATTTGCAGATGATGCGCTCATTTACGCAAATCCGTATTATGCAAATGTAGATAGAGCGCACATCTGCTACCAGTTGCGTAATATCAACTGGACGTTACTTAAGAATCAACGAACTACACCAAATAACTAACATGCAAACCATAAAACAAGACGTAGAAGAAATATCTAACAAATTTTATAAATAGAAAACACAAATATCCATTCTAACGCATAACATTACACAAACTAGACCATCCCAAACATTGTATCACAGATTACCAATTTATTTCGAGGGTCCATAACATGTAGATAAAAATATCAACATCTAAATAAGATTAATAGGTGGTCAGCAACAATCATATAAACTGAACAATTTAGCGAGGTAAAATTAAGTTTAAATTTAAAAACATATATATATATATACATATATATATATATATATATATATATATATATATATATATATATATATATATATATATATATATATATACATACATATATATATATATATATATATATATATATATATATATATATATATATATATATATATACATATATACACGAGTCTTGAGGGAGTCAAAAAATTAATTCAAAACTTACCAAAAAACAAAGCGCCAGGTAATGATGGAATTTCTGTCTCACTTTTAAAAAAGATGCCCAAAAAAGCCGTAGCAAAATACACTTAATAAACTCAGTAAATACAGCTCCAGTATTTTCCTGGGAAGTGGAAAAACTATGTCGTAGTCCTCCTCCTAAAACTGGTCAAAAATCCGGGGAGACCGATTTCGTTCTCAGTGTGCTAGCCAAAGTTGCTGAAAAAATTTGGATTCCGAAGCGGGCACAACATCGTCCTACTGATTGCAAAAGTACTACAAGGTATACTAGACAAAATAAATAATAAGCAGAACATAGTTGCGCTTACCCTGGACGTCTAAAAAGCATTCCACAAAGTATGGATCAACGGCTTGTTTATATCAATTAATTACAATACAAAATCTACCATTATATATAGTAACAGTTCTACACAGCTACTTAATTAGACGAGAATTCAGAGTAAGAGTCGGCAATTCTTTATCTAAATTCACTGCAGGTGTCCCGCAGGACTCTGTACTGTCGCCAAAACTTTTTATATAGTGGATCTTCCCAAATACCCATCCGCAAAAAATAGAATTATTTGCAGATGATGCGCTCATTTACGCAAATCCGTATTATGCAAATGTAGATAGAGCGCACATCTGCTACCAGTTGCGTAATATCAACTGGACGTTACTTAAGAATCAACGAACTACACCAAATAACTAACATGCAAACCATAAAACAAGACGTAGAAGAAATATCTAACAAATTTTATAAATAGAAAACACAAATATCCATCCTAACGCATAACATTACACAAACTAGACCATCCCAAACATTGTATCACAGATTACCAATTTATTTCGAGGGTCCATAACATGTAGATAAAAATATCAACATCTAAATAAGATTAATAGGTGGTCAGCAACAATCATATAAACTGAACAATTTAGCGAGGTAAAATTAAGTTTAAATTTAAACATAATATGTTGTAAATTGTTAATAAATTGTTAAGCGTTAAACAGATTCTAAATTAAATAAATAGTGAAGTGGAGTATACAGTGGAAATAAATAGTAAACCAAAATAACAATAATAAAAAGAATAAATTAATAAAATAATAAGAATAACTAAATAACAAGATAAAATAAAATACGTAATAATCTAAATACAAAATATCTATAGCATAATAATATACATTGTAAATAATATCAACAACAAAATGAGTGATTGGTTGTACATAGGAATGAGAGAGAGAAAGAGAGAGAGATAGGCATGAATGCGAACGATAGAATGAAAGAGATCATAATATAGATTAGCTAATAATAAAGTCAATTCAACTGACTCGACCTTGTACCTGACAAAATTTTTTGTATAATTTTTCCCAGTAAAAACAAATAAAAAAATATCATCAAAAAAAAGAATAAAAAATTGACATACTCTTTTTCAAACAAACAAATATACAAAAATAGGGAATAAACACAAGGTAAATTTACCAAAAATGGTCGAACATCAAGCCCGCTGAAAGACTAAAAGAAACAAATGAATATGCATGTAATTGTGTATGTATTTGCAATACGCTAAGTTAGTAAGTGAACTTATTATTGTACTGATTTATGAATAATAAAAAAATATTTGACATTGACTTTGGAAGATCTATGTTTAGAATTGGACGAGATCGGACTAATGATAATAATGCGAAATGTGAAAAACCCATAATACAAACAAGAGAAATTTAACTCAAACATTATAACAAACATTAATATTTGCATCAAGATATTTCTGAATTTTAAACTGCTTAATATTATTGAGACGTTTCATACCAGAACGTAAACTATTACAGAAAATAACGGTAGCATATTGACGGCTATTTTTCATTAACGTTAATCAGCATAATAAATATAGTCTATCTTTTAAGAGTTAAATATCTGTAGCTGCTTAATTGACATCAAAAAATAATATCATAGCCTAACAATAATGAGGAATTGCTGTAAGAAATCACACCAGCCTGATTGATACTTACATACTTTGATATAATTCTTAGCATATGACCTAATGTTCCTACTACACACCAGTTATCACTACTACACCAAACACTTCATTTTTTGCACTCGACGCTTATTTCGCTATCCATGTGAGCATCATCAGAAGTAAGTTCAAACATAGTATAATGTTCCTAATTTGCCACATGAAATGTCTATATGAATATTGTAATTAAAACCCGCATTAATATGCATTCTAAAAAAATGAATATGTTGTACAGTAATACCCCGCTTTACGCGAGGGATACGTTCCGAAAAAAATCGCGTTAACTGAAATTCGCGTATATCGAGGTTTATGATTAAACATAGTCAAAATTTAATACAAAAAAATACAAATCATTTTAATCAATCACTTTAATTCTAAGAACACTTTATGCAATACATACTCTTATTTTTTACGGAAAAATACATCTATTGTCTTTTGGGTAACGTTTTGTTTACGTTCTTGTAAAATACGTTCATAACACCCAACACTGTTTTTAATTGTTTGACACACGGTCAAGACACGGTCATCATTATTGTCTATACTCTGCAATATGTCCAAACCTAAATAAATTTTTGAAAGTGCATTTTGTATTTCCCCTGAAGATAAAACTTCCTCATCGTAGATAGGATTATTCTGTAACTCGATCAGATCTTCATTGCTAATAGGATCGTCGTGCGTTGCTACAAGTTCTACGAGATCTTCTACCGTGACATCTTCAAGTTCAGACCCCTCAATCATTGCAGCAATGTCTTCAAGCACTTGTCTCTGCATCTGGACAATTCTTCTAGGTGCTTCCACTACATCTGGCCAAAGATTACGCCACACCCCATTCATACAACTCATTTTAACTTCCTTCCAAGCCTCTTCTATGTTGTGAATAGACTTCATAATGTTGTATGACTTCCACCACTCTCGCATAGACTGTCTTCCTTCCCCGTCAGTTTCATGAATTAGTTGGCTAAAAGTGCGGCGATGGTAATAAGCTTTGAAGTTTGCTATTGCTCCCTGGTCCATAGGTTGTAATATTGACGTAGTGTTTGGTGGAAGGAACTTTACGTACACTTTTAAGTCTCTGGGCGTATCAAGTGAGGTTGGATGTCCTGGGGCATTGTCTAAGAGTAATATAACTTTAGGTTCAAGCCCATTTCTGTCACAGTATGATTTGACTGATGGGCAAAAAACTATTAGAATACCATTCTTGAAAAAATTTTCCCGTGTAACCCACGCCTTTCTGTTTGATCGCCACACAACTGGTAGACTTGTCTTGTCTGTGCCTCGCATTGCACGGGGGTGTTTCTGAATGGTACACTAGTAAAGGTTTCAGTTTGAAATCACCAGTGGCATTACCACCCAGCAGAAGTGTTAGTCGATCTTTCGCAGCTTTGAAACCACTGGCTTGACGTTCTTCCTTAGAAATGAATGTTCGAGATGGCATTTTTTTCCAGTAAAGTGCGGTCTCATCAACATTGAAGATGAGACAAGCAGGAATTTTCTCTCGTCTAACGAAGTCTTGAAACTTGTCTGGAAAACTCAGCTGCAGCTTGAATGTCCGCGCTGGCCGCCTCGCCTGTTATGTGGATATTGTGAAGATTAGAACGCTGCTTGAACCGATGGAACCAGCCTCTGCTGGCAGCAAAAGTCGGAGTGGCACTCCCTTCTCCTTCTTTTGTTTTCAGCATCTCATACAAAGATTTTGCTTTTGTGCATATGAGATCTTGACTTAGTGGTGTGTTCTTCTTATTCAAATCTTCGATCCAGACTGACAGTAATTTCTCCATTCTTTCTAAGATAGATGATCTCGAACGAGAAAGTTTTGTTGCACTTATAGGTGTTGAACCTTCGCTGGAGATTTTAATTTTTTCCCGATTTTTATAAATCGTTCTCACAGTCGATTCTGAGAGTCCAAAATCTCTCCCAACAATTGTTGCTTTGCCTCCATTTTCCATTCTTCTTAACACTTTCATCTTCAATTCCAAAGTGACGCTTTTACGCTCTTTTTTCTTTACAGGCGGCATTTTTAACGTAGGGTTAAATTATGTATGTATGTATCTCCAATAAATATTAAAACAAAACTGCCAGCCGACCGAACTAACATTACGGAACAAATGAACACACGAAACGAACGAGGAAATCCCCATAGAACAAAGTCGAAGGACAGGGAATTCCCAATTCTTCAAAGAGAATATTCAGAGAAAGCGGGGATCCCCCGCGACCATAGAGAAGTTAATGACTACATGAGCGCGAAATTTGAAATTCGCGTTATAGTGAAACCGCGCGTAACGGGGTCGCGCTAAGCGGGGTATTACTGTATTTATCTCGGTATTTTCTATCATTATTGTTTCAGAAACTGATTATCTGTTTATCGATATTTTAAATATAAATAAAAAAATTTTAATTTTAAGAAGTGTTCTTTGACACTATTTAGAAGTTATTTTTTGGATCTTCAATTAAAATATTTGTGTCGACATCATTTAATATACCGGTAAATGTATTAATAAAAGCTATACGAAATATCATGATAAAAAGTTATGGCATGTGAATACTTCTCTAGGTTTATTGAAAATTTCTCATAATAAAAACTGCATTCAATACCTTCAATGGTTTCTATTATAAAGTAAGTTGTTATTCAGGACAATGCAGGCCCTCGTACGCCATACATTGATAACTTATGCAATGGATATGAAAATCACGCCTTGGAAAGGTTTGCCAAGAGGCCACACGTGATTTTTTCCTTCCCAAGACCTCCAACGTGTCCTCTGTGAAATCAGAAAAAACCGCTTCCACAGAGAGGTGTTTGAAAAACTCATGTTGAAAATAAGTCCGCTGATATAAAATATTTTTTGTTTGTTATAGAACGATTTTTCGAAAAATTTAAAATAGGACATAAAATTCATAAATAATTTTTCAAATCAAACATTCTAGCTTAGGTTATATCTTTGATCTGTAAACAATTTAAAATTTCGTTTAGGGTTTCGCTATGCCATAAATATATCACTTTCATAAAAATATTTTATATTCTTTAGAAACTTTTTACTTTTATTTATTGACATAATAAGGAATTTACGAACATTTAGACTTGTTTTCCAATAAAAGCTAGATTTTCTATCCAGTACAAAAGTTCTATTTTTATTTACTAGATTATAAATTTTGCTTTTAAAAGGCTAAGATATAATGTTTTTCTTAATGGTTTTTAGTGTTCCGTGTGGAACACTTATAAGATAACTTCGGTATCTGTCTGTCTGTGTGTCACACCTGATTTTCTCCGAAATTATTTGTCATAGAAAGTTGAAATTTGTTAATGATATAGGAATTGATGGCCTCATCAGAGCCGTGTAGTTATGAAAGTTAAATTTTAACTGAACGGGTTAGTTTTTGAGAGTGAAATCGGAAGTAAAGAAAAAATTTTACTAGGTCATCGAGTGTGGTGTCAAATGAAAGCTTGTGAAAACACGAGTAAAGAATATATATATATATATATATATATATATATATATATATATATATATATATATATATATATATATATATATATATATAATGAAATACTTGGGCATACTTTTCTTTGTATTATTTTTTAAAAAATCGCGAAAAAATCGCTGTCCCCCCCCTTATCTCAAAAAATACTGATCAAAAAATTTTGAAAAAATTCTGGAATATTCTCCACAGGATATAGATTGAACGAAAATTATCACGAGTGCATTACCTTTAATAATTTATCTGGTATATAAAAAAAAAAAAAAATTTCAAAGTCATCAGTTTTCAGTAAAGATTGGAAACAAACTTTGTTGAAAACTCATTTGGGGTGTATTTTGTGAAGTCACTGATCATTTTATACCTCTGTAACAAATTTTTTTTATTTTAAAAGCAATCACCGTACGGAACACTAATTGCGCAAGTTCAACTTGCACTTGACCGGTTATTTTAAATATCAGTGATAAAACTGGAAAAAATTTTGACAAAATTTTTTATGGATGTTTAAATTTGAAGGAACTAATAAAATATGTATAAAAATGCATATTTTAAATTACACACATCACATTTTTTTCTTCCAATTTATTTGTCTTTCCAACTTTCTCTTGTTACTCCGATTTCTCTCCCTGATCTTTTTAAAAGCTTATTACTCAGGCTTCATTTCACTGACCTAAATAGAAGAACTGTTTCAGTAACACTAGACAAAGAACTTTTTTTCAAAATTACCCCAAATAACTGGGTAAAATTGGAACAGAAATAAATAGTTTGAAAATAGGAAGATCCAATTTAAAAGAAAATCGCAGTCCTAATGACTAGAAACAAAAAATATTCTTGGAGATCTTCGAAAACCTGAAAAAATTTCTCAAAGTTTTTACAGTATATTTCAATTACTAATATTATTATTTTTACTATTTTATAGATTAACTAATTTACAGCAATGAAATAAATTTGTTTCACTCTTTATATATATATATATATATATATATATATATATATATATATATATATATATATATATATATATATATATATATATATATATATTCTTTTTGTTGTTATTGCGGTGGTTATAAAACAAATAAATGGGACCAAATTAAAAAACACACCTGCCTACCACAAGAAGAATTCATAAATGCCATCTTTGAAAACAATTTATTTCAGTACCAAAACTCATTCTACCTTCAAATGAAGGGTTGTGCAATGGGAGCTCCTATTTCTGCTACCCTTGCCCAACTGGCATTGGAATATTTGGAGGAAAGTGTTATTGACAGCTTAAGCAACAAACCTATCTTCTTCAAAAGATACGTAGATGATTGCATTCTAGCACTATAAGAAGACCAAATAGAAAACGCGGTTAAAGCATTCAACCAATTCAACAAAAAATTACAATTCACCATCGAAACAGAACAAAACAACGCCATAAACTTTCTAGATCTAACTCTAATAAGAGAAAAAAAAACGAAATAAATAGCAAATGGTAAACAAAACCAACAAATTCTGGAAAATATCTAAACTACCATTCACACTATCCTTTAAATTTTAAGAAAAATACCGTTATAAATTTAATTGACAGAGGCTTAAAACTAACAAGTCCTAAATATAGAGCAGAAATAATAGAAAAAATAAAAACTATCTTAACTAACAACAATTATCCGATTAATCTATTTAACAAAGTTTTAAAAACCAGAATTCAAAAATTATATAATACTTTAGATAAACAACCAAAACAAAGAACAGCTACAACATACATATCCATGCCATATATTCTAGGACTTTCAGAAAAAATTAAGGCAGTCCTCAAAAAACATAATTTAACTGTTTGCCACAAAACGCATACCTCATTAAAACACCTTTTTACCCCCCTAAAATTCAAAACACCACTAATGAAACAATCAAACCTGATATATTCCATTTCTTGTCAAAACTGCAACGGCTGCTATATCGGAATGATTAAACAACATCTAGAAACTAGACTGAATGGCCATAAGTATGATAAGAATAACCCAACAGCTCTATCAAAACACATTCAACAAACCAAACCTCTTTTGAATTTAAAAGATCAATCCATGAAATGATTTGTATTTGAATTAATAAAGAGAAAAACAATATAAATGACATAAGCGACGTTAGAGGTCTGAGTCATATTTATTTCGGACTCTTCTTATAATAACTCAATAACAGTTAATAAATAAAAACGCACAAACAAACCAAAGAATGACTTTCGTTCCATATACATATCTAAAATTATTTTAAAAAATGTGACCGTCTTAGTAATACCTTTTAAAGAATGTTAAGTGTGTCTTCGTTTCAACCCGCACATGTAAGTTTTTATATATATTTTTGTGTGTATTTTTATTATTTTACCTTCTACATTGTATTGTAAGTTTAAGAATTTTATATATTCATAATCAAAAAATTTGTGCATCCTATTGAACATCCAAAACAATCCTATAAAATCAAAATTTAAAATCATAAAAGAAGGGAGGAAAATGTATAATGATTGAAAATTTCAATTTTTAGATGAACTGAAGAAGCCTACAAATTAGGCGAAACGTTTTCAATAAACCTCTAACTAGAACGTAATGTAATTTCTCTATCGTTAAAACAAAAGAACCATAAAGCCCAAGAAATTTAAAAAAAAATATACATATATTCATTATTTCCAAGGTTCAAGAAAGAATTCAACCCAAATTATATATATATATATATATATATATATATATATATATATATATATATATATATATATATATATATATACATATATATATATATATATATATATATATATATATATATATATATATATATATATTACTGAAAGGAGACCCTTTCTTTAATAATACAGTTACTCTCTGAAGTCGCTTGGGTTATATTATACAAAAAATATTCCACACAGTATTTGCTATCGTTTTAACTTCGTTTGAAACTAGTTTTTCGATGAACTCGGATGTTTAAATTGGAACGTATTATGAAAAAGATAATTCTAATGGCGTATATTTGTTTTATTTGCGATAAATTACTCTGGCAGCTCAAAGACGCCCTGGGTGTCTCTCAGAGCTCTCCTCGTAAAACGCCAGTGAGTTCTTCATCATAATTTGGTCAAACATCAATTAGGCCTACCATGTAAAACACACGCCATGCATTTTACCTCAAAGGTGGTGTGGAAATTAATTCAACACTGTAATGACATTAAATGCACAATTTTTGTTGACTTTGGCCTTACAAGATGTGTGCAAAAATTCAGCTAGATTAGAATTTTTCTGCAGATTAATTCTTTTTACTGGACAACTAAAAATCCCAAAAATGTAATGTTTATTTTTAAAGTTAATTTTTAGTTTCCGTGTAATGTTTCTTTTGAATTTTGAGATAAACTCCTGCATTGTCGTTGAAGCCCAAGCATTGTCCAATTTCCTGACAAATGGTGAAAGTTGTCCGAATGTTGAATTTGAAGTAAACTTGTCTATTGTACAACTAGTTACGTCAAACCAAAATCATAATTTTCTTTGGTGGGATTTGACCACATTTTTTACTGTTTTAGGCTTTAAACCAAAAACGAGAGGAGGAAAATCTAGAATGTGCAATTATTGTTCATATGAAGTTTATAATCTTTTTAATGTATATTCTATAAATTTTAAAGAGGAGTAAAAGAAAAAACTTGGAATGAAGCACTTCGTATTTTTTCTTAATATAAATCAGTGCCACTTTTTAGTAAGAAAGAAATAAATAATATATATATATATATATATATATATATATATACTTATATATATATATATATATATATATATATATATATATATATATATATATATATATACCAGGTGCACAAGTATGAAATACGGATTTTTTTTTCTAAAAAACATGTTAAATTCGGAAGAATGATAAAAAGTGCTTTATTCATAGTATGCTCCATCGCTTGTTATACATTTTTCCCATCTTTCGGGCAGTTTGTGAATACCACCACAGTAAAAATCTTCCCCTTTTGCTGCGAATCATTCATCGAGCCATTTTTTTCACATCTTCATACGAACCAAAGCGCTGCTCAGCAAGTGCGAGACCCATCGATGCAAACAAGTGGTAATCGGAAGGAGCCAAGTCTGGTGAGTAAGCCGCATGGGATAGAACTTCCCAGGTGAGTGCTTCCAACTTGTCGCAAACTGGTTTTGCCGTAAGTGATGGAACAATGTCATGAAGAAAAATGACTTTGTGTTGCCTCTTTCGGTATTCTGGCCTTTTTTCAAGCAACGAACGGTTCAAGTCGGTCAATTGTTGTTGGTAACGTTTAGTATTAACCGTTTCCCCAGGTTTTAACAGCTCATAATAGACCACGCCCCTCTGGTCCCACCAAACACAAAGCATCGTCTTTCTGCCCAAGCGATTCAGTCTTGCGGTCCATGTGGATGGTGCGCCTGGGTCTACCCTTGATTTTTTGCGCTTAGGATTCTCAAAATAAATCCACTTTTGATCCCATGTAACTATACGATGCAAAAACGATTTCATTTTGTACCGAGCGAGCAAAATGTCACACGTGTTTTTGCGCTTTTTTTCCATTTGCCTGTCGTTCAACTCATGTGATACGCATCTACCGGTCTTCTGAATCTTTCCCATCTCTCGTAGCCGATTGAAAACAGCTTGTTGACTAACACCCAATTGCTCGGCGAATGGTTTTTGTGTTTGCGAATCATCTTCGTCCAACAATGCTTGTAATTCCACATCTTCGTATTTTTTGGCGGTTTTCCACGTTCCTTGTCTGCAACATCGAAGTCACCACTTTTGAAAACGCCGAAACCATCGTTCACACGTATCTTGCGATGGAGCATGTTCACCATAAGCTTCTGTAAGTAATCGGTATGATTCAACAGCAGTTTTCTTCAAACGAAAACAAAAAATTAATGCTGTCCGCGAATGCTCTTTGTTCGGTATAAATTTCGACAGATTGAATACCACAACACAACACTATGCACACACTTTTCCAAGTTATCACTCGTGAGCGTCTGACACTTGTTAATGACACAACAAAATGGCGCAGTGTCAAATCTTTATAGCACAAACTGCATTAGTGTACCATCTGTTATCTGAAATCCGCATTTCATATTTGTACACCTGGTATATATATATATATATATATATATATATATATATATATATATATATATATATATATATATATATATGTATATATATATATATATATATATATATATATATATATATATATATATATATATGTATATATATATATGTATATATATATATATATATATATATATATATATATATATATATATATATATATATATATATTATATGTAGGTTTAACAATTAAAAGGCAACAAAGCTGAAAGAATTTTAGTTTCGTTAAATGTATAACTATCTACTTATAATACCTCTTTCAATATTAAAATACCATGTTTAAAAAGACGAATTTCTAAGGAAAACAACAGTAAATATTTGAATAGTAAATCAAAGTATATCAGCCTTCTAGTATTGACCGTTTGTTCGTACTATGAAAAGTGCATATAACTTTTTTCTTCCTCTTTGCAAGCTAGTGGCTCCTACACATAGACAGTTTCTAAATCGGTCTAGTTACGTAAAAGTTTAATTTAAAAATCTGGAATATTTTTCATTGGTTTAGTCTGTATATCTTATTGTATATAAGACCCCAATGCTGAGTATCAAACTTGTAATAACCTCTAAACAGATAGAGTGCCTAAGTAGAATAAAAAGAAATTTCTATCCCAAAGCTTTTTTAATTTGAATAAAATAACAAAAACAGGAAGTATTAGGCATCTTATATGATATTCAAGAAGCAAACTAAATCTATCATTTTTACCAAGGACCTATTTGCAAATGATATTTTATGATGACTAATAACAGAAAAAAAGTCAAATTGTGCAAGATCTTATTATAATTTATTTAAATACTAATTAAATTAGTTTGATTTTTAGCCATCAAAAAAGTCATAATTGTTTCTTGTCTCAATATTTTTCATTAGCTGTATCTGGTTTTCATTTTCTAATATAATTTCATTTTCTATTATTTGAAAGATTTTTCTTTCAAATTCTTCACGGCAAAATTTTGCTATATATTTATCTTTTTTCGTTTGGTGCAAGACTTCGTTCCTCTAGACGTATTTCTGTCGTTTTCGTCATTTTGCATTTGGTCATATTTTTGTAAATATGTAAAAACTATCCTGTTTTTGAATACGTAATTTACTTTTCCTTCTCACTTGACCTACAACAGACACAGATATATGGGGTAGTTCAATTTACATATTAATAATTTTAAGAATATTG
Source organism: Pachyrhynchus sulphureomaculatus (assembly GCA_019049505.1). NCBI lineage: Eukaryota > Metazoa > Arthropoda > Insecta > Coleoptera > Curculionidae > Pachyrhynchus > Pachyrhynchus sulphureomaculatus. The sequence continues at coordinate 164,686,343 of CM032446.1, forward strand.
ACCTTAATTTTTTTTTATTCATTTGGGTATGAGATATATCCTACGCGCTCTCTTCACCATCAATTACCAAACCAATGTTATATATCAGAAAATTCTAAGTTTCTAAGTGTAAATCTCCCTTGCATTGTATCAAAGATGTACTATTTTTTTTATGTTAGCCCAAGTTGGAAATTTTATGTAGTATGGTTAAATATCTATGTGAAACAGTCTACAGCAGGGGTGCTCAAACTTGAACTGCTGGCGATCTACCTCAATATTGTTAGACTACGATCGATCGACTCTGAGAGGCTGCAAGTAACTGTGATGCAGGATTGTCGTCTAGGTAGGGTATATCGTGGCATAGATATACTAGTTTTCCGCACAATATGCATTTTTTTTTTAGTCAAGGTAAGTGTAGGTGTGCTCTAAAATGTCAATGAAAAAACTCATAGTTATTCAAAATTATTGGTTCTTACAAAACAAACGAGTTCTAATGTCTAAACTTAACTAAAGAGTGACTTTGGATGTTGAAGTGTGGCACTGCATGTCCTCAGCATACTTTTCATAAGATTGGACGTAATTACCGAGTGCTAATCGCAAGCATGATGATATATGTTCGTCAGTTAGTCGATTGCGATATTTTGACTTAATTATCTTCATTTCAGAAAATGCAGACTCGCACAAGTAAGTTGACCCAAACATTTCAGTCAGTCGAAGGGCGATTTGCCTTAGATTCGGATATTTATCTTCAGATATAAAACACCAGAATTTTGTATCAGATGCTGTGGCTTTGAGATGTATATCTGATATAATCTGCACTAACTCATTTTCAACAGAACATGAGTCCATGTTAAACTGACTTGCTATTTCAGTAGCTAATTCCTCAATGTTTTTACACACAAAAGGATAACTCATGAATGATGCGATATTTGCCAATTTACTGAAATCATAAAAACGTATTTCGAATTGGCCCAAAATATTTGATAATTTTGCCTCATAAATATCATAATTCAACTGAGGAATCCTTGCTTTCAAAGACGGAAAGTTTTTCAGATCCTTTCTTTTCAGTCGATCTATCATAAGTTGCAATTTACTTTTGAATGCGTTTATTGCGCTAATCATCTCAATAATATATTTTCCTTTACCATGAAGCTCCAAATTAATGGTGTTTAAATGCATTGTGATGTATGTCCAAAATGCCAAATCAGTCAGCCATTTTCCGTTTTCCAGCATTTGAGTGTCATCACCTTTTTCGTCCAGAAAAGCTGTTATTTCGGGCAATAATTCTTGAAACCTTTCTAGGAATTTTCCGCGACTCAACCACCTGACGTCCGTGTGAAGAACTAAATCAGTGTGTTTAGCTGACTCACTATCTTCCAACTGCAATTTAAAGAGCCGTCGTTGCAAGCTACGTGCACGGATAGAATTCACAATTCACAATTTTTATTGCAATCCCCATAATCTCCTCCATGTTTAGAACTTTTGAACACAAAACTTGTTGATGTATAATGCAATGGACGGAGAAAAATGAAGGGAAATCATGATTAGCTCGACACAATGCCATAAAACCGTTTTCGTTTCCAGTCATTGCTGGTGCTCCATCGGTTGTAATGCACACTAGTTTATATATTGGTAGCTTGTAGTTTGTTACAAAATTGAAGAAAACCTCATATATATCTTCGTCACGGGTCTTTCCTTTCAGAGGAATCATTGTCAAAAACTCTTCCTTAGCCGACATGTCATTGAATACTATTCGAATAAAAATACACAGCTGGGCAGTGTCTGTCATATCGGTGAATTCGTCGAACTGTAAAGAAAAGTATGTACATTCCATGATATCATGTTTTAGTTTATCTGCCATGTCCTGACTCATGACTTCAACATGCCTTGTGACAGTCGGACGAGATAACTGAAGTTCTCTAATAGCAGACATAATCTCTGTTTTATTTTTAAAATCTCCAAATAAAGTCTCACCCGCTTCAATAAATGCTTCCTTCACAATCAATCCATCATCAAATGTGTGTGTGTTTCGCCAATACATGAGATATTTTAAATGACGCGATCGTTGCAGCTTTTGATTGTTCGGCTGGTCTTGTGAACATGGTTTGTTCTTTTTTCAAACAAGTTATCAAATCACGTACTTTTCGTTTTCTTAATTCACTCTGTGACGGAAAATCCTTTTCATAGTTTTTATGAACCGTTTTATGATGCCTCTCTAAGTTCCCACGCTTAGGTATTGCAACTGACGCACGGTAAATGAGACAAATGCACTTATCCTTACATCTATATAAAAGGAAAATTCTTCCTCCCAATCGTTATTAAAATGATAAGTTTTACTTTTCTTCGCCGCACTCATTTTGGACTATTTATTAATAAACTTTGTATCGATGTATCGCCTTTAAGTTACAACTCTGACTCCTATTCCTGCAGGCGCAACATTTATATCAGCGCGAACGAAGTCTCGAATGTTCCCGTCAAACACGCCGCCCGTAGTTTCTAGAAAAATCGGCGGGAATCAAAAACGCGGCTTTTCTTTGACAAATACCACGCGTTCCTTTGATAAAGCCGCCTTTTGCCGCTAGCAGGGGGTTATTACGATAAAAGAAAGTGATGAGGGGGTTATTCTGGCCTAATTGTGGATCGAATAAATTTTAGTAGTTTATTCATTACATTTTGTTTTAGTTACCTAAAACAAAATCTGTGAATAGTTCTATATCGGAATTTTTTTCTCGAGATCGACTCAAAAAGCACTCGCGATCGACAAGTCGATCGCGATCGACCGTTTGAGCACCCCTGGTCTACAGGAAAAGTTTTTTTCATTTCGTTTAACAATAACATACAGCTTTAATAGCGTTAGTCGTTATAAATTTTGTGTCTGTAAATTTATCATTTACATTCCTGCTAGAACATTTAAGATTTTCAAAATATCTTTACAGTTAAAAACATCTTGTTTATTTAAAAATGAATTTATATTATTATACGGACGGAATACCTGTCATAGTACTCAAAAACTCGGCGAGGAAACTGAAACCAGTTTTCTGTAGACTTTTCAACCTATCCTACAGAAAGGAAATATTTCCTTCCTGCTGGAAATGTGCCACAGTTCAGCCGATACCTAAAAAAGACGAGAAAACCTTGCCAAATAACTACAAACCAGTCGCCCTGCTTTCAATAATATCGTAAGTCCTGGAAAAGACTATCAATTAGCATCTTCTAAAATATCTTGAAAGATTGAACATTATTAGCGACCGTCAATATGGCTTTCGTAAACATAGATCAACAGGAGATCTTCTGACTTATATAACACATGTTTGGAACACTTTTAAGAATCTCGAGCGGTTGCTCTTGATATATCCACGGCATTCGACCGTATTTGGCACGTAACTTGATGTATAAATAGATTTTCTTATATTTCTGATGCAAGTTTTAATTTTTTTTTATGGTTCCAGCACACGTGCTGCAGAGAAGTCCCTAAAGCGCTATAGGAGCAACACGTGTGCGGAAAAATCGCTGTAAATTTTACTAGGTGGGAAACACATTCCACGGTGGATTGTTGGCTAAGCTACGCTCTTCTGGTATGTCTGAAAAGTTCTGTTTGTAGCTCTTATGTTTCCTCAGAGAGCCTTCTTTACGGATGGCAGTCGATGGATTTCTTTCTAACACCTTCACTATCATCGCCGGTATGCTCCGGGGCTCCATACTCTCTTTCTCATTTACATAAACGATCTGCTGGAAAAACCAGGAATCCAATCTACAACTTTGCAGATGACAGTACGCTTATCTCTTCATTCTCTTTAAACGCTCAGACATCGGCTACTCAGACAAATATCCGTAGACAGCAGGAAGTCGTTCAACTTAACAAATACCTTGAAGAAATTCTATCTTGGGATGACAGTAACCAAGTGGAATTTAACGCTACAAAAACCCAGGTGGCAGTTTTTTTCTAAAAAACTTACCGTTGCTGAGCCCGACATAGTTATGTTGGGACACTCCATTTCTCTAGCATCGACATTCAATTTGGTGGGCGTTAATTTGGGAGCAAATATGTCTTGGCATGAACATATTGCAAGCATAGTAAAGAGAGCTTCTCGAAAGCTGGAAATATTATTTCGAACCAGAAAGCTTGACACTCCACAACAACTGTTCATTTTGTAGAAAACTCAAATTCTACCAACTATGGAATACTGCTCCCATGTTTGGGACTCTGCTCCCAAACATGCACTGCATTTATTGGAATCTATTCAGAGAAGAGCTGTTCACCTGATTGGAGACCCGGACCTGGCCTTGATTCGTTGGAACGTCGAAGAACGGTTGGCAACCTGCGTCTATTCTACACGTATTTGCATGAAAAGTGTTTGATCAATGTTTTATTTGTTATGGGGCAAATATTACATAAAGTACAAAACATGTTGCCAATTTGGACGAAGACAAAATATTACTGAGATGACACTTGCCATCCCTTATCTCATAATTTACTGTGTTTTTTAATGTTAAGATAATTTAAAATGGTAACTAAATATTTTGTAATTTTCATCCTTATCAAATTTACTTTATATGCCTCTGAAGCGTATTACCCGAGGTAGCTTATCTTTTCTAAGGACAAAACTGTCTCTTAGTCTCTATAAGTTTCACAATTAAATACTTAAACTTAAAAAAAAAGTCACCAACAACAGGTAAAGGCGAGAGAGTTGCCTACATCCGTATCAGATATGGCACTTCAAGCCATATTTTGTCTGACTTCTTCGGGTTAATTTCTTCAGTTCTTGGATTATCTCCTATTCTTTGAAATTCTTGAAAGGATTTTGCTCAGTAAATCTGAACCTTTTGGCTGAATTCTGTCTGTCCTTTTCCATATCCAAAAAAAAAATTATCTGTGGTTACATTTGCAGTGAATTAAGAAAATTATAAAAAAGACCTACATACCTGCCATTTAAAATAGCAAAAATGATTTGGTTGATATAAAAAATATTAAAAATAAATTAAGCTAAAATTAGGGTTAGGTTATCTTATAAAAACTTTCACGCATAACCGCTGATGTCTATGGCAATGGTAAATATATCGATTATTACTACTTGATAAGTCGAAATAATTTTCTAAATTAAAGTTGTATCTAGGTAATGCCATTGTACCAAAAATTGCGAAATCCAAAGATAATCAGGACACTAATTAACTGTTATAGTACTATTTGCAATAAAAGATTATAATTTCAATTTTACTGCCTTTTCTTAGTACCTTGCATACATAAGTAGAAAGAAAAACAGACCCTTCCATAATAGTGGTAAGAATAACGAACTTCAAATAATCTTTTCCAAATTTTTCCTTTGGGTTTTCGTTTCATAATTTTTTTTGCTATTTTTATAAAAATTTATTACTACAGTTTAATTATAACCATGATCAAGTAGTAGCTCAGGGGCTGGGGAATCCCAGGATTCTCCTAGTACGGGCATTGACGATCCCGAGGTACCTGAGTCATGTTGTGCTGTCTTGTGTTGTCCAGATTATATGTAACAAAAACGCAATCTTAAGGTGTTTACCGTGCCGAGAAGATGAATGGCTCAGCGTTTATGAGTCGCAAACGGTTCCCCCGGATACCGGGCGCCCTCCGGGAGTAAGTAGCCTTGCTGTGGCATCCAGGCTCTGCCGCAGTCGACCATTCTTTCCTAGGATACTCGTGGGAACACTATGTCACAAAATAATAATTATACTAGTGATAATGGCAGGGTGCTGAGGAGGCGGACCCCTGTCGTACAAACAGCTTCAGCACCACCACAACAACAACAACGACAAACGATCCAACCAACCGCCTCAGCTGAAACTACTCCCGATAGTTTTACCAGATCCGACATTGTAGGTGATGGAAATTGCCTTTTCCGTGCAGTTAGCTTACACTTATATGGCCACCAAAACCATCATGAAAGACTCCGAGAGGCTGCTCTAAGATATATACAACAAAACTGGTCGGAACTTAACACATTTTCATTAATTGGGGACGACGATATGAAAGACTTCAACAACTACTATAACTATATGAGGAAAAATGGCACCTATGGAACGAGCCTAGAGATACTTGCCCTCTCGGAAACCCAGAATAGTAACTTTCATATCTTCTCAAAACAACGAAGAACAAGAGATACAAAAATAACTTTTAGGGACAAGCCAACAATAATAAGCACAAGAAAACACACCGAAACTATTTACCTTCTACTAACAGGCAACCCAATGTCGGGACACTTTGAGCTTCTGACACCACAAAACACTAAAAACATCCCAAACAACAGTAGACCAATAAAAGAAGCATCAGGCAAGCGACGCAACAGTCGAGGACGTCGCGGGAAATGGCAGCTCGACCAAAACGATGAAGACCGGGCAACTGACAATGGACCTGCCAAAAGTGTTGTGCCGGCGAGTAAGCCGACACCCACCAAGGCGGGAAAATCAAGGCAACGCATGAGTTATACTACAGGAATAAACGAACACACCATGCGTTGCTTTGATAAAAGCACAAGTCCTGACAAAGAAACCACTGAGAAGGGAATCACTCGCCGCCTAGACCCACCACCATCAATCCCAAACGCAACCGACGAAGTATTTAATCAAAAACTCCCGCAACGACAAAGAAATCCCAACAGCACAAAACCAAAATTCAATCGGCAAATAAGAATAGAAAACCAAATCAACAACATCAGGAGATATCTAGGACACCTTACCCAGTTTATCAACGGGAACGTGTCCAAACGAGTCACGCAGAGTATAAACAAGATCAAGTCCGGGTCTCCCGACAGAACACTGCCAGAAATCCTGGATACTCTGAAACAAAAAATTATCCATATATGCCGCAAGACTTCGTAGATACAAAGAACCAAACGAGAGGAAAGATACCAACAACCTCTTCCGAAGAAGCCAAACACAGTTCTACCGGAAAACTATGCACAGCAAACAGACAGCAGTGACCGAACCACCAAACAAACAAGAACTCACAGATCATTGGAAAAGTATCTGGTCAGAACCCAAACTACCCAATAATAACACCCCCTGGATCAAAGCCAAAGAAGGCAAAGATAAACATGTGACAGAACAGGAAAATTCCACATTAACTACTGTGGGACCAAAGAGCATGATGAGGCGCCTGGATGCAAGAAGTTCCGGAGGTAGAATGGCCCCCCGTTCGGATCTCCGGGTAGGGGCTGGTTCAGAGGCGTCGACTTGCAGACATCATAATTTTAAGATAGATTTTTGCAACATACGAGGTATAAACTCGAACATAAATTCAGTGCATCAACACCTGCAATCAGATAAACCTCATGTACTCGCTCTATGTGAAACCAAGGTCAGTCCATCGACCAGCACGGTCAACTATCTTTATCCTGGGTACGACTTCTATTCCCGATTTAGGCGTAACTTTGGAATCTGTCTTTTTGTCAGAAGCGACCTCTCTTGTCAACGAGAAGAAGCTCTGGAGCCCCCAAACTTTGATGCTATGTGGTTAAAAATAACGACTCAACAAACCACAAGGTTCATCTGTATCCTGTATCGACCACCAAGTGATACCAATTTTCGAACACTTTTCGCTTCTCTTGCAGACACCATCGATCATTTACAAAGTAACTATCCAAGTGCCGAAATTGCCATCCTGGGCGACTTTAATGTCCACAATATCAACTGGCTCAAATATTCAAATACTACCGACGAACAGGGTCGTGAAGCTGAATCATTCTCAATCAGTTATGGCTTAACTCAGCTTATTGACGAACCAACACGGATCCCTGATCGAGACGGGGAGTTCGCCAGTCTTCTTGATCTGTTTTTAACCACCAATCCGGACATTTACACGGTCACCGTAAATCCGCCGTTAGGTTCTTCCGACCATAAACTGCTTTCGGCATCGAGTATCCTGCCAATCAGTGACAGAGAGGCGCCTAGGCCGCGCAAGATTTGGCACTACAAATTTGCTAAATGGGAAGATCTCATGGAATACTTTCGAACTTTCCCTTGGATGGACGTTTGTTTTCGATCCGATAACCCATCTGACTGCGCCAGGGAGGTCTCCGATGTTATTTTGGCTGGTATGGAAGTTTACATCCCTTTTTCGAAGAAATGCTCCTCCAACGGCAAGCCTTGGTTCGACCGAAAATGCAAAGAAGCTGTTGCTTCTAAACATATTGCCTACCGACAATGGCGTGAAAATCCTAACACCTTAAATCGAAACATCTTTGCTCATGCCCGGAACAGATGCAAGGGAATTATCGACGAAACCAAGGAGGCACACAATCAACGAATTAGAAACAAACTTCTCGCTTGTCCCAACAATTCCAGGTCCTTTTGGGCAGTCGCTAAGGCAGTTAGTCAAAATTTTAAACCAAATCCACCATACCACCACTCACACGGCCAGATAATTCCATTGCAACCACACCTGTTGAGAGAGCGAACTTGTTGGCTGAACTCTTTGCTTCACATTCTACTGTCGATTTCCAAGGAAAAACACCACCTACTATTCCCATATTGCAGTCAAGGATGCCCGATGTCGTCTTCAGACAGCGCATCATAAAGCGTATTTTAATGAAGCTAGACACCAAGAAGGCTTCTGGCGCTGACGGAATACCTGCCATAGTTCTCAAAAACTGTGCAAGGGAACTAACACCGGTTTTCTGTAGACTTTTTAACCTATCCTACAGAAAGGGAATATTTCCGTCCTGCTGGAAATGTGCCACGGTTCAGCCGATAGCTAAAAAAGGTAAGAAGACCTTGGCAAATAACTACCGACCAGTTGCACTGCTTTCAATAATATCGAAAGTCATGGAAAAGGTTATCAATGAGCATCTTCTAAAAATATCTTGAACGATTCAATATTATTAGCGATCACCAATATGGTTTTCGTAAACATAGATCAACAGGAGATCTTCTGACTTATGTAACACATGTTTGGAACAACGCAATTGAACACTTTGGAGAATCTCGAGCGGTTGCTCTTGACATATCCAAGGCATTCGACCGTGTTTGGCACGATGGACTGTTGGCTAAGTTGCGCTCTTATGGTATGTCTGAAAGGTTCTGTTTGTGGCTCTCATGTTTCCTCAGAGAGCGTTCTTTACGAGTGGCGGTCGACGGATTTCTTTCTAACACCCTCACTATCAACGCCGGTGTGCCCCAGGGCTCCATACTGTCTCCTACTCTCTTTCTCATTTACATTAACGATCTGCTGGAAAAGACCGGGAATCCAATCTATAGCTTTGCAGATGACAGTACGCTTGTCTCTTCATTCATCTTGAACGCTCGGATATCGGCTGCTCAGGCGAATATCCGCAGACAGCAGGAGGTCGTTCAACTTAACAAAGACCTGGAAGAAATTCTATCTTGGGGTGACAGTAACCAAGTGGAATTTAACGCTACAAAAACCCAAGCGGCAGTTTTTTCTAAAAAAGTTAACGTTGCTGAACCCGACATAGTTATGTCGGGGCACTCCATTCCCCTAGCATCGTCGCTCAATTTGTTGGGCGTTAGTTTGGGAGCAAATATGTCTTGGCATGAACATGTTGCAGGCATAGCAAGGAGAGCTTCTCAAAAGTTGGGAATATTATTTAGAACCAGAAAGCTTTACACCCCACAGCAACTGTTAATTCTTTACAAAGCCCAAATTCGACCAACTATGGAATACTGCTCCCACGTTTGGGGCTCCGCTCCCAAACATACACTGCATTTGTTGGATTCTGTTCAGAGAAGAACGGTCCGTCTGATTGGGGACCCGGAATTGACCGGCGGCCTTGATTCGCTGGAACATCGAAGAACGGTTGGCGACTTGAGTCTGTTCTACAAGTATTTTCATGGAAAGTGTTCGAAGGATGTAGCCCGCTTAATTCCTCCCAAAGCGGTGCATGTTAGAAATACACGTCGCGCTGGTGCTTCGCATCCGTATGAGGTTCAGCTTGTTACTCCGCGTACGACGCTTTTCAAGCAATCTTTTATATGGAGAACGTCATCCCTTTGGAATAATTTGCCCAGCGCTATGTTTCCCACCGAGTACAATTTACAGCGATTCAAGAACAACATGAATCGCTTTTTCCGCACTCGTGCCGCTCCTGGAGCGCTTTAGGGACTTCCTGCAGCACGTGTGCTAGACCAAAAAAAAAAAAAAAAAAAAAAAAGTAGATATTTTAAAAATGCCCATAAAGCAGAATTCACAAAAAATAGCTTAAGTCGTCACTTGTCAATGTCAAAATTAATTGATAGATGAGAATTGATAATGTATAATTATAAAGAAGAGAACTATGAACATGTAAATTGCACTTTAAAGTGCATTTAATGATTATATCACTCACAACCTAGGATATTTTTTATAGAGAGTAATTATACATTTAAGGTGTAAGGTAAGGTGTAAGGTATTAAGGGGCAACAACCCCAAAACTTAACGAACTTGCTTTCGCGTGTAATCAAGAAAATTCTTTTGATATAATAGATAACAAATTATGGATATATATTATTTTAACTGGATGTGCGGTGTACTATCTATTATTATTTTAAAATTTGAAAATATGTAATTATGGAAGAAAATCGTATGTTTGGCAATACAGGCCTAAGCGTCAATGACGGCATTTCATGCGCGGGTTAATTTTGTAAATTATTTGGTAAAATGCAGTTTAGACCTTTTTTTAATTTTTCAAAAATTTTTCGAATTTCAAAAAAAGTATTGAATATGCTTCTACCTGCCCCTACGAGTCACCCATTTCAATATATGCAGTGAATATCATAGCACCCGGTAGCCATTAGAGTCAGAAAAAGATTAAAAAAAAAAAATTCAAACAATTTCTAGCAACTTTAAAAAAAATATGTGTCCCTGTTCCTTTATGTTCAATTACATTAAAATTGATGACAAGTTTGATCTGTCTTGTTTTGAAACTAAAATGTTTTTGAATGTAGTCTTCTGATTGTAATGAATGTCTAAACCAGAGAAGTTCATTATATATATATATATATATATATATATATATATATATATATATATATATATATATATATATATTGTAACATTCATTTTTTCCTAGATTTTAAGAGTATGTAATGTTACTGATTTTTCGCTTTATATTGTACTTCTTTTCATCTTTGTATCGAGCAGTGTATTACACTGGAACGTCTAGCTGCTCATGGTACAGGTGCAGTGCGGGTTTCCGACCGAAACTATCGAATTCGTAGTACGCCGGGATTGGTCAAATGTTTGTTTCCGGAGTTTGGTTCCGGCGTCGCCATTTTAGAGACGTAGTTCTCACGGCTTATTTAAGGGTCCGGAGAACGCACATCTTGGCTTACTTCCACCAAGCCGCCGTGAAGGCTTATTTCCAACTAGCCGCCGAGAAGGCTTTTTACGACGAAGCCGCAGCCAGGCTTTGCCCATCAAGCCGCCGAGAGGCTTATTTCCATCGAGCCGCCGAGAAGGCTTTTTTTTTCATCGAGCCGCCGAGAAGGCTTATTCTCATCAAGCCGCAGCCAGGCTTTATCCATCAAGCCGCAGTAGAGGCTTCTGACAATATTTACGAGAGTCAAATTAAGTACAAGTTTTTAACATAAAGCCGTAGTGGGCTTAGTGTGTTTTTTCTACATGGAGTAGCCGAAGTAGGCTCTTCTCATCGTGAAGTCATACTGAAAATAAGTGATGGAATGTGTGAAATCGGTTTTGTGTTCCATTGAAGGCCTAGAAGCCCGTAGGAAAACCGTAAGTCACCAGAACATACATCAGTAGATCTATCTCCCACAAATAAGTGTTTTAACATAAATTTGAACTGATAAATCGTGAAGTGAATATCACGACTCTTTGATTTCGGGTGTAGTAAAGTTTTAGAAATAAAACGCCTGATTTAGGAACTCTAATTTTAATAACTACTGTTTAGGCTAGAATTTTTGTAATTCTTAAAACTGCAAGGGTTAGAACTTTTAATTTAAAATCATGAATAAATTTTCTTTTTGTTGATTAAAGCTAGTGTTTCACTGTACACCTATCTTTCTTTTTCAGGATAAGAAGGGTTGTACCAAACTGATTCTTTTTTTTAACTGTATAACACTTCAGTGTTTTTTCATTTTTTTAGCTAAAGTTAGATCCTTTCTATTTTAAAATGAATGGTGCCCAAAAAAAAAAAAAATGGTACAACTAAAGTTTTTAATCATAAAAAAATAATTCCAAAAAGACGTACAACAATTATCTCTTACCCATATTTCTCTACCAAGGAAAACTGAGCTAGTGTTTGTTTAATTTCTTTAGTTCTTTTAAAATCTTTATTCACTCAATTCATTCTCAGAAATTAAAAAGGGGCTGCAAGAAAATTGCGCTCAAGCGTGGGACAAACAACTTTTCACAGGGTACAAAATGACGCTGTCAACGCGGGGCTTTGGGAATTTTATTTTTTAAAGGGTTCAGTGTACTAGCTTTCGAACAAAGTAAAAGCTCTAACTTTTCAGATATTTTTATTTCATAAGGTTTATTAAACGAAACTACACAATAGCCATAAGACAAAAGCAGGAAATTTGAAGGAATATTTATTTCAATTTATCTGATGGTGGTATAGATATTTGAATTTTGTTAATTGACTCTAATTTAAGTGATTCTACTTTTTTCTTAAAAGCTAGCTTTATAGTTCAGATTGGCGGATGTGTTGGTCTACTTTAATTTTTGCACTGTTAGATTTATTTTGCGGTTAACCGAAGAAAAAAAACTGTACGTTTTTTTCTCACCTATATTTTGCATGAATATTAAAAATACTTTGCTGATACGAAACGGTATTTGGAGATTTTTTTGTTGAAAATTCTTAACATATTTAGTAAAGGAATTTTAATACAAGGCGATACTTAGAAATTTTTTTTGAAATTGTTGAAGATTCTTTAAATGTTTGGTAAAGAAGTTTACATATTTTAGTTGCCTTTACATGATTTTATTTTGACTATTGGGAGCACAGGAAAAATATTTTTACGACTTTTTAAACAATTCTTTTAAATCTTAATACATTTATCATGGAAGCCTTCAATTTCAAAGTCAATCACCTACTGGAATATGAATTAGACTATGAACTGAAAATCCGTCGTGCTTTCTCAGAACGTCCGGTCGCGGATAAAAGAAAGATTCTAACGAGGATCTTAGGTAAAGAAATATTCCAATAGATCAGATTGGACTAAATAGTTACAAAAAGTTTCAGATTTTTTTTTTAAGTCTAATAAAAGTTCTCCTTCTCAAGTTAAAACTCCTGCTTCTCCAAATGGTCACATGTCTCCTTTATTCGTGCATAAATATTTAGATAACAGACCGCATATCAAGATAAATCTATTAGGTGTCCATTTCTCGGCTTTATTTGACTCTGGTGCAAATACCTCCGTTGTGGGTCAGAATGGTATTAAAATTTTAAGTCGTTTAAGTATAAAATATGCCATGTCAAAAATAGAAGTGTTACCACTGCAGATGGCAGCCGTCTAAAAGTTTTAGGTACGGTTGAGTTGCCGCTAGTCTGCAATGGTCATTGTTTAGTAATCTCTGCTCTAGTAGTACCTTCTCTATCACATACTTTGGTTTTAGGATGTGATTTTGCACAAAAATTCGGAATTTTAGCAAATTTTAAAGATAATTCGTGGTATCCACAGTCCCTAGAAGTCACTTCTCATACAAGTTTTAAAGATTGTTATTCAGAAAGTTCTTTAGAAAACCTTTTCTCGCGTCTATGTACCCTAGATGATCATCTCTCGCGGACGGAACGCTTAAAGGCAGAAAAAGTAATAAGCTCTTTCAAGGAAATAAGTAGTAAAGATAGGTTAGGCCGAACGAATAAAATCACCATGTCTATAGATACGGCTGATGCCAGTCCTGTAAAGACAAGGCCCTTCGCCATGTCTCCGTATATGTCAAAAGTATTAAATAAGGAGTTAGACGAAATGTTGAAACTTGGAGTGATATCGTCTATGCTTTGACGGAAGAAAGCTCAACGAGGTCAGCAAATTTAATAACTATCCATTACCGAACATCGACAGAATTTTGACATCACTCAGGAATGCTAAGTATGTATCCTCGATAGACCTTAAAAAGGCTTTCTGGCAAATTCCTTGGACAAATCCTCTAAGGAAAAGACCGCTTTTGCAGTAGTAGGCCGAGGTCTATTTCAGTTCATCACTATGCCGTTTGGTCTAAAGAACGCTGCTCAAACTCGGCAACGTTTAGTGGACGCTATATTTGGTCCGAAATATGAGCCACATATTTTTACCTATCTCGATGATATTTTAGTAACATCGGAAGACTTCGAATCGCATATTCGCTTACTTAAAGAAGTAAAAGATAAATTGAAAGAGGCCGGACTGACGATAAATTTGAGCAAATGTGATTTTTTCAAAACTTCTCTAAAGTTTTTAGGCTATATTGTAGGCTCAAATTCTTTGTGTACCGATCCGGATAAAGTAGCAAGCATGGTTAATTATGCGAGACCTACTAATACTACGGAAGTTAAGCGTTTCGTAAGAATGTGTTCATGGTATAGACGTTTTATTGAGAATTTTTCTACCCTGTTGTCGCCTATTAATGATCTTTTGAAAGGACGAAAAAAAGGACAATCGATAGATTGGACAAACGCAGCAGAAAGATCTTTTATAAAGATTAAAGAGCTATTGGTTTCAGCTCCAATTTTATCCCAACCAGATTTTTCCCAACAGTTTTATATTTCTAGTGATGCTTCTAATACCGGTTTAGGGGGCGTCCTAACACAGAAAATCAATGGTGAGGAAAGAGTGATAGCGTATGCCAGAAGAACTTTATCAAAGGCTGAACGTAACTATTCGGTTGTTGAAAAAGAATGTTTAGTAGTACTCTTTAACATCGAAAAGTTTCGACCTTACATAGAAGGTGTTCCTTTCACGGTCATAACAGATCATTATAGTTTATTGTGGCTTAATTCTATTAAAAACCCTAGTGGCAAACTAGCGCGTTAGGCGATTAGGTTGAGACAACATACGTTTAATTTAATTCATAGAAAAGGAGTCCACAATGTTATTCCTGACGCTTTGTCAAGAATCCCAGATCATACAGTGGACGAAAACAGTCTTAATGCACAGATTGGCGTAAGAATTGATACAGTAGACATAGATCGTATAGATCCATGGTACGATAATTTACGGCAGCAAATTAAAGAATTTCCTCAAAATTTTCCGCAGTGGAAGGTGGAAAATGACCAGAGCGTTTTCCCTGGCGATTTTAGCATGTCTAGATGTCTTAGGACGTCGACATTGCGCGATAGAGTGCGATTATTTTCTGATGCGACTAGTAGTGATACTAGATTTAGAATGTTCTCTTAGCGGTGAGCTAGAGCATTGATGGAGATTTTTCCCGAGCGTTTGTCTGGATATTTATCCAGATATTTTTTTTTGGCCTTGTGCTAAATTGTCTAACAAGACTTTTTCCTTTTAGTGTTAATGATTGCACTAGAATCATTTTTTTATTTTTCTTTATTTAAGAATTTTTCTAAATTTCTTTAGCTGAAATAGAAAATTTTCTGACAATCCTTAAACTATTTTAAGGGGGGTGTTCATATTTTGTTTCAGTTCACTTTTTTTGATTTAGACAAGAGTCTAGACAAAGTTATATTTTTTGTTTGTTTTGGTAACAATAATAGAGCTGATTCTTTTATATAAGAAGACCGCTATTGTTACTCTGGACAGGTATTTCTTATGTTCATGCAAGGATTTTTATTTACTTTTTGCTCTACTTAACCTTAGTGCTTAATTAAGTTAAGTCTAGTTATAAGATTCTTGTGATCATGCAAAGATTTTCATTTGGTTTTCATTGTACTTAATATTAGTGCTTAATTAAATTAAGTCTAGTAGTAAGGTCCGAGGATTGTAATTTTGTTTTAAGTTTTGACCTTAGTATTAAGTGACAATGTAGCACTTTGTACCTTTTTTTCACAAATAGGCTTAGTTTAATAGACTAGTGTAGTCTATTTCTTTTTGGAAGGGGGTAAATGTAACATTCATTTTTTCCTAGATTTTAAGAGTATGTAATGTTACTGATTTTTCGCTTTATATTGTACTTCTTTTCATCTTTGTATCGAGCAGTGTATTGCACTGGAACGTCTAGCTGCTCATGGTACAGGTGCAGTGCGGGTTTCCGACCGAATCTATCGAATTCGTAGTACGCCGGGATTGGTCAAATGTTTGTTTCCGGAGTTTGGTTCCGGCGTCGCCATTTTAGAGACGTAGTTCTCACGGCTTATTTAAGGGTCCGGGAGAACGCACATCTTGGCTTACTTCCACCAAGCCGCCGTGAAGGCTTATTTCCAACTAGCCGCCGAGAAGGCTTTTTACGACGAAGCCGCAGCCAGGCTTTGCCCATCAAGCCGCCGAGAGGCTTATTTCCATCGAGCCGCCGAGAAGGCTTTTTTTTCATCGAGCCACCGAGAAGGCTTATTCTCATCAAGCCGCAGCCAGGCTTTATCCATCAAGCCGCAGTAGAGGCTTCTGACAATATTTACGAGAGTCAAATTAAGTACAGTAATACCCCGCTTAGCGCGACCCCGTTACGCGCGGTTTCACTATAACGCGAATTTCAAATTTCGCGCTCATGTAGTCATTAACTTCTCTATGGTCGCGGGGGGATCCCCGCTTTCTCTGAATATTCTCTTTGAAGAATTGGGAATTCCCTGTCCTTCGACTTTGTTCTATGGGGATTTCCTCGTTCGTTTCGTGTGTTCATTTGTTCCGTAATGTTAGTTCGGTCGGCTGGCAGTTTTGTTTTAATATTTATTGGAGATACATACATACATAATTTAACCCTACGTTAAAAATGCCGCCTGTAAAGAAAAAAGAGCGTAAAAGCGTCACTTTGGAATTGAAGATGAAAGTGTTAAGAAGAATGGAAAATGGAGGCAAAGCAACAATTGTTGGGAGAGATTTTGGACTCTCAGAATCGACTGTGAGAACGATTTATAAAAATCGGGAAAAAAATTAAAATCTCCAGCGAAGGTTCAACACCTATAAGTGCAACAAAACTTTCTCGTTCGAGATCATCTATCTTAGAAAGAATGGAGAAATTACTGTCAGTCTGGATCGAAGATTTGAATAAGAAGAACACACCACTAAGTCAAGATCTCATATGCACAAAAGCAAAATCTTTGTATGAGATGCTGAAAACAAAAGAAGGAGAAGGGAGTGCCACTCCGACTTTTGCTGCCAGCAGAGGCTGGTTCCATCGGTTCAAGCAGCGTTCTAATCTTCACAATATCCACATAACAGGCGAGGCGGCCAGCGCGGACATTCAAGCTGCAGCTGAGTTTCCAGACAAGTTTCAAGACTTCGTTAGACGAGAGAAAATTCCTGCTTGTCTCATCTTCAATGTTGATGAGACCGCACTTTACTGGAAAAAAATGCCATCTCGAACATTCATTTCTAAGGAAGAACGTCAAGCCAGTGGTTTCAAAGCTGCGAAAGATCGACTAACACTTCTGCTGGGTGGTAATGCCACTGGTGATTTCAAACTGAAACCTTTACTAGTGTACCATTCAGAAACACCCCGTGCAATGCGAGGCACAGACAAGACAAGTCTACCAGTTGTGTGGCGATCAAACAGAAAGGCGTGGGTTACACGGGAAATTTTTCAAGAATGGTATTCTAATAGTTTTTGCCCATCAGTCAAATCATACTGTGACAGAAATGGGCTTGAACCTAAAGTTATATTACTCTTAGACAATGCCCCAGGACATCCAACCTCACTTGATACGCCCAGAGACTTAAAAGTGTACGTAAAGTTCCTTCCACCAAACACTACGTCAATATTACAACCTATGGACCAGGGAGCAATAGCAAACTTCAAAGCTTATTACCATCGCCGCACTTTTTAGCCAACTAATTCATGAAACTGACGGGGAAGGAAGACAGTCTATGCGAGAGTGGTGGAAGTCATACAACATTATGAAGTCTATTCACAACATAGAAGAGGCTTGGAAGGAAGTTAAAATGAGTTGTATGAATGGGGTGTGGCGTAATCTTTGGCCAGATGTAGTGGAAGCACCTAGAAGAATTGTCCAGATGCAGAGACAAGTGCTTGAAGACATTGCTGCAATGATTGAGGGGTCTGAACTTGAAGATGTCACGGTAGAAGATCTCGTAGAACTTGTAGCAACGCACGACGATCCTATTAGCAATGAAGATCTGATCGAGTTACAGAATAATCCTATCTACGATGAGGAAGAACAAGTAGAAGAGAAAGTTTTATCTTCAGGGGAAATACAAAATGCACTTTCAAAAATTTATTCAGGTTTGGACATATTGCAGAGTATAGACAATAATGATGACCGTGTCTTGACCGTGTGTCAAACAATTAAAGACAGTGTTGGGTGTTATGAACGTATTTTACAAGAACGTAAACAAAAAACGTTACCCAAAAGACAATAGATGTATTTTTCCGTAAAAAATAAGAGTATGTATTGCATAAAGTGTTCTTAGAATTAAAGTGATTGATTAAAATGATTTGTATTTTTTTTGTATTAAATTTTGACTATGTTTAATCATAAACCTCGATATACGCGAATTTCAGTTAACGCGATTTTTTTCGGAACGTATCCCTCGCGTAAAGCGGGGTATTACTGTACAAGTTTTTAACATAAAGCCGTAGTGGGCTTAGTGTGTTTTTTCTACATGGAGTAGCCGAAGTAGGCTCTTCTCATCGTGAAGTCATACTGAAAATAAGTGATGGAATGTGTGAAATCGGTTTTGTGTTCCATTGAAGGCCTAGAAGCCCGTAGGAAAACCGTAAGTCACCAGAACATACATCAGTAGATCTATCTCCCACAAATAAGTGTTTTAACATAAATTTGAACTGATAAATCGTGAAGTGAATATCACGACTCTTTGATTTCGGGTGTAGTAAAGTTTTAGAAATAAAACGCCTGATTTAGGAACTCTAATTTTAATAACTACTGTTTAGGCTAGAATTTTTGTAATTCTTAAAACTGCAAGGGTTAGAACTTTTAATTTAAAATCATGAATAAATTTTCTTTTTGTTGATTAAAGCTAGTGTTTCACTGTACACCTATCTTTCTTTTCAGGATAAGAAGGGTTGTACCAAACTGATTCTTTTTTTTAACTGTATAACACTTCAGTGTTTTTTCATTTTTTTAGCTGAAGTTAGATCCTTTCTATTTTAAAATGAATGGTGCCCAAAAAAAAAAAAAAAATGGTACAACTAAAGTTTTTAATCATAAAAAAATAATTCCAAAAAGACGTACAACAATTATCTCTTACCCATATTTCTCTACCAAGGAAAACTGAGCTAGTGTTTGTTTAATTTCTTTAGTTCTTTTAAAATCTTTATTCACTCAATTCATTCTCAGAAATTAAAAAGGGGCTGCAAGAAAATTGCGCTCAAGCGTGGGACAAACAACTTTTCACAGGGTACAAAAAAATGATGCCTCCTGCCTGAGGGCAAGTTCCCAAGTTACAATATATATATATATATATATATATATATATATATATATATATATATATATATATATATATATATATATATATATATATAAACTTCTCTGGTTTAGGTATTTATTAGAATCGGAAGGCTACATTCGAAAATATTTTAGAGTTTTAAAACAAAGCAGACTTGTTGTCATCTATTTTAATGTAATTGAACATAAAGGTCCAGAGACACGTATTTTTTTTAAAGCTGCTAGAAGTTGTTTAAGAAAATTTTTCAACAATTTTATTTTTTTTAACTTTTTCTGACCCTAATGGTTTAAACAAAAGTATTTTTTGTACTTGTACTATTGAGGCAAATGTATTTTATGGGTATTTTATAAATAGAGCCTTTCACATTCCATAATTGTATACCCCAGAGGTAAAATATCGTAACTGCAATTTTAGAACAATGAATTTTCAAAATTGTTATTAAACTACTTTTTCTTATATGATGTCAACCAATGGATATTTCGATATCAGATTAAGGATTTCTATATTCAATGTTTTGACTTTTTCTGGTTTACAACTAGAAAATGTGGACATTTTCATGACAAATGCAACGCCAACTCGAAATCACAAATATTGTAGTTACGATAGTTTACCTCTGATGTACAGAATTCAGTTCGAAAATGCTTTATAAACCTCTAAAGGAATTTCAGTTTCTTGATAACATGGTGAATTTTGTATTTTTCAAATCATTGCAATATTTTTTTTTTTTTGATAGATATAGAAAAAAACGCCATTTCCGAGAGATCTTAAGACTAACATTTTGTCACCTTATTGGCATTTTAGTAGCTAAAAGTATATGCTCCTATTTTTTACTGCAGTACATACAGAACCAAATTTTATTGAAATCAGTGACTAAAGACATTTGGAGCTTAGGAGAGGGCAAATATTTAAACAATCGGCACAAGTATGCATCTCGTTTTACTATTTCTATAGTCCTATGGAAAGACAAATGACTCACATAATCTATCACTCTTTTTAAAGAAAATATTACCAATATCATCTTCTTTTGGGAGGTGCAATGAGGTGATGATTTGTTGCAAATTATATTTGAAATAAAGGTTGATTTTAAACTATATACAATTTTACATATTATCATTATTGCTTTAAACAATACCTCTTTTCAGCGACTATGAAGGTATTTTTTGTATTATTAATAAAGTTTGGAAAAGTAATTTTGGTAACTTAGGAAATACAAAACCAAAAATAAGGGTGCAAACCAAATTGTTTGGAGATAATAATCGAGGAAAGCGTTAAATAAAATGGAAGGTGTTAGTACTCATTTTAAACCTCTTAAAGCACCATTTATCGTAAAGGATTTTGCCGTCACTCACTTCGACATATCAGTGGCCACCAGATCTGTCTTTGGCTTTGTAAGAGAAGTATTTTTAAACAAAAGTATACAAGATACCATTTGACTGATTATCTAGAAAAAAAATCAGCACCCATTCCGAGAGTTGAATTTATTTACGAAACTTATTGAGTGTGTTTATTTAGAACTCTAATGTAATCTTAATTTTTTTATACTTAGTAATAAAAATGTTAAATTCTATGTATTTTGGTCCCACTACCCAGCAGCAGCGAAAAATATTTCGATAGTAGATAGAAATATGAATCTGCAATTCAGTGACAATAAAAAACACTTTTAATAGAAAATTTTTATTATAAAAAAGTTATTCCTTTTTAAAAATTCTTTTTCCTTGAGATACTCCAGCTGTGATTATCTAAAAATAAATAATGGGATTAAAAACAAGAGAAAATACTCGGATATCAAGTAAGATCAATCCCGTGGGGGAGCGGGATAGAATATCTCTCCCGGTATGTTCTGCCTGTCGTAGGAGGCGACTTAAAGAACAACCTAGATGGTAGATGCCCAGATCTCACTAGCATCGCTCGGTGTGATACCATCGCATCGGCATAGGCTGCGTGAAGTTGCTTAACGTTTCGTGGCCGTGCCGATGTCCCGGACTGTGGGACCAATTAGCATGTTGAGGCACCTAGATACAAAAAATTCCCGAGGTAAAATAGCCCCCCGTTTGGATCTCCGGGTGGGGGCTGGTTCAGGGGCGTCGACGTGCAGAGATCAGAATTTCAAAACGGATTTTTGTAACATACGAGGTTTAAACACAAACATAAATTCAGTGCACCAACACCCGCAATCAAACAAACCTCATGTACTCGCTCTCTGTGAAACTAAAGTCAGTTCATCGACCAGCACAGTAAACTATCTTTATCCTGGGTACGACTTCTATTCCCGATTTAGGCGTAACTTTGGAATCTGTCTTTATGTCAGAAGCGACCACTCTTGCCAACGAGAAGAGGCTCTGGAGCCCCCAAACTTTGATGTTATGTGGTTAAAAATAACGACTCAACCAACCGCAAGGTTCATCTGTATCCTATACCGACCACTAAGCGATACTAATTTTAAAACACTTTTCGCTTCTCTTGCAGACACCATCGACCATTTACAAATTAACTATCCAAATGCCGAAATTGCGATCCTGGGCGACTTTAATGCCCACAACATCAACTGGCTTAAATACTC
The DNA here is from genome assembly GCA_019049505.1 of Pachyrhynchus sulphureomaculatus. Classification (NCBI taxonomy): domain Eukaryota; kingdom Metazoa; phylum Arthropoda; class Insecta; order Coleoptera; family Curculionidae; genus Pachyrhynchus; species Pachyrhynchus sulphureomaculatus. Next base: position 164,708,331 of record CM032446.1, read on the forward strand.
AAATACTACCGACGAACAGGGTCGTGAAGCCGAGTCATTTTCAATCAGTTGTGGTTTACATACACGAACCAACACGGGTCCCTGATCGAGACGGAGAGTTCGCCAGTCTTCTTGATCTGTTTTTAACCACCAACCCGGAAATTTACACGGTCAGCGTAAATCCGCCGTTAGGTTCTTCCGACCATAAACTACTTTCGACATCAAGTATTCTACCAATCAATGACAGAGAGACGCTTAAAGCGCGCAAGATTTGGCACTACAAGTCTGCTAAATGGGAAGATCTCATGGAATATTTTCGAACTTTCCCTTGGTTAGACGTTTGTTTTCGATCTAACGACCCATCTGACTGCGCCAGGGAGGTTTCCGATGTTATTTTGGCCGGTATGGAGGCTTACATCCCTTTTTCGAAGAAATGCCCTCCCAACGGCAAGCCTTGGTTTGACCGAAAATGCAAAGAAGCTGTTGCTTCTAAACACCTTGCATACCGACAATGGCATGAAAATCTAACACCATAAATCGTAACACATTTGTTCGTGCCAGGAACAGATGCAAAGAGGTTATCGACGAAACCAAGGAAGTACACAATCAACGGATTAGAAACAAACTTCTTGCTTGTCACGAAAATTCCAGGTCCTTTTTTCGGTCGCTAAGGCAGTTAGTCGGAATTTCACCAAATCCACCATACCACCACTCACACGGCCAGATAATTCTATTGCAACGACACCTGTTGAGAAAGCGAACTTGTTGGCTGAACTCTTTGCTTCACATTCTACTGTCGATTTCCAAGGAACCACCTACTATTCCCATAGTGCAGTCAAGGATGCCCGATGTTGTCTTCAGACAGCGTATCATAAAGCATATACTGATGAAGCTAGACACCAAAAAAGCTTCTGGCCCTGACGGAATACCTACCATAGTTCTTAAAAATTGTGCTAGGGAACTAACACCAGTTTTCTGTAGACTTTTCAACTTATCCTACAGAAATGGAATAGTTCCTTCCTGCTGGAAATGTGCTACAGTTCAGCCGATACCTAAAAAAGGCAAGAAGACCTTGCCAAATAACTACCGACCAATCGCACTGCTTTCAATAATATCGAAAGTCATGGAAAAGGCTATCAATCAGCATCTTCTAAAATATCTTGAAGGATTCAACATTATTAGCGATCACCAATGTGGCTTTCGTAGAAATAGATCAACAGGAGATCTTCTGACTTATGTAATACATGTCTGGAACAACGCAATTGAACACTTTGGAGAATCTCGAGCTGTTGCTCTTGACATATCCAAGGCATTCGACCGTGTTTGGCACGATGGGCTGTTGGCTAAGCTGCGTTCTTATGGTATGTCTGAAAGGTTCTGTTTGTGGCTTTCATGTTTTCTCAAAGAGCGTTCTTTACGAGTGGCAGTCGACGGATTTCTTTCTAACACCTCCACTATCAACGCCGGTGTACCCCAAGGCTCCATACGGTTTCCTACTCTCTTTCTCATTTACATTAACGATCTGCTGGAAAAGACCGAGAATCCAATCTACAGCTTTGCAGATGACAGTACACTTATCTCTTCATTCACTTTGAACGCTCGGACATTTTCTACTCAGACGAATATCCGCAGACAGCAGGAAGTCATTCAACTTAACAAACACTTGGAAGAAATTCTATCTTGAGGTGACAGTAACCAAGTGGAATTTAACGCTACAAAAACCCAGGCGGCAGTTTTCTCTAAAAAAGTTAACGTTGCTGAACCCGACATAGTTATGTCGGGGCACTCCATCCCTCTAACATCGTCACTCAATTTGATGGGCGTCAATTTGGGAGCAAATATATCCTGGCATGAACATGTTGCAAGCATAGTAAAAAGAATATAAATTCGAGAGAGCTTGACACTCCACGACAACTGTTAATTTTGTAGAAAGTTTAAATTCGACCAACTATGTAATACTGCTCCCATATTTGAGGCTCTGCTCCCAAACATACACTGCATTTGTTAGAATGTATTCAGAGAAGAGCTGTTCACTTGATTGGAGACCGGGATTGGCCAGCGGCCTTGATTCGTTGGAACGTCGAAGAACGGTTGGCGACCTGAGTCTATTCTACAAGTATTTCCATGGAAAGTTCCTCCCAGAGCGGTGCATACACGTGAAATACACGTCGCGCTAATACTTTACATCCGTATGAGGTTCAGCTTGTTACTTCTCGTACAAACTCTTTTTAAGCAGTCTTTTATATGGAGAACCCCATCCCTTTGGAATAATTTGCCCGGGACTGTTTTTCCCACCGAGTACAATTTACAGCGATTCAAAACCAACGTGAATCACTTTTTCCGCACAAGTGTCGCTCCTGTAGTGCTTTAGGAATTTCCCTGCAGCACGTGTGCTAGACCCATAAAAAAAAATTAAAAGTTGCATCAGAAATATAACAAAACCTATTTATACATCAAGTTGCTTGCTCGTTAAAGTCATTCCATAAAGTTTATGCAAGGTTCACTGAAAAATGTGGTATAGGTTAAGTAATGGTTCCGAATCAACAGTTTGACCGGTATATATTTATACTTACTGCGGGAATAATAAACAAGTTCAATGTATTATTTGTTTTGGGGCAAATATTTTACATAAAGTACAAAACATGTTGCCAATTTGGACGAAGACAAAATATTGCTGAGTTGACACTTGTCATCCCTTATCTTATAATTTACTGTGTTTTTTAATGTTAAGATAATTTAAAGTGGTTACTAAATAATTTGTAATTTTCATCCATATCAAATTTACTTTACATGCTTCTGAAGCGTAATACCCAAGTTAGTAGCTTAAATCTCTCTTTTCTAACGACAAAACTAAGTCACCAACAGGTAAAGGCGAGAGGGTCGCCTACATCCGTATCGGATATGGCACTTCAAGCCATATTTTGTCTGACTTCTTCAGGTTAATTTCTTCAGTTCTTGGATTATCTCCTATTCTTTGGAATTCTTGAAAGGGTGTTGCTCAGCCCCCTCAGGCAACTTCAACAGTAAATCTGAACCTTTTGGCTGAATTCTCTCTGTCCTTTTCCATATCTAAAAAAAATTATCTGTGCTTACATTTGCAGTGAATTAAGGAAGTTTTTAAAAAGACCTACATACTCGCCATTTAAAATAGCAAAAATTATTTGGTTGACATGAAAAATATTAAAAATACATTAAACTAAAAACAAGGTTAGGTTATGTTATAACAACTTTCACGCAGAACCCGCTGATTTCTATGGCAATGGTAAGTACATGGATTATTACTATTTGATCAGTCGAAATAACTTTCTAAATTAAAGTTGTATCTAGGTAATGCCATTGTACCAAAAATTGCGAAATCCCAAGATAATCCGGACACTAATTAACTGTTATAATATTATTTGCAATAAAAGACTATAATTTCAATTTTACTGCATTTTTTTAGTACCTTGCATACATAAGTAGAAAGAAAAACAGACACTACCATAACAGTGGTAAGGATAACGAACTTCAAATAATCTTTTTCAGATTTTTCGTTTGGGCTTTCGTTTCGTAATTTTTTTTTACTATTTTTATAAATATTTATTACTACAGTTTAATCGTAACCATGATTAAGTAGAAATTCTAAAAATGCCTATAAAGCAAAATTCACAAAAAATATACTTAAGTCGTCACATGTCAATGTCAAAATTAATTGACAGATGAGAATTTATAATATATAATTATAAAGAAGAAAACTATGAACGTGTAAATTGCACTTTTAAGTGGTGTTTAATTCATTTAATGATTATGTCACCACAACCTAGAATATTTTATGTGGAGAGCAATTACACATTTAAGGTAAGGTAAGGTAAGGTAAGGTATTAAGGGGCAACGACCCCAAGAATTAACGAACTTGCTTTCGCGTGTAATCAAGAACATTCTTTTGATATAATAGATAACAAATTATGGAAAAATATTATTTTAACTGGGTGTGCGGTGTACTATCTATTATTATTTTGATTTGTTAGATTAAGTGTACGTAAAATTTGAAAATATGTAATTATGGAAGAAAATCGTATGTTTGGCAATACAGGCCTGAGCGTCAATGACGGCATTTCATGGGCGGGTTAATTTTGTATATTATTTGGTAAAATGCAGTTTAGACTCTTTTTTTAATTTTTCAAAAATTTTCGAATTTGAAAAAAGTATTGAATATGCTTCTACCTGCCCCTACGAGTCACCCATTTCAATATATGCAGTGAATATCGTAGCACCCGGTACCCATTAGAGACACAAAAAGATTAAAAAAAAAATCTCAACAATTTTCTTAAACAACTTCTAGCAAGCTAAAATTGATGACGAAAAGTTTGTTCTGTTTTGTTTTGAAACTTTAAAAATGTTTTTGAATGTAGTCTTCTGATTGTAATGAATGTCTAAACCAGAGAAGCTCATTATGTATATATATATATATATATATATATATATATATATATATATATATAAATGAACGAACTTCTCTTGTTTAAAATTATATAAAAAAACAACACTATGTTTTAATTTTCAATATATTTAAAGTCACTTGACAATTGTTTCACCATACAATGGCTTCTTCAGAAGTAAATAAATAAGTAGTAAGTAAGTAAAAAAGTAAATTTCTTATTTACTTCTGAAGAAGCCATTGTATGGTGAAACAATTGTCAAGTGACTTTAAATATATTGGAAATTAAAACATAGTGTTGTTTTTTATATAATTTTATTATGAATTTCCAACAAGTATCGGTTAACACAATCAAAGATTGTTGTTATCTATTTTAATATAATTGAACATAAAGTTCCAGGGACACGTATTATTTTAAAGTTTTGAAACAAGGCAGACCAAACTTGTTTTTTATTTTAATTGAACATAAAGTTCCAGAGACACGTATTTTTTTTTTAAAGTTGCAAGAAGTTGTTTAAGAAAATTATTGAGAAATTGTATTTTTTTATGTCTATTTCTGACCCTAATGGCTAAACAAAAGTATGTTTTGTACTTGTACTACAAAGACAAATGTATTTTATGGGTATTTTATAAATGGAACCTTTTACATTCCATAATTCTGTACCCCAGAGGTAAAATATCGTAACTGAAATTTTAGAGCAATGAACTTTCAAAATTGTTATTACACTACTTTTTCTTATATGATGTCAACCAATGGTAATTTCGATATCAGATTAAGGATTCCTATATTCAATGTTTTGACTTTTTCCGGTTTACCAGTAGAAAATGTGGACATTTTCATGATAAATGCAACGATAACTCAAAATCACAAATATTTTAGTTACAACAGTTTACCTCTGAGGTACAGAATTCAGTTCGAAAATGCTTTATAAACCTCTAAAGAAATTTCAGTTTTTTGATAACGTGGTGAATCTTGTATTTTTCAAATCATTGCAATATATTTTTTTTTTTATAGATATAGAAAAAAACGCCATTTCTGGGGGATCTTAAGACCAACATTTTGTCACCTTATTGGCATCTTAGTAGCTAAAAATATGTGCTCCTATTTTTTACTGCTGGGCATACAGAACCAAATTTTATTAAAATCAGTGACTAAAGACATTTGGAGCTTAGGAGAGGGCAAATATTTAAATAATCGGCACAAGTATGCATCTCGTTTTACTATTTCTATAGTCCTATGGAAAGACAAATAACTCACATAATCTATCACTCCTTTTAAAGAAAACATCACCAATATCACCTTCTTTTGGGAGGTATAATGAGGTGACGGCTTGTTTCAAATAAAGGTTGATCTTAAACTACATACAATTTTACATATTATCATTATTGCACTAAACGATACCTCTTTTGGTATTTTTTGTGTTATTAATAAAGTTTGGAAAAGTAATTTTGGTAACTTAGGAAATACAAAACCAAAAATAAGGGTGCAAACCAAATTGTTTGGACGTAATAATCGCGGAAAGCGTTAAATAAAATGGAAGATGTTAATACTCATTTTACCTCTTAAAGCACCATTTGTCTTTGGCTTTGTAAGAAACATATACCTAAACAAAAGTATTCAAGATACCATTAGACTGATTATCTAGAATATCAACACCAATTCCGAGAGTTGAACTTGTTTACGAATTTTATTGAGAGAAGTCTAATTAATCTTAAATTTTTTTATAATTGGTAACAAATAAGTTAACTTCTATACATTTTGTTCCCACTACCCAGGATTAATAAACCGAAGGTTTCCTTTTTTCTACACAGGAAAAAATATTTCGATAGTAGATAGAAATATGAATCTGCAATTCAGTGACAATAAAAATCACTTTTAATAGAAAATTTTTATTATAAAAGAAGTTTAACAGTTATTCCTTTTTAAAAATCCTTTTTCCTTGAGTTACTCCAGCTTTTGAACTAGTCATTATCTAAAAATAAATAATGGGATTAAAAACAAGAGAAAATACTCGGATATCAAATAAGAACACAATATTTTACAAACGAGCCAAAAAAGAAAACATGTAGTTTTATTATATAGTGATTTGACCGTGTTTGGCAAGATGATATCTTAGTTAAGTTGAACCCAATAGAACGTCTCAAGGGTTTTGTTTAAGCCCTTCGAATTTTTTTACGATGGACAATTGGTCGATTTGTTTCTAACAGCTTTACAATCAACGCTGGTGTATTTCTGGTCTTAACGCTCTCTTATTTCTTCACATTTCTGATCTTGTTTCGTCATTATCGCGAACGTTCGAACGCTAGCTGTCTATGTAATTATCCACAGACAGCAGAAAGTTATACATTTCGATAAACGTCTGGACGAAATTAGATTTTAGTGTGATAGTAACCAAATCAGATTTAATGCCAGGCGACAATTTTCTATTGAAAAGTTAACGTTACAGATCCTGGCATACTTACGTTGGAATAACTCGACTAGCTTCGTCACTCAACACATCAAATGTTCCTTGGAATAACCAAGTATTACATATTGCAGAGAAAGTGTCTTCAAAACTTACTCTAAAATACTGCTCTGCATTTGTTGGACTTTATCCAGAGAAGCGCTGTTGACCTGATTGGAATCTATAAACATTGTTATGAGAAGTGTTCATTATATTAAGCTCGTTTAATTTTTCACAGAGTGGCACATGCTGGCAATACAAATCAGACTAATACGTCAGATCCATATAAAAGTTAGGCTATTAATTTCTCGTTTCGCCCGCCTAAAGACCATTTTGTGTGGAGAGCCTCATTATTGTGGAATGAACTACCCCGACCTATGTCTTCCACTAAATATAAACTGCAATCGATGAAGAACAAAATAATTTTCGACTTCCGCGCTTGTGCCTCTCTTATAGCAATGTTGGATATACGGTGAGATTGACAAATATGGCAGAGCTTTAATAGTTTTTTCGTATTAAATTGTAAACTTGTATGTGCATAAAATGAAAAAATTAGTTTTTCTCCATTATACTAGGATTATCCTCTAGTTATTCTCTCTCTGTAGACTACTTGTCAATGAAAGTAACAAGCAACTTGTCTATTGTAAAAGCCGATGAGAGGGAGATCTAAAAGGTCCGAAGAGGGCCAGGTTTTTTCTAAGAAAGACTTGTTATTTCCTTGTTGTTAAAGATTTTCTTATATTGCTAGAGAATGGTAAGAAGTTAGAATGCTTCTAGACAAAACTTTTTCCTCAGGGGAGTGAAGTTTTTTTCACAATAGAGAATCATATTGTTGGGAAATTCCCCAGTCCCTATATCCTCCAGCGCAGATATTAGCCTACGGTAACCTCTCAGTAAGACACCGTACTTCGACAAGTCAGTATTGAAAATAACAGGTGAGATCTGAGGCGAAACCTCTGCAAAATCAACCCGAAATGTAACAGATAAATGAATATATTCCCAAAATAACTCTTCTACATATTTCTCCATCCGTGAATCCAGACGACTTAACATTTCACTCCTCGGAGAGAAGAGTTCCTAAGCTATCAGAATCTACGACAAACTAAAAGCTAAGAGATGCACCCTACCATGTGATCTCAGCTTCAACTGAACATCACAAAACTTTCCTACGTACGAGAGCAATGAGAACAAAAGCCGTACTGAACGAAGCAAATATAGTTTTACTAAAAGAAGAAACACAATGACAAAAAACCAGTGATACAGAACAGAAACTTTACGGACCCATTTCAACTACAGCAACATAATCTGTCCTATACTCTGGGACCGTATAGAAATTCTGATATGCTATTGTGAGAGCTAAAAGATGCATCCTACTATGTTATCTTACCTTCCCAACAATATATATATATATATATATATATATATATATATATATATATATATATATATATATATATATATATATATATATATATATATATATATATATATATATATATATATATATATATATATATATATATATATATATATATATGTTACAATAAAGGTTTTCGCGGAATGGTGGAATGTAATATATTAAAATTCCGGTTTTCAATCCGTTCGCCTAACAATAAATTTGCACAACGTTTTGCCAAAATCTCTTGCTGCTGCTGCTGCTGCTACCGCTCGAAGCTAACTCTTTGTTAGTATCGTGCAAATTCATTGTTAGACGACCGGATTGAAACCCGGAATTCTAATGTATTATATATATATATATATATATATATATATATATATATATATATATATATATATATATATATGTAATATATATATATATATATATATATATATATATATATATATATATATATATATATATATATATATTTATATATATAATATAAAATATCCTATTTAATTTTTAACATTATAGATTTAAAGGCACAGTATTGTTTTTCGTGTTTGTAAAGGTATTTTCGTATGCCGTTTACATAGGTAGTAGAAAAAAAACAACTTTAACCTAGTCAGGAAACAATAACTGGATTATTAAACTTACTAAAGTTAGTTCTGATCCAGAGAGGGAGAACTCCCTTTTCCACTTTGTGCCGTTTCCTATACTCGAATTAACAGTGAGAACGTTGCCACTGAGCACTGCAATACTCTAAAAATATAAAATAATTTTAATTTTGGACAAAATTACTCCAGATTTGAATAAATATATAAATTAACTTTATTTACTTAATTCACCACCCTATTAACAGTCGTCAGACCCTTTGGATTGTAAGACATAAACGTCATTCACTTTTTCAATTAACTTACGTAAGTAAGTAATAACAAATTTTTCTTTAACCAAGCTTCAGTCGATGCTGGATAAAAAAAGAGTACAATTTAAAGTAGAATTTGTTTACTCTTATTTATAACCCATCCATTTTTAGACATGCTTACTATTCACTTCAATCATATACTTAAGCATTGTTCAGAATTTGTGATATGTTTTGACCGTGTTATCTTATAAGAAACTATAAGTATGTGAGGCAGTGACCAGGTATTTTAGGTTTTCAAGTCATTTATGTTGGGTTTAAAAGGAAATTGTTAACTGGTCCAAGTATTAGTTGCTTTGAATCTTTAAACAAACAGTTATTGAAAAACAATTTTCATTTTTCAATAACTATAAGAAAATCTAGGAGTATATTTATACTTGATTTACGTTATCAGAATAATTAAATTTTATAACAAAGATTTTTACGATTTACTAAACACATAAAGTTTTAGTGCTGATACACTAAGAAATATAAAAATTATTTTGTATATATTCAATAATTATGGTATTTTACAAACCTTAACGCTTTTGTCACCAATATTTTCTTCAAATTCCTGATTTAAAGTAAAGGTTTGAACGGGACGTGTATCGTCGGGTCTATTTATTGTAATTTTATCTCCATCAACCAGAATTTCCAATTTGTGTGAATGTTCTACTGCTTTTTTAGCTATTTCTTCAGGCATCCCTAAACAAGAAATATTTAGTTAGGCAATTTCTACTAAAAGATATTTAGTTATTACTATGACTATGATAATCAACTTAACGGATGTTAGTTTTCGTATAAAAAACAACTTTATTTTTAAATATCAAAATTCTACTGTAACTCTAAGTTTTATGTTAAGAGGATGTATTTTTGAACAGTTCACTTTCTCACTAATATATTATTTGACTAGTATATTATTTGTTGTTTATTAATAAGGAAAAACAGTATTTTTAAAAGAGACAACTGATATTTTTGAAATTATATAGGCAGGAATACTTATGTTCTAAATAGGTGAAACGATAAGTGTTTAAATCTACCTGAAAAAGGGCAGTTAGAAAAAAAATGAATAATTTTGTTTTATTGTTCAAAAAAAAAATCCAAAGTGGCAAATTCTGAGACTCGGATCAATAGGCAGTCACGCAGGTAGCGCCCCCGGCTGCGTGAATAATTTGCCGGCGCAGCATACGATATCGTGGGTCCCAGGTCCATTCCCGGCAGGTCGGTGTACTTACTTTTATTAATTTATTTAAGTATATTTAGATTGGCCACATGCATAATTAGTGGTTTTTGCGAAAATGCAATAACGCTCGTTGCAGCACTTCTATATTGTTTGGGAAGTGCGATGAAGGGCAAATATATGTTACCGCTCTTGAACAATGTTGCCGTATATTACTATTTGCCTATCCGATATCCATTTAAAAATCCCTGTTTAGGCGGAGAGGTTAATGATAAAATAAAGGTGACGTCGAAAGCTTAAAAAAACAATGATCATATAAACGGAGGAAAATGATATTTGTGATTTTCCGTTTTTATTCTTCCCCATCAAGTCAGTCTTAAAACTTCACAAGTTGTAGCTTACTGAAACCATCTTTTATAAACTGTTAAAAAGTTAACAAGACAAAATTTTAAAAAATAAACTGTAATTCGGACTAGCGACCAATCGATTGTAAAATTTTTACTATATTGGTAATTAAAGTTGCAGAGTAAAAAACTTACATAATTTAAAATCATTGATTAATACACACGGTAATAGTTACAAGAATGGCGCATACGCGATATACGTTAATTTGAAATAGTCATACAGAGGTTTGGCAATTTCTTCCTGGAGAACCAGGTTTTCCATTTAAATGAGTTCTTAAAGAGAGTGAGTAGTGTAAGAACGAGTAGTGACAAGCTAAATGTGATGTGTTTGTACAGCACATGCATCACCCTAGGAAGAATTAAGCTGCTATGCCCATCGATAACTTCCCAAGTCTTTCCCAGGCTTAATTCTCCCATTTCTTACAATATTTCAAAGGATTAAAATATCTGGGGAATTCTGAGTTCCCTAATAAGTGAATGGCTCTTGAATTGAATTGGATAAATAGGGAGTATGTTTGTTGACACATCCTTAAACATGAGATTAGTAACCTATTTATGACCGAGCTAGAGCCTTGTACAGAATTAAAAACAATTGTGAGGCATAAAGTTTTCTAGTAAGAGATGATATTTCTAGATTTTGAGAAGCTTTTTTTTGCTGTGCATGCTACATAATGAAGTAAAGACCTATTTGCTCTAGAGTTACCGCCCAGTAAGTTTAGTGATGACGCTTGCAGAATCAGGTATCTTGATACAACTGTGTGGGGTTCTGCAAACTGTGTTGGAAAAAAACTTTTATCTAGGTTTTTTATATAATTAAGTTCGATTTGATTAATGTTACCTTAAGATAAAATTTCTTCCACGTTTTTGCTGAGTTGTATAACTTTTTGCTCTCTGGTAGAATTCAAGGTAAATAAAGTGAAAAAAAAATTATCAAATCCTTATTTGTAGCCCTAATTTGTGAATTAAGCGATATATTTTATAATGACTTATCAGCTGCAATCAAGTGCTCTAAGACACCTTCATTTTTGACCAGCGTGTATGAACCTGCCAGTGCCATATTTTTTTCTTTAATTTAGTATGATATATTGACTGATAGTACCAATTAGGTTAACTAAAACTTTATTAATAATAAACATTTATTTTGAATCTTTACTTATATGTAATGATTTGTTTCCTTATCACATAATTCAGATTTATTTCGATACTCAACAACACAATAATCATATTTTTACAATTACTAGTAATCCACAATGACAGCTCAGACTCAGACAGTTATTTATCAACAAAAACCAAACACGTTTTTTCTAAAAGTCATTTACAATTACTCTACAAAACTTTTAATTGTTTCATGTATATGAGTGCATAAAATACTACCGCCACTATCTTTATTGTAATATACGTAAAACGACTGGCGTTTTCTCGCGTTTCTATCAGTCTAACGAAAATTGTAACTGTAATGTAATTGTAGGTGGATATTAAAAAAAAACACACATTAAATAGGCATATTTAGTCTATCTATTTGTTACCATATTGGGGCAAGTTTCTGATATTAAATCAACTACTAGATTTAAGATTAGGTTTAACGGATGGTCCAACCTGAACTAATGTAAAATTACATCATTTTGAGAAAGCTGGTATTCAAAACCAAATTACTGATGTAAGTCTGAATATATTACATGACTTACTAGTTATGTGTCAATAAAATGAAATAATTTATTATTGATAGATTTTTTCTGTTACTTAGTGACAAAATATTTTACCTACAAAATTTGAACACTGTTACTATGTAGACTCATTTATTTGATTTAAGCATACAAGTGTACTTGTCCCAAAGAGAAAGCAAGAAAATTGTTTAGAATTAGGTATAAACTTAAGAATACATATTAATGAACCTATTTAAAATTAAGATGCAAACTACATCTAATATAATCTGATATTTTAGATGATAAAACTAGATAGAAAATTACAACTCTAATTGTATCACAAGAAACTTCATAGAAACTCCGATAAAAGAGACAAAAATAGCCTCTGTTATCATGTAAAATTCAAATTTTGAAGGAAAAAGAATAGGAAATGAAAATACAAGAAATGTTCCTTTAAATTAAAATCACATTAAATCTATACGTACACACTTAGATATATAAAATTTTAATTCAATAGTCATTCTAGAAACAACAACCAATATCGCTTAAAATTACAAGAATTTTTATATTAGTGTTATATTAAAAACAGATACGAAGCCTAAGGTCATTTTTTTAGAAAAGGCATATATATATATATATATATATATATATATATATATATATATATATATATATATACTCGTATATATAAATTCATTTCATTTAGCACAGATCCTTGAACTCAATTTTCAAACAGTGGTATAATTTTTGGTATCACTAGAATGCTGATTTTCTACTCTTTTCAATAATACCAAAAATATTTGGATTTCCAAAAAGCTTTACTGATTAAAACGGTTTTATTCAATAGAACCGTTTTTGCTCGCTGAGCAACGTACTCGTTGAGCGCTATTTATCCCTATAAAAACACATGCAATTGCATTTTCCTATCATTCCTTTATCAGAACTTGAACCACCAACATCTGCTCACTAATTACGTTATCGGAGAATGGATACCACCCCAGAAGAAACAGCAAAAGTCATTGCCCTATTGCAAGAATGGCATAACCAACGTGTACTCGCTGCGCAACTGCACCTGAGCCAATCAGCTGTCTTCAGAGTCTACAGGCGGTACCAAGAAACTGGCTCCTTTACACTGAGACCAGGATCAGGAAGAAGAAGGTGTACCTCGGAGCGAGACGACCGCTTCATTGTCAACACAACTCTAAGAAATCGTCACTTGACCGACGTTGAGGTCCAGCAGGAGCTCCGACAACTTCATGGTCGGGCAGTCATTGGATAGTCAGAAGAAGACTTAAAGAAGCTAACCTAACTCCGAAAAGACCAGCTAACGGACCCAAATTGACAGCAGCCCATAGACGAGCGAGACTCAGATTTGCCCGAGAACATGTCGACTGGACTTTAAAGCAACGGCGCTCCGTTTTATTCTCCGACGAGTCCCGAATGTGCCTACATGGCAATGATCGAAGAAGACGAGTCTCTAGGAGGTCTGGGAAGCGATATGCGCAGTGCTGCATTACTGAAACGGTTGCCGACGGGGGAGGTTCTGTCATGGTGTGGGGAGGTATCTCACTGGAAGCGAAAACCGATTTGGTTTTTGTGACTGATGAGACTAGTAGTGGTAGATTAACTGCTCACCGGTACATCGAGGCAATCCTGCAGAAACACGTCGTTCCTTACGGTGGCGTTTGGCAATGGCTTCGTGCTAACGCTTCACAATGCGAGGCCACATGCTGCTGTATCGGTACGACGGAAGTGGGAATACCCACATTAGACTGGCTTGCGCGGAGTCCTGACCTCTATTCAATCGAACACATGCGGTATGAGCTCAAATGAAGGGTCCAAGCCAGAAATCCAGCTCCTCCATCGCTGAGAGGCTTAAAGGTTGCAATGGTGGAAGAGTGGGAAAGAATCCCAGACAGTAGTGAAAAAGCTCACCCGCTCCATGAAAAACAAGCTAGAAGCACTAATAAGGGCTAGGGGGTAATACAAAACATAGATTTGGTTTTTATCAATAAATTTAATTGTTATACTTAAAATTTGTTCCTTTCATTTACCACTATTTTCAATCCTGGTTCTCCTTATTTCCTCTTTTAGTCATTTTAAAACAGTAAAAAGCGTGAGGTATGCTATGAAATTTGGTATCATTAGAAAGAGAATAGAAGGGGCTTTCAAATGACACTAAAATCCATAAAAATTCTAACGAACTATGTTAAATGAAACCAAATAGTTTAAGTTGATTTATTTCTCCATCAGTATATGGATATACATATATATATATATATATATATATATATATATATATATATATATATATATATATATATATATATATATATATATATATATATATATATATATATATATATATATATATATATATATATATATATGGGTAAGTTTTTCAATAATTTGGGAATATTTTCACGGATCAAATTCAAGTAAATGTCACCAGCAAGTCGATCTGGGAATCTAAACGACCCGATCAAATAGTTCGCGACAAATCTCATCTAGACATTAAATCTGAAATTGTCTTTGTTGCACAGCATGTGGGTTTTCTTCAGCGTAAGCATGATTATTATGCATATTTGTTATACCACGTCGAGTGAAGCGTGCTTCGTCTGTGACCAGGATTTTAGTGTGAAAAGCCGGAACAGTCGCCATGCGTGCTCGAATAATTTGTGAAAAATACAAACGGGATCCAAGATCCGGAGGTAAGAGTTCCTGGACGGACTTTATATGAAAGGGGTGAATAATTTGTCGTCTAATGATCCGGTTAGTTAGACTTTTTGATATTCCCGTTTGATGTTCAATTAAACGAGTGCTGATTCCAGGATTATCGTGTACAATTTCAAGGATTTCCTCTTCAACATCGGGTGCTCTAGCTTGTAAAGGCGACCCAGTATTATTCCAGATCGGCTTAAATTGTCCAATTTCTCGAAGTCTCCTCTCAATATTGGCAAAAGTCTGATGGTTATCAGTCCGACGAAGTGGAAATCTTTCGTGATATACGCGAGCACTTTTGCGAGCGTTGCCGTTACAGAAACCAAACACTAAAATATCAGTTTGCTCACCAAAAGTGTACTCCATAATAATCTAGATTTAAAACACTGTTGGGCTTGAGAAGGGATTAATTTTCGTTAATACTCGTAAAACATGTTTGATATCTGTCAAAAATTACTTTTTGTCAGTATTACTATAAGCCAGTTAAGTCATAGAACATATGATAGCTTACATCATTGCCAGAGTGATTTTTGACCGTTGCTAAGTAACTATACAATGTGAAGAAACGTGTGAAGGAACGCATTTGCGAATTTGATAATGGAATTAAAAAATGGAAACAAACATGCCACTATCTCAGAAACTGTTTCTTGGAGCAACATTTACCAAGGAAGCTTTTTTAGATTGGAGAACGCGGAGAATACGCACATTTAATTAAAAATATCATACAGAGTGGCATAAAAAAGTTATGATAATTTGAAAATATACACAGTGTAATATTTTACAACAAAACTGTGAGCTGATTTCGATTTCTCATCTACGAAAACTCGTTAGCATCGAATCTTGTACAAATAGTACAATTATTAAGAAAGCTACTGAAGAAAAACTAAAATAAACGAATAATTTTGACACCCTGTATCTCAAAAATTACGAATTTTTGGATAAAGGTCATATTTTCATCCTAGAAATCCACAGTAACTCTATGTACGCCGAATACTGGGACACCCTGTACATATATATATATATATATATATATATATATATATATATATATATATATATATATATATATATATATATACGTTAGATACAACGCCTACCTCGTAGATGGCGCATCATTAGAGGGCTGACTCGCTTCAGCCATAACTACTGACCAGTCGCACTCTTTCAATAATATCAAAAGTCATGGAAAAGGTTATCAATCAGCATCTTCTTCTAAAATATCTTGAACGATTCAACATTAGCGATAACCAATAAGGCTTTCGTAAACATAGATCAACAGGAGATCTTCTGACTTATGTAACACATGTTTGGAACAACGCAATTTAACACTTTGGAGAATCTCGAGCGGTAGCTCTTGACATATCCAAGGCATTTGACCGTGTTTGGCACGATGGACTGTTGGTTAAGCTACGCTCTTGTGATATGTCTGAAAAGTTTTTGGCTCGAGATGTTTTGATACTCTGGATGTTTTTAGCATCACCAAGGATTGCATACGGCCCATATTTCCTTTGCGCGTTACCTCGGCCTCTTGGTACCAATTATACAAGTTATCCCTGAGTCTATCAGTCTACGCGAAGGATCCTTGTTCATTGCCAGGGTTGTCATCTAGGGGCATTTGTTCTGCAGCTCCTCCATCTTGCCTATCATCTCTATTTTTTCTTTTTTTTTATGGGTCTAGCACACGTGCTGCAGGGATGTCCCTAAAGCGCTCCCGGAGCGGCATGTGCGCGGAAAAAGCGATTCGCGTTGTTCCTGAATCGCTGTAAATTGTAGTCGGTGGGAAACATAGCCCTGGGCAAATTATTCCAAAGGGATGATGTTCTCCATATAAAAGACTGCTTGAAAAGCGTTGTACGCGGAGTAACAAGCCGAACCTCATGCGGATGTGAAGTATTAGCACGACGTGTATTTCTAACATGCACCGCTCTGGGAGGAATTAAGCGGGCTACATCCTTCGAACACTTTCCATGAAAATACTTGTAGAACAGACTCAAGTCGCCAACCATTCTTCGATGTTCCAGCGGCCGGTCAGTTCCGGGTCTCCAGTCAGACGAACAGCTCTTCTCTGAACAAAATCCAACAAATGCAATACATTTTTGGGAGCGGAGCCCCAAACATTGGGAGCAGTACTACATCGTTGGTCGAATTTAAGGTTTGTAAAGAATTAACAGTTGTTGTGGAGTGTAAAGCTTTCTGGTTCGAAATAATATTCCCAACTTTTGAGAAGCTCTCCTTGCTATGCCTGCAACGTATTCATACCAGAGCATATTTACTCCCAAATTAACGCCTAACAAATTGAGTGACGGGCGAATGGAATGCCCTGACATAACTATGTCCGGTTCAGCAATGTTAACTTTTTTAGAAAAAACTGCCGCCTGGGTTCTTGTAGCGTTAAATTCCACTTGGTTACCGTCACCCCAAGTAGAATTTCTTCCAGGTCTTTGTTAAGTTGAACGACTTCCTGCAGGCTGCGGATATTCGCCTGAGTAGCCGATGTCTGAGCGTTCAAAATGAATGAAGAGTCAAGCTTACTGTCATCTGCAAAGCTGTAGATTGGATTCCCGGTCTTTTCCAGCAGATCGTTAATGTAAATGAGAAAGAGAGTAGGAGACTGTATGGGGCCTTGGGACAGACCGGCGTTGATAGTGAAGGTGTTAGAAAGAAATCCGTCGACCGCCACTCGTGAAGAACGCTCTCTAAGGAAATATGAGAGCCACAAACAGAAATTTTCATACATACCACAAGAGCGTAGCTTAGCCAACAGTCCATCGTGCCAAACACGGTCGAATGCCTTGGATATGTCAAGAGCAACCGCGCGTGATTGTCCAAAGTGTTCAATTGCGTTGTTCCAAACATATGTTTCTTAAGTCAGAAGATATCCTGTTGATCTATGTTTACGAAAGCCATATTGCTGATCGCTAATAATGTTAAATCGTTCAAGATATTTTAGAAGATGCTGATTGATAACCTTTGCCATGGCTTTCGATATTATTGAAAGCAGTGCGACTGGTCGGTAGTTATTTAGAAAGGTCTTCTTGTCTTTTTTAGGTATCGGCTGAACTATGGCACATTTCCAGCAGCAAGGAAATATTCCCTTTTTGTAGGATAGGTTGAAAAATCTACAGAAAACTGGTGTTAGTTCCCTCGCACAGTTTTTCAGAACTATGGCCGCTCCAGAAGCCTTTTTGGTGTCTAGCTTCATTAAAATACGCTTTATACGCTGTCTGAAGACAACATCGGGCATCCTTGAGTGCAACATGGGAACAGTAGGTGGAGTTTTTCCTTGGAAATCGACAATAGAATGTGTTGATTTTGTTTTCTATTCTTATTTGCCATTTGAATTTTGCTTTTGTGCTATTGGGGTTTCTTTATCGTTGCGGAAGTCCTTGATTAATTATTTCGTCCGTCGCGCTTGGGATTGATGGTGGTGGGTCCAGGCGGCGAGTGATTCTCTTCTCGGTAATTTCTTTGTCAGGTCTTGTGATTTTGTTACAGCAACGTGTGTTCGTTGATTCTTGTGATGCAACTCATGCGTTGTTTTGATTTTCCTGCCTTGGTCGGTGTCAGCTTACTCGCCGGCACAACACTTTTGGCAGGTCCATTTTCGGTTGCTCAGTCTTGCGGTGGTGCTGCAGCTGTTTGTACGACAGGGGTCTGCCTCCTCAACACCCTGCCATTATCACTATTATAATTATTATTATTCGACATAGTGTTTCCGCGAGTATCCTAGAAAAGAAGAGTCGACTGCGGTAGAGCCTGGATGTCACAGCAAGGCTACTGACTCCCGGAGGGCGCCCAGTAACCGGGGGAACCGTTTGTGACTCATAAACGCTGAGCCATTCATCTTCTCAGCACAGTAAATACTTTAAGATTGTATTCTTGTTACACATTACCTGGACAACACAAGACAGCACAAAATGACTCAGGTACCTCGGGATCGTCAATGCCCGTACTAGGAGAATCCTGAGATTCCCTTTGCCCCTGAGGGAATATTAGTACCAAACTTGAAATTTCCACGTCAAACAGTTTCGGAGAAAATCCGGTGTGACAGATGGACAGACACCGAAGTGACCCCACAAATGTTCCATAAGAAACCCTAATATTAAAAAATCTAACCACTTAGGGATATATATATATATATATATATATATATATATATATATATATATATATATATATATATATATATATATATATATAGTCGACACTCTATATAGTGAAAGACCAAAATATTGACCGAAATTTCACTATAGAAAGTTTTTCACTATATAAAGAAAAACTCCGTATATATTGCTATGTATGTAAAATATTCTAGGTCTTGAAAAAATTGCACTATTAAGAGTTTTTCACTATATAGAGTTTCACTATAAACAGTGTCGACTGTGTATATATATATATATATATATATATATATATATATATATATATATATATATATATATATATATATATATATATATATATATATATATATATATATATATATATATATATATATATATATATATATATATATATATATATATTGGTCCTCGTAACAACGGGTTTTCCAAGTTAACCATGGAGTGTTCACCCATCACCGCTCAACTTCTCAGATATAGCATGGGCTATCGGAAGGATTTAAGCGTATATAGTTCACTGATGTTACTCGTGACCCCCCTTAAGGCTCGGTGGCCATATCATCTTACTTCACAGTGGTTCACGGTAGCTGATCTCACTAAGCAGGAAAAAATTAGGCCAGAGAATTATTTATTATTAAAGACGATAACAGCCAGGAACTATTAATAGAAGTTGAAAGAATAGGAAAGGTACAAACTTAGGTTAAAAATCAAAATATCAAAAAATTATTTTTAGCCTGATTTGGATAGAGTCTCGTGGGCTTGGTCTGCAGTTACAATCTTGGACATCCCAAATACAATAAAAGTCAGAGTGTTCGATGAATGTGTACTGCCGATATTAACATATGGTACTGAAATGTGGGCTTTTATATATATATATATATATATATATATATATATATATATATATATATATGTATATATGTACAATCCCGATTATAAGAATCGCGATTATCTGAAATCCGGCCTATCCGAAACAAACTGTTAAAAAGCGAATTGTATTCCCATTAAACGAAAAAAAAATCCCCATTATTCGAAACAGAGATAAGTGGTTTCACCGCTGTCTATATTTTGGTTAGTCGACGAGTGTTATGAGTTACGTCTATTATTATCGCAGAGATAATAGTTTCGTTTTAATAGATATTTTACAAAATGGAGCGTCATAATAATAAGCGTAAACGTGTCGTTATTACCTTAAAAGAGAAACTTGAAGCAATTCAACGTTTAGATAATGGTGAACTTGTTAAAAATATAGCGATGGATTTAGGTGTAGCCGTGAGTACTGTTTCAGAGTGGAGAAAAAATCGCGAAATAATTGAAAAAATGGTGTAGTGTTTTGTCATCGCCCACACAGACACGAAAAAGTATGAAAAGCGATGAATACCAAAAAGTGAATGATTCTTTATTTTTATGGGTTACACAGAATCGAGAACGTCGAATACCAATTTCAGGAACAATTTTAAAACATGGCAGTGAGTTTAAGCGAAGAGTTGCCGGTTATTGAAGCGCGTGTAAATTTTTCTGCAAGTGATGGATGGCTAGACAAGTGGAAAAAAAGACATGGTGTACGTCAACTGAAAGTTTGTGGAGAAAGATTGTCGGCTGATGTATCTGCTGCAAAAAAATTTGCAGAGAATTTTGAGCAGCTTATGAAAGGTTTACAACCAGACCAAATCTATAATTGTGATGAAACAGGCTTGAACTACAAAATGTTGCCGTCAAATACCTTAGCTTCAGAAACGGAAGCTGGAGCATTTGGTTATAAACGTAGCAAAGAACGTATTACTGTTCTTGCATGCAGTAATGCTTCTGGAAGACACAAACTCCCATTATTATGTATTAGTAAGTCAGCAAATCCACGAACCTTTAAGAATATTCGTCGCAATGCTTTTTCCTGTTTTGTATAAAAATCAAAACAATGCCTGGATAAACGCAACGCTACTTTGGAGACGCGACTGGTTTTTGGAGATTTTGTTCCCAAAGTGGAACTTTTTTTAAAAGAACATGGATATCCTAGAAAATGTATTCTGTTACTAGATAACGCCCCCACTCATCCAAGTGCGGAGCAACTTGAGTGGGGAAATAAAAGCAATGTTTTTGCCTCCTGCTGTAACTTCTCTCATTCAGCCTGTGGATCAGGGTGTACTGGAAAATTTAAAACGCAATTACATGCGTTTGTCATTGAAGCATATTTTAGAAGAAGTAGATGAAGGTGTCTAAAAAAAGATAAATTTGAAAAATGTTATATACTGGATAGCTTCATCCTGGAATTAAGTAAAGAGTAGTACCCTGGAAAAATCTTGGTCAAAATTGATTCCACAAAAGAAGAGACATTACTCAAAGGCAGAAACAGAAGAAAATGAAAATTTACATTAATATATTACAAGAATACCAGGATGTGAAAGTGTTAGGGAAACCGATGTGATAGTGTGGAAGATGAAATGACTGACCAAGAATTAATTAAAAGTGTATGCAAAAATGCTAATAAAATAGACAGTGATGACTATGATGATAACGAAGTAGAAGCCACTGACAATGTTCCAGTAAAAATGTCACATTTCGAAGGACTAGACGCCCTAGAAAAAGCGTTAACTTATGTAGAACAACAAGAAAATGCAACCGCCGCGGACGTTTTGCTTATGAAACGTTGGGGAGACATTGCAGCCAAAAACAGAACTAACGCAAAACGAGTGCAGTTAAAAATTACCTCATTTTTAAGACATTAAAGTTAAGAATGAAACTGTTTTATTTTTGATTTTCCGTACATACACATAAAATAAGTAAACTAGTTGTTCTATTTTGTGTTTTAATAAATACCTATGTACGTAAGAGCATATCGATAAATGCTTTTAAGTCAATCTGCAATGTTGTATTCATTCTAAACTTAAAACTATTTTATAAAAAAAAATCGGAATAACCGAAATTTCGATTATCAGAAATCACTTTGATCCATATTATTTCTACTGTATATATATATATATATATATATATATATATATATATATATATATATACATATATATATATATATATATATATATATATATATATATATATATATATATATATATATATATATATATATATATATATATATATATATATATAAATATATATATATATATATATATATATATATATATATATATATATATATATATATATATATATATATATATATATATATATATATATATATATATATATATATATATATATATATATACATATATATATATATATATATATATATATATATAATATATATATATATATATATATATATATATATATATATATATATACTTAACAATTACCAATAATAGTTTGATGGTATTTAACGGAAAGTAACAACTTCGTCTAAACTAATAGTCAGTGGGACCGCCGTGGGCCTTGATAATCTCCTGTAAGCTTTTTGTCATGCTTGCTACCAGCTTTCTAGTAACTCCTTTTCTATTTGAAACATTATGTTTGCAAACACACCGTTCAAGTTCCTCCCATAAATGCTCGATTGGGTTAACATCGGGTGATTGCGGAGATGTATGAAGCTGCTGTCGCACGTGATGAATCATCCATTCTCGCACCAAGTTTGCAGCATGTTTCGGATCATTGTCCTGTTGGATATATATATATATATATATATATATATATATATATATATATATATATATATATATATATATATATATATATATATATATATATATATATATATATTTACATATGTATATATATATATATATATATATATATATATATATTATATATATATATATATATATATATATATATATATATATATATATATATATATATATATATATATATATATATATATAGATCTAATTAGAATTGACTCACAACCAACGAATGTGTTATACAAACAATTTTAAAAGATTTTCTTTTGAAATTACATAAATTAATTATACGAGCAAACATCGTTTATTACATATCGTAAAAGTAGTTAAAAATAATTATCAGTATTTAGTGAATTAGAAGTTTTAGGCTCAGTTAGAATTAGTATTCAAAGAAAACATTGATCTGATATTATCGACAACATATTTGTACTAATTGTATTATTTATAGTTTTTTTAGACGGTAGATTTAATGGTTGTATAATTATGAGTGTGAAAAGTATAAGATCAACCTACAAAATATAATTTCTTCAATATTAACCAAGCTATTTTGAAATCGGTGAAGGGGGGATATCACAAAGATATAAAAGTATTAAAATTCTTATAATTAGTTAATCAGGTATGATATATTATGGATAACGAAAACTACCAAGTGTTTCAAGCAAGATTACACTTAAAAGTTTTGACTTGATCGTAGAAAATTGGTTATGCAACTTTTATTGCAAATTCAAATATAGAAGAAGATAGTGGGATAAGTTTTGGGGCTTTTTAAGACTTTTATAATAAAATAATTATAATAACAAACATCATGATCATGATCATCATCATTCGCTTTTTCCATCCATATTCGGATATAACCTTCCTCAAGTTATCTCCATCTTATCTGTGGTCTACCTCAGCATCTTTTATGTTTTTTCGGTATCCGTTCAAGTATATGGCTTAACCATCTGTTATCATTCATCATATAGCTTCGATACTCATTTAAAACGGCTAGATGAGGAGAAGAAAAGATCGCCAAGCTTTTGTATTTGATGCATTCTTGTAAAGAGGCCTACATAAATTATTTTGACGAATATGTGTTTTATAGATAATATATATATATATATATATATATATATATATATATATATATATATATATATATATATATATATATATATATATATATATAGTCGGATGTAAGCCTACCCAAGTTGTCTCCAGTGAAATCTGTTGTTTATTTTTTGCATTCAATCGTATCCCACTAATCTTTCTATGTTGTCCGTCCATCTTGTCTGTGATCTACATCCGCATCTTTTATGTTCTCTAGGCCTCTATTCAACCATCTGTTATTATTCATCCTTGCAATATGCCCCGCCCAATTCTACCTTAATATACATAATCGTTGTATTAGATCTATCACTTTTGATCTTCTTCGTTTCTCAATGTTAGGAATACGATCTTGGATTTAGCATTCTCCTCTCCATTGCTCTTTGGGTTACTTGGAGTTTATTTATTATATTGTTATTTAAAGCCCACATTTCAGTACTATATGTTAATACCGGCAGTACATATTGATGGAGCACTCCGATTTTTATTGTATTTGGGATGTCCAAGATTGTAACTTTGCAAACGCAGACCAAGCCAACAAGACCCTTCTATCCAAGTCAGCCTTTAAATTATTGTACCCATATCTCTTACTCGAGGAAGAAACAACTACAATTGAAACGTGGCCATCCATAGAACAAGTAACCATATTCTAGAAGGATAATTATTAGACAAAGAAACTATTAAACGCATACACGTTTGCTCCACAACGGTACTTATTTTAAAAAAGGACGACTCGACTAACCCCAAGAACTTTAGACCGATCACGTACTTCAACTGTTGTTACAAAATATTCACACCCATCAGTTTCAACTTATTACTTAGAACGATTAAACCGATTCTTCAAGATATCAGGGAGCGGCGTATAAGCCAAATCCGTGGATATACTAGGAAATCACAGACATAAGGTCCCCTACTTATTTTATATGCTGCTTCAGAACAAGATTTAAATCAATAACTTAGAGTACTTAAAGAATACATGCGGGATATTGGTATGGAAATTGGATTGACAAAGGACCCTATCGTGAAGATCTAGAGCATAGAATTATTTGATGGAAATATTCTACGCCATTTAGATCCGAAGAAATGTACAACTATCTAGACATTGCTTATAAGATACAGCAACTATTAAAACAGAGAGTCTCGTGCGGTTGCTCTTGATATATCCAAGGCATTAGACTGTGTTTAGCAAGATGGATTGTTGGCTAAGCTACACTCTTCTGGTATGTCCGAAAAGTTCTGTTTATGGCTCTTATGTTTGCTCAAAGAACATTCTTTACGAGTGGCAGTCGACGTATTTCTTTCTAACACCATCACTATCTACACCGGTGTGCCCCAGGGCTCCATACTGTCTCCTACTCTCTTTTCCATTTACATTAACGATCTGCTGGAAAAGACCAGGAATCCAGTCGACAGCTTTGCAGATCACAGTACGTTTATCTCTTCCCTGACTTTGAACTCTCGAAACATCAGCTACTCATGCAAATATCCGCAGAAGGTAGGAGATCGTTCAACTTAACAAAATCCTGGAAGAAATCATATCTTGAGGTGACAGTAACTAAGTAGAATTTAACCCTACAAAAATCCAGGCTGCAGTTTTTCTAAAGAAGTTAACGTTGCTGAACCTGATCTAGTTTGCTGGCCGTTAATTTG
This sequence comes from Pachyrhynchus sulphureomaculatus, assembly GCA_019049505.1. Lineage (NCBI taxonomy): Eukaryota > Metazoa > Arthropoda > Insecta > Coleoptera > Curculionidae > Pachyrhynchus > Pachyrhynchus sulphureomaculatus. The sequence goes on from CM032446.1 coordinate 164,733,896, forward strand.
AGAGCAAATATGTCTTGGTATGTACATGTTGCAAGCATAGCAAAGAGAGCTTCTCAAAAGATAGGAATATTATTTCAAACGAGAAATCTTTACACTCCACAACAACTGTTAACCCTGTACAAAGCCCAAATTCGACCAACGTTGAAATACTACTCCCATGTATGTGGCTCTGCTCCTAAACATACACTGCATTTGTTGGATTCTATTCAGAAGAGAGCAGTTCGTCTGTTTCGAAACCCAGAACTGGACAGCAACCTTGATTCATTGAAACATCGAAGAACAGTTATCGAGTTGAGTCTGTTCTACAAGTATTTTCATAGAAAGTGTTTGATGGATGTAACCCGCTTAATTCATCCCAGAACGGTACATGCTAGAAATATACGTCGAGCTAATAATTTACATCCTTAACAGGTTCAGCTTGTTACTCCCCATACGACCCTTTTCAAGCAGTCTTTTATGTGGAAAACGTCATACCGTTGGATTATTTTGCCTAGGACTATGTTTCTGGCCGAGAAACAACTTACAGCGATTCAAGATCAACGTACATCGCTTTTTTTTCGTACACGTGTCGTTCCTGTAGTGCTTTAGGGATTTTTCTGCAGCACATGTGCTAGTTCCATTAAAAAAAATGAACTTCGCAGCAAGTAGAGGAAACGACCAAATCTGGTGATTAGAACTCACAGGACGTAATGAAGTTTCTGCTACCATTATGCTGGGTGAACCAGTACTTCTCTATTCCTTTGGAGTAGTTAAGTAGACCGAAGAAGAACTGCGTGATTTGGATGTTAGCACACGAAAAATCATGCATATGAATAAAACTCTTCATCGATCTGTTCCTCGATCCTCTGTTGAATTACCGGGGGACTAGCGTGTAAGGTCGCAAAGAGTTCCGACTCTCTTTTGGAACTGATATGCGACCATGAACAGAGAGGATTGAGATCCTTTCTGTTTAGGACGGCGAAAAGTGCTGCGTAAAAACTTGGTCTGGCAGTAAACTTCAGAAACGTCATCGAACAACAAAATGGTGCGGTTAATATCCTAGATTTAAAACTACCTAGCCTTAAGACAGTCATTAAAATAGCAGAACAACAACAATTTTATAAGCAGTACACAGAAAAACCCCAACTTGAAGTGTTTTATAGGAACATCGATTCGCTGCAGCTGTCGAAAAAACATTTAGTTTCCTACAATCAGCAAATCTTAAGTCAGAAACCTAGGAATCTTTGCGAGCTTGTCAAGATTGTATGATTAATACTCTATTTTATAAGAGTCGATTTACCGAACTAGCCAACATTAAGTGTAGCGCTTGCAACACGGAACCAGAATCACTGATGATTACATTGATGATACATTTACCTTCAGTGTGTCCTGTTCACGCTATATCATCTTATATCCATCGTTATAATGTAGCGTTGGGTGTCCTATATTACCATCTTCGTTCGACATTCGTACCGTATTGATGACATTGTCAGACAGCCGTATCTTCCGGGAGAGATCGTGTCAGTTGTAGAAAATGACAGGTGCCGCATTTATGGGAATTTTGCCTTTTCGACCACAAAGAGCTTGCAAGCCAACAAACCCGCTATAGTACATCTCGATAAAACAGCAAAGAAAATTTATGTAATTCAGTTTTCGGCACCTGTAGAAACAAATATAGCAATCAAGGAGAAGGAGAAACGTTCTAAGTACAAAGACTTAATCTACGAACTTCACGCTTCGTTCCCTCGACATTCAGTAGCAATACTCGTCCTAGTCATCAGTTTCAGGAGGAACTAAGAACACAGTCCGGAGGAACCTTAAGAAGATACCAGCTTGCTGTGCCTCAGCTGATTCATTAACAGTGAAGATGCAGAGGGTAGTTATCCTTGGGTCGCTCAGATTTCTCAGGCAAATGAATTTGGTCGATGGTCACTGACCGAATAAATATGAGGCGTGATCATCATTTTGGGACCACACAGCGTGACAGCTTGTGTGGATCGGAGCCACAGGATTTGTCATGTCTGATTCTTTCTTCTCTTTCAGATGATAGTAATAAAAATAATTATGGCATCAAGAACATATTTGTGTGGTCCCATTAATTATGTCACCAACCGGAGTGGATCCTATAACCCTACCGACCAACTTGAAAAGGCTTCAGTCATCTTGTCTACAACATCTATTGTAAGCTCCTTTTTAAATTTATCAACATAAATACAATAGTGCTAAGTATCTTGAGTTATTCCGATATTTACAACGGAACCTAACAAAGTAGAGAAATTTAGCATACAACAACAATAATATTACTAATAATAATGTGGTGGCACTATCACACACTACATACAAAGGATTTATCCGACAACATTCAAACCAGAAACTTGGAGAACTAGGATCCCAAACAAGAGGCGGAGCATCACAGCCAATACACAGGCAAAACATAAACTAACAGAAATAGAACTAGATAACATAAAAACAGAAGTGAGTAAGGCCGTAACCAAAAAACAAAGAGAAAATAAACAAATGACAACAACACAAGGCCCGAACACAAAACGATTCAGAAGACCCACAACAAAGAAACGAAATAAATACTATAGAAACAACAGAAGTAACGAGAAAAAATACTAGCATAACATTAAAACAAGAAATAGATTGTACCCCGATGGGTATAGACCAACTCAGAAAGAAAACTGATGCAGTCAATCAAACTGACGAAAGAAAACACCTCCCAAAAATTCCATGTAACAGCCAAAATACCTAAATAATCGCCAAATGGAATAATAAAATTCGCAAATTCTTAAAACAGAAAGAAGAAGACTTCTTACGCTCGTAGCAGCCATCATGTATGCTGCCGCTCTCTTAGCAATTGAAGAAATGGGTTTCAAGATCAAGCAGAAAAGAAAACCTTAAGAACTCAATTGGAAAATTAGAATTCAAAAACAAATAGAGAAAATCAGAAATAATCTATCACAACTAGTGAAGTATGCTAGTCATTGAGGAAGCTTTAGAACAGAAATACAATATAACAAACGGTCAGAAAAGAACCGAAATTATAGAAACACCGAAACCGAAACTACAGGCTAAAACACAAAGACTATGAAGGTACACAAAAAGGACTGAGACGTTTCGCCAAAATAAGCTATTCAAAGAAAGCCCAATTATTTTCTATAACTATCAACGCCGGTGTGCTCCAGGGCTCCATGCTGTCTCCTACTCTCTTTCTCATTTACATTAACGACCTGCTGGAAAAGACCGGGAATCTAATCTACAGCTTTGCAGATGACAGTACGCTTGTCTCTTCATTCACCTTGAACGCTCGGACATCGGCTGCTCAGGCGAATATCCGCAGACAGCAGGAGGTCGTTCAACTTAACAAAGACCTGGAAGAAAGTCTATCTTGGGGTAACAGTAACCAAGTGGAATTTAACGCTACAAAAACCCAGGCGGCAGTTTTTTCTAAAAAAGCTAATGTTGCTGAACCCGACAGAGTTATGTCGGGGCACTCCATTCCCCTAGCATCGTCGCTCAATTTGTTGGGCGTTAGTTTAGGAGCAAATATGTCCTGGCATGAACATGTTGCAGGCATAGCAAGGAGAGCTTCTCAAAAGTTGGGAATATTATTTCGAACCAGAAAGCTTTACACCCCACAACAACTGTTAATTGTTTACAAAGCTCAAATTCGACCAACTATGGAATACTGCTTCCACGTTTAGGGCTCCGCTCCCAAACATACACTGCATTTGTTAGATTCTGTTCAGAGAAGAGCTGTCCGTCTGATTGGAGACCCAGAATTGACCGGCGGCCTCGATTCCGTCGGAACATGGAAGAACGGTTGGCGACTTGAGTCTGTTCTACAAGTATTTTCATGGGAAGTGTTCGAAGGATGTATCCCGCTTAATTCCTCCTAAATCGGTGCATGTTAGAAATACACGTCGCGCTGGTGCTTTACATCCGTATGAGGTTCAGCTTGTTACTCCGCGTACAACGCTTTTCTAGCAGTCTTTTATATGGAGAACGTCATCCCTTTGGAATAATTTGCCCAGCGCTGTATTTCCCACCGAGTACAATTTACAGCGATTCAAGAACAACGTGAATCGCTTTTTCCGCACACATGCCGCTCCTGGAGCGCTTTGGGGACTTCCTGCAACACGTGTGCTAGACCCATAAAAAAAAAATTCTATAACGGAATGAAAATTACCAACATCATGAAAAAAATACAAGTTTACCTTCAAAGAACGATAGGCAATACAAAGAAAATATGTGGATAGAAAGACAAGCAGTAGAAACCGAAAGAATTGAAGAAATGCTATGGATCAGCATATCTCTCAAGGAACTCGAACAAGCTCTTTTAGAAAGCAGCAGATTGGAAAAACGCCAGATATAGATGAGAACTTTTGACTCAAGAGATTCACAGGCTGTCATAAACACTTGGCATCCACTGATAACTTAATAATTAAAGGACAGCAAAACGTACCGGAGTGGCTTACGAAGGGGCAAACATACCTTAGTTAGAGTGAAAAGACGCACTTACCTCACAATTATCGTCCCATAACGTGCCTGACGACAATATACAAAAATTTAACAAGTATACTTAGTGACAGACTCACAGATCATCTAGACCGAAACAGTGCGTTTCCTACGGAGCAAATAAGATGTGTCAGAGATACCTACGGTTGTAAAGTGCACCTTGTAACTAGTAATATAATTATGGCAGTTAGTAGGAAGAAGGAGAAAAACGTCCGTATATGGTAGACAGACTATCAGAAGGCATTTGACAATGTCTCGCTTTCCTGGATTCTCCGATGCCTTCAAATATTCAGAGTCAACGCCACCCTAATACCATTTATGAGAAAAATATCCCAAACATGGCACACACAACTGGAAATAAGTGGCCAAAAAAACACCAGCAGGAACTATACGAGTACAAAGTGGCATATTTCAAGGTGACTCGTTATCGCCCCTTCTCCTTTGCATGGCCTTGTTCCCATTGTCAAGCGAATTAGGAAGATCGCAAAAAGGATATGAAATGACAAAAGATGAAACACCTATTAATCACCCTCTATACGTCGACGACTTGAAATTGATAGCGAAGAACCACGTAGAACTAGTTTCATTAATTACCATAGTAAAGCAATTCTCGAAGAATATATACCGGAAGTTTGATGTAGAAAAATGCGCTAGGATAACAATAGAGAGAGAAAAGTTGAAAAACACACAAGATACAGAAACGAACATAGAAATTAGAGGGTTAGAACACGACAAATTCTACAAATATCTGGAAGCAAACGAGAAGGATGGAGCGGAACATGTGGGAATGAAAGAGAAAGTACGTAAGGAGTATTGTAGAAGAGTGAGAGCTATCCTACGTAGCAAAAACAAATTTTTAGCCATAGGTTCCCTAGCTGTCCCTGTACTAACCTATAGTTTCGGGATATTAAATTGGAAGGAAGCTATTAATAATACACAAACATCAACCGAAAACAGACGCAGATAGAATATATTTATCTAGGGAAGAAAGAGGTCGAGGATTAATTTAAAGAGAAAAGACGTATAAAGTAACCATAGCAGGGTTAAGAAAGTACGTAGAATTAAAAGAGGACAGGTACATAAAAATGCAAGAAAAACATCATCACGAGTCGAGAGTCACTAACCAAAAGAGCAACAAAAATTATCTCACAAACTAATACTCATGAAGACGTTTCAAAAATAATAACTACTGAACTAAAAGTAACAGAGAGAATAAGAAATATGAAGAAAATTTGAAGAAGAAAGATATGGGAAGAAACTAAGAGCAAAAGGATGGAAAAGAGAATGCATGGGCAGTACCCCAGAGAGATGAGTAAACAACATGTAGACCGCATAAAAACAATCTATTGGCGGGAAAGGGAAAGGATCAAGGGAGAAACAGAAGCTCTAATAGTATCGGCACAAGATCAGGCAATAGAAATTAATTATATAAAAAATAAGATAAAAGGAAGCGACGTCAGTTCAAAATGTACAAATGGTAAGACTTTAGATAAAACAGTACACCGCAACATCAGTGCTTGTCCAGTCCTAGCAAAATCAGAGTAAATAATACGCCACAACAAAGTATGCCACCACCTACATTATGACATACCAAAACACTACGGATTCGACACGACAGACAAATTATACGAATATAAACCAGATAGCAAAATTCACAATGACAAAGCAACAATAATGTGGGACATACAAATTCAGACAGATAGACCAGTACCAAACAACAAACCAGATATAGTGTTAAAAGATAAAGAAAACCGAACCTGCCTATTAATAGATCTTGCAATACCAGCCGATGAGAACATTACATTAAAAGAATCAGAAAAAAAAAGTTAAAGTATAAAGATCTAGAAATAGACATACAGTGAATGTACAAATATAGAACTGAAATAATCATAATAGGCTCTACGGGTACAGTAGCAGCGGGATAGAAGGATAAATTGAAGAAGATCACGGGAAACCACCAAGAGTAATAATATTCTTAAAAGACATTTATGAGAAAAAGAAACCAGCCCTAGACTGCCTCGGGACTTACTACTTACAGTTCCAACACCAATCATGCGATCACAAAGAGAGAATTTGCAGACGCAATTAAAGGCACGAAGAGCTTTGCCGCCCCAGGACTAGATGCCATCAACAATTTTTTGTGGGAAAAATTCTCTAGCACTCACGACCATCTCGCTAGAATATTTAATACCTGGTTAAATGAGGGACAACCAATTCCTAAGTGGCTTGTAGAGGGAAGAAGGGTACTGATTCCAAAAAAGGGCGATTTGACCAACGCTAAACACTTGCGATCACGTGCTTAAACTCTTGTTACAAAATATTCACTAGCATTATCTACAACAGATAGCACGATTGAACGGGTTCTTTATGACATTAGGGAGCAGCGTGGAGGAAGGAAAGGATCTGAAGGTTGCAAGGAGAACTTTCTGATTGATAAATGTATCACTCAGGACTCCGTGCAATAAAAAAGAAATCTGTCCACGGCATGGATTGACCACAGAAAAGCATTCGACACAACACCTCACGAACTGATTCTTCACTTGTTGGGAAGGCTAAAAGTGGCGCCTTTTTTGTTTAACTACATAAAACGTCTAACGCCGCTCTGGAAAGCTAAATTTACCATAACATCAGGTACTCAAAAGGTAGAAACTAAGCCGGTGACTTTTAGAAGAGTTGTCGGTTGCTCTACGCCAAACCTGTGGGCATAACTGTCACCTACCAGGAGATCGCGGGCATAAGGTCAGTTATCTGTTTTATATGGATGATATTAAACTTTATGCTGCTTCAAAACGGAACGGAAGACAATCACTTGAGGAATACATCCGGGATATTGGTATGGAATTTGGATTGGATAAATGTGCCGTTATTAAGCTAGACAGAGGACGCTATCATGAACATCCAGAGAGCATGCAGTTATCTAATGGGAACGTTCCACACCATTTAGGTTCCGAGGAAACGTAAAACTCCCTAGACATCGTACAATATGGCATGCAATATAACTATTAAAACAGAACTTCGTAGCAAGTAAAGGAAACGACTAAAAAAGATCTCAGGACGTAAAAAAATTGCCGCTACCAATATGCTGGCTATACCGTTACTTCTGTATTCCTTTAAAGTAGCGAAGTGGATGAAAGAAGAACTGCAAGATTCGGATGTTTGAACCCGAAAAATCATGCACACGAATACAAGTCTTCATCCTCGATCCTCTGTTCCTCCAATATGTCTTTCATGCGATCAAGGTGGAAGAGTACTGTTGAGCTTAGCGTGTCTGCATAATCGAATCGTCATGGTACTAACGTGTAAGGTTGCGAAGAGTTCCAACTCTGTCCTGAATTGATCCGCTGCCACGAACGGAGAGGAGTGGTAGCCTGCAGTGGAAAAACTTGGTCTGACAATAAACTTCAGCGATATCATCGAACAACAAAATGATTAGGTGAACATTCTAGATTTAGAACCACTCATAATTAAGACAGTCATCAAAACAGCAGAACAACAACAATTTTATAGGTAGCGCACAGAAAAACTAACATCTGAAGCAACATAGCATGTTCTATCCGTTTGCAGGATCGAAGTATAAAAAAGCCATTACGTAGTTGCAGAAAAACTGAAGTTGTTACAACTGCAGCCGGACCCACTGTTCGAAAATTCGTGGGAAACGCGAAACGTAACTCTGGAAAGGTCCGCATTAGAACTCAATCGATATGATACCTAAGCAAATCTGGGATGAGTCAATGTTTCCTGTAGAGGGAGTGCGAAAGCCGTATGACTAAATCATAATAAAAATAATAGTAATTTCTAGAACTAGGGAAATTTAATATGGAATATGGTGTAAGTGGAAAGTACTCCAGATCAACAAAGGCCACCATGAGACAGAAACCATCAACAACACAAAACACTGGATAACATGCTTGACAAAGAAACATACAAACAAAACTCAACTCCAAGAATCTTACTAGCCATCAATACGTTCGCTATACCTATACTCACATATTTATTTGGTATCATCAAATAGTCACACACAGACATATAAAACATTCACATCTGTATACGTTCTCAATTCACCAAATACAGGAAATTACACCCCAACGCATGCAAGGAAAGATTTACTATCGAGAGGAAAGCACTTAGGAACTTCTTTCACACCAAGGAAACCAGCCTCCACACAACAACAGTGAAAGCAAACAAAAACTACACACCTCTCGACTTACTCCGGGCAGACCACCCACAGACACACACATTCATACCCAATTACAACTGGAAAAGATAAAAACGTGATTAGAAAAAACACTCTACGGAAAACACAGATACCACATAAAAAAGACCACATAAATAAAAAACAATCATACACCTGGTTACAGGATGGACAGGTATTTCCTGAAACAGAGAGCTTCTTACCCGCCATCCAGGATAAAGTCATATTAACCAGAAACTACCAAAAGAATATCATCAATGACCCAACTATTACAGAAGACAGATGTAGGAAATGGCACCAGCTGAAAGAAACGATCGAACACATAACAAGCGGATGTAAAATATTAGCTGGAACGGAATACACAGCCAGACATGATTCAGCGGCACTAGCCACAGATCCCTACTACAAATACACACCAACATCCATACTTGAAAATAAAGATTACAAGCTGTACTGGGATATCAGTATACATACATACAGATAAAACAGTCTCCGCCAATAGACCCGATATTACTTTTTAGTGCCAAAAAGGAAAGGTCTGTCCCTACAAACATCCAAACGAAATACACAGAAAAAATCTCCAAATACACAGACCTTGCAACAGAAATAAAAAGGCTATGGAAACAGGAAAAGGTCATCATTGGCCTTACACCAATAAAATTAACACCACACTTAGTACAATTAGGACTCAACACAAACATTCACAGAAACATTCAAAAGTCAGTGATTTTGAAAACATGTAACATTGTCGGGTCATTCCTTAATACACAATAGTAATAGTATTTGTGCTGACTTGGCTTGGGCCCGTCAGCCAAACATGGAACCACATTGACCAAATATGAGAAAGAAGAAATTTTTTGTATAGTAATTTCTACAATCTAACAGAAAAAAATTCCAGCTTGCTAGATCTGAGCTTAATGTTTAACAATGAAATGAAGATGCATAGAGAGCACATTCCCGATTGTTTCAAAATACTCAAAATTATTAAGTAAGTGAGGCGTGATTGCCATAAATTTCCCATACCGCGTGGTATCGCGTTAGAGTGGCGTTATATTATACTTTGCTCTATGATCTCATATCGATTTTATATTTAGTGCAAGGTTTAAATATTACAAATCTTCTATAAGACATATTTTATATTGGAAGTTAACTAGAACTCTAAATTGAAGTTGGGGAAGTAAACAAAACGTTACAAAAAAGGAAATTCTGTCATTTATAATTTATTACTCTGTGCTCAAATATTACAAACAAATTGTTGGTAATTCATGAATAGAAGTTTTTCTACAACTATTTAAAAATATATTTGTTTCAATGAGATTATTAAATTATAATTTTACATACTTAAGGTACAAAACAATGTTTCATTATTAAACAATTTTATCTATTATATTTATAATTATCTAAAAGTATTATCAAAATAAGTAAAAACAATAATGCATTAAGTAATAGTCACATGTATTTTGTCAAAGTCACGTGTTTACTTTTGAACTGTAATTTAAAATATTATTTATTTATAAATTTACTACCAAAACAATCTAACAACGCTAACATCTAACAAACATTTCAAGATATCCTATAATTTATTGCAATAAGCTGAATGTATTAAAAAACTTAAGAAAAAAAAAATCTTATTTATTGACAGCGATAGTATATTTAGAAAATTTTAAATATAATACTAAAGATTTTGTTCAGTTCAATTATGTATTTTTGACAGAAGAACTTGTACTCATGTTAAAGGTAAACATGAGATTTATTAAGATCAAATATATTCTTGAGAGGATGAGCTATCTGAGTATCAATAATCGGGTTTTGTAGAGACGGTCATCGCATAGAGGTTAACATTTCTGCCTTCTACGTCAGAGGAATAATAAATTAGAAAAAAATCATTACAACGTAGCCGCCGCTTCTCTCGGGGAGGCAAGGGCAAACCACCCATAGTATCACTCATACTATAGCCCTTTCACTTTGACCGTTCTGAACCGGCGTTAAACTGTAGGTCCCCTTTGTATATGGAATATTTTTAAAAAAAGGCACGGTCACAGGCAGGTCGCCTACGTCTGTATCGAATATGGCACTTCAAGAAGAAGATATAACACACCTAACAGTATTTTAAGAATTTTGGGAAAAGCTTTAAAAATAAAGTTATGAACTATTTGGCCGAAGAGATTATGTTCTACGCTACAAATTTTAGAATGAACAATACAAGAACAGTTTACGCTTTAAATCTGACAATGAGATCGACAGCAACGGTCGTTAGCCATGTGTAGGTAAAAATCAAGAAAAATCTGTGTTTTTTAGCTGCAGTTGCCACTACATTTGCCATTGCTGGAAAACACGAAAAACGCGCTGTACATATAAACTGGTAAATCCTTCAATTAAGAGCAATTGCGAAAAAGTATTAATTACGTTGGGACTTTGGAATCTTTGGTACAATGACACACACAACAGTTCTCGCCACTACACCAAAATTTTTCCTACATTCGAAGTACGTTTCACTAACCATTTTAACATCATCAGGAGCATTGATTGATCAATGAGTCATTATCCCTGATGATGCTAACATGGTTGGCGAAACGGGCGTCGAGTACAAAAAAAGTTTTGACGCAGTGATGATAGCTGTTGTAGAGCGAAAACTGTTGATGAATGACTCTCCTCTGTAACTAATGAAAAATTAGTTCCTGAAGACTTATTGTTTTTCAGCATGTAGCCTTAATGTGATAATAAATGAAAAAATTACAGACTTGGACCTAAGCCGCTGAAATGTGCTGATACTTAAACTCAGAATATTATTAGATTGTGTTTTAACCAAATTGTAAAACAATTTTGCCAATTTCGGTTTCGGAACATACCTCCTTTAAATTTTCGTTCAGTACAATTTATTCGGTAACAAAAATAATACATACAAACGATATCCTACCCAAAACTGAAAACTGCGGCTCTGGAAAACGCAAAATAAAAACATTTTCCACATAATATGACAATTTGATTTGTAAAAGTACAAAAAGGCAAAATTTGTAGCTGCTTGAGAGAGTTTAAAATTTCATAAAAGCATTCACGCCTTATTAAGATAACTGTCAATCTTCGTTAACTGAACTACCAGAAAGGCAAAAGTTCTTGACAATTGTATATTATATATATTAATTGAAAGGAGTATATTAAAGAACCTGGCATCCATAAGAACTGTATTCCATCATTAATTTTCACCAGTGGTACCTCTGGCCATATTCTAGGCATTTTGGATTAGCTTTGTAGGTATAGGTGTAGTATCAATCTGGTAATTGGTACACTGGAATATACCAGACTCTGTTTTTGGGAATTTTAGTCTTACTTTCTTCAGTATATGTCTTTTACTTGAAAGTTGCCCTTTCGCCATACTTTCAGCTTCATCTGATTACTTTGATTATGGTGAATCCCCTGTCCTGAAGATACTCCTTAATTTCTTTTTCTGAGAGTATGTCTAAAATTCCTTTGATAATTATGTAGTATGGTATATACTCATATGTGAGATACGTATAGTATTCTTGTTTCATGATGTTGAATGGTTTAATCGGACTCTTAAAATTAGACACTTCTGATACTGTTTGGGGTTTATTAAATGATGGGCTGTTGACCTTGAATGAAGCGGTAATAGTTTTTTAGTTCTTTTTTCTTCTAATGACAGGCAGTTGAGGTTTCTTTCTCATTAGGACCGTGTTGGTGAGTTTTTTCTATGTAGTTTTGGGCATTTGGAGTCTCCTTGTTTATTCCAGCTCTAGTGTTAATTGATTATATCAGTGATTGCGAGATAGAACCATATCTTCTAGCAGTTTTTGACTTTTAGTTTTTATCTGCTCTTTGTTCCTATTTCTTTCTTATTTTAGTTCAATTATTTTGGTCTTCCGCGGCCATGGTTTCACCCTTAGTTTCCAGTGCGGTTGTTTTTCCTCTTAGATTCTCTAGTAATTTTCTATCGTAGATAGTTTTTCAATTTGATTACGTAGACTACGGTCTATATTCACAAGGCTCTAGTAAGAAAGAATGACTTGAGTCCATAAGTTTTTGGATTAGTTTGTCCTTCTACCCTAGCTCTTCTCTGAAGAAATCGGAGATCTTTGACTGGGTTGAGAGAACAGGTGGATTTTTTACCATGCCTATGCAGGTCTAACGGCAATTTTCCGCTGCTATCCACTTTTCATACTTGTGTTCTGTTTTTGCACATTTACATCGTATCTTAATAATCTGCTCGGAGGTTACTTAAAGTCAAATTTCTGCATTAATTTTCCATTGAGCTTAACATTCTGGCATTCATGTATACAGTATAAATAATATTGAAGCTAGAGTAAATTAGATATCGCTCAGCAAAGTTTAGTCCACTTTTGGACCTTCAGTCGAGGACGGGTGCCACTACTAATACTGACATTAAGGGAGCGTGTCAGTAAACTCAAAAAATTTCCATCAGTGCTGATTTGCCTGGAAAGTGGCACACGTTTCGCTTAAGTCTTATTTGGCAGTATCGATGCTTAGTGAATCTCTAATTTTATAGTCGACTATTGAACTTTGATAATACCCGATAATGCTTTGGCGAAACTTTCCACTCAAATCAACAATAACCAATGGATGTAGTTAATCGGCACAGGGGTACAAGCTATATATATCATGTTTATTCTTCCTGGAGGATAGAGGATAAGTGGGTATAAAAATAATTATCTGGTAAGAAGGAGAGCATTATTGGGTATCTAGCATAGTTAGTTAATAATTGTAAGGGAACCGTAAAGGATAGATCTATCAAATATGGCAATGAATTCGCACCCAAGAATTATATCTACTGGAAGAAAACAACACAGGGGGTGCCACTTAAGAAGCATAACTTTGTTATGCCTCAATATTCGAGAGATACTATACAAAATACTTTTTTATCACGTTGCTTTATTCTAAAGTACCTAATTTAATTTTTAAACAAATTTAAAAAAAAGTAATTGTCATTTATTTTGATGCGTTATGATAGTGATTAAACATTAAGTGTGTATGCTCACGTTTTAGATAAAGTGATTATTAATCATCTTAAAAATATTTTTTAAAGTAACCGAATACGGGACGTTTATAAGCCAAAATCGTCATATATATAACAGGAAAGAGGCCTTGCCTTACCTAGGTAGGATGTTTTTTAGGTTGATACATCATTTTAATTATGTAATTCCTAAATAAGGCTACTTAGTGAAATATATCAATTTTAATATGGTTCTTAAGAGCATCGGTCTAATAGTTCATTAAGCAGTGAGAAATTGCATAGTATGCCGATGATGGCTGAACATGACAAAAATTCTACCTCAGTTTTAAGATTGAATAAGTTGTCAGTAATATAATATCAATGTTTATGTTAACAAAGCCTCAGGTCTCAAGTTGAAACTGTATCCTACCACTGTTTTGCTTATTTTTGAAACTGCAATATAGTCAAATTAATAGCCCATTGGTTTTTCTAAAAAGAAGTAAATTAAAAAAGAAAAAAGAATGGAACCTTGCGTTTTTAAAATATTTTGAATAATATATATATATATATATATATATATATATATATATATATATATATATATTTATATATATATATATATATATATATATATATATATATATATATATATATATATATATATATATATATATATACGTATATATATATATATATATATATATATATATATATATATATATATATATAATATATATATATATATATATATATATTTATATATATATATATATATATATATATATATATATATATATATATATATATATAATTTATAGTACGGAAGCTCACGACTCATCGAAAAATAGCAGAAAATAGTGTTATTTTGTTAATCCCTCTTAGTCTTTCCAAGCAGTTTGAAGCATCAAGTCTGGTTCCTGTTCCTGGAAATGCGCATTAAAGCTGCAAGAAAAAGTTTGGACGAACCCATCGCTGAGTGGCAGATATGACTGAAAAATGAATGTCTGCCATGGAAGTTATAATAGTCCAAAGTTGCAGAAAAATGGACCCACCTGAACCCATAGAGGAGCAAATGAAATTTGTTTTAATATGTTCGTTGAGGTTTGTAGATATTAAAAATAACATTATCTGCCATGGAGTCTGGTTCTTTATTAAAATAAATTAAATTTGTGCTGCAAATTGTGTAATTTTTGACATGACAGGCAATAAGAGTAAACCAAAAAACCACAAGAATCAAAATTTTAAGCATTTAATACCTACAATAATTTTTGCCGCATTCGGTTAATGCGAATACAACAACAACCGAATAAACCGTCAGTCATCACGGGTTTCATTGTGTTCTCTTTAAAGTTTAAGCTTCGCGGCTCCACTCTAGTATACTTTATGTTTTTTGAGTCGCAGAATCCGATCAATTATTTTCTTTTTATAAATTCCCTATTAATAGTTATTAACATTTTTTAAATTAATTATCTAAAAAAAAGGAGTTTCATGTGATTTATTTTTATAATAGTAATATAAGTAGTATAATAGTATACTAAGCGCGCCACCCAAGTTTTTTAGATGCATTTCGACTAACTGAATACGAATTAAAATTGCAAAGACTTAACCCTTTTATTTTTATAAACAATTTATTATAAACAATTATGCTAATAAAGACAATTTCATAGAATTTATCTCCATAGCAGCAAAATCTAAACTTTTTACGAGCTCCATTCAAGTTTTTTCTATGAATTTTGACCTGTTGCCTGAATTTTTAATCCATTTTTCCAATTTAATAAAATTAGGAGCTAATCAGTGCATATAAATGCAATTAAATAAAAATATTTGCGTTAAATTAATAGAGAAAAATTAATATAATTCTAATAAGTTTTTATAGAAAAAAATTATTTATTTATAAAAAAAATTAGCAAATTTGTAGCAAAAATCGATTAGAAATTTGACTTAAACGTATCGTATATAAACTTATGCATCACAGCTAGGTAATAATGCGAATAGAAAAAATTAATTTGTTAATAACTTAAGCTTTGCAATAAAAATACAAAAGTTCTGCTGATAAAAGCAAGGACTGGACTTCATGGCAGATATTCGGGATTTCACCTCGTATTATACTATTCGAACACTGGTTCATTTATCTCTCGAGTGGTGGTACAAAAACTCGATAGGTTCAAAAATTCGTAGAAATTCGAAGAATCAGGATCTATGGCAGATAATATTTTTTCACTTCTTTTTGGGTCCCAAACTAACTATATCTCGAATATCTGCCACTAAGCAATAAGTTAATTTTTCGAGCCCACTTTTTCCAAGAAAAAAAGGTTTACTCCCACAGGAACCGGTCTCCGTGGCAGATATTAAGGCTATGGTATCCTCACAACATATAAAACTGAAATACAGAATATCTGCCACGCTGCGATGAGTTCACCTACCCTCAATTTTTTGCAACTTTCCCCTCCATATCTACGGAAAGAACCGGAATTTGGACATATAAGTTGTATTTTTTGGTTCAGTTTGTCACATTTAATAAGGGATATTTTTATCTGCCGCTCTTCGATGAGCCCAAAATCATGGTTGTTTGCTCCCGGACTATTACTCTTCGATCGGAAAGAGCTAATAAGAATTTATCGTTTTGAGCTTGAGAGTTTTTATTGTTTTATTTTCCTGAATAAAACC
>CM032446.1:164755220-164802720 GCA_019049505.1 Pachyrhynchus sulphureomaculatus
AATTTTAGAAGAAATACATATCCTAGATTACGGAAAGTAAATCTATTATTTGGTTTAGTCATAAGGAGTATATATGAGTCAGCTAACAGCTATTTAGGTACAAGATAGCAATGGCGCATACAGGACAGAAAAATATGTGCCTGAACTTAAATATTATTTACTAGTGAAAAGTATATAATTGTTCAGTTATTGAAATATGTCTATTGATGAATCCTATACTAATAAAAGTAACATTTTATAACTAATTTCTTAACTCACATTTATGGATCACAAATAAGCACTTACTCTCATATAGATACGAGAAAACATTAATCATATCGGGTAGAAAAACATATCAATAACAAACTTTAATAAACAATAATATTCAAAGTATTAACCATTGCCGGCGACGCTGCGTATACAGGCTAATATTGTTTATATTATGTGTGAAGAAAAATTAGCCGTGCTTACATACATTTCAATATTGTTGATTGAAATTCTAGCAGTTATTACAATATCTATCGGGCTTGATTTATTATGGAAAAAAATACATAATATTATATTTAAGAAACTTCGTAATAAATATTGTCCTATCACGTTTCTCCAACATCAAAATATAACTGCCTTCAGTTCATCTTTAAATATTGATTTGGAAGACAAATTATAACACATTGTAAAAACAATACCATTTTTAGTAACAACATACACTGTATAACTAAGGCTTGTAATAATTATATAAGTTTTTTCTTATTTTAATCCGTAGGTGTTCCCGCAGATTTTGTGAAAAAAATTTTAGAGCAAAAAATTTTGGAAATTTCAATTAGTGGAGACGAAGTAACAATCAGCCATGGAGAAGATCGTGCACCACCAAAATATACCTTAAATCAGGTCAATGAAGGAAAGGGGCCTAGTGGAAAGATTTTTAAGGTATAAAAGCAAAATTATTAAATGTAGTGAATCTATAGTTTTATGTATACTTGTTTCCTTTATTCTGATCTTCTCTACCGACCTGATGTCTATCTACATAAAGGTTTAATTTTGATATATTGTGGGCTATACATAAGATCTAATACCAACCTGTTGAGGTTAACAACAAATAGTTATGTATACTTACATCAGTGTTAAACAGAATTAAGGAAAACTAAAAGAAACAAAAAAAATCCCTCTGACAAATGAAATTAGAAATTAGCGTTCTTTATGGATTTGAAAATATTAAATTGTAATAATATATTTTTAATTATTCTATTTTAGACCAAACCAACGCTTAACGGTGATACTTTAACAGTTGAATCAAGTGGAGAGGAAGGAAATGCAAAAAGAGTGTATACTCTAGTGGGATCTGAGCTTACCGTGGTAAGTTAAGTGCAATATTAATATCGTCTAATTGATACAACCGCAGCATCATCGATAGACACAGATCCTTTACAAGTGTAGACTTCGCTACGAAATTTTATAATCAATATGACTATACGCATTCTCATTTATTTATGATCTAAATAGTTTGTTTGTCGTATCATAAAATCAACCTATTAAATTCCGCAACCATGAATGTCGTCCTTTTCGTATACTTCTACGCTCTTCAATTTTCCCCTGTATTATCCGCTGTAACAAAGGGTACTTTTCTCTCCCCATAATGCATCATAATTATTGTTTTTATTTCTTCGCTAAAATTATAATTTCTTTTTAGTTCTTAATTCTTCCCATTCCTTCTGCTTTTCCGTTTTTAACCTATTTAATTTTTTGCAATATAACCATTGTTCAGGCGCCTCTAATTTTTGAGTATCCAAAATATCCAATCCAAGCGTCCATACCTTTCATCACTATTGAGAAAATCTAGCACCTCATTAACCTTTTATTCAGTTCTAGAACTGCCATCAGAGCTATATAACATTCGTTTCATCCTCATAAAATTTGTTCATGCCTGTGTTCTCCCAATTCTCACTACATCAGGTTTGTCATTGTTTATGTTTGTAATTATGTCGATATATTGGTGTATCAACTTTTTCTATAGATGGGTTACTTATATCAATGTGCCCATTATTTTCTGTATTTTTTTTATTTAACATATATTTCGTCATTTTTACATTTAGTGACAGTCTGTATTCTTCACTCTATGCCATTACTTTACTAATAGCTATTAGAATTGTGTACTCCGCATATCTTATGATATTTATGGACACTATAAAACAAATACACTGTAACGATAGAATATATCAGCACCTTTATCTCGAGGGCAGTGTTTTGTACTGCCGATTATTACATTAAAAATAATGATCATACAATATCGCGCCTGTATATGTACTAAAAGAAATTCATGGAAATAAAATAGGTTTTAAAAGAAGCCTTTCTAATTAGTGTCGTTGGGTATAAGGATGACTACAACAAGGAAGTAAGATTGTGGGGATTTTAATGAAGAACCATAGGCTTAAGAGTATTCTTGAGTAACACTTGACCTACGATTATCTAGTAATTTGTATTGTCAGTATTTTTTTTTGATGTATTATATTTGGCATATATGGTATATAAACTAGATTAGGAAAGATCACTAGAATTCACATTTAAAATTATTACAGAGTTTTTAGCTCGATTTGAATCATTAAAATTACTTTGCTTTCCCCTCTTTAAAGTTCGTTGAAATGAAAGCATTAAATATTTGAAAATTATTTACTGCATGCTTAAACTTCCATTGCTGATATTAATTTACTTTTGTCTCAACAAACAGTTAACATCTCCGTTCTTACGACTATTTATTGTAAACCCAAATCCGAAAAGATTCTTAGCAGAGTTGTTTTTTTACTACCATTATACTACAAGGCGCGTTTCAAGAGTAAAGACCAATCTGTTATAAACAGTAATCGGCAACATTGTTTATATCGCACATACTCATTAACTGGTCTGCTGAAAATTTAACCGCAACATTGTCTCTGGTTCAGTGTTATTTGCTTTTGTGTGACAGTGTGTAATAATGATCGCGCTAAAAACGAATCCTACTGGTTATAAAGTTCTAACAGTGATTAAATTTCTAAATGCAAGAGGACTTAATGCTGAAATGCTGAAATTCACCTTCAGTTATGTAATACTTATGAGTCCACCTCAATAAGGGAAGGAGAAGTGAAGTAATGGCGTCATCAGCTTAGGGAAGGCCGTTTAAATATTTACAATGAACAGAGGCAGGCAGGAGTGGCAGGTTCAGTGTCTGAATGATTTTTGATCATCCACGTTTTAGTCCTGATTACGCACTCAGGGACTATCATCATTTTCTATACCTCAATTCAAAGAAACTGAAGAATTGAAAATATCTGTGCAAAACTGTCTGAGATCCCAAACGACAGAACTTTATGAGGATAATTTTGATTTGAAAATGCTTGTTTTATGGCATTAAAAGTGTTTGGAATGGAATGGTGACTATGTAGAGAAATTAGGTAGCTATGTATATATTTAAAACTACTAATAAAGTTTTCTTTTTTCATTCCATTTGATTCTATTATCGATGAATCCTTACTTTTTAAACGCATCTCGAATAATAAGTAGTAAAAATTTAAAGAGTATTTTTCTTCGTTTATTGTCAGTGCCCTATTTATTATGGAAAAATAAGAACAAATTCTATGAAATATGCATAATAAAATAAATAGTTTTTAGTTAAATCTAAAATTGTATCTATCTACTATCGTCACAAAAAGAAAAAAGAGAACTATTTAAAAAAAAATACTCGCGTTATTGCTATCTATTAAATAAATTCTTTCTGTCATTGGGACTTTGGAGCCTTTGGCCCACTGACACTAGGAGAGTCATCACTATTACACCAAAACTTTCTTTTTTGCTCTTGACATGCATGTTTCACTAACTATGTAATCATCATTTGAAGTGGTGATTGATCAATCATCGTTCCTAATAATAGTTATAATAATAATGGTTAGTGAAACGAGTGAAAAAAATAAAATTCTGGTATAGTGGTGATAACTCTTGTGTAGTGTGTTTGTTTCTTAGGTTAATAGAACTGACAAAAATGTTAATGACATTTACTTTATAAGGCTATAACTAAAAGTGTGTTTAGTAATGGCCAAATTTTCTTGTTGGCAGTTTCCAAATAGAATAAATTTATTGAGCAAAGAATTTTAATCAAATTTAGTCATAAAAATAAAATTTCGGATGTCGATTTGTG
This sequence comes from Pachyrhynchus sulphureomaculatus, assembly GCA_019049505.1. Taxonomy (NCBI): domain Eukaryota; kingdom Metazoa; phylum Arthropoda; class Insecta; order Coleoptera; family Curculionidae; genus Pachyrhynchus; species Pachyrhynchus sulphureomaculatus. The sequence goes on from CM032446.1 coordinate 164,759,362, forward strand.
AGAAATGTTATAAACGTGTTATGGTGGTGAATGCTCACCAAATTTAAAAAATTTTAAGTGATAACAGAGGTAGGAAAGTAATTGAAGTGTGTTTTGGTAAACCATACACCGCAACCATAAAAAAATATCAACAAAATCAAGAATCTTGTTGCGGAAATAATAATTGTATTACTACAGATAATTTTGAAGATTTGTCTTTTCTCTCTCTCTTTTTGAGCAAAAAATAAACCGATAATTATTTTGCTAGGACTGTATTTATCTGAAATGTCCCCGTTTTAATTTTTTCTCTTCCCCTAGCTAAAAGTACTACTATGTAGTAAAAAAGAATGCACTAGTCGGAAGCAATAGCAGAAATCGAGAATAAGAAGTCCATTGAAGATTTCATTTTTACATTTATTAGGTATAGCTTGGCCCTCTAACTACTATTTCGTAAGACGAAATACGTGGGTATACAATTTGAGTCTGAAGATATGCTCATGTCGGTAACCTAATTATCTTAGCCTAGGTTAAGGTTTCATATAATAAAGATAAAAAAGATATCTGGGACTTATGATATTTCACTTACAGTATGGAACTTAAGATATTTCTTGGGGTATTACTAACTTAAAACTAAACCGAGTCTAGTTCGATTGTTAGCGGTCCTACGCAAGGGAGTAAGCGGGCTTGGGTAGCAAGTCCCGTTGTGGGATGGAAGTCCATAAATATTTCTAACTATCCAGTTGTGATGGTTTGGAATCTGAGCTGAGCGTTGCTCATTAATTTCAGGATGATTGGCATCTGGAGGTCACGGTGGATTTTTGTGTGTTGCGGGCAAACCATCGAGTATCGGCTATGATACGGAGGGCCTTATTTTGAAAGATATGAATGGTAGATCTGTGGGTACGTAATATTTGGCACCATGCCGGACTGAAGTGGGATAATCACTTTGTAAATTGTCAACTTATTACGTATTGACAACTCGCTGAACTTGTTAAAGAGAGGCTAGAACTATGATGATAAACTGATTGGCCTTTGTAATGCATCTTGGACTTGACCGTTCCATAATAATCGCTTGTCATGTTAGTGACCCAGATACTTGATGACCTAATAGACTCTGACTTGAAAAGTGTGATTCGAAAGGAAAGCGAGGAGCAATTTAATGATGTGAGTCGTATAGCCGATGAATGAACTTGAAAACTAGACCTTCATACCAGACTCGGTCGAAGGCCTTGGCGACATCTAGAAAGATAGCTCCAACCTGATGTTCGTAGTTAAAGCTGTTGGCAATGTATTGGTTGAGGGCCGTCGTATGGTGTATGGTTCCGTGGGAATGTTGGAACCCGAACTGTTCGTTGGTAATGGTACTAAGCGCTGAACTTTTGGCTCTAATAATTTTTGAGGATAACTTTGGAATAAATGTATTTCAGTAAGAAGAAATGACTTTGAAAGGGATCAAATAGTTTGGATGAATAAATTAGTAACTCGCATTTTATTTAAACAATCTTCTTAATTTAGGAACATAAGTATTCCTGGATTCCCCAACTGCTTAAACATTGTTCTTCCCTTTTCGGTGATTCCATCTAATATTGAAACTATGAACATTTTTAAGAACCCTTATCTATGTTTTATGGGCTAGAATGTAATTAAGAAGTCTTAAAAATAACTGTGCACATTGGAAAACTGATTTTATTCGATTTCTTTTGTGCTGACTTAAATTATTCATTTGATTGGTCATCAACGTGGGTCAGGATTTAAGTTGACAAAATGAGAGTACGAATATTTCTTCGGAATTAATATACTTCAGATTGTGCTAAAAGTTTTACAATAGTTTTACAAAGTTTGCTTCTTATAATTCACGAAACTAGCATTAGCGGAAACATTTTACCTGACCAAATGAACAAAAATTTTTAAACTTTTAATTTTTATAAAATGATGATATCGAGTAAATATGATTAGACTCTTTTAAAGATCTTAATTGAGATTATTAAGTAAAAACAATTTCAAATTTAGTGTGTATGGCAGTGTCTAATTCATTTTTTTACATTTTAAGTGTTTAAACAAATAATAATTTTTTGTATCTATATTTTATTTCAGATCTCGTCTCATTCCAAACCAGGAGTACCCGATAGCAAGAGGATTTACAAGAAACTTTAAGTTTTTGATAAATGTTATTTTACCATTTAATAAACTATTTCACTCTCCTGTATACTTTTTGTTTTATTTTTTCCCAATAAGATAATACTGAAAATGAATTAATCTTACTAAGCTCTAGTTAATGTATTTTTACATGGAAATTGGTCTGCCAACTTTTAATAACGATAGACCGTGAATTTGAGAAAAATACCAACTTTTTTAAGGAAATTTTCTTTAAATTCTAAGTAAACTAAGTTTTTTTAGAAATAATTTATTTAACTTAAGTCAAATGCGTACAAAATTTGTATAAAATATTTGACAGAACTTATTGTCTCGTTGAGTAAAGACTCAAGATATTTGATAAGCAAGATCAGTTACAAATCCTTATTTAGACAATTAGGTACTACTTTACTAGTCAAGATATCAGTCAAGTCTTTAACTGGGACAGGGTTGTTTTCTAAATCACATCTTCTAGTTCCTTGCGATTTTTTTTAGCAATTTTTCTTGTTTTATTTTTATCAGAAATCTCGACAAACCATCCTACTATATACTTTATCTTCACTACTGACTCAGCTTTACCAAGTCGCTCAACAGATAGTTTAGTTAATCCATCTAAAAATTTCCCATCAGAGAAAACACGCGTTCCACTGAAATATTACTAATAGTTATTGAAAAAAGTTCTCCTATATAAATTGACTAAACTCCAGTAATTCAACAACTTAACAATATCATCGTAAATAATTGCACATTTCAGGTAAAACTTCGTCAGTATTTTAAAAAGGGACATAAAATTAGCAAAATCGTGGTTTTGTTTAATAGTGGAGTAAAAAAAGCACTTGAAATTACCCAGTCTAGATACAGCAATATTATGATTTTATCCTCTCTGGGGTACTGTCCTGAGTTTTAAACCTCGAAAAACTTGTGCTTTTTTGTTTATAAACAATGTAAGTTTTCAAAACGCGATTTTTGAGCCTAAAAAAATGCGAATAACTCCAGTTATATAAGTTGGATCAAGACAAAATAAAAACAAACTCCTCGTAATGAAATTTCCAACAAATCCTCGTTGGTTTTAAATTGCTACATACATACATAACCTACAAAATTGAAAAAATGAACCGATCGGCTTGACACTTTCCAAAAATATACCTTTTGTTATAACAAAAATACCCGACCTTTGGGTACAAAAGTATTGAACCCAGTGGGCACAATGGAATTTGTTATTTAAAATTTGAATTACCCGCCACTTTATGCCATTTGGTACAAAATGGATCTTTTTTTATCAAAATTTAGGTTTCGGTGCCAGTTTTCCAATGCCATTAAGAAAAACTTTTTTTGGAGTCATTTTATCCTTTTTTTTTACATTTGTTTCTTAATCAAATAACACTAGATGCGTTTTTTTGGCCATTTTGAAAAAAAAAATTGAAATTTTTTTTATCACATCTGGTAGACAATCGCGAGACCTTTATTCAAAAAAAAATATTTTCGTTAACAATTTTTTTTCAAAAAACACATTTGTTGTTATTTGATTAATAAAAAAATGTAAAAAAAAAACGGTTAAAATGACTAAGAAAATTTTTTTTTAATGGCATCGGAAAGCTGGCGTCGAGATCTAAATTTTGAAAAAATAAAGATTCAAATGGTATAAAATGGCGGCTATTCAAATTTTAAATAACAAATTCAACTGTGCCCACTGGGTTCAATATTTTTGTACCAAAATTTCAGGATATTTTTGTAACAACACAAGGCATATTTTTTTAAAGTTTCAAGCCGATCGGTTCATTTAGTCGACTTGCACAATAAAATGAAAAAAAAAACAGTTTTTTGCCTGTTTTTTTTTCAATTTTGTAAGTTATGCACGTACTTGAGCGAAAATCAATGGGGATGTATTTGAAATTTTATTACGAGGAGTTTGGTTTTCTTTTTATCTCGATCCGGCTTAGATAACCGGAGTTATTCACATTTTAAGCTCAAAAAACCCGTTTTAAAAATTTAAATTACTTATAAACAAAAGAGGTCGAGGTCCAAAACTCAGGACAATACTCTTGGTGAAACCCTAGAGAGGATAAAATCATAATATTGCTGTATCTAAACTATGCTTATCTCAACATTATTTTGACCTTTTTTCACTGTACTATCAATAATCAATGGCACTTTTGCATACCTCATTGTTCAACAATCCTCAAAATATGATATCATTATTTTATCGCCAGAAAACTGATTATGAAATCAGCTTTCAAAAATTTCTTTCACATTGTACATCCTTGGATGTAATTAAGCAAATGTCACACACACACACACACACACACTCATACACACAAGCAATATTACTTTCGTAAGTATATTCAGGTAATGATTTATGAAATGTTAACATTCCTGTAATGTTACCTTCGTAGGAAGATTTTCTCCATAGCTGGAATTGCACTTTTTACAAATTTTAATATAACTTTGTCTCCTACAGTTTTACCACGACCTTGAAATTCATGGATACAGCAGGGAATGAGAATATCAATGGATAAATAACTTTAACTGAACTTAACTATCCAGTTGTGCCTAAGTGGTGTTTATGTATAAAATTTTCAATGTTTTTAAAAATTTTTGTAGATGTTTTATCTTGATCAATATGTCTATCTACAGTGCGATAGATTTTCTGGGAACGTTTATTGGCAGCATCAACAAAAAGTGATCGCCATTTTAAGATGTGCTGTACTAGTTATTTTGATTTCTGCTAAATTGACTATATTTAGTTTATATTGAACTAAGATTTTACAGTTGCAAATAATAAAGTCCATGATCTTCATATCATATGATACTAGGACTTCGACGTGAGACACAAAGGTTAGTTTGCTATCAAACATAACGCCTAGGTCTTCGGTAGTAGTTCAATGATTAATTCAAAACCGTTCATACGATAAATATATTCCCCTTGATTATGTTTACGAGAGTATGACATAACTTTACAATTAGAGACATTTAAGTCAAGCTTAGTGGAAATACATCAGTTATGAAATACAGTCTGTCAAGTAAGAACGTGTCCGCGATAATTCATTTTAGGTAGATGCGATTCTGGCTAAGACATTCAAACCAATAGCTTCAGCTACAGTAAAACTTTTGAAATAGTAGAAAATTTCAATATATATAGAGAGATAGTTAATCTAATGCTGCAATAGGCACTGAACTAACTGTGTTGATAGATAGTTGCTTGATAATTCAATATAATTTCAATGACGATCGGTACGTTTAAAGGGTAAGGCCACTCCAGAATTTTCAAAAAAAAAAACGATTTTTTTTTTCTAACGTATTACCTTGGAGCCTTATGAATACGAAAAAAACTGTTATATAGCCTGAAGAAATCATAAACAGGTGGTTTACAAAGATTTACCGAGGCACCCCGCTTTCCGTTCCAAGACTGTAGGTACATCGTGCTTGAGTGGAAACTTTTGTAATCCTCTTACCTGAAAAAAATTACTTACCTGTGGGATTCTGGGAACTTTATAAGGTTCATATAATAGTTTAGAGATATCGTAAAAAGTATAAATACGAATGTTAGTATATGCTCAGCTTTCTTATTTTGCTTAGATTAGTGTTTAAAAATGAGTGACAAATCAAAATATAGGGATCGCAAAGGTAGAAAAGGCGGAGCGAGTTCTTTGAATAGGCTGTCACGGTCACGTCATCTAACGTAAAACTGATTAAAATGTTGTCACTGTATCCCGGTAGCCACAAAAAAAACTAAAACTGTCTGAAGATGTTCATGAAATTGAAGTCGCTTCTTTCAGATATTGTTTCATCAATTTCGTAACTGTTTTTTCTGCAGTTTCACAACTAGTTGAGTGTAAAATGTGCAAATCAAACGTCACATTTACTGAAAGTAGCGAACGCGGACTTGGTTTCAAAATAGTGTTTTCTTGAATAAACTGTGAGAAAACTTAAATTCCCAATAGCCCATATAATAACTGAGCATATGAAATTAATAGGAAAATAGTTCTAGCTATGCGATTACTAACAATTGATTAACATAGAATCAAAAAGTTCTATGCGTTCATGGATCTTCCTAAGCCAATTTTTCATTTATTCTATGATAAACTTACTGAAACTATTTGCAAAGCTACAAAAATGATTTATAATGTTATCATGGCAAAAGCAACACAAATAGAAAAAAATGTGCTCAAAAAGGTCTAAAAAATCGGTTAGTAGTGTCAGGGTTCTTGGATGAAACGTGGATTTTCATCATTGTTTGGTTTAGTGTCATCAATAGGATGGAGTACCGGAAAAGTGATTGATATAATTATTAAATATTAATATTGCAAGGCTTGCGAATATTGAAAAAGCAAAGCAATACCGCAGAGTATGCTGGAAACTCAGGAAAATGAATGCCAAATAAGCCATGATGGATCGGCAGGTAAAATGGAGGTTGGTGCAGTTGTCGAAATATTTTAGCGGTCTGAAAATTTGTATCAAGTGAAATACGTCAGTTACGTAGGGGAAGGTGACTATTTTAGATGCTAGTTCTTACAAGAATTTCACAGTACTTTAGAAAAAATGCATCGATCATATTCAGAAAAGGATGGGAACTCGGCTCAGAAGTTTGAAAAGAAAAGTAAATAGTTTCGGCCGGAAAGGAAAATTGACGGGCAAGCTTTCAATATACTACTGCCTGGCCACTCGCAAAAATTATAATTGAATAGAAAAGATGAAAAATGGAATTTTGGCGACATCGTACCACAAACTGTAGACAGATGAAAAATCTACAATGCGACAAGCGCCCTCCTGATGAGAATTCGTGGTGTTTTTTGTAAAAGACAAAAGCCACTAATACCTTGTCTGATTATTCACACAAACAGTTTTCAATTTCATCACATTAAGTGCACCTTCAACGATGGAACAAGCAGTATTAAAAAAACATGGCGGTTTTTGGCATGACTATAGGGACCAATTGTTAGAACTTCTATGTTGAAGCTGACGACCGTCGCATCGAGTTATCCGACCGTTGGTTGACTGAAGCTGCAAAAAATCTCGGCTTACTTCAAAATTAGCCAGAAAGGAAGAGGAGAATATCAATGTGGGAGGCCAATTGTATGGTACAGGCATCGCCGATCAAAGGTATCTATTCTGTTGTAGAATGTTACTCAAATTTTCAAATGAGTTTTTCTCAAAACTGTATTTTTCAAATCGGGCGAAATGATAGCTGCCACAAATCTTTATCGATTCGCTTTAAATTGAGAATAACTTTTCAGATACATTATTTAAGGGAAAGCGTACGGATGATAATCCTGGCAAACTACGGTGTTATTCATGTCAAGGTGACGTGAATGACATTATGTAAGATTTATCCTCGGTCAACTTTCTTCGTTGGCAGGTTTCGATCACCTTGTAGTCTCAGTAGGAAGGCTGTAGAGTAATGCCTTCAATGCTTTAAAATACAAAAATTCTTACAGTAACTTGATCCTTGAAATCCCAAGGTAAGTAGCTGAATTGCATGGAAGGCATAAACGTATTTTCTTGAGTCCATCTTACTAAAAGATTTCCAGTTGGTTGTACTACATAACCATTTCCACCAATCATATCAGGCAATGAACGAAAAATACATAACTGACAAATGTCAACCATTACATTTAGATTCAAGTTTCTACCCTTAAATGCATATTATATTTATTTGAAAGGAGACGATCTTATAGGGGAGCTACTATGGTAGCTTGTAGGTATAGTTAGTGGTAAATTACTTACATTACATAACCATTCATATTCAGTTGCAAGAGAGTTGTAATAAGGGTGGGTATACCATTATCAAGAGTCCACGTAGAGTCTTTATCAAGCATTCTTATGAATTCACCATAAGTTTGACCCCTAGAGCATAAAAATATATATAAATTACAAACTACTAAAAAGATCTGCATTTCTCGTAATTAATTGCCAATAATATTTCCGAGCTGGACTAGTCAATAAACCTTATTATTAAACTTACCTAAATGATGATCTGACTTCTATAAGATCTCCAAACCCAATACAAGTTCTCTTTTATAAACAATTTTTCGTGAAATTTTTAAATAAATAATGAACATTTTTTTTTTTTTAAATGTGCATAATTTTTCGAAAAAACGATATTTGTAAATTTCTTTATGTTATCTACTAGTTTTTAATATATATTAATGAAAATTTTTAAGATTTTTGTTCTAGGTTGAAATCTACGGGAGCAATCGTTTCGCCCGTTTCAGGCCTTGTATAAAAGCTGCCTTGTCGCCTTGGATTCTGAAGCGGCTATTTTGAATTAAAAATATTAAAAAAAATATTTTTGTACACCTAACTATTTGCTTAATAAAGTACTTCAAATAAATTTTCGACTGCCTTTATTATACTCTTGAAAAAAATTTCCGAAATTAACCTCTGTTCCTGAAACCTGGAATGGCCTTACCTTTTAAGTTCTTTAAAAAGTGTTTTTATTTGACATACATGTCATTAAAGAATTAGTACCAAGATCTGTTACTTTTTTTCTGTGAATTTCACTACTGGGATGAGCCGATAAAGGTTTTTCGATATCCTATTTCGCTGCAAATTAACAATAGAAATTACGCATATTGTGCACAAGCGTTCTACCCTGTGAGTATGTGACTGTAATTTGTTCGTCGCTCCGCGACACCGATTATATTTATTTATCTTCAGGCGACCCGCTCTCTCTCTAACTTAAACATAAGACGTAGTGGAGGCGCGAGCGAGTAGCTGCGTGAGGTTAACTATTTAGCTGAGGCAGATAAAAGTTATCACTGGCCGCACTCGTGCGTTACCACGAAATATACAATATTAACCCACATCCTAGACCTGCAATTTTTAGTGTTCCATACGGAATACTTATAAGATGACTTCGGTGTCCGTCCGTCTGTATGTCTGTCTGTCCGTCTGTCTGTCACACCCGATTTTCTCCGAAACTATTTGTCATCACTTTGGAATAATTTGCCCAGGACAGTGTTTTCCACCGAGTACAATTTACAGCCATTCAAGGACAACGTGAATCGCTTTCTCCGCACACGTGTCGCTCCTGCAGCGCTTTAGGGACTTCTCTGTAGCACGTGTGCTAGACACATAAAAAAAAAATAGAAAGTTGAAATTTGGTAATAATATAGGAATTGATAGCCTCATCAGAGCCATGTAGTTTTGAAAGTTAAATTTTGACTTAAGGGGTTAGTTTTGGGGGGTGCAATCGGAAGTGAAAAAAAATTTTTTTTAGTAGGTCATCGAGTGTGATGTCAAATGAAAGCTTGTGAAAACTCGAGTAAAAAATGTATATATAATGTAATACTCGCGCGCACTTTTTGTATTATTTTAAAAAAATCGCGAAAAATCGTCGTCCACCCGCCTTATCTTGAAAAGTACTTATCAAAAAATTTTGAAAAATTTCTGGAGTATTCTCCACGGAGTGTAGATTGAACGAAACTTATCATAAGTGCCATTACTTTTAATAACTAATCTGGTATATAAAAAAAAAACAAAAATTTCAAGGTCATCAGTTTTCAGTAAAGAATGGAAGCAAACTTTGTTGAAAACTCATTTGGGGTGTGTTTTGTGAAGTCACTGATCATTTTATACCTCCGTAACAATTTTTTTATTTTAAAAGCAATCAACGTACGGAACACTAATTGAGCAAGTTCAACTTGCACTTGACAGATTATTAAATTAGTAGACTCTAGATCAAACGAGGAGAATTTTTGTCCTACGTGGTTAAGTAACGGAAATCTAGTAAAAACTAACAACTGAAGAATGTAAAATAAATGTGATAGTATGATAGAATTAGGAAAGGGAAATATAGCGCTTCCAGGCCAGCGAGACTATGAAGGTGATTTCGTTTTTATCAGTAGGGGTCAAACCACCACACTTATGCCAACGATATTTGAATACTAATTACAGAAAAAAAAGAACAAATTTCGACAAAATTTTCCAGACCGCTACATCAACTAGTATATTAATGCTATATACACGTAAATACCTATTGCATTATCTTAATTTTTTTAGTAAACTAACAACGCGATGGACACCAACTTCATAGTTTGTCCGTTTTAAGTAAAAATGCGCTTTCAAAATTACTTCCGTTTTAATATGAAGATATCTTAACTTTTTCTTTATATAAAAAACCTGTATTTTTTCTAACAGTTTTTAGAATTATGTTACAATCTTTAATTCTGTCAGCTGTAGTCATATTGTTAGTTATTTTAAATTACTAGATCTATTAGTGCATACACAACGCCTTCGATACAAGCTGTAATGCTATATATGTAAATGAATAGGCCTACAATTTATTGTGTTTCTCTCTGATCCCAATTAATTGTCATTACGAAGTAATTATAGAGCATTCTTAGAAAAAAGCCTAAAATTTTTAGTATTTGAATTTTATACCAAATTCCTATTTTAATGACATATTTTTATAGGTGTTTGTCAGCATTTATATATATATATATATATATATATATATATATATATATATATACATATAAATATATATATATATATATATATATATATATATATATATATATATATATATATATATATATATATATATTGTAATTAATACCAAACCGAATAGAGTGAACTGTAATTTGTTACAAACTACGAAGGCAAAGTGTTCAATTCTTGGTCACCGTACCATACATCTGAAATAAATTTTTAATATACGCTTTATTCGCCACTAGTCTTATACAAATAGAATACTTTGTGTAAATACAACCTTTCAAATAATGTTTTAAATAGTTATATCATATGCATTAGGCTTCATGCGTAAAAATGAGATGAAACATGAACGAAACCCAATAATCGCTGCCATAGAAATGCAGTGTTAGCTGTATAAATACAATACCTAAGACAATATTTTTGACATGCCATAAGTCCAGTATGCCTTCGCGAGTATCCTAGAACTCCAACTGAAAACAGAACGTATCCTGATAACTAACTTTCAATTTATTTTATAGTTTTGGTAAGTAGGTACTGACTAAATACAATTTTAAAACATGCTTAACAAACAGCTGGAGAAAGTTCATTTATTAATGAGTTGATGCGTTAATGATGCAGTATCTAAAGGCGCCTTTGTTGTATATGTACATGCTATACAATGTTTTAATTACAAAAGAATAACAAATTAAAGTGTGTTGAGTGGAGCTATATTTACCAGTCTACAGACAGACAATAGATTCTTTGTGTTGTTAATTTGAAATTTTTTATTGATACGTATTGATCAAGAGCACAATAAGAATCTATGAAGCACGGGAGAATAAACATTAACACCCTAAATATGTAGAAAATGCTAACGAAAAGAGGTTAATCATGAAAATATGTATGTAAGAAATATAGCTACGTGAATGTAAATGCATATGGAGCATTTATTTTATGAATTTATTTTGTAATTTTATTTCCTTTTTAGTGTTCCGTACGGAACACTTATAAGATCACTTCGGTGTCTGTCTGTCTGTCTGTCTGTCTGTCTGTCTGTCTGTCACACCCGATTTTCTCCGAAACTATTTGACATCGAAAGGTGAAATTTGGTAATAATATAGGAATTGATGGTCTCATCAGAGCCATGTAGTTTTGAGAATTAAATTTTGACTTAAGGGGTTAGTTTTGGGGGGTGAAGTCGGAAGTGAAAAAAAAATTTTTTTACTAGGTCATCGAGTGTGGTGTCAAATGAAAGCTTGTGAAAACACGAGTAAAAAATATATATATAATATTATGCTTGCGCGCACTTTTCTTTGTATTTTTTTTAAAAATTCGCGAAAAATCGCTGTCCCGGGCCTTATCTCGAAAAGTACTTATCAAAAAATTTCGAAAAAATTCTGGAATATTCTCCACGGGGTGTAGATTGAACGAAAATTATCACGCGTGCATTACCTTTAATAATTTATATGGTATATAAAAAAAACAAAAATTTCAAGGTCATCAGATTTCAGTAAAGATTGGAAACAAACTTTGTTGAAAACTCATTTGGGGTGTGTTTTGTAAAGTCACTGATCATTTTATACCACCGTAACATAAATTTTGACTTAAGGGGTTCGTTTTGAGGGGTAAAATCGGAAGTGAAAAAATTTTTTTTTTTACTAGGTCATCGAGTGTGGTGTCAAATGAAAGCCTGTGAAAACACGAGTAAAAAATATATATGTAATGTAATACTTGCGCACACTTTTCTTCGTATTACTTTTAAAAAATCGCTGTCCCCTACCTTATCTCGAAAAGTACTGATCAAAAAATTTTGAAAAAATTCTGGAATATTCTCCACGGGGTATAGATTGAACGAAAATTATCACGAGTGCATTACCTTTAATAATTTAATTGGTATATAAAAAAAAAACAAAATTTCAGATTCAAGACCAGTTTTCAGTAAAGATTGGAAACAAACTTTGTTGAAAACTCATTTGGGGTGTGTTTTGTGAAGTCACTGATCATTTTATACCACCCTAACAAAAATTTTTATTTCAAAAACAATCAACGTACGGAACACTAATTGTGCAAGTTCAACTTGCACTTGACCGGTTTTTTTTATTATTGTTTTTATTGTTTTAACAGCATTTATGGGTATAGTTTCAGCAATATGTCTTTGATATTGTTCTTCATTGCGACGCCTATTTACTATTGTTATCTCAAAATTGTGTCTTATTTCTTGGATCTCTAGTAAAGAATATAAATCCATAATCAGAAATGGCTGTAAATTGACTTAAGAGCAATAGTTTATAAAATTTCATGGTTTTTCAAATTACACTTAAGTGATTCGAAGGTTCCGGGCTACATAATTATGTAGGTGATCTATTAGTGGCTTTACCTGCCGGAGGTATTCATGACACTTTCAATATTTACAATTCTTTCAATCATAAACTAGTGTTCACTCTTGAGGAGGAGACTGACAGTGCTGTTCCGTTTTTAGATACTAGGGTTGTGCGCTCTTATAAGAATACAGTCAGGTACAGAAAAAAATCAAGTTCTGGTAGATATATTCCATTTTACTCGTACCACCCTATTAAACAAAATCTGAACATCATTAGAGGTTTAAAAAATAGAATAGATAAGATTTGCCACCCCTCCTTTAAAGAAAAAAATGTAAAACTGTTATAAAAAAGATATTTCATAGATTCTCCCGCCAAATCAATCCAACTGATCTTGTTGCTACGACTAATAACGATATTAATGTGGACAAATTACAATATATAGAGAGTTTCTCCTAGTCTTTATCTTCCTTTTTTTTGGCTACAGATATAAAAATTGCCAGTTATAATTTGAAGGACAAAAGTGATATTTTACAAAGATCTAATATCATTTATGGCATCCGTTGCCAATGTGATTTGGTCTATGAGGACAAACAACACAAAAGCGCTCTAAGAGACTGGCTCTACAGGGAAGTGATAGCAAACATAAACTTAACGCAACAAGTTTAAGTTTACATGTCAATAGTACAGATCATAGAGTACAATATACTAACAGTTTCATTCTGGATGTTGAAAACAACTACTACAGAAGAAGCTTTCTGGAAAGATGCTACATAAAAACTTGCAAAAACAATCTCAATCATAAAAAAGACATAGATGGATTGAGTCCTATTTACACTTATTTGCTAACACAGAATTACTCCAAACCAATTAAAAGTAACGATTTCTATGAGAAAATTAATTTCGAGTAAAGTAGACGTTTCCTTTTCCGTTTTTTAAATGCTTTGCGTGACTTTTGAGAAGTTTTGTAAAAAAGTAATAATAATAATTTTCCAATAAAGACATGTTGCCAAAATGCTTAGACCTTAATGAATATAAATTTGATGTTTTTTGTTGGCCTGCTGACGAAATCTGGTACCAACAATGGCCGGTGGCGGACTAAAAATCACTATAAGTTACAAAATGTTATGTAAAAAATAAATTTAAAAATAGAGTACCATTGAGGCATCATGGTAATTCTCACAGTTGGTTTTGGTTCTAAAAAGAACTTTTAAAAAAATGTTATTAGTATTATTCTACCTTTTAAGACCTGTATAATTCTCCAAATTTTCTGTGTATGATTGTGTTCGCTACCCGGTTAGTGAAATGCTTAACTCGCATGCCTAATTAGAGACAAACTTGTTATATTTTTGTAAGTATACCATTATATAACTGACAAAAACTTATATATCACAGGTTCTGATGAACATCTTAATTTTCCTTCTGTCTTTTGTTTGCATTTCAGTCTCCAGAAAAAGCTACTAATTAGGCAGCGAAAGCTTGATTAAAAAAAATAAAAAACAGAAATTAGAGCCTAAGATTATATATATATATATATATATATATATATATATATATATATATATATATATATATATATATATATATATATATATATATATATATATATATATATATATATATATATATATATATATATATATACATATATATATATATATATATATATATATATATATATATATATATATATATATATATATATATATATTTATATATATATATATATATATATATATATATATATATATATATATATATATATATATATATATCCTATATTATATTCATATTAATTTAAAATCAACAAGAAGTTGAGATTAAGACACGGTGTAATGTTTGAACAAAGTAGTCATATGTTTATATTGCATTTAAAATCAGTATTTCGTTTTTAAGTAAAAGTGTGAATACTCACGTTACAGATAATAAGCTAATTAAACATTCTTAAAATATTATTCATAGGCGCCGGAAGCAGGTAGTTCATGAGCCAGAATTGCATCAGCAAGAGACCTATCGACAACGTGCTAATTTTTAGGGGTTTCAGGTACGCTATTAAATAGCTTTCGTGGCGATATCAGTTTTAGGCAATAAAAATAGTCGATCTTATGATTAAGATATAAAAATTTAAAGTATTATAAGATGTAATATTTTTCTTTATATATCCAGTGTATATAAATTCTATATTTGTGCCTTGTAAAGCTTTTAAACTTACTCTTACTATAACCGTAATTATACGAATACAACATATAATAAATAACATTCAATTTAAATGTTCTCTGAGAATAATTTTCAGGGCCACCACACCAAATGAAGCTAATACTCAGAAAAGATGTACATATGTTTGAAATTTAAGCATCAAACTTCTCAGTATATATATATATATATATATATATAAGACGGACCACAAAAAAAGCCTTTATATTTGGCGGTGCTACCAGCTAAAAACCTTCTGTTAAATTTTCGTCCAAAAATATTAAGGTGTAGAGAGTGCTAAAGTCGATCTATTGATAACATCAGCATAGCTTTATAGAATAAAAACATAAACGTACGTTAAAAACATTGCTTACATTACCAGCTAAAAACCTTCTATTATATGTAGCAAGACATCTCTGAAATTTTGATTCAAAAATATTAAGGTTCCGAGGGTGCTAAAGTCGATTTTATTGGTGACGTCAGTGTATTGTATATTTTGAAGGATAAAAACCTATATGTATGTTGATAACATTAATTTTTTGAGAGTTCGATTGCATGGATATGTAGAACTGACAATTACGTACAAACTTAGACTACGTGCGGGCACGGGAGACCAAGTGAAATCAAGTTATGAGCAATTAAAAGACGTTCAAAACGCAAAAAGATGCCAAATTTCGAAATTAATGGCTGCTTTACGTTGCAAGCGTTATTTTCTTTTAGGTATAAATTGCATAGATATTCTGGACTGACAATTATGAATAAATTTGGACCACGTGCAACCATGGATTACCAAGGAAGGTCAAGTTATGAGCAATTAAAAGACGTATAAAATTCAAACAGAGGCCAAATTTTGTATTTAACGGTTACTTTTTGTTGTGCACCTTATTTCTTTGGCATATAAATTGCATAAATATTCAGGACTAACAATTCTGAATAATCTTAGACCATGCTCGACCACGTAAACTTTAGTTACGAGCAGTTTAAAGATATGAAATGCACCAATAGGCAAAATTTTATATTTAATGGTTTTGTTGCGTACTTTATTTTTAGTGTTCCGTATGGAACATTTATAAGACCACTTCGGTGTCTGTCCGTCCGTCTCGCTGTCACACCTGATATTTGCCTAAACTATTTGACATAGAAAGTTGAAATTTGGTACTAATATAGGAATTGATGGCCTCATCAGACCCGTGTAGTTTTGAAAGTTAAATTTTGACTTAAGGGATTACTTCTGGGGGGTGAAATAGGAAGTGAAAAAAAAAATTTTTACCAGGTCATCGAGTGGGAGTCAACTGAAAGCTTGTAAAAACACGAGTTCAAAAGTACATATAATGTAATACTTACGCACACTTTTCTTCATATTATTTTTAAAAAATTGCTGTCCCCCCTTATCTCGAAAAGTACTGATCAAAAAATTTTGAAAATATTCTGGAATATTCTCCACCGGGTGTAGATTGAACGAAAATTATCAAGAGTGCATTACCTTCAATAATTTATCTGGTTGGTTATTTGACATTGAAAGTTGAAATTTGGCACACGTTAAGAATTGATGGCCTCAGCAGAGGTGACTTTGGGGATTAATTTTGGGCGGTACAATCGGAAGTGAAAAACAAAAATTTTGCCAGGTCGTCGAGTGGGGGTGTCAACTGAAAGCTTGTAAAAACACGACTTCAAAAATCTATATAATGTAGTGCTTGCGCACACTTTTCTTTGTACTGTTTTTAAAAAATTGCGAAAAAAATCGCTGTCCCCCCCTTATCTCGAAAAGTATTGAACAAAAAATTTTCGAATATTCTCCACGAAGCGTAGATTGAACAAAAATTATCACGAGTGGATTACTTTTAACAATTTAGCTAATATAAAAAAAAAAAAAAAACTAAAATTTCAAGGGCATCAGTTTTTCATAAAGATTCGAAAAAAACTTTGTTGAAAACTGATTTGGGGTGTGTTTTGTGAAGTGCCTCCGTACACACACCTCCGTAATAAAAATTTTTATTTTAAAAGCAATCAACCTATGGAACACTAATTGCGCAAGTTCAACTTACACTTGACCGGTTATTTTGAAGTATAAATTGCATAGATATCCAGGTCTGACAATTATGGTCAAATTTAGACCATGTGCAGCCGTGAGCGATCAAGGTAAGTCAAGTTATGATTAATTAAAAGACACATAAAATTCAAAAATAAACTACTATTTATATTTATTTATTTATATTATATTTATATAGATTACTTAAATAGCAGATAAGAAAATTAACTTAACCCAACGCTCGTTTCGGGTTTAAGAATGTAATTACTTTTATAAATTTTCTCTCGACGCCTTAGGGCAAGTTAGGTAATAAATAAATATAAATAGTAGCCTATTTTTGAATTTTATACGTCTTTTAATTGTCTAATCATAACTTGACTTCACTTGGTCGCTCATGGCTGCACGAGGTCTAAATTTGTTCAAAATTATCAGTGCTGTATATCTGTGCAATTTATACCTCGACTTTAGCACCCTCTGAACCTTAATATTTTTGAATCAAAATTTCAGAGATATCTAGCTACATATAATAGAAGGTAGCACCGCAAAATACAAAAACTGTTTTTTTTGTAGTCAATCTAATATATATATATATATATATATATATATACTCGTATATATATATATATATATATATATATATATATATATATATATATATATATATATATATATATATATATATATATGTATATATATATATATATATATATATAATATATATATATATATATATATATATATATATATACATATTATAATGTTTTGGTAGGCAGGCTTGTCACTTTAATATTGTTTTTAATTATTTGCGTCGAGTTCGTTACTGTTTGGTATATGATGCATTGTTTTGTTCCTATTGAATCTTACGACCTCTGTTATTTTATGTATTTCAGTCTTGAGATATTTTCTATGTTCATATGAAACTAAATTAATAGTATTTCAGTATCGAAGTCGCTTTAAGAAAATAATTTGCTAAAATCTTGTGAAACATCTCTCATGCGCTATTATTTTTTCTTTAATTGCTTATGAAAATGCTGCTCCTCTGTTTTCCTTGTTACGCAATACATATAGCTTTAAACTAATATTTTAGCAAATATAAGATATAATTAAAATTGTAAATCCATTTAATGTAATTATGCAAATAATTTCGTTGTGCACCTTAAATATTTATTTAGCTTTCATTCACAAATGATAAAATTTACCCATATAAGAAAAATACTACACAGTTTGCAACACTTGAAATTTCTTTTATAAAGAAGATAGCAATAAAATCTACAAGATGGCTTTAGCGGGAAAATATGAACTTGTTAAAAACGAAGGGCACTTAGAACATATGATCGCATCTGGTAAGTACATACCAAGCCAAATTTAGCTTACTCTTAGTGATTCCCTTTTATTTATAAAAAATAATAATAGGTGAACTTTAAAAATTCAGCAACTTGAAATAATAATAGATTCCCTCTCTATCGTTAACACATGAAATATTCATTAAACTTATATTTTCCTGATTCGAGAGTGCCTTGTCGGGTTGTAAACTGAAAATATTGATTTTTAAAAATACTTTTGAAAATAAAAATAAATTTAGGATAATTTGGAAACAATTACCCTAATCACAATTTTTATATAAAATTAGTTGTTATGTATTATATTTCGTCTTCTAGAATATGAAGTTTGGGTAAATACAGTGATTTCTTGTCAACTTTTATAGTTATTTAAATTGTGAGAAAAGTTAGAGGTAACTATCTACTAGTATGTAGGTTTACCCCTTTAATATATGTCACAACCAATAAAAATGGCTTAACTACTCATAAGTGGACATTTCTACAACGGAATTGATGATTTTTGATTAAAGAAATGCAACATTCATTTTTGTTTTTAACTGAAATTTGTATCATTTCTGTTTGTCACCTGAACTGAGTGTCTGTAAAGAAATAAGGAAAGCGATTGTCAAAATAAGAATCGTTTATCTTTGTTGCTCTTGTTAAATGTCATAAATTCACTCTGTTAATAGAGATAAAGAAAAGGAATGTCAAAAAGTTTGCTAACAAAATTCTATCTCTGTCAAACTGGTCTTAGCTGTAATTGAACTATTCAGTAGCGGCTACAACGCAATTACATTTTCCTCATCATTTCTTAACAGGTTTACTCTCATGAGTGCTGATATTAGCTAAATGTATCAAGGCTCGTTAGTTCCTTATTAAGAATGGTTAGATCCATAATTGTTTTATCCTGTTTTAAGTTTTGTTTTTATTGATTATTTGAGCAGGTATATATGTTATTCGCTGAGAGAAGTATGGTGGTCCTGAGAAAATCTTTATCCTACGAATATATCATATTACGGTCTTTTCCAGGATTCTTAGAGTCAACGAATCTTGGACAAAAATAGTTTTAGGCATAATTATTTTTAATTTAACATATACATAAAATAAAGGAGGTTTAAGGGCCGTAAAGTACCTTACGTCAAGTAGTAACGCTTGAACCAAGTTATTCCTTAGTATGAGAAAATCAAATTTAGTATAGGCATAAATACTCAGATCTTGTATTATGTTAATGTTTTTGGTCCACTAAAAAAATTATTAATAAATCGCAGATGTACATTATAAATGTAAATCTCAATATAAGTTAGAAATTAAATATATTGAGACAATATTCGAAATAACCAGCCAAGTGCAAGTCGGACTTGCGCAGTTAGTGTTCCGTTCGATGATTGCTTTTAAAATAAAAATTTTTGTTGCGGAGGTATATAATGTTAAATGACTTCACATAACAAACTTCAAATGAGTTTTCAACAAAGTTTTTTTCCGATCCTTAATAAAAACTGAAATTTTAGTTTTTTCTTTTTTATATATTAGCTAAATTGTTAAAAGTAATCCACTCGTGATAATTTTTGTTCAATCTACGCTTCGCGGAGAACATTGAAAAATTTTTTGTTCAGTACTTTTCGAGATAAGGGGGGGACAGCGATTTTTCGCAATTTTTTAAAAATAGTACAATGAAAAGTGTGCGCAAGCACTACATTATATAGATTTTTGAAGTCGTGTTTTTGCAAGCTTTCATTTGACACCCCCACTCGACGACCTGGTAAAATTTTTGTTTTTCACTTACGATTTACCCCCCAAAACTAATCCCCTAAGTCAAAATTTAACTTTTAAACTACACACCTCTGCTGAGGCCATCAGTTCTTAACGTGTTCCAAATTTCAACTTTCTATGTCAAATAGCATTATAAATCTAAAAAACGAATATTTTGTTAATAGAACATAATTTGTTCAAACTTTAATAAATATCAAATTTCATTTTAAGCAACAGGACATGAATTATGTAAAACTATTTCAAAAATAAAATTATTTAACTAACTATGAATTCGAATACTTTTGAGCCAGAATTCGTTTAAAATTATTAAAATGAAAAGTACTCACACCTTCTTACTGGATTAGTTGATTAAAATGTTTAGAATTAAAATTCGATCCAGTAATTACTAAAATTTCTAGAACAGTCATAATTATTAACCCCAGTAGATCAAACTATACCGAATATATATTCCATGGATCAATCCTTTAAGCGGCCTCAACTTTCACTATAGCCTGATAGAAAACTGCAAAAAAGGGGTCAAATCCAAAAAAATTCCCTAGTTACATTTTATTGCTGGAATCTCTTCTTTTTGATGTGCGCATTGACAAAAAAAAGTCCCCTTCCCCTCGGTTTCTCCTCTTTATTTTGGATTGAAAGGGTTAAAAAACGGTTTTTTGCAATTTACAGTTTTCTTGTTGACTTTAGAGAAATATATTTGGAATAAAAAATATTCCAAGGAAAATTTCTGATGGACATAAGCCCTTTAGAAAAAAAATACGCCAATTTTCACCGCTAGAGGGTGTTTCAAGTATTTACATGAAGAGTTGAAGGGAAATATGCATTATAAACTTGTATTTTTACATTCGTGTATATATATATATATATATATATATATATATATATATATATATATATATTATATATATATATATATATATATATATATATATATATATATATATATATATATATGCACATATTTTCTTATGGGTCTAGCACACGTGCTGCTTGGAAGTCCCTAAAGCGTTTCAGGCGCAGCATGTGTGCGGAAAAAAGTGATTCACGTGGTTCTTGAATCGCTGTAAATTGTACTCGGTGGGAAACACAGCCCTATATATACATATATATATATATATATATATATATATATATATATATATATATATATATATATATATATATATACATGAATAAACTTTCGCACACATACACACACAAATATTTTTATATCTATAAATAGTATTGTTATTTATATGTACATATAAACACAAACAGGCACATACACACAAATGCATTGTTGTTTTCGATGGTTACCCAGATAATCCCTTAAAATTAGGAACCAAAAGTGCAGAAAGATTACTTCGGGCTAAATATTTTACTCCTTATGTGGAATGTTAAGAAGATATGGAATTAAAAACCATCAAAGGAAAGTATCTCTTCAATGAGAAAAATAAAATTATTTATTTAATAAATTTCAATGTAGATATCTTACAAACCGAAGAAGATGTTGATACCCAAATTGTATCTAAAGCTTTAGAAAAAAGTAACGAATATGATGCATGCATTATAGTTGGCAAAAACATTGATTTATTGGTATTACTTGTAGCTCTCGGCTATTCTTATAAAAATGTGTATTTCCTTAGGCCAGGAAAGAATTTAAAAAAAAATGTTTATTATTCTTCCAATTGTATAAATGCAAAAATACCGAAACAGTATTTGTTATTTGTTCATACATTTATGGGATGCGATACTACATCTGCAATTTATTATAAAGGCAAGTTAGGTGCTTGTGAACTCTTAGAAAAATATGAAAGTCTTAAAAATATAGCACATATATGTTCACTTCCAAATATAGATCAAAATAAAATTATTAGACAAGGAGAAATATTTTTTTCATTACTTGTATGGAAACAAAAATCCAAAAATTAGTTTAAATGATTTGCGGTATAAATTACTTATAAAAAGTACTAAAAATGATAAATTTGACATAATAAAATTACGTTCTACCGAAGCTGGAGCTAAGCTTCACTCTTTAAAAGCATACTTACAAATACAAAGTTGGCATGACAGAAATTTAAATCTAGAAGATTGAGGCTGAATCAGAAATGAAAATGGATTAATGCCATTGACTTTAGGAAAAGTTGATCAGCCTGCACCTGACGAAATTTTAAATATAATATCTTGCAAGTGCACTAAAGGATGTGGATCTAATTGCAGCTGCAGAAAAAGTGGACTCAAATGCTCTGTAATGTGCTCCCATTGCAGTGGTAGAGATTGTGAAAACTGTATACTAGTTGATGAAGCTGAATTGCAAGATAATGAGAAATCGTTATTGAAGATCCAAGTATTTTTAATATACTTGAACAATATTCTTGTTCAAAAAATGACTCCGAAAGCAGCGATTGTGCTTCACTTGACAATGATTGAAATAATTTATATTCATAAATTTTAATTATAGAATGTATTAAAAATGATTAAATTTACTTAAACGATCCTATAATTTCATATTAGTAACTAAATATGGATATAAGAAAAAGAAGTGTGTGTATGTGTGTGTGTGGGTATGTGCGTGTGTGTGTGTGTTGTGTGTGTGTAAAAAAGTTTATCCATGCATATATACAAATAAAAGTGTAAAAACACAATTTTATAATGCATATTTCCCTTCAATTCTTAATATAAGTACTTAAAACGTCCACTAGCGGTGAAAATTGGCGTAATTTTTTTTTTAAGGCCCATATCGATCGATAATTTTCCGCAACATATTTTTATTCAAACATTTTTCTCTAAAGTCAACAAGAAAGCCGTAAATTGCAAAAAACCGTTTTTTAACCCTTCCTACCCAAAATAAGGGGGAGGGAAAGCCGAGTGGGAAGAGACTTATAGTTTTTTTTTAATGTACACATCAAATATAAGAGATTCCAGCAATAAAATATAACTTGGAAATTTTTTTAGATTTCGACGTAAATTTCTATCATCCTGCTACTGAAGTTTCATATAGTTCTATTGTATGTAAAGGGTGAAAAGCTAACTTGATATTTTGGAAATTTTTTAAGATATGTTTTGAACTTCAAAAATGTAATTTTTTTATCAGTTGTTAATATACTAGGCTGATAATATTCTTCTATTTTTTTTTAAATGATCAACGTTAAGCTTACTGTAAGGAAAGACCGAATAGTATTTCCTCAAAAAAATTACGGCAAGTTTCTAATATTTTATTAAATTTTGTCTAGAGTAAGTAATTTTGACATATTCTTGCTTTAGCCTTTAAAAAAAGAAAGTAATATCAGAGTCGTCAAACAACAAATTTAAATAAACTATATATTCTTTATAGCCAACTTTATAAATACTTCATTGAATTTTTTTTAAATTAATCTGTAGGGGTTCCGGAGAATTTTGCTCAAAGGACATTAGAGCAAAAATATTTGGAAATTTCTATTAATGGAGACAAAGTAACAGTTCATCGTGGAGAAGGTCGTGGCCCACCAACTTATACTTTAAATGAAGAAACTGAAGAAAAAAGACCAGATGGAAAAACTTTTAAGGTATGAAACTATTTTTTTTGTTTATATTTGATTATTTTACTATATATAACTAAAATTTCTTCCACGTTCTATTTCATTTAACTAATATACTTTAACGATTCAATATCTCGTTACATAAATTTATCGGTAATTTGTATTAACCGCTACGGACCAGGGTTTTGTGTTATAACACTACTTATTAATAAGAAACAAGTCATGTTAATAAATGTGTATTCTACAAACGAACAATTGCCGACATGTGACAATAAGTGGATTTTTACAAGTAAATTACTTATTTCCAATCAATGTAGAAAGTCTAGAAAATGTAGTTAAGAAAATAATAACTAACGCTTTTTAGTCATCGTTCATTAATCCTTCTCCATCTACAGTACCAACTTAAAACTTCAGTATATTATGTTACAGGTTAAAGCTATTTCAATTTGCCAATAAGTCCAGAGTCAATTATTAATTTCAGTCCTTTTCAGAGTTGATATAGGAGTAAAAATATATCCTGTCTCGTTCCTTTCTTTGAAGTTATTTACTTTTGCATTACAGCTTAATCATTTCAACTCCATTAAGCCATCTTGAGGGCTAATTATAAACTAAAAAGGGTGGTGCTTACTTGTACGAAAAATTTAATTGCAACGTGTGTATGTGCTAAATTGATTTGAAAAAGGCGTTAGATTGGGTACAATATGACAAAATGATACAGATTTTAACAACGACTGAAGTAGATTACAAGGTTATCTGAGTATTAGCCAACTTTTATTAGCGTCAGTCAGTGAATGTCCGAGTGAGAAATCAAACTACAGATGAGACAGAAATTAAAACAGGCGTAAGAAAGGGATGTATTTTATTTCCCTTCCTATTCAACTTATATTCTGAACAAATCTGCAAAGAAGCTCTTGATGATACTGACGCCAGTATAATAATTAATTGATAATTGATCAATAACATCCGATTCGCTAATGATACGTTCATTCTGGCAAATTCGAACAAGCAACTACAATACCTAATGAACAAAATAACGAACTCATGCAAAGACTATGGATTGAGATCAGCAAAACTAAATATATCGTCATAAGCAAACAAGGTCTTGCCCAGAATGATGCAAGAAAAATTGATGGTACGACCTCGAACGAGTAAATAAATTAACCTATCTCGGAACCATAATTAACGACCAACAGGATCCAAGCTTTGAAGTTAAGAGCAGAATAGTGAAGATACGAGCAACCTTTGCAAAAATGAAACAAGTTCTATATAGCCACGACCTAAAGATATACTTCCGAGTAAGGACGATTAGATGTTATGGTTTTCCTGTGTTGTTACACGGAGTAGAAGCATGGACGGTTGCGGACACGTTACTTAGATGCTTGGAGGCCTTTGAAATGTGAACTTACTGACGCTTAAATAAAACAATATGAATATAATAAAGAGCAGAAAACTGGAATATCTAGGATATGTAATGAGAAATCTTGAAAAGTATGCTATCTTATACCTAATAATTTATGGCAAAATACAGGGAAAAAGAAGTGTCGGTAGAAAGACGACTTCATGGCTCAAAAACCTGAAGCAGTGGTTGGAAAAACAAACCAGCAACTGTTCTGAGCAGCACTAAATAAAAACATGATAGTTAATATGTTATCCAACATCAAAGTCAACGACCGGTAGCGGTCACAACACTAAAAGAAGAAGAAGTACAAAAAATTATTGACCCTAACTTAGAGTTGACAAGGCTAAAAATTAAAAATATAAGTTGCAGGATAGAAGATGGAGGATTTTTAAAAATTCTCGACACCATAGGTAACTACTAGCTTTAGAAATAAACTAGAATAAAAATAATATGAGGGAAGTAGAGATACATGTAACAGATAAATAAAATCCTCCCTTGAAAAAATTCAGTTCCAATATTT
Source organism: Pachyrhynchus sulphureomaculatus (assembly GCA_019049505.1). Classification (NCBI taxonomy): domain Eukaryota; kingdom Metazoa; phylum Arthropoda; class Insecta; order Coleoptera; family Curculionidae; genus Pachyrhynchus; species Pachyrhynchus sulphureomaculatus. Next base: position 164,784,931 of record CM032446.1, read on the forward strand.
GAGAGGGTTAATTTTTCATATATTTGACCTCAAACCCTTTTTAATTTAGAACTGACGCTAATGAAGGTTTAACTGATCCGAAATGCGTAGACTATAAATTAAAAATAGATAGTTTTCTGGAAAGGTGCAAGATAAAACTTATTCTTTGCTTCCAAATCAATCCTAAATTATAATATCCCCTCTAAAAAGTTGTTACGACTTGTAAGGAATTTAATGAACGATTTCGAATGAGATTTGCAGAAATGTAGGCAAACCTTGGATGCATACTGCTTCATTCAGGTATTTAGTTTTAAAAACTTACAGCAAAATTGCAGTTGTGTCGAAGTTAGAAAATGTTCCAAATGTTCCTGCAGGTTTTCTTGTTATAGCAGCAAGCTATCAGTATGTTGATATAACACTAGCAAAACTAGATGATAATACAAAGACGAGACTGTTTGTGTTGATCGCAATGGAAACCACCTCTTTAATTCTATGACTGGCTGTAGGTCCAACTCGAAAATTTATTGTTAGTGCCAACATAACTGGAAGCACACATGAGAGTTGGCTTATCCGAAACAGCCGCCTTTTCAACATAAGGGAGAGAAATGGAATTCAGGTTCACGTATCAATTAAAGTAAATATTGATGTACCCAGGGATGCCTGTAACAAAAACGAGACGTCTTAATGATCTTCATTTAGCTCATGCTTATGTCCTTAATTTGTTTAAATCTTTCATAGTACGAAAAAGAGTTAACTTTATGTTAAACAAAATTAAAGCTAATGAAAAATTTAAAAAAGGAACAAAAAGTAATGGAAATAAATCACACTTGTTACTCACTTTTTAAATGTTCACAACAGTTATTACGGAAAAGTTCAGTACTTCTTAGGAACAAGTTGTACAAATTTTTAGTTGTTAGTAACAATTTCAAGTACTCAGTTCTTACAATTGCTACCAATATGATTTGTACCAGGTGTACAAGTATGAAATGCGGATTTCAGACAACAGATGGTGCACCAATGCAGTTTGTGCTATAAAGATTTGACACTGAGCCATTTTGTTGTGTCATCAACAGACGCGTATGAGTGATAAATTGGAAAAGTGTGTGCATAGTGTGGTGTTGTTGTGTTCAATATGTCGAAATTTATACTGAACAAAAATCATTCGCGGACAGCATTAATTTTTTGTTTTCATTTGAAGAAAACTGCTGTTGAATCATACCGATTACTTCGAGAAGGTTATGGTGAACATGATACGCAAGATACGTGTGAACGATGGTTTAGGCGTTTCAAAAGTGGTGACTTCGTTGTTGCAGACAAGGAACGTGGAAAACCGCCAAAAAAATACGGACATGTGGAATTGCAAGCATTGTTGGACTAAGATGATTCGCAAACACAAAAACAACTCGCCGAGCAATTAGGCGTTAGTCAACAAGCTGTTTCCAATCGGCTACGAGAGATGGGAAAGATTCAGAAGACCAGTAGATAGGTATCACATGAGTTGAACGACAGGCAAATGGAAAAGCGTAAAAAACACGTGTGACATTTTGCTCGCTCGGTACAAAAAGAAATCGTTTTTGCATCCTATAGTTACAGAGGATGAAAAGTGGATTTATTTTGAGAATCCCAAGCGCAAAAAATCATGGTTAGACCCAGGCGCACCATCCCTATCGACCGCAAGACCGAATCGCTTTGGCAGAACGATGCTCTGTGTTTGGTGGGACCAGAGGGGCATGGTCTATTATAAGCTGTTAAAACCTGGGTAAAACGGTTAATACTAAACGTTACCAACAACAATTGACCGATTTGGACCGTTCGCTGCTTGCAAAAAGGCCAGAACACCGAAAGAGGGCAACACAAAGTCATTTTCCTTCATGACAATGCTTCATCACATACGGCAAGCTGGGAAGTTCTACCCCATGCGGCTTACTCACCAGACTTGGCTCCTTCCGATTACCACTGGTTTACATCGATGGGTCACGTACTTGCTGAGCAGCGCTTTGGTTCGTACGAAGATGTGAAAAAATGGCTCAATGAATGGTTCTCAGCAAAAGTGGAAGATTTTTACTGGCGTGGTATTCACAAATTGCCCGAAAGATGGGAAAAAATGTATAACAAGCGATGGAGCATACTTTGAATAAAGCGCTTTTTATCATTCTTCCGAATTTAACATGTTTTTTTTTAGAAAAAAATCCGCATTTCATACTTGTACACCTGGTACTTTTGTGCAATGGGCTTAGAATTTAATAAAGTTGTTTACAAGTCCTAAGTTATTAATATTAACACCAATTTTTTTTTAATATATTTGAAATTACAGAAATCTGCTAAGGTGCAATTATATACACAACTAAGGCATTTAGTAAAGAATTAAGATCTGTTTTTTGATCTTGAAATATTTTAAATATTATTTCTACTTTAGACAAAAGCAACACTAAATGGCGACGTTCTAACAATTAAATCAACTGGGGAAGAAGGAACATGGACAAGAGTGTATTCCTTAGTTGGATCTGAGCTCACTGTGGTAAGTTGACAGTAAAAATTATGTTGGTTCTATAAACTAGAACTATATGCAATTTTATAAAAATGCTAAATTAATAAATTTATAAAATCTTAAATTCAAATTTACCCTTGTGGCGTAACCAACGCGGCATGGGGGTTACACAGGGTTTCTTTTTGTAAAAAATCTTCACCCACCGCTAAATGGTTTTTAAGTTGAGTACAAGTTTTTAAGTTACACTGAAGAAGAGTTTCTTTATATGAAAAATCTGTCCTCTCCGGTCATCAATTTTAGTGTTCCGTACAGAACACTTACAAAATCACTTCGGTGTCCGTCCGTCTGTCTGTCTGTCTGTCAAGCCCGATTTTCTTTAAAACTCTTTAACATAGAAAGTTGAAATTTGGTATTAGCATAGAAATTGATGGTCTCATAAGAGCTGTGTAGCTTTGAAAGATAAATTTTGAATTAAGGGATTAGTTTTTGGGGAATGAAATCAGAAGTGAAATTTTTTTTTTTAGGTCATCGAGTGGGCTGTCAAATGAAAGCTTGTAAAAACACGAGTTCAAAGATATATATAATGTAATATTTATGCACACTTTTCTTTGTATTATTTTTAAAAAATTGCGAAAACTCGCTGTTCTCCCTTATCTCAAAAAGTACTGATCAAGAAATTTTGAAAAAATTCTGGAATATTTTCCACAGGATGTAGATTGAACGAAAATTATCACAAGTGCACACATTTACTAATTTGTCTGGTATATAAAAAAAAAAACAAGAATTTCAAGGTCATCAGTTTTCAGTAAAGATTGGAAGAAAACTTTGTTGAAAACTCATTTGGAATATGTTTTGTGAACTGATTGATTATTTTAGACCTCCGTAACATTTTTTTTTTATTTTAAAAGCATTCCACGTACGGAACATTAATTTCGCAATTCCAACTTGCACTTGACCGGTTATTTAAATTTAGTTTTAAGTTCTAAAATTTTACTATATGAGAGAGTTCTTTTTGTGAAAAATCTCCACCTCCCCTACTATTAATTTGGGTTAAGTATGTGGAAAATGCTTTAGCTGTTAGAATTCCTGTGCAAGAGGCTGTCATTGGAGCATGGGGCTCCGCCCTTCTTTTACAAGTGCTCCGCATTTAGTATTCTATTTTTATAAAAGAGCAATCTTTGTATTCATATGCCTCCCGCCCCTTAAACATATCTACGTCACTGAGTTGCTTCTGTAAACGAGCAAACTATAGGCATATATCAATGAACAATGTATTTGTTTTGAGTTATTTAACACTTAAAAAATCACTTTACACAGGCGCATCAAAATTGGTTCTACCTAGGAACTAATTTTTAAACTTCTTTGTGTTCACGGATTTCTTTCTGTTTCACCATTCTATTTAATTTTTATTTAACCAAAATACTTTAAAATTACGTTAAAAATTAAATTTCTGAGAGAAAATCAGTGAAAACGGGTATCTCATAAGGACAGTACTGTACTTAAATCTCTACACTTTATATATAGACTGTATGCCGCAACAGTAAATTGATGGCACTTTAATCTCTGCATGTTGAAATTGTAAAAAAGCAAAACAGAATTTAATATTAGAAGCAAAGCAAAGTTCACTTATAACAAGCACACTACACGTATATTGTCACTGGAGATGGGGCATGTAGGGACGCAAACAAGAAGCTACGGCCTAATATTAGGAAATCATAATAGATGCCAGACCTCTCTTATGCACTTAAATAATATAGTACAAAAACACTTACGGTTATGATGGAAATGTATGCATTGTTAGAGCCAGAATCTTCACTCTAATTCAGAAAAAAAAATCCGCTATTCTAGTTAGATAAGGCCGGTAACGTTATATGCAGTTCATGTATTGTGGTCTATTTCAAACATTTAGGTAAAGCGTTAACAAAGAATAGATATGGACGCACATACAAAAAAAAAGTTAAATGACTTAACAAATACTCCCAAAATAAGAAAGATATTGTTCTATCGTATGAAATTTTACTCATAAATATAAGCATGTCTGAATTATTGAGACCTATACAGTTGTGCTTTTTAGAGGTTATCGAAAGGGGAAAAAATAGACAAATACGAGGCTGATTTGAAAAGTCCGTGCAAAAATAAAAACTACTTATGTGTTTCGGGTAAACCTTTTTTATTTTTCGACATAGTCTCCTTTTAGGCTTATACACTTCGTCCAACGATGTTCTAGTTTGTTGATCCCTTCCGAATAATAGGATTTGTCCAAGTCTGCAAAATATCCATTAGTGTCTGCAATCACCTCCTCGTTTGAATAAAATCTTTGTCCCGCCAGCCATTTCTTCAAATTGGGGAACAAATAGTAGTCCGAGGGAGCCAAGTCTGGAGAATAGGGGGGATGTGAAACAAGTTGGAATCCTATTTCCATTAATTTTGCGACCACAACTGTTGAGGTGTGTGCTGGTGCGTTGTCGTGATGGAAAAGGACTTTCTTGTGGGCCAATCGCGGGCGTTTTTCTTGCAGCTCGGTTTTCAAACGGTCCAATAACGATGAATAATATTCACCTGTAATAGTTTTTACCCTTTTCCAGATAGTCGATGAGGATTGTCCCTTGCGAATCCCAAAAGACAGTCGCCATAACCTTTCCGGCCGAAGGAACGCTCTTCGCCTTTTTTGGTGCAGATTCCCCCTTGGTAACCCATTGTTTAGATTGTTGTTTGGTCTCAGGAGTATAGTAATGTATCCATGTTTCATCCACAGTGACGAAACGGACGCTTAAAGTCCTCCGGATTCTTCTGGAACAGCTGCAAACCATCCTTGCAACACTTCACACGATTCCGTTTTTGGTCAAGCGTGAGCAATCGCGGCACCATCTTGCGGATAGCTTTCTCATGTTCAAATGTTTATGCAAAATATTATGTACCCGTTCAGTCGAGATGCCCACAGCACTAGCAATCTCACGCACCTTAACTCTTCTGTCATCCATCACCATATCATGGATTTGATCAATGATTTCTGGAGTCGTAACCTCCGCAGGCCGTCCAGAACGTTCAGCGTCACTTGTGCCCATATGGCCAGTCCGAAAATTTTGAAACCACTTATAAACTGTTCTAATCGAAGGTGCAGAGTCACCATAATGTTTATCAAGCTTCTCTTTAGTCTCCTGAGGCGTTTTGCCTTTCATAAAGTAATATTTAATCAGCACACGAAATTCTTTTTCGTCCATTTCTTGAAAATCACTCGACTTCCTTGATTCACACGAATGCCAAACACAAAGAAATAGACCAATATGGCTGAAACTTGGTGTGCGTTCATTCAAGAGATGCTACTAACTAAACATGACCTCGATACGCGCCGGTGGTGCCATCTCTCGGACTTTGCACGGACTTTTCAAACCAGCCTCGTACTTGCAGGATTACCCTCAATCATCCCGTTAGTTGTCGTCAACTAGTCTGAGAATTCGATTGTGCTCTCGTAAAGTAATAAAATAATAAGATATATCGTTGCAACAGTAGAGTAAGGCATTATATTTATCAGAAATTAAGTAAAGAATAAATAAAATACTATAGTACAAATAACTTCAAAGGACTTTCCATACTGACAAGAGAGATGATATAAGATAAGGGAAATTTCCTTTGAAAGCCGGATTAATGTAACATTAAGGGTGTTCATGTGTAACATTTGATCGATGGTTGTCTAATTATTTACGTATTTAACTTAGGAGATCAAGATATTATGTGTTTGGGTGAGTTATGAACAATTGTTATAAAGTTTTTTCTTTAACTTGAGTCATTAAAATCACATTGCCTCCCTTTGTAAAAATTATTACAGTACAAACATTTCAGGAAATCTATTTTTTTTATTACTGTTCCTTACGGAACACTTATAAGATCACTTCAGCGTCTGTCCGTCTGTCTTCTCCGAAACTATTTTACATAGATAGTTGAAACTTGGTACTAATATAGACATTGATGGCCTCATCAGAGCTGTGTATTTGAAAGTTAAATTTTGATATAAGGGGTTAGTTTTGGGGGGTGAAATCAGAAGTGAAAAAAAAAATAACCAGGTCATGGAGTGGGGTGTCAAATGAAAGCTTGTAAAAACACGAGTTCAAAAATATGTTAATGTGATACTTGCGCACACTTTTCTTTGTGTTATTTTTAAAAAATCGCGAGAAAATCGCTGTCCCTCCCCTTATCGCTAAAAGCACTGATCAAAAAATTTGGAAAAAATTCTGAAATATTCTCCACGGGGTGTAGGTTGAACGAAAATTATTATTACCTTTAATAATTTATCTGGTATATAAAAAAAAACAAAAATTTCGTGGTCATCAATTTTCAGTAAAAATCGGAAACACACTTTGTTGAAAACTCATTTGGGGGTGTCGTTTCAAAAGCAATTAACGCACGGAACACTAATTACGCAAGTTCAACTTGCACTTGACCGGTTATTTTTTTAATTTGCATTGCTACTTTTAACTATTCTTGTTCCAGTTTCTAACAACTTCTTCCTTATGAAGTTGTAGGTTTTAATAAGAAAATATATAGTTGATAAAAATTTATGTTCAATAGGTAGGATTTACTGGATTGGTAAAGTTGGCTGTGAGTTTTTTACAAGGTGTCCCAACTAATATACTATTGCTAATGAAATGATAAAAATATTCAGAGTAATTTTTCTTTTTTTTTATTACAGTCCGCAAGTATGCACCACAAAAATTTAAAAAAAAAACTTTCTGAAATATGTATATTTCGATAGGCCTGTTTACCATACAATAACAAAATAACTTTTTACCGTTCACATTACTGTTTCAAATTTAATTTCATTTTTACTAAAAGTCATTCCATCAGATAATATCGAGAAAAATATGTTTGCGCAAGTTCAACTTGCACTTGACCGGTTATTTTTAATTTGCATTGCTACTTTTAACTACTCTTGTTCCAGTTTCTAACAACTTCTTCCTTATGAAGATGTAGGTTTTAATAAGAAAATATATGGTTGATAAAAATTTATGTTTAATAGGTAGGATTGGTAAAGTTGGCTATGAGTTTTTTACAAGGTGTCCCAACTAATATACTATTGCTAATGAAATGAATAAAAATGTTCAGAGTAATTTTTCTTTTTTTTTATTACAGTCCGCAAGTATGCACCATAAAAATTAAAAAAAAATTTCTGAAATATGTATATTTCGATAGGCCTGTTTACCATACAATAACAAAATTACTTTTACCGTTCACATTACTGTTTCAAATTTAATTTCATTTTTACTAAAAGTCATTCCATCAGATAATATCGAGAAAATATGCTTCGAAAATTTTTAAAGCTCTTATCTCTTAATTAAGATCCTTAAATGAAAAAAGAAATATTTTATTATATGTATTACTGATTTATTTCATATAGTTTGAATTGCCAAGTAAATAATTAATTACTTGTATCCATAAATATTTTATTTCAGGTTTCGTCTCATTCAAAACCGGGAGTACCTGACGGAAAGAGGATTTACAAGAAGCTTTAAATTTCTGACAAATGTTAGGTTAGTAGTTAATAAACAATTTCACATATCTTTCTACATGCCTTTTTTTTTAATTTTTTCTTTTCAGGTAACAAAAAAAAATTTTTTTGTAGATAATTAACGATTCTAAACCTCATCTAATATAATTTCAGTGGTAATGTGAACGAAAATGTCTAAAAAATAGAGCATTTTCAGAGGGTAGAGAGACTGTCATGGCAGCCTTGTTCTTATTAGGACCTTTTGAACAATTATGCTCAACTCCGATCGTGTCACTGAAAACCTCGTTGTAATTACACAGGGTTAACAAGGAACTTGCAAGGAGAAGGAAAACAATACCTTGACGATTAGCCTAGTAGTATAAATTAATTCAAAAGTAGAAGGCACTCTAAAAACAATACACAAACTGCGTAAACTGTCCTATAACTTTCTAGCAAAGTCATTCTTTCAAAATTAATTCCGTTTTAACGGGAAGTAATCGCGTCTTTTTTGTGGTAATTGAAATCCAGAATTTCTATTTAATATTTGACTTTTACTGCAGTTTTTTTTTCAGTAACATTTTTATTAAAATATCACTTCTTAACTAAGTTTTTATCGATAGCCTAAAATAAGGGGTAATCGTAGGTCAAGAATAGGTAAGAATTGTCCCACTTACTTTATATCAAATTAATTCTGTAACATTAATTACATCAATTTGTCGTTTTTTTCAGTCTTTAGGAATTAACTCTACTACGAATCTACTGAATCTTAACGGAGAATTTAAAACCTTACCATAAGAGGGTGGTTCGATAAGTACCCATGTTAGGATTGAAGACGCCAATTTTTCAACTTTTTTTTTTATTTTTCAACATAGTTCCCTTTTAGGTATACACTTTTTCCAACGTTCTTGCCATTTTTTAACCCCTCCAAAAAATAGATATTGTCCAACTCTCTAAAATACGCTTCTGTCTGGGCTGAAGAAATGACTGCCAAAATTCAGCTCATTTGAGCTAAATTTTTTTCCTACCAGCCATTTCTTCATGTTTTGGTACAAGAATAAATCGCAACTTCGAATGAATGAGCTAGATAATTGTCGTGGTGAAACAGCACTTTCTTCTTCGCTAAATGGGGCTGTGTTTCCTTCAATTTCTTGTCGAAGCGGTCCAATAACTCACTATAGTATAGTCCAGTCATCGTTTTTTAAGAAATAAACGAGTATGATGCCTTTGCATCCCAAAAAATCGTCTCAATTTTCCGGCCGATGGGACCGTCTTCGCCTTTTTTGCAGCAAATTCACCGAAAGCAACCCATCCTTTTAATTGTTGTTTGGTTTCGGATGTATAATGATCAATCCGGGTCTCATCGACGGTAACAACTCGATGCAAAAAGTCTTTCGGATTTCACTGAAATTGCTCCAAACACATTTTCGAGGTTGAAAGCCGCATCCGCTTGTTGTCCACGATGAGCTATCATGGCACCCATCAGACCGACAATTTTACATAGCCAACTTATAATGTACAATATTAATTACCGTTCCCGTCGACACACTTATGGCCTGTGCTAATTCGCGCACTTACTTTCAACGATCAACGAGAAATATGTCGTGAACTTTTTCAATGATTTCCTTGGTAACCATATCTGATGGGCTTCCCAGGCGATCCCCATCAAAAATGGATGTTCGACCACGTTTAAATTCGTTGAACCAATATCTGACTGTTTCATTGATGGCGAAGAGTCCCCATAAACCGCGTCCAATTTGCTTTGATCTCCTCCCACATTTTCCCATCAAAAAGTAAAAAGCGAATCACTGAACGACACTGCACTTTTTCCATCTTAGCGACAAACACGTTGCAGTACTTACTGAAATGGCTGCCAAATGCAAACTAACCTATGAAAGAATGTCAAATTTTTTCCGGTGTCATCTATCAAATAACAACACACGATGGTAACATCAACTTGCCTTAGCAACTCCATCTGTCTTCAAACACAGGTACTTATTGAGCCACCCTCGTAGGCCACCAAATATAGTTTTCAATTTCTGTAGGTCTGTTTGTCAGTTTGTACGTATGTTGGTCTGTTGCAATTATTGGGCGAAATAAAACATCCATTTCAAAAAATTTAGTGCACATAAGGTTAACAGAGGCAACAACTAATAATCTTTCAAATATTTTTAATAGAAATTTTTGCATGGTTTTTCAATGAAAAAATTAACAAATCGTAAATACAATCATATTTGTTTAGTGTCAAATGTATAGAGCTGGGTAGTTAGGGAGGGTAGCACCGAATGTATCATATGTCTTCAGGATTTTTAAGTGAAGACATCTGAAAAATCACCAAAGCCCCATAGCAGTTAATTGTTAAAAATTTGACTCTCGTGCGATAACCATGATAATTTTTTGTTAACTTATTTCGACAAATAATGCATATAAAAAAATCCTCAGGTATTTTATTTCATACAATATCGCTACTGCATTGGACTTATCATTTATTTTAGATACGTTGTAGAATTCTTCAAAAAAAATTCAAATAAATCAAGTTCATAATTCGACCTATCAAAACATTGTATTTAAGTCGAGACATCTGAAAATCACCAAAGCCACATAGCAGTCAATTGTTACCAATGTGACTCTCGTGCGATAACCATGGTAATTATTGTTTAATTATATTATATCAAAACATTGTATTTAACGCACATCTATTCATTAACGATAAAAAAAACCACTAGTCCTATTACACTCTATCTCATTGAATCTGTAGTCAAGAGTTTTAATCACAAGAAGAAAAAATAGGATGCTTAATTTAAAAAGAAAAAAGATAACCTTGTTCTGATTCACATTTTTATTTCTTCAACATCTTTATCTCAGTACTTATGTCAATATAAAAATGCGTGATTTGAGACACAATAAGTTACAAAAAATATTTGTCATTTTTGTGACTTTGTCCCTAATTTGTTTTTAAATTAAATTATAAACGCTCACGTCGAAGATAAAATATTTATTAATTACCGTAATTTTTTTTTGTCCATAGACGCCGATTGGGGAGCTTATCTTGTTCCATAAATAATTAGAAATTAAAAACCACACAAAAAGTTCACTTACCTGGGTCCTACTCACCACTGAGGCTACAATAGCAATCTTCGTGAAACTGTACCCCACTGATCTAGAAAGAATAGAAAGGAAAGGTGGTGCCAGTTCCAGTAAAAAATATTTACGAAAGAAAAATGAAGTAAATGCTCTTAAAAAGAAAGTTTGTAATCAACCAAGTGATTGAGAATAAATAAAACGAAATATTTTCTTTATCCCAATGTGCACTTTTATTTATTAAGGATGGCGTATTTCGTTACATAGTTTACTTTTTCGGATACTATTGATCTATTAGACAATATGTGGTTTGGTTTGGCTTAAAATTTAATTTATATTTGGCAAAACCTGTAAAAACTGCTATATTAAAGGAATTTACACGGAACTCAATTACTATTATATTTTTGTTATTATTTTATTAGAGTCCGTCCATCCGTCCGTCTGTCACACCTGATATTTCCCTATACTATTTGACATAGAAAGTTGAAATTTTATAGTAGTATAGAAATTGATCGCCTCATCAGAGCCGTGTAGTTTTGAAATTTAAATTTTGGCTTAAGGGGTTAGTTTTGAGGTAGAAATCCGAAGTGAAAAAAAATTTTTTTTACTAGGTTATCGATTGGGGTGTCAAATGAAAGCTTGTAGAAACATAAGTTCAAAAATATATGTGATGTAATACTTGCGCACACTTTTTTTGTTTTATTTTTAATAAATCGATAAAAATCGCCTTATCTCGAAAATTATTGATCAAAAAATTTTGAAAAAAGTCTGGAATATTCTCTACAGGTGTAGATCGAACGAAAATTATCACAAGAGCTTTACCTCTGATAATTTATCTGGTATATAAAAAAAAAATAAAATTTCAAGGACATCAGTTTTCAGTAAAGATCGGAAACAAACTTTGTTGAAAACTCATTTAGGGTGTATTTTGTGAAGTCACTGATCATTTTATATCTCCGTAACAAACATTTTATTTTAAAAGCAATCAACGTACGAAACTCTAAATTGCCCAAATTCAACTTGCACTTCACCGGTTATTTTATTTTAGCATGGGTAGTTTTGTCATACAGATAGTCGCTAATTTGACTTTATAGTGAAACGACAGTATATCACAAATTATTCACAGAGACTGGTAGTATAAATGTAATAGTGGTAAAATATTCTGGGCGAATTCCTTTTGCAACAGTATGTGAAGATTTAATACCCTTAATTTCCAAAACTTTACGAGTTTAATTTGATGCTCTTATTCTTACATATTTGTTAAAAAAACCTTATCCGGTATTAAGTCCTAAATTATATGTAGGCCAGAGTGTTCCTGTGAAATTCGAATTTCAAAATAAAAAAAGAGTTGAGCCAGAAAGTAAACTTATTCAGCAAACACAGATTCGATGATAATTTAAAAATATTCCCTATAAAAAATAAAGGCCTAAAATTAAATCTATTAGAAAACGTGGAAAATACGTCGAATTAAATGCATAAAAAATGAACAAAATGATACTAGCCTAGCCAGGACGGGCTTTAGGGCGGGGCGAGCGTGGCGATCGCCCTTGACGCCATATTTTTAAAGACGCCAAATATCCGTTGTATCCGATAATAATATATCAATTAGAGAAGTTTTGTAGAAGAAGTTTAGAAATGGTATTCGTAATGAAAAAAGAAGTATTTAATTGCATTTAATTTAACTTATAAGTTTTGGCCACTGTTAATCATGATTATTATGTAAAAATGATAAAATAGAAAATATAGAATAAAATTTACTATATGTATGTAGTGTATAAAGGGCACTTTTTCATATTCGCTCTGGGCGCTATTTCGTCTAAAGCCGGCCCTGAGCCTAGCCCTTGATATTTGTCCATTAAATTTAATTAAGAGTAAAGTCCAATGCCAGGTTTGAATTACATTTAAAGCATCGTAGACAGCAATAATAAATAAATAACTTGCTAAATATGTCGCACTTCTTTCGTAATATTAAAAGTTATGGACAAAGCTAACAATGAGCATCTTTTAAGATATCTAGAATGATTCAGTATTATTAGTTAGCCTTAATATGGCTTTAGTAAGCCAATATCAAGAGTGGTTCTAACTTATATCATGCGTAGTTGGAACAACGCAATTGAATATTTTGGAGAATCTCGAACAATGGCACTTGACGTATCCAAGACATTCGACCATGTGTGGTATGACGAATTGTTGCCTAAGCTACGCTCTTATGGTATGAAACATTTGGTTTATGATTCTCGTGTTTCCTTCGAGCTTTTTCTTTAACGTTTGCAGTGCGACTGCTCGGTAGTTGTTGGCAAGGTCTTCTTGCCAGCACTACATCAAGACAATTCTTTAACTACACATTGGAAATATTATTTGGTGTTTTCACTAGAAATTGATATATAGTGAAATGTAAAGCACAGACCTTACTTCACAAGCTGGCTTTTCCAACAGGTCTTGTTGCAATAGTATTAATTGACTGTGTAAATGGTGATCTGATCCATTGAGTGAAATTTTCACTAGCCTTTCACGCCTTAGCGACCGACTGAAAGGACCTGGAATCATTAAGACAGGCAAAAAGTTTATTTCTAGTTATTTGATTGTATATCTTCTTGATTTTGTCGATTATTTGTTTGTGTTTGTTTCGGGGCCTGGAATCATTAGGGCAGGCAAAAAGTTTGTTTGTAGTTATTTGATTGTATATCTCCTTGATTTTGTCGATTATTTGTTTGTGTTTGTTTTGGGTACAATATATTACAATATATGACTTTAGGGTTTTCATGTTGTTATCGATACGTACGATGGTTAGAAGTAAAAACTTGCCTTGTTGATCGAACCAAAGCTTGCTGCTGGAAGGACGTTTCTTCGAAAAAGAAAAGTAAGCTTGTGTGTCGGGCAAAATAACATAGGAGATCTTCTGAGCATAGTTGTGGGATCTAGAATAAACTTCTAACCAAGGAAAATTGGAAAAATTGTCCATGAATTTTCCTACTTAACAAATTTGTAGTGTCAAATTTTACGCAGTTTAAATGCCGTTTTGTGACTAATTGCTAGAATATTAGATGTCCAAACTAGTTTACAGATGGAAGTACGTAACGGCGAATTTGCGGCAACAGTGTAAACCTCTGGATTAGTAGGTAAAATCGGGTAGCCTGGCTAACTCTTCGTCATGGTCGGGAATTCGTGTTGGTTTATTAATAACCTGAGTAAAGCCACAACTGACTGATAATGATTCAGCTTCACGTCTTTGTTCATCAGTGGTATTTGAATGCTGAAGCTAGTTGATGTTGTAAACATTAAAGTCCCCAAGTTGGCAATTTTGACACTTGTATTATTAATCTGTAAACGATTGTATATGCAAAGTGGAGAGTATTCTAAAGTAAGTATCACTTAGAGGCAGCAGATGAACCTTGTTGGTTATTGAGTTGTTATTTTTAACCACCCAACATCAAGATTTGGTACCCCAGATCCCCTCTCCTTAACAAAAACGATCATTTCTGAAAAAAAGACAGTTTCCAAAGTTACGCTACACCGGGAATAGAAGTCCTAGTTAGAATAAAGAAAGTTGACTGTGGTAGTCTATGAACTAACCTAAATTTTGGAGAAAGCAAGTACATGAGATATATTTGATTGAAGGTGTTGGTGCACTGAATTTATATTCGAGTTTAAACCGCGAATATTGCAAGAATCTACTATAAAATTTCGATTTTTGCCTAGTGACGCCTCCGAATCAGTGCTCATCCAGAGTTTTGAATTGGGGACTATTTTACATCCGGAATTGTTTGCTTCTGAACGCTTCATCGTATTATTCTTTTTCCAAGGCAAGATTCAGGGACATCGGTGCAGCCACCAAACGTTAGCTTGTAAGAGCAACTTTACACAGCATAAGCTATTGCTATGATTCTACCTGGTGATGCCTGGTGGGATTTCAACATCTACCGCACCCTCACGAGAAAAATAATTGGACGACTATTATATCAGATTGTACAAAATTAATTATTAATATTTATTTCTGTACAAATACTAACTCGTATTTTATTTCGTCTATAACTATTGATGTTCCACTACGAAAAATAAAAAATATTTGCTCCTTATCGCCTTTAATTGACCAAATTTTAAGTATCAAATTGCGCGAATTAGACGACATTTGATCATCTAAATATGCTTGTTTGGTATAACGTTTCAATCCCTCTACTTTTACCAACATTCTTTATTAACCACACCTAATATATAAGATTTTTTAGTTATTTAAAACAGGTGTTATCTTATGTTGTATTGAACTATAACATAAATGTCAATCTTACGACTTTCTTCATTTTCGAAATATTTCTGCTTTAGGATAAATATCACTTCATAACTATTACGAATTTCTAGAGCTTAGACATATTTATGTTTTAACATAAATAGTGTTACACTTTCTAACTGAGTTTTGGAATATTTATAGTATTTTAAACTTTTTCTTTTATTAATCATTACGTTTTTCAGAAAAATTTGCTAAAAAGTTTTTGAATATTTTCAATAATGGAGACAAAATAACAATTAATCGTGGAAATGGTCGATCACCACCAGAGTATATTATTTAAGTACGTAAATAATTAAGAAACTGGAGAAAAAAGGCCACGACACAAAAACTTTCACGGTACGAAACATAATCTCAGTTGCTTGTATTATTTTCGATAATTTAACTAATCACAGTACAACTAGAGTTCCCTTAAGGGCATATTTCATTAAATTATGCTACTTTAAAAATAATAATTAACTTATTAATTAATAATAATGCCATTAAGTATTTACTATTTTTTTTAAAATAAAAATAACTCGCACGCATCTTTTTATGTATCATTTATATTTAATTCACCATAAAAATGTTGGTAAATTAATAAAATATATTATTTCTTTTTCTGTTTTATGTATTTTCATAAAAATAATGAAACTTGGTGATATAATGTGCAATTATAAAATACTAATAAGACCTAAATTTTATAAACGGGATCACAGTAACAAAAACAATTACTCAATGTTCATAAGCTATATAATTCGTACTTATATTTTTATTACTAGATCTTTGAGGCAGATTCTGATATACTCTTCAATATATAAGTTTTACCAAATGTTTTAGTGTTGTTGGTGTTAAGAGTATGATTGTTACTTACATTTTTGTTCTTCTTTCTCACATTTGGCCAATGTGGTTCCATGTTTGGCTGACGGACCCAAGCCAAATCAGTACAAACGCTATTATCATTGTGTATTAAGGAATGACCTGACAATGTTACATGTTTTCAAAATCACTGACTTCTAAATGTTCTTGTGTATGTTTGTGTTGAGTAATTTTTTCCTAAGTGATTTCCTTGTCAGGTTTTGTGATTTTATTATAGCAACGGATGACGTGTTCGCTGATTTTTGTGGTGCAACTCATGCGTTGCTTTGATTTTCCCGCCTTGGTGAGTGTCGGCTTATAACACTTTTGGCAGGTCTATTTGTTACTATTATTAATATTAATACTATTATCACTGTTATTTTATAATCGAAATTAATTGAAAATGAAATGACGTGCACGAGATATCAGTGTTTACCTGTTTGTTAAACATAGTCCTTTTTAAACAAAAACTAAACACTAGACGGAGATATTCTAACTATTGAATCTAGCAAGTTAGGAAAGGAGGTAGGTACTGAGCTCATTGTGGTAAGTTATTAAGAGTTGGATAATAAATAATAGAAATTTGAAAAGATGAGGTTAAATAATCACGTTTCCTTACTTACTTTTATATAACCACATAAATATTAAACAAATAAGCAATTTTTTCTAATTTTATGGCTCTAGTAGGGAAGTCCCTAAAGCGCTACAGGAGCGACACGTGTGCGGAAAAAGCAATTCACGTTGTTCTTGAATCGCCGTAAATTGTACTCGGTGGGAAACACAGTCTTGGGCAAATTATTTCAAGGGGATGATATTCTTCATATAAAAGACTTGCTTGAAAAGCATTGTAGGAGGAGTAACAAGCTGAACCTCATACGGATGTGACGTATTAGCGCGACGTGTATTTCTAACATGTACCGCTATTGGAGGAATTAAGCGGGCGACATCTCTCGAACACTTTCCATAAAAATATATGTAGAATATGCTCAAGTGGCCAACCGTTCTTCGATGTTCCAGAGAATCAAGGCCGCCCGTCAGTTCCGGGTTTCCAATCAGCTCTTCTCTGAATAGAATTCAACAAATGCAACGTATGTTTAGGATCGAAGCCCCAAACATGGGGAGCAGTATTCCATAGTCGGTCGAATTTGACTTTTATGGCTTGGGTTTTTGTAGAGGAAAATTCCATTTGGTTACTGTCACAAGATAGAATTTCTTCCAGGTCTTTGTTAAGTTGAACGACTTTCCGCGGTCTGCGGATATTCGTCTGAGTAGCCGATGTCCGAGTGTTCAAAGTGAATGAAGAGATAAGCGTACTGTCATCTGCAAAGCTGTAGATTGGGTTTCCGGTCTTTTCCAGCAGATCGTTAATGTAAATGAGAAAGAGACTAGGAGATAGTATGGAGCCCTGGGGCATATCGGCGTTGATAGTGAAGGTGTTAAAAAGAAATCCGTCTTCTGCCACTCGTAAAGAACACTCTCTGAGGAAACATGAGAGCCACAAACAGAACTTTTTAGACATACCATAAGACCGTAGCTTAGCCAACAGTCCATCGTGTCAGACACGGTTGAATGCCTTGGATATGTCAAGAGCAAACGCTCGAGATTCTCCAAAGTGTTCCAAACAGGTGTTACATGAGTCAGAAG
>CM032446.1:164807720-164810220 GCA_019049505.1 Pachyrhynchus sulphureomaculatus
CTTTTTTCAAGGAGCGAACGGCTCAAATCGGTCAATTGTTGTTTTTAACGATTAGTATTAACCGTTTCCCCAGGTTTTAACAGCTCATAATAGACCACGCCCCTCCCGTCCCACCAAACACAGAGTATCGTCTTTCTGCCAAAGCGATTCGGTCTTGCGGTCGACGTGAATGTTGCGCCTGGGTCTACCCATGATTTTTTGCGCTTTGGATTCTTAAAATAAATCCACTTTTCAACCCCTGTAACTATACGAACGACTTCCTTTTGTACCGAGCGAACAAAATGTCACACGTGTTTTTATGCTTTTCCATTTGCCTGTCGTTCAACCCATGTGGTACCTATCTACCGGTCTTCTAAATCTTTCCCATCTCTCGTAGCCGATTGGAAACAGCCTGTTGACTAACGCCCAATTGCTCGGCGAATTCTTTCGTGTCTGCAAATCCTCTTCATCCAACAATGCTTGCAATCCCACATCTTCGTATTTTTTTCGGCGGTTCTCCACGTTCCTAGTCTGCAACATCGAAGTCACCACTTTTGAAACGCCGAAACTATCGTTCACACGTATCTTGCGATGTAGCATGTTCACCATAAGCTTCTCGAAGTAATCGGTATGATTTAACAGCAGTTTTCTTCAAATGAAAACAAAAAATTAATGCTGTCCGCGAATGCTCTTTGTTCGTTATCAATTTCGACATATTGAACACAACAACACAACACTATGCACGCACTTTTTCATTTTATCACTCTTGCGCATCTGACACTTGTTGATGACACAAGAGAATCGCGCAGTGCCAAATTCTTTATAGCACAACTGCACTTGTACACCTGGGTATATATATATATATATATTATATATATATATATATATATATATATATTATATATATATGTATATATATATATATATATATATATATATATATATATATATATATACATATATATATATATATATATATATATATATACATATATATATACTATATATATATATATATATATATATATATATATATATATATATATATATATATATATATATATATATATATATATATATATATATATATATATATATATATATATATATATATATATATATATATATATATATATATATATATATATATATATATATATATATATATATATATATATATATATATATATATATATATATATATATATATATATATATATATATATATATATATATATATATATATATATATATATATATATATATATATATATATATATATATATATATATATATATATATATATATGTAGTAATGGTTTTTCGGGTATCCCGTGTTAGCTTGAAGTCCCTTGATGGACGGTTTCGCTGACGTTTCGATGGAATCTCATCCATCTTTTTCAAAGCGTTGATCACTGGTCGGTGTCTTGGCGTTGAATGTCGAGACTGGCCCTGAGTGCGCCGGTTTTATGTACACTCCCGAGTGTTTCTATTGGTCGGACGGATCTGGCCAATAGAGGCTCGGCTTTGGCTGCGCGTTGTCGGTCCTGTGATTCTTTGTAATGTTTGTGTTGGTGAAGTAACATATGGTTGAATTATTGTTTCTCTTGGTTGGACTTGGTACTGGGATAGGATATGTTTCCAAGAGTTCGGTAAACGTTGGCTATCATACCGATTATTTAAGTTGTTGGGCCTCTTTTCTATTTCTATGGCTTCTTTGATTATCCTAGTGGATAGGTTATTACTTTTTTGTAGGGTTCTGGTTTTGTCAAAATCGATTTTGTGGCCGGTATTGTGTGCATGTTGTGCTAGAGAGGAGGTGGTGGATTTTTGTTTTACGGCGTTTTTGTGCTCGTCTCTTCTGGCACTAATTTTCCTGTTTGTTTGGCCTATGTATGAAAGACCGCAGTCCTGACACGGAATTTCATATACGCCTTGGTCTTCTAAGGCTATAATGTCTTTTTGGTGTAGGTAGAATATCTTTAATTTTTTGGTTGGTTGTGTAAATGGTCTCAATTTGGTGTTTTCCTAGAAGTCTTCCTATTTTGTCTGTGATGCCTTTTACATATGGGAGAAATGCTTTTGTAGTATATGTCTTTCTTTCCTGTTTGTGTTGTTTATTTAGGGCCCGCCGGATCGTGTTTTGACTGTATCCATTTGAAAGTAAAACGTTTCGAAGGAGCTTGGTTTCTTGTTGCAAATGTTCCTTGTCTGTTTAGGGTTTCTGATCGGTGAGCTAAGGATTTGGCAACGGAGAAGAGTTGGGCTGGGTGATGATGTGAGCTGGCATTTAAGTATCTGTTTGTGTGTGTCGGTTTTCTATATACTGAGTGAGACAAAGAACCATCTAATTTTCTTTGAAGCAAGACATCTAGGAATGGTAGTTGTTCTGCTGCCTCCCTTTCCATTGTAAATTTAATGTTTGGATGTATGTTGTTTAGGTGTTCCAGGAACTTGTTTAAGTTGTCTTCACCGTGTTGCCATACCACAAAAGTGTCATCTACAAAATAGGAAGACTTCTA
>CM032446.1:164815220-164855122 GCA_019049505.1 Pachyrhynchus sulphureomaculatus
CTTGGCGGCTCGGTGGAAATTAGCCTGGCTGCGGCTTGATGGTACTAAGCCTCTCGGCGGCTTGATGGTACTAAGCCTGACGGCGGCTTGATGTTACTGCCTAGCGGCGGCTCGGTGTTACTAAGCCTAGCAGCGGCTTGATGTTACTAAGCCTGGCTGCGGCTCGATGTTACTAAGCCAAGATTCGCGTCCTCCGGACCCTTAAATAAGCCGTGGGCACTCTGTCTGTAATATGGCGACGCCGGAACCAAAACTCCGGATACAAACATTTGACCAATCCCGGCGTATCGATAGATTCGGTCGCAAACCGCACAGCACACTATATAACGAGCGGCTAGGAATTTCTGATTAATATACCGCTCGATACAAAAATGAAAAGAAGTACATTATAAAGTGAAAAATCAGTAACATTATATGGTCTTAAAATCTAGGAAAAAATGAATGTTACATTACCCCCTTCCAAAAAGAAATAGACTACACTAGTCTATTAAACTAAGGCTACTTATGAAAAGGTACAAAGTGGTACACTATCACTTAATACTAAGGTCAGAACTTAAAACAAAATTACAAACTTCGGACCTTACTACTAGACTTAATTCAATTAAGCACTAATATTAAGTACAATGAAAACCAAATGAAAATCTTTGCATGTACACAAAAATCTTATAACTAGACTTAACTTAATTAAGCACTAAGGTTAAGTACATCAAAAAGTAAATAAAAATCCTTGCATGAACATAAGAAATACCTGTTCAAAGTAACAATCGCGGTCTTCTTATATAAAAGAATCAGCTCTGTTATTGTTACCCCAAAAAAAAAAAAAATATAACTTTGTCTAGACTCTTGTCTAAATCAAAAAAATGAACTGAAACAAAGTATGAACACCCCCCTTAAAATATTTTAAGGATTGTCTGAAAATTTTCTATTTCAGCAAAAGAAATTTATAAAAATTCTTAAATAAAGAAAAACAAAAAAATAAATGATTCTAGTGCAAACACTAACACTAAAAGGAGAAAGTCTTGTAAGACCATTTAGCACAAGGCTAAGAAAAACATCTGGATGAAAATCCAGACAAACGCTCGGGAAAAATCGCCATCAATGCTCTAGCTCACCGCTAAGAGAACATTCTAAATCTAGTATCACTACTAGTCGCATCAGAAAATAATCGCTCTCTATCGCGCAATGTCGACGTCCTAAGACATCTAGACATGCTAAAATCGCCAGGGAAAACGCTCTGGTTGATCGCCAGATAATCGCACTCTATAACGCAATGTCGACGTCCTAAGACATCCAGACATGCTAAAGTCGCCAGGGAAAACGCTATGGTTGATCGCCAGAAAACACGTCAGCTCATCGCCAACAAAACACTCTGGTATATCGCCAGAAAAAACCTCGGCTCCTCGCCAAGAAAACACTCTGGTATATCGCCAGAAAAAACCTCGGCTCCTCGCCAAGAAAACATTCTGGTACATCGCCAGAGAAAAAACCTCGGCTCCTCGCCAAGAAAACACTCTGGTATATCGACAGAAAAAACCTCGGCTCCTCGCCAAGAAAAACATTCTGGTACATCGCCAGAAAAAAGCCTCGGCTCCTCGCCAAGAAAACACTCTGTAAGTAGTCCTCGACTACACAAAGTCTGCGTTCTAAAAGAACAATCTCGCCATTAACATAGTGAGCAGCTATAAAAGCTAACAATATCACTATAGGCACAGTGAATAGCTACAAAAGCTAAAATTCACTCTAAACACAGTGAATAGCTATAAAAGCTAAAATTCACCAAACTGAATGATCCTGCTTCAAAAAGCAAATGTTCACAAAGAACAGAATGATTAGTCCACGCGCAACTAACATTCAAGGAAACATTCCTAGCACAACTATGTGAGACAGCTAGTCTCTAAATAGGACCTCCCTAAAGTCATAATCCTATATATAGGAGTCCATAAACAAAACGACTCAAAATCACACATTTTGAGCACATGCCCTCAGGCAACCAACATACACTGAAATATATACAGAAATATATATAGAAATATATACAGAAATACATACAGAAATATATACAGGAGTTCAAATCGCAAACTCTTGGTTATGATAACTCCATACTGAGCTTGGTGAAAGCTCTTAGCAAAAGCTAATCAAATCTTCGGCACATCGTACCAAAGTAACAAATCTGCCTAGAAACATGAGCCAGAAAAAACGCCCTCCGTCATTCTTCAGGGTGGCTACATAGAGATATAAAAAATTTAACCAGCATTGCGCTTCTCCAAGTTGCATGAAGAACCCTCGTGTACTGGTCTCGCCCTAGAACAACAACGAAAAACATTCAATCCATCCCACATAACAGGAGACAAACACCTCACCACGATATACTGAAAGGTGGAGACAATAAAATACGGAAATGGTGACCCTGGGTGTCCACCAACAAAAGGGAGTAGATTATAGCATCCACTAAACTAAAAACGGTGTCTAACCACACCACCATAAGTCAAAAAAAAAATTTAATCAATAGGGTGTTCCGAAACACACTACTGCCAACAGCCTGTCACCACTAATAGGCTAATTGGAGCTGAGGTCGACTACAGTAGCTAGGCTCTCCTTTGGCTCAAATAGAAATAACCATTGAGTAACAAAACCTTTAAAAGGTCCCAAAGGTCAAACGTTTGCCCCCCATAGACTACCCTTCCAATCAGTCTGTTCCTCAGGAAGACGAATTTCCTGCCAAACGTCGTAACGGCATCTGTTAGCACCCGGTGCATCACAGTCTGTAAAAAATAACTTATGGGATACAACCTAAAAGGTTTACAAGGTTGACTTAACCAAGCTTCTAACGGAAATTTCCAAACTACGAAAATGAGCTTAAAAAGCTACATGAAGCAAAAATTTCTCAATTTCCGGTGGCACTGGCAACGCAACAAAACTGTTGAAAGACGACAAGAGCTTTTCCAGCTTAATCAGAGACAAGAAGAAAACATCGTTGACAGCTAAAATATTCGATCATGGTGTTAATCGTCTCCCTAGACAATAGCCTCTAGAAGAAACTGCTACAGGTATCAGGCATAACCGTTTTCTGTCAGCCCAAACTTCTAGATTACCTCTTGGAAATCTAAAAATTCGGTTAGGAATCTTCCTTCACTGCGCTTAGCCTCTCTTAACAAGGTTCTCATCTCGGTATCAGAGTTTGATCATTTCTTTGTGAAACGACTGTCTTACTTTGCTCTCGTCTCCTGTAAATGATCAGCCTTTAGTTCTCCTGCCGGACTTCAATTTCCTATCAATCTGATAGTATACCGATAAAAAAAACTCATCATACGCCTATGAGTCCTTGCAAAAAAATTTTAAAAAAATTAGTGACTCAAAGGTAACGTTTAAACGGCCCTGAAAAGAATAGAGTATACCCTCAGTTTGTCAATTCAGAAGAAGATCTAAATCAAAATAATCCAAGTCCTAGACTTACTGGATAAACCAAAATCAATTTACTCTTAATTGCACCCAACATATACCACAAAGGTAATAGAAATACACACACTCGGGTAACAAACTTTGAAATTGCTCATAAAAATTTTGACTCTACATCACACTACCCGAGCTACATCTTGCGCTTGTCCTAACTCAAGATCCCCTTGGATTGCCTCTAATCAAAATTTCGCTTCCAAGTATCAAGAACTGGATATTATTTGGGGTCATAAGCAAATCAAATCCCCGCGACCACCGACATACCAGTCTTATGATATATCCTGAGTGTGACTCCTTCGCAAGCTCGCTAAAAACTGAGTCGATGCTAAACATCAACCACAATCAACCTAAGTTTGGGATATGGCCAATACCCAAAACCTTAGCATTAAACAATAAAAGTAAGCTATTCTCTGCTCAACTTTTATAACAGTCAAAAAAAAAACGAGGTCGTCACCTCTACAGAGCAACATCACAAAAAAATAAAGTAAAGCAATTAAGATAATGTAAATATAAATTATTCTTCTTCTGACAAACTTTCATTAGGGTTAGGTTCATTGAATGGTTTTTAAGTCTTTATGCCATCGTCCTATTTTAGTCCCATCTAAATTAACCAAACCATAAACTAAATCTGAAATCTTTTCTCTTATCACGCAATGCACATACTTAGGTACCAACTTAGATGTGAATTTATCGGCTGCACTGGAAAGAATTTTATTTTTTCGCCAAACGTGATCACCTATATTAAAGGCAAAATCCCTTTTTCTAAGGTTGTAAGACTTACTGTTCCGTTCATAAGCCTTATGTATCCTACTACGCACGTCGGTGAAATTAAAATTTACTAAAAATTCCGAATTTTTGTGCAAAATCACATCCTAAAACCAAAGTATGTGATAGAGAAGGTACTACTAGAGCAGAGATTACTAAACAATGACTATTGCAGGCTAGCGGCAACTCAACCGTACCTAAAACTTTTAGACGGCTGCCATCTGCAGTGGTAACACTTCTATTTTCGATATGGCATATTTTTATTCTTAAACGACTTAAAATTTTAATACCATTCTGACCTACTGAGGTATTTGCACGAGAGTCAAATAAAGCCGAGAAATGGACACTTAATAGATTTATCTTTATATGCGGTCTATTATCTAAATATTTATGCACGAATAAAGGAGATATGTGACCATTTGGAGAAGCAGGAGTTTTAACTTGAGAAGGAGGATTTTTATTAGACTTAAAAAAAATCAAAACTTTTGTAACTATTTAGTCCAATCTGATCTATTGGATTATTTCTTTACTTAAGATCCTCGTTGGAATCTTTCTTTTATCCGCGACCGGACGTTCTGAGAAAATACGACGGATTTTCATTTCATAGTCTAACTCATATTCCAGTAGGTGATTGACTTTAAAATTGAAGGCTTCCATGATAAATGAATACAATTTAAAAGAATTGTTTAAAAGGTCGTGAAAATATTTCTCCTGTGCTCCCAATAGTCAAAATAAAAAATATGTAAAGGCACTTAAAATATGTAAACTTCTTTACCAAACATTTAAAAAATCTTCAACAATTTCAAAAAAATTTCTAAGTATTGCCTTGTATTAAAATTCTTTTACCAAATATGTTAAGAATTTTCAACAAAAAAATCTCCAAATATCGTTTCATATCAGCAAAGTATTTTTAATACTCATGCAAAACGTCGGTGAGAAAAAAGTACAGTTTTTTCTTCGGTTAACCGCAAAATAAATCTAACACTGCAAAAATTAAAGTAAACCAGCACATCTGCTAATCTGAACTATAAAAGTAGCTTTTAAGAAAAAAGTAGGAATCTTTTATCTTAGAGTCGATTAACAAAATTCAAATATCTAAACCACCATCAGATAAATTGAAATAAATAATTCTACAAATTTCCTGCTTTTGTCTTATTGCTATAGTGTAGTTTCGTTTAATTAAATATTATGAAATAAAAATATCTGAAAAAGTTAGAGCTTTTACTTTGTTCGAAAGCTAGTACACTGAACCCTTTAAAAAATAAAATTCCAAAAGCCCCGCGTTGACAGCGCTATTTTGTAACATGCTCTTTCCCCCATTTTGCGACGTCTTTTTGTACCCTGTGAAAATTGTTTTTCCCACGCTTGGGCGCAATTTTCTTGCAACCTCTTTTTAATTTCTGAGAATGAATTGAGTGAATAATGATTTTAAAAGAACTAAAGAAATTAAACAAACACTAGCTCAGTTTTCCTTGGTAGAGAAATATGGGTAAGAGATAATTGTTATACGTCTTTTTGGAATTATTTTCTTTTTTAAAAAGCTTCAGTTGTACAAATTTTGGGCACCATTCATTTTAAAATAGAAAGGATCTAACTTCAGTTAAAAAAATGAAAAAATACTGAAGTGTTTTACGGTTATTACTAAAAGAATTATTCTAGTACAACTTTTCTTATCCTGAAAAGAAAAATAGGTATTCAGTGAGACACTAGCCTTAATCAACAAAAAAGAAAATTTATTCATGATTTAAAATAAAAGTTCCAACCTTTGCAGTTTTAAGGAATACAAAAAAAATTCTAGCCTAAAAGTAGTTTTTATAAATTAGAGTCCCTAAATCAGAGATTTTACTTCTAAATCTTGACTACACCCGAAATCGAAGAGTCGTGATATTCACTTCGCGATTTTTCAGTTCAAATTGCTGTTAAAACACTTATTTGCGGGGAATATATTTATTGATGTATGTTCTGGTAACTTACGGTTTTCCTACGGGCTTCTAGGCCTTCAATGGAACACAAAACCGATTTCACACTTTTGAGAAGAGCCTACTTTTGGCTACTCCATTTAGAAAACACACAAAGCCCACTACGGCTTTATGATAAAAAAAAAACTCGTGCTTAACTTGGCTCTCGTAGATATTGTCGTAAGCCACTACTGCGGCTCGGTGGAAAATCGCCACTTGGCGGCTCGGTGGAAATTAGCCTGGCTGCGGCTTGATGGTACTAAGCCTCTCGGCGGCTTGATGGTACTAAGCCTGACGGCGGCTTGATGTTACTGCCTAGCGGCGGCTCGGTGTTACTAAGCCTAGCAGCGGCTTGATGTTACTAAGCCTGGCTGCGGCTCGATGTTACTAAGCCAAGATTTCGCGTCCTCCGGACCCTTAAATAAGCCGTGGGCACTCTGTCTGTAATATGGCGACGCCGGAACCAAAACTCCGGATACAAACATTTGACCAATCCCGGCGTATCGATAGATTCGGTCGCAAACCCGCACAGCACACTATATAACGAGCGGCTAGGAATTTCTGATTAATATACCGCTCGATACAAAAATGAAAAGAAGTACATTATAAAGTGAAAAATCAGTAACATTATATGGTCTTAAAATCTAGGAAAAAACGAATGTTACAAACTTAAGACAAAACAAGTACACTGCACAGCATTTATTTGGTACCTACTGACAGAAAGTGTCTTTAAGTTTAGACATGTTATAAAATTCTATGAGCCGTACGTAGTTTATTAGTTCTTCAAATAGCAATTTTTACTCAAGTAATAATATCAGGCTTTTTCAAGAACTAGAGAGAGCACCGTTCCATTCTTTAGTCTATTTTCGACGTTATTTTTGACAAATTCGATGTGTGGCTAATTTACAAAAACAATAATAGATAATTTTTTGGGAATGAGTTTAAGCATGTAATCGTAAAAGTTATAGTTAATCTAGTTCTGTATTTTTGCTACCTCTGCTCTAGTTACGAAAGTTAGACCTGATTACTGTGTACATTAAAGTGCTTAGAATTACCCTGTGCTATTCTGGTACACACATTTAAAGCATCTGAAAACAGTCCATTATACACAACCCAAATTTAAAATTTTGAGTTCTGTCACTATATCCTTTAACATGAAATATTTATTAAAGAACTTAATGGTTTAACATATTAAATACCTTGCTAACATAGAGCAATACTAAAGCAGTTACTTTATTTTCATCAACAGCTTTTAAAATATAATTAGTTATGGAAACTAAAGCATTTACTCTAAAGCCAGATTGTTTTGTTGCTAAAATATTATTCTATTCTAAAAAACCGGTCAAGTGCAAGTTGAACTTGCACAATTAGTGTTCCGTACGATTGTTTTTAAAATAGAAAATTATGTTAGGGTGGTATAAAATGATCAATGACTTCACAAAACACACCCCAAATGACTTTTCAATAAAGTTTGCTTCCAATCTTTACTGAAAACTGGTGCCCTTGAAATTTTGGTTTTTTTCTATACCAGATAAATTATTAAAGGTAATGATAATTTTCGTTCAATCTGTACCCCGTGGAGAATATTCCAGGATTTTTTCAAAATTTTTTGATCAGTACTTTTCGAGATAAGGTAGGGGACAGAGATTTTTCACGATTTTTTAAAAGTAATACGAAGAAACGTGTGCACAAGTATTACATTATATATATATATATAATATATATATATATATATATATATATATATTTTACTCGTGTTTTCACAAGCTTTCATTTGACACCACACTCGATGAACTAGTAAAAAAATTTTTTTCACTTCCGATTTCACCCCTCAAAACGAATCCCTTAAGTCAAAATTTATGTTACGGTGATATAAAATGATCAGTGACTTCACAAAACACATCCCAAATAAGTTTTCAACAAAGTTTATTTCCAATCATTACTGAAAATTGATGACCTTGAAATTTCTGTTTTTTTAATATACCAAATAAATTATTACAGATAATGCACTCGTGATAATTTTCGTTCAATCTACACCCCGTAGAGAATATTCCAGAATTTTTTCAAAATTTTTTGATAAGTACTTTCCGAGATAAGGCGGGTGGACAGCGATTTTTCGCGATTTTTTAAAAATAATACAAAGAAAAGTGCGTGCAAGTATTACATCATATATATATTTTTTACTCGTGTTTTCACAAGCTTTCATTTAACACCACACTCGATTACCTAGTAAAAAATTTTTTTTTTCACTTCCGATTTTACCCCCCAAAACGAACCCTTTAAGTCAAAATTTAACATTCAAAACTACATGGCTCTGATGAGGCCATCAATTCCTATATTACTACCAAATTTCAACTTTCTATGACAAATAGTTTCATAGAAAATCGGGTGTGACAGACGGACAGACAGACGGACAGACGAACAGACGGACAGACGGACGGACAGACACCGAAGTGATCTTATAAGTGTTCCGTACGGAACACTAAAAAGTCTTATCTGCTCGTTCATCACCTTTTAAAGTACTTTACACAAAACAGAAAGTATGCTTATACTATAAATGACAATAATTAGACCGAGTGTTAATTTTCGGAAGGGAAATTATTTGAGTTTACCTCAACTAAGCAGGAAAGTAAGTTTTAAGAATATCTTCATTAATAATATGAGATAAGAATGGAATAATGGAAGAACAGTTTTAGATTTTATATATTTTATTTTTTTTAATATATTATCTTCATTTCACAGATTATTTATTTTTTGTATGATGTTATTACAAAAATCTATTTTTTTTTTATTTGGAGAAGGAAATAAGTTTACAGGACTAATAGAATAGTTCGGTGTTCCGAGTATAGTCCCATGTACAGGTTACTATACCGGAACTAATGCTTCTGGTGTAATTAGTTCCTCTCAGGAAATTAAAAGATTAGTACAGTGTTTATTCTTAGATTTAGTTAATTATCGCCCCTGATGATGCTAACATCAAGTACTAGAGTACAAAAATAAACTATTTGGTTTGTTGGGTAGTGTCATTGTGTCTTACGTACAAATATATAGTGACAAATTGTTAATTTTCAATTTTTATATTTCAGAATTTAAAAGTATTGTTGAATATCCACTATCTTCAGAGATATAAGGCCGGACCGATTGGCGCAGTGGGCTAAGGAGCCTGCTGTTGATCAGGAGGTCAGCGGTTCGATTCCGTGAATCGGCTGGATGTTGTGAGTATTCATAGTTGTTTGCAAAAATGCAAAAATAACGTCAGTGGCAGCACTGCCGCGTTGTCTAAAAGGTGCCGTGAAATACAAAATGTATGTTTCGACACTTGGACAACGTTGACGGGTATTACGCCATCCTCGCCGATATCCTTGGGATATGGAAAAGGCTAAAATCCCTACTGAGGCGGAGAGGTGAGCGATGAAATATATATATATATATATATATATATATATATATATATATATATATATATATATATATATATATATATATATATATATAACAATTCCAAAATATTCAAGATGTATTTATCTTATAAGACAAAAATTACGATATAAACATCTAAAAAAAGTTTGTAGTAAATGGATGTACTTTCTTTGTAATAGAAACTTTTTTGTAAACAGAGATCCCATGATTGTTTACTTGGGACACTTCATTTCCTGTACAACTTCAACAAGATTCGAAAAAAAAAATGGACCTGAGCTGGACTTGGATTGGACTTGAGCTTCTCAAAAGTTGGGAGCTTCTCAAAAATTGGGAATATTATTTCGAACCAGAAAGCTTTACACCCCACAACAACTGTTAATTCTTTACAAAGCTCAAATTCGACCAACTATGGAATACCGCTCCCACGTTTGGGGCTCCGCTCCCAAACATACACTGCATTTGTTGGATTCTGTTCAGAGAAGAGCTGTTCGTCTGATTGGAGACCCGGAATTGACCGGCGGCCTTGATTCGCTGGAACATCGAAGAACGGTTGACGACTTGAGTCTGTTCTACAAGTATTTTCATGGAAAGTGTTCGAAGGATGTAGCCCGCTTAATTTCTCCCAAAGCGGTGCATGTTAGAAAAACATGTCGCGCTGGTGCTTCGCATCCGTTTAAGGTTCAGCTTGTTACTCCGCGTATAACGCTTTTCTAACAGTCTTTTATATGGAGAACATCATCCCTTTTGAATAATTTGCCCAGCGCTGTGTTTCGCACCGAGCACAATTTACCCCCGATTCAAGAACAACGTGAATCGCTTTTTCCGTACACATGCCGCTCCTGGAGCGCTTTAGGGACTTCCCTACAGCACATGTGCTAGACCCATAAAGAAAAAAAAACAAAAAAAAAACAAATTTTTTATATTCCTAACTCCTAAAAATTAAATTCTGAGAAAATTTGGCGAATGACTGTGCACTTTCCAATTTTCTTCTTACCGGCCGTTTATGTATGCACTCAATATTTCTTGTTACTAAGGGAATATTTTATTGAAGTAATATTTTAAACATGACAAATCATTATAAGTACGCAAGGAATTTCATTTTGTATCTCAAATATTTATTTTGCTTTGCACTGATAAACGATAAAATTTACCTATAAAACAACAAAGCTATTATTGCCACAACTTGTAGTTAAAATTTATACAAAGATTTATTTCTGCAAAGAAAATAACTGTGTTGAACCAACAAAATGGCATTATCGGGTAAATATGAACTTGTAAAAAGCGAAGGTCAATTGGAACATATGATTGCGGCTGGTAAGTATATCCAAAATCAAATAATTAAATCCAATTCATTCATAATTTACAG
The DNA here is from genome assembly GCA_019049505.1 of Pachyrhynchus sulphureomaculatus. NCBI lineage: Eukaryota > Metazoa > Arthropoda > Insecta > Coleoptera > Curculionidae > Pachyrhynchus > Pachyrhynchus sulphureomaculatus. The sequence goes on from CM032446.1 coordinate 164,826,183, forward strand.
CGATTCAAGAACAACGTGAATCGCTTTTTTTTTCCGCACTCGTGCCGCTCCTGAAGCGCTTTAGGGACTTCCCTGCAGCACGTGTGCTAGACCCATAAAAAAAAAAAAAATGGTGTTACAGTTTTTTTAAAGAGACATACTTATCTAAATTTAATAAAAGCAATAAGATAAAATAAATGTGAAACATACGGATTTAAGTGATTCCCCTAGGACAATTTTTCATAAATTTGGAAATAAAATTAAAAATTTTATCGACGTACAAATTATCTTATCAGTACATTATATAAAACAAAATCAACTATTACTATTAATTTCTGTCAAAACTGAAAAAAAATGGAAGAAGATTTTCGATCAACCATCGCATCGTAAACGTTCATTTGCGTTTCGGTGTTTTAAGTTATTTCATCTTAAGTGGGGGTCGATAATCAACTGAAGTCCGCTACTTTAAACACAATCCTTTGTGTCCAGTGGTAGTGATACTTATTAGATGATGGAGAATAATTCTTAAAGCTTAGTATATGAGTTTCTTTTCGATTTGCCACTCTATTTTTTTTTTAAATTGTGCAGGGTGACCATTTTTAGACGCCAGGCCACAATTTATAGAAAATTGTGGGATATTTATTTTTTGTAAATGTAGAACGATATAGGGAATGTCAAAGAATATACTGACGAACAACTTTTTTCCATCGACATACCTTTTATAAAACAGCATTGAAAAACCAACATTTTATCATTAAACTGTTTTTTTCTAATTTGTTTTGCAAAAAAGTTATGCATCAAAAACCCTCTAAAATATTATTTTTTGGTCGTCGCGGTTGCCATGGATCGTATGCCACCTTTGGCGGTTTTCAAACAATTTTCAAACATACTTTAATCTGGCCGCTCTTGTTTGCACACCTATTCAATTTAATAGAGTTAAACTAAGTAAACAGTGTGTTAATAGTTTCTAATTGAAGTAGTTTCCCATGCTAAAAAAGTAGATATGATTCTTATCTATGAAAAAATAAGAAGAAATTCTCGGGAAGCCATTAGACTGTATCGAGAACATTATCCCGACAGGTATATCTTGGATCACACTATGTTTTGTCAATTAGAACCAAATTTGAGGAGCAATATATAGATGCATTTCTGGGCAGAAAGGTGTTTTTAACGAAAAACGGTTTTAACAGATGAAAAAGTAGCCGGAATTATGCAATATTTTCAAAACCATCCATATAAATCAATCAGACAAGCAAGTAAGTAATTGAATCTATCTTATGGGGCTATTAAAAAACCTCTTAAAGCTAACAAATACCATAACTATAAAATGCATAGTCTTCAGTTATTAACACAGTTTAATTCGAAACGACCACTAAATTTTGTAGCAGAAATGATGATTAAATATGACGAAGAACGTTATTTTCTGAATCATATATGATGGACAGATGAAAGTCATTTTGTTAGCAACAGCCAACCTAACAGAAAAAATTATCATTACTCGGCTGACGAGAATCCATATAACGTTAATCAACTTTAGAATCAAGGCCATTATGGTGTTAATGTATGACGTGGGATAATTGGGAGACATTTGGTTTGACCATACTTTATTGTATGAACACTAACTGGAAACAAATACCTTATTTTTGGTTAATACTCTAACAGTTTTTATTAGAAAATGTTCCCCTTATTTTAAGAAGGCATATGTGTTAACAATACGACGGAGCACCACCTCATACAACTACTGCTGTTAGAGAGTATTTGAATGAACGGTTTCAATGAAGATGGATAGGTGTTCGTAGCCCAGTTATTTGATGGGCACCTAAGTCACCAGACCTCACGCCGTTAGATTTTTTCTTGTTGGGAATATTATATACAAAACTGCGACAAATGATATTAAGCACTTAAGGGCACAAATATCAGATGCGTGCAATAGTATACCTGGAGAAATTATTTACAGTGCCACTCATCAAGCCTTAATGAAAATAATGGAAAAAATGCATGATAGATGAAGGAAGAGATATAGAAAATTTCTTTTGATTTTTTTTTTTTTATTTTTTAAGTTTCAAACATTTAATTTTATAAGTTATGTAATGTTAAAAGTTATATAAATATATATATATATATAAATATATATATATATATATAATAATATATATATATATATATATATATATATATATATATATATATATATATATATATATATATATATATATATATATATATATATATATATATGTATATTTGGTTTTAATAAAAATAATGTTGTTTTTTTATTGTTCAAAGATATTTTCTTAAAAGAAAAAAACCTCAACAGCATAGTAACTAATATTATTATAATTACTGTCAGATTAAAGTATGACAGCCGCCTATTAGATAAATTGTTTGAAAACCGTCAAACGTGACATACGATCCACGGCATCTGCGATGACCAAAAAATATATATTTTAGAGGGTTTTTCCTGAAAACGTTGAAAAAAATTAGGGCTTTCCAGTGCCGTTTTACAAAAGATATCTCGATGGAAAAAAAAAGTTGTTAGACATCGCGGAGCCCAGCGTCGTTCTTACTACCAAATGTCAAATACGTTAGTGTACCTCTTGACATCCACTATGCCATTCTACATTTAAAAAAAAAAAAAAATATCCAACAATTTTCTATAAACTGGGGCCGGGCGTCTAAAAGACCACACTGTATAGGTGTATTATAGCATTGATCCTGAGTAAGCCAAAGATTAATTTCCTTTCTACAGATTACCATAGTATTGTCAATGTGAAAACTTTTTTACAGATATCTTTGATTTTTTCTGTCCTCCAAATTACATTTTGAATTTACTACATCCCCATGGTTCTAATAACTCAGCCTGTTTTTCTACTAAACAAATATTCAAAGCGTTCTTTTATTATGTAACCTTAGTAATTTTGTTATAAAATAAAATTTACCTTCTTATTAGAAAAAAAGACACAGGCAAACATATTTATATAGTGTCCTGTAATGTATTATAAAAGATTTAAGTGAAACATGCACATTTTTCCTCATGAAGATAATAACAAAATGTATAGAACGTCTTTCTTAAATATCGAAGAAAACCGTCGTGTATGTGCCACAGTTCATGATTTAACATTTTGATTAGAAGGATAACAAACTTAAAATTTCTCTCTTAAAGTTTAGTAATTCATAAATAATTGAAATCAAACCTTTCAAGTTTCACACGATAGTGTCACATAATATTTTACTCTTGCGAAAACTGATCAAAATAAATTGGTTTTTGTACCGCATATAAGCATATTTAAACCCATAAATATTAAAAAGATTCCATTTTTAGGTAACAAATTATTTAAACAAGTTTTGCATATGCACAGAATAAAGAAGAAGAAGTGCAGTGACGTATACCCTGAGATCGTGGGTTCGAATCCTACTTGCACCAAAATACTTTTGTGTGTGTCTTTATCTTCAAATGTTTTTCTGATTTTTCATGGTTTAGGTACCCCAAGACACAGAAAATATAACTATCGCTACCGAGATGTAGAGTTTAAGTATGAGTTGCATTATATATTACATGTAAAAAAAATAAGAAAAAATATCTCTAAGAAACTCGACGAGGCTTCATTTTGCGGCGACGTTTTGCTCTACCTGTTTGTCTTTCTGTAGCGATAGCTATATTTTCTATGCCCAAACCGACATAATTTTCTTTCATTAAAATTTTTTTTTATTCTAATCACATGGTAAATCAAGATCTCGGCAGCAACCTTTTATACGTTAAGACGTTCAATATATATCCACAATTTTAAAGAATCTGATATCCCAGCCGAAACACTTCTCTATAGTTTTAAAAGTATATTGTACCCTGTAACTCACATATAGCATCTGAACTACTGTAGTGTTGCATTAATAATATTAAAATAATTATATACAGTTAGTTACCCATCTAATATCAAAATTGTTTTCCACTTTGTATTTTACTACAAAATTGCGAATTCAGGACGCCCGACATAGCAATACAATCTAAAGATAAAATAATTGGTCTTCACTGTGGTGTTTTGTCTCGAACGTAAAAAATTTCCGCTTTCTGTTAAACATATCTATATTACTGAGATTTGGGCTTTAAAAATTTGTAGACTTTAATCTGAAATAATTACCTAGAATCTGTTTTATGAAAATTCATACATGCTTCTGATTGACAATCAAAATACAGTATATATTTGAATGCAAACAAAAATAAAGAAGCGAATATCTGAACTAAAATTATTAATAAAAATAGTTCTTATGTAGAAAGAATTACATTAAAAAAACCGGTCAAGTGCAAGTTGAACTTGCACAATTAGTGTTCCGTACGTTGATTGTTTTTTTGAAATAAAAATTTTTGTTAGGGTGGTATAAAATGATCAGTGACTTCACAAAACACACCCCAAATGAGTTTTCAACAAAGTTTGTTTCCAATCTTTACTGAAAACTGGTGATCTTGAAATTTTTTTTTTTTTTTTATATACCAATTAAATTATTAAAGGTAATTCACTCGTGATAATTTTCGTTCAATCTATACCCCGTGGAGAATATTCCAGAATTTTTTCAAAATTTTTTGATCAGTACTTTTCGAGATAAGGTAGGGGACAGCGATTTTTTAAAAGTAATACGAAGAAAAGTGTGCGCAAGTATTACATTACATATATATTTTTTACTCGTGTTTTCACAGGCTTTCATTTGACACCACACTCGATGACCTAGTAAAAAAAAAATTTTTTCACTTCCGATTTTACCCCTCAAAACGAACCCCTTAAGTCAAAATTTATGTTACGGTGGTATAAAATGATCAGTGACTTTACAAAACACACCCCAAATGAGTTTTCAACAAAGTTTGTTTCCAATCTTTACTGAAATCTGATGACCTTGAAATTTTTGTTTTTTTTATATACCATATAAATTATTAAAGGTAATGCACGCGTGATAATTTTCGTTCAATCTACACCCCGTGAAGAATATTCCAGAATTTTTTTCGAAATTTTTTGATAAGTACTTTTCGAGATAAGGCCGGGACAGCGATTTTTCGCGAATTTTTAAAAATAATACAAAGAAAAGTGCGCGCAAGCATAATATTATATATATATTTTTTACTCGTGTTTTCACAAGCTTTCATTTGACACCACACTCGATGACCTAGTAAAAAAATTTTTTTTTCACTTCCGACTTCACCCCCCAAAACTAACCCCTTAAGTCAAAATTTAATTCTCAAAACTACATGGCTCTGATGAGACCATCAATTCCTATATTATTACCAAATTTCACCTTTCGATGTCAAATAGTTTCGGAGAAAATCGGGTGTGACAGACAGACAGACAGACAGACAGACAGACAGACAGACAGACAGAGACAGATAGACAGACAGACAGACAGACAGACACCGAAGTGATCTTATAAGTGTTCCGTACGGAACACTAAAAATAAGGTATTTATACCTTATTCGAGATTTAAATGGAATCTATTTAATACATTTATTAGAAAAACTGTGATATATATATATATATATATATATATATATACATATATATATATATATATATATATATATATATATATATATATATATATATATATATATATATATACATATATAGACATATATATATATATATATATATATATATATATATATATATATATTTATATATATATATATATATATATATATATATATATATATATATATATATATATATATATATATATATATATATATATATATATATATATATATATATATATATATATATATATATATATATATATATATATATATATATATATATATATATATATATATATATATATATATATATATATATATATATATATATATACATATATATATATATGTATATATATATACATATATATATATATATATATATATATATATATATATATATATATATATATATATATATATATATATATATATATATATATATATATATATATATATATGTATATATATATATATATATATATATATATATATATATATATATATATATATATATATATATATTAATGTTTTGTTTACTTAACCAAATGCAGCTTAATAACTCATCGTCGTAGCTTTAACTATTACCTCGTAGATAAATATCGGGAACTCCATGAATACAAGAAATAATTAAAATAATCCTGTGTTGATTTTTCGAGTCTTGGCAGCTTAGTTTTTACATAAACCTTGAATTTCTGTTTTTTTTTTTGTTTTCATATATATATATATATATATATATATATATATATATATATATATATATATGTATATGTATATATATATATATATATATATATATATATATATATATATATATATACATGTATATATGTATGTATATATATATATATATATATATATATATATATATATATATATATAAATCTTTTATTTTAACCTTAGGTATAAGTTCATTTAATAACACATTTGAGTTTTTTATTATTTTTTTTATTTGACGTTTCGCCCTAAATTTGCGGCTATTTCAAAAATTTCTTTAGTGTAATTTTCATTCCTGAAAGTAAAATTAAGAAATACAATCACAGTTTCAATTTACATACAAAATTTTGTCTTTTATATAAGAACAATTACTTTAAAATTAACAATAGCCATTGGTTTAAAATCAATTCACTAATTAGGACATTTTATACTATTCGTACCTCGAAAATAAGCGAACCAGATCAATACATTTCTGCCTAAGGCCAACAATGAGACTGGTAAGAATACATGTGTAAGTTGCGGAACGAAACTATTTTCTGTATGATTTTTTGTTTCTTGGCTTTTATGCTAATTTAGTTTTGAAAATATACTTTTATTATTTTTATTAATTTATCTTTTTTTATATAATTATTAGTTTTCAGTAATTGATAACTAATTAGGTAGGTTGTTGTAAATTAAACTTAAATCTTTAATATCTGTCTTGTGGTTCACTGAGTTTTTTTTTCTTTTCTTATTTCTATCATGTTCTTAATTACTGATTTATGGTAGTGGTGGTCTTTCTTTAAGACTTTACTTTCTTTTTTAATTTAATGTATGATTTGTTTCGTTTTCATGTTTGTTAAGTGCAGTTGTCGCATTTTTTGTGAATTTGTGGCCGTTCAATCTATTTTTTAGTAGTAGGCTAATCATACCTATGTATTTTTTTGAACAATGTTCACATGGGATAGAGTATATTACGTTAGAGTTTTTTGTTATGAGAGTTTTACTTTTCAGTTTAGTGAACTTGTAATAAAATTTGTGGTAAACAATTATATATTTATTTAGTGTGTGTTTTAGTTTTTCAGATAGGTCAAACCTATGATTAGACGTATTTTTGAGGTTTTGAGTGGTTTGAGTGGTAGTTTAGGTTTCAACCTAACCACGTTGGTTTAGTGTACCATTTTGTTAAGATTTTGTCATTCTCCTTTCCACGACCAAATGTCATGTCTAAAAAATTTATTTCTTCGTTCTTTTTTTTATATTGTTAATTAGATTTTGTAATAGAATTTGAACTCGTTCTTTTTTTTTTATATTGATTTAAATTAGTATTTTGGTAATAAATTTGAACCTTTGTGAATTTCATCGAATTTATCTCTGGGTGCTGCTATAATGCAATCGTCGAAAAAGCGTTTGAAAAATACAATAAATTTGGTTCTTCTATTATTCTTTCTTCTAAATATTCCATGGTCAGTTGTGAAATGGTAGAATATATAGGTGATCCCATAGCACAACCATCTAATTGTTTGTAGAAAGAGTCACTAAATTGAAAATAATTTGTTGTAAGACTTGTATTAACAGTTTCAATGAAACTTTCTTTTAATAAGGTGGTCTGTTCTTTGATAAGGTTCCATTTTTTGTTTAGAATTTTGATTACCAGATCGTTGGGAATATTTGTATAAAGCGATACGACGTCGAGGTATAGAAGGATATAATTCTGCGGTAGGCTTACGTTGTCAATAAGTTTTTTAAAAGTTAAGGAGTCTTTGACAAAAAAATCGTTTTTCCCCTTATATTGGAGATTGATATTTTGACAGATTGTAGAACGGAAATTGAATATATGAGACAATAGGCCTTAGTGGAATGTCTTGTATATGGATTTTAGGTAGTCCTTAGTTTTTGGAGAAATATCATTCTGCAATGTTAGGTCTTTAGCTAGTTTATCATCTATTTCTTTTTTGTTTAAAAATTTTTTTATAAAGGCATTATTTTTCTTTTCGCTGATGATGGTGAGATCACTATTTATTTTTTGTAGGTGTTAGTATCTGTTAATAGGTTGTTCATTTTTAGTCATAATCTGTCTTGTTCATTATAACTGTTTTGTTACTTTTTTCAGGTCTTAACACTACGATTTGGGTGTTTTCTTTAATGAATTTCTTAGTTCGAGACAATTTTTTTTTAATATCCCTTTGTAATTTATTAGTTTTTATATTTTTATGTCTGATTTTTTCGTGGTGATTTGTGATTTTAGCTCTTATTTTTTTTTTAATTTCGTCTGGTATGCGTCTTATTCTAGATCGATTAACGCAATATACTCGGTTATGGGTAAGTCTTTTTTTTGTTTAGATTTGTTGTCTTCAGAAAAATTAAAAAAGTTTCTATCATCAAACGGTTTCAAAATGAATGAGATCAATTAAATAATGAAAAAAACGCACGTACCGACTTTACAAACAATAGTCTGAAAAAATATACACTAAACAAATATACACAACGGTTTACCAAAAATCTTATAAAAAGATGAATTCCCAGTTCATGAAACGGATTAAACAAAAAATAGCTTCGTTCCGCAACCTACAAAGATATTTTCACCAGTATCACCGTTGGTCTTAGACCGAAATGTATTGGTCTGGTTCGTTTATTTTCGAGGTACGAATAATATAAAAAAAATATGGTAATTAGTGCACTGATTTTAAACCAACTGTTAATTTTAAAGTAATTGTTTTTATATAAAAGATAAATTTTCAAGTGTATATGTCGATATATTTGGTGACTTAAATTATTGTTGTAGCTGTAAATTGAAACTCTGATTGCATTTCTTAATTTTATTTTTAGAAACGAAAATTACATCAAAGAAATTTTTGAAAATGTCCAAAACTAATGGCGAAACGTCAAATAAAAAAAATAATAAAAAACTCAAATATGTTATGAAACGAACCTATATCTAAAAGATTAAAAGTAAAGATTTATATATATATATATATATATATATATATATATATATATATTATATATATATATATATATATATATATATATATATATATATATATATATATATATATATATATATATATATATATATATATATATATATATATATATATATATATATATATATATATATATATATATATATATATATATATATGTATATATATATATATATATATATATATATATATATATATATATATATATATATATATATATATATATATATATATATATATATATATATATATATATATGTATATATATATACAAGTATATATCTACACATATGTTCTCATTTTGTGACTCTGGTAGGTTATAAACTTCTGTCTCGGCAAGTCGCCCATGTAGATTGTAACTGAAAGAATGTCACGTGATCTCTTCCTACAATATTATGTTGGCCCAATTTAGCTCATAAAATTTGATAATAATTCATCATATTTTGAGCAGTAATTTATTTACAGAAATATTCAAACCTATAGAGCATAAAAATATTTCTTTGGTCCATTGTATAAGAGCCTTCCGCTTTTACCTTTTTTTAAATAAACTTATATGTTTCTAACCAACTTTAATAAATCAATGAATTTTTTTAATTGTTGATAAATACAAATGGTGACAATGAATTATAACAAAATTAATCACAGTTTACTAGTATTATACTCTAAGATTTTTTGAATACAAATGTTCATGTGAAAAGTTTCAGCAACTTCTAAATACTTTTGTTTTAAAATAGATAAGATTGTATCGTAAAGTTGAGTTTTAGAATAATTCAGTACCTAATATATTTGTTTCTCTTTTTACTCCTTAGGATTGCCAGCAGACATCGCTAAAAAGGCTTCAGAACAAAAAAATTTAGAGATTTCTATTAGCGGAGACCAACTAACAATAAGCCATGGAGATGGTCGTCCACCTCAAAAGTATACTTTAAATCAAGAAAATGAAGAAAAAAACTCCAGATGGAAAGACTTTCACGGTACGAAACATACTTCAGTTTTTTTTTTTTAATCTACCTCTATTCACCTGTGTGTCATAAAAACGTAGTCTCATCTAAATTAGTATTTCTCTAAAAATTTGTTCAAGGCAAAAAAAGCTCTTTATAATTTGTTACTTTAATTATTAATTAAGAACCCATTTGACCTTAGATATACATCTTTATTCTGACGACGGCAACATTTTGCTGAAACATTAATAAACTATGGCCACATATATACAGCAAAAAAACCTTTTGGTTTTCAGACTATATCATGTTTGTTAGAGACGGTATGTAGGAAGAAATAACTGTTTTCAATAATGACATTTTTTTCTAGTTACTAATAACTAAAAATTACCTATCACTTCAAATATAAAGATGCAGTGCTTGGATTCAGTCATTTTTTAATGTAAGGAAGTTTTTTAGTATTTATTGTAAAACTGTATATTTGCAAAAGAAGTATGTGGTAAATCATTTTATTAATTGTTTGTTATCTATTCTCGTATTTTTTTATAAATTTTAATCTGATAATATAATATAGAAGTTGTAAACCAGTGATGAGAGTATGAGGAACACAGCATTTAGTTTTACCTACAATATTTATTTAAGTACAAAACTGAGTGCCAGTGGGCACATATTTATTTTCGTTATTATCTATTTTTTAATTATTATTCTATTTTAGACAAAACCAACACTTAGTGGGGATGTTCTAACTATTTCATCCGGTTCAGAAGGATCAATAAGGAAACGGGTATATACACTAGTCGGATCTGAGCTAACTGTGGTAAGTTATTACTAAAAAATTATTAAATAAATAAATTTTAAAATATTTAGTTCAGTAATTTCGATTCTTTATTTGCATTTATTTACTCATTTTACTTACGAGTCATTAGATAAATAATCAAGAAAAGACTTTATCCCTTCTTGTATCTAGCCGAACATAGATTGATTATTCCCATGGTATAACACAATTGGGATACCTTTTATACCGAGGGAACCGTTGTCAGCGAGAGTACAATAAGATATTATAGATATATATATATATATATATATATATATATATATATATATATATATATATATATATATATATATATATATATATATATATATATATATATATATATATATATATATGCATATATATATATATATATATATATATATATATATATATATATATATATATATATATATATATATATATATATATATATATATATATATATATATATATATATATATATATATATATATATATATATATATATATATATATATATATATATATATATATATATATATATATATATATATATATATATATATATATATATATATATATATATATATATATATATATATATATATATATATATATATATATATATATATATATATATATATATATATATATATATATATATATATATATATATATATATATATATATGTGTATATATATAAATATATATTCTGTATCGATACACACTAAAGTCATAGTGATATAAGAATTATTCGAAACTGTTTTTGATATTTTTAAAACAGAAAAAATTGAATTTCGTGTGTTGATTAAACACTGTTTTTTGATGAGAAGAAATACCGTTCAAACAAAGCAATAAGTGTTACGCGGACCCTGCCCCTAGAAAATCACTCTGCTGGTATGCTGAATTTAAACGTTGTCGTACAGACACAAATGATGCTGAACGCTCTGGGCACCCAAATGAGGTGGTTACACCGGAAAACATCAAAAAAATCTACGAAATTGTTTTGGATGACCGTAAAGTGAAATTGCGTGAGATAGCTGACATGGTCATACTTTGCATGAACATTTGGGCACGAGAGCTCTGTTCGAAATGGCTACGACATTTGCCCACAGTGGATCAAAAACAACAACGGGTTGATGATTCTGAGCGCTGTTTGGACCTGTTTAAGCGCAATAAAAAGGATTTTTTCAGGCGATTTGTCACAGTGGATGTAACATGGATCCACCACTACACACCGGAATCAAATTGGCAGTTAGCTGAGTGGACAGCAGCCGCCCAAAGAGACCAAAGATACAACAGTCGGCCGGGAAGGTTTTGGCCTCTATGTTTTGGGATGCGCGTGGAGTAATTTTCATCGACTATGCTGAGAAAGAAATAACCATCAATAGCGAATATTAAAAAAATTATTGGTGGGTTTGAAGGCAAAAATCGCAAAGAAACGTCCCCAAATGAACAAGAAAAATTGCATGAATTGAAGTTCAAAGTGGTTTCTCGTCCCCCGTATTCTCCAGATTTGGCCCCCAGCAACTATTATCTATTCGCAGACTTCAAAGAGGGATAGAGATTTGGCTCCAGTGAAGAAGTTATTGCCGAAACTGAGGTCTATTATGATGGCAAAGAAAAATCCTTCTACAAGAAAATTATAGAAATATTGGAAAAGCGTTTTAAGCATACTATGTTGATGAATAAAATCGAATTTTGCAAAAAAAAAAATGGGTTTTAAGTAGTTAGACCCAAAACTTTTCAGCCTTCGTGTTAGTATCACCAAATAACCTATAGTTTTGTAAATTTGTCACCTAAAATATTACCGTTTATACATACATGCATAGAAAAATAAAATATGTCACTGTTTGGTAGAAAGTTGTTATTTCAGTAAAGAACAGGATTAATAATGATATAAGATTATTTTCATATAGTAACGAAATGTTAAAAGATGATAAGAAAACGACAAAGTGTTTAATGGTCAAAATAGTAGTGAACGATGGAGGCCCAAATATAGTATTTATTGACACGTCCTCCCAGCATTTTTGTACCCGCCAGATATATTTTGCTTTCTATAATATGGCAGAAAATTTTGTTTTTGAAAGCATTTTGTTTTTGTAACCGTAAATAAATTTAAAAATTTAGTTAAAAACTTAAAGGTTTGTGGAGAGAGAATCAGTATTTTTTAGTTCGATTAATAATTAGTTTAACGTAAATGGTTTTGTAGAAACTGGACTGCTACAGATGTCTGTAAGTGTGAGGTTATGATTTTTAGGTAACAAATTCATAAAAATTTCCTTTATATATATATATATATATATATATATATATATATATATATATATATATATACGTATATATATATATATATATATATATATATATATATATATATATATATATATATATATATATATATATATGTTTATTTATTTTTATCTTTTTTTTCTGTCCTATAATTTTTCGTCAACAACAGTCTAACAGCATGTTGGATGTTATGAAGCACTTGCTTTGGTAGCCGATATTGTCATTCCAGAGATCCAAAGATTTTCCCTGTTTTATTAAATTTGTAAAATAACTTACGAAGGGAGTCCTCGTTCTCAGGCATCACCTTAGCGTCGTCGGCATAATAAGTTTTATTTTCTTATATTCTCCGAGTTTACAGTTTATTTGGCTATAATATAATTTCTCGATTAAATATTTTCTGTGGTTTTGATGATGCATTTAGTCATTAGTCGAATAATAGACATTAAATAGTTGAGAAACTATTTCATTTTAGTGTAGATAAACGATTAATTAAATAATAATTGTTTGTTCATATTTTATTTCAGGTTTCAAGTTATTCAAAATCAGGAGTACCCGATGGAAAGAGAATTTACAAGAAGCTTTAATTTTTTTATAAATGTTATTTTGTTACTAAATAAATAATTTTAGAGTGTTCCTTGTATAGTTTTTCTTTTAAATCTACTAACGTCGAAAATCAGTTGAATTGTGTGTATTGAAACGTAATAAAAGTATGCATAAAATTTCTTGTCCAATCTAAAAACTAATGAAAAAATAATCGCTGTATTCTGACATACGAAAGTGGATTGCAAAACCTTGTACAAAACAAGAAATTTTTTTTTTTCGAGAAATAAAAAATTTATTTCTTGGCATAATCTCCATTGAGTTCAATACATTTGGTCCAGCGAACTTCCAATTTTTTATTCCCTCAGAAAAAAAAAAATGTTTCGAGCTGTGCATAATACTCGTTTAAGGCACAGAGAACTTTTTTATTCGGCGAGAATTTCTTCCCAAAGTCAATTTTTGAGATTAGGCAACAAAACACAGTCATTTGGAACCAAATCTGGGGAATAGGGTCAGTCACTTTTCCTATAGTTAATAGTTAATCAAAATGATATAACGTGAGCCCAAAAAACTGTTTTCGCTTTTTTCGGTGCCCTTTCACCTACGTCAACCTATTGTTTTGACTACTGCTTTATCTCTAAGGTGAAATAGTGAATCCACGTTTAGTCTACAGTTACAAAACGATACCAGAGATCCTTTGGATTATGCTGCAATTTTTCCAAATACAATTTTAAAATGTCCATCCTCGTACATTTTTGATCTGTAGGCAACAAATATGGCATCCATTGAACACTCCATTTTTAGAACTTCATGCAGGATATTATGCACCCGTTTATATAAGAGGCTTACCATCTCAGCAATCTTATGCAGCTTAATACGACTATCGTCCATCACGATACCATGAATTTTATCGAACATTTCTTCAGATTAACCCTCAATTGGGCGTCCTGATCGTACAGCATCTGCAGTGATCGTACAACTACGTTTAAATTCATTTATCTAGTAATAAATAGTCTTGAGTGCTGATGCAGAGTCCTTCAGTTCAGTTTCTACCTGAGCCGCCGTCCACTATTTTAAATAAAAAATTTTTTAATGCACGATAATCGGCTTTATCCATTTTTATGAAACGTGTAACACCGATTACGTTAGCTGGCCCCCCCTTATCTGACCAAAAAATTTTGAAAAAATTCTGGAATATTCTCCACACGGTGTAAATTAAACGAAAATTATCACGAAAGCATTACCTCAGAATAACCCTTAATTGGGAGTTCTGACCGTATAGCATCTGCAGTGCTCGTACAACTATGTTTAAATTCATTTCTCTAGTAATAAATAGTCTTGAGCGCTGGTGCAGAGTCCTTCAATTCTGTTTCTGTCTGAGCCGCCGTCCACTATTTTAAATATAAATGTTTTTCATGTACGATAATCCGCTTTATCTATTTATGTGAAACGTGCAACACCGGTTACGTTAGCTGCCAACAAACAATTGGACATTACATCTGTTTGACATTTTGAACAGAACCGTTACAAGGATCACGCTACCAACAATTGTGCTGTTAACAAAATTTCCCGTCATTTCGTAGAAGTTTACTTATACCAATCCACTCGCGTATGCACGTGCATGAAACGTAGATATCCAAATAATGAACCAGCCTTAAAATTAAGAGACTTTAACAAGCATTTTATTCCTATTAGGAATGGTAATATTATCTTCAGGATAATTACTTCACAGAATTAGTCGAGAAAAATTCTCAGTCCAAAGAACAAATACACTCCTATAATACGTCAAATACTACAGCTTGATGAAAGTATAAAGCTCCCCTAAGAATGATACTTACCATCCTGTATGGTGACTGGGTGATACTAACTACGGAGATTGAAAGCTGTTTGAAACATTACAGCATCATTCCCGCAGTTATCATGCACAATGTTGATAGATATTAAAAAACTAGTTCTTTTGAAAAACAAACACAAATTCGATTGCATCGTTAGTTAATTTAAAAGAATAAAAAGATTCTAAATATGTACTGAGTACGCACATCAGTCTTTTTCTTTATTTTCTTTAAATTCTTAGATTTCTTTTCAACTTCAAAATAATTTCCGATACCTTTACTCAACCAGTATACTAATCTCTATGAGCAAATACTTCTTTATATAATATTGTTAGTGTTCCGTACGGAACACTTATAAGATCACTTCGGTGTCTGTCTGTCTGTCTGTCCGTCTGTCTGTCACACCCGATTTTCTCCGAAACTATTTGACATAGAAAGTTCAAATTTGGTACCAATATAGGAATTGATGGCCTTATTAGAGCCGTGTAGTTTTGAAAGTTAAATTTTGACTTAAGGGGTTAGTTTTGGGGGGTGAAATCGGAAGTGAAGAAAAAAACACGAGTAAAAAATATGTATCTCATGTAGTACTTGCGCGCCCTTTTCTTTTTATTAGTTTTAAAAAATCGCGAAAAATCGCTGTCCCCCCGCCTTATCTCGAAAAGTACTTATCAAAAAATTTTGAAAAAATTCTGGAATATTCTCCACGGGGTGTAGATCTTACAAATATCTCCAGTTTGATCAAATTCTTCAAAGAAACACAATTATTTTCTAAGATTTAAACATCCCACTTATGGCGCCAAATGATCCTTGATATCGACGTGCCAAACTAAAATAATCAATCAGTCAATCTCCAAGGGGTGTAGATTGAACGAAAATTACCTTTAATAAAAAACAAAAATTTCAAGGTCATCAGTTTTCATTAAAGATTGGAAACAAACTTTGTTGAAAAGTCATTTGTGGTGTGTTTTGTGAAGTCACTAATCATTTTATACCTCCGTAACAATTTTTTTTTATTTTAAAAGCAATCAACGTACGAAACACTAATTATGCAAGTTCAACTTGCACTTGATCAGTTATTTTTTTTTAGCTTACCACGTCGTTTTTTGAGTGATTAATTATTTTCCTGTTTTTGGTTATTTATATTTGCCAGAAGCATACCCACTTATTACAAACTATTGTAAGTTGCATCCATTTAATAGCCCAATTGATAGTTTATACTGGAAACGATGATTTCCGACACCCGCCATATTTAATTCTTGATCTACTTTATATATATAACAAGTGTCACTAAATGGATCATGACGAATTATTCAAGTACTCAATAAAATCAATTCAGTAGTTTTGACTCCATCAGAAATTCAATATGAATATATATATATATATATATATATATATATATATATATATATATATATATATATGTATATATATATATATATATATATATATATATATATATATATATATATATATATATATGTATCTTGGTTATTTTATATTTTCCGTACATTATTGAACGACATATATTTATATACATAATACACGACATATATATATTTATATATATATATATATATATATATATATATATATATATATATATATATATATATATATATGTATATATATATATATATATATATATATATATATATATATATATATATATATATATATATATATATATATATATATATATATATGTATCTTGGTTATTTTATATTTTCCGTACATTATTGAACGACATATATTTTTCTTTACTAAACGTCAAAGTCAAATATTCCTTTATTATTCATAAATCAGTACAATAATAGGCTTACTTACTAAGTGTATGACAAATACAATATACAATTACCTGCATATTCATTTATTGCTTTTAGCCTTTCGGCAGGCTCGATGTTTGGCCATTTTTTTTAAATGTTTATTCTATTTCTCTAATCATTTATGAACGTATCTTTAATGATTTGTATATACGAGTATAGGTTTATTTGAAAAAGAGTACGTTAATTTTTTATTCGTTTTTTGGTGATATTTTATTTATTTGTTTTTACTGGGGAAAATATACAAAAAAAAACCTAGTTTGATTTTGTTAGGTACTAGGCCTAGTCAATTGATTTGGCTTTATTATTAGTTAATCTATAGTATAATCTCTTACAGTCTATCGTTCGCATTCATTCCTTTCTCTTTCTCTCTCATTTCTATGTACAACCAGTCACTCATTTTGTTGTTTCCATTATTTACAATGATATATTATAATGCTATAGACATTTTGTACTTACATTATTACTTATTTTATTTTATAGTTTATTTATTTGTTTTTATGTTTTTGTTCCTCTTTCTCACATTTGGTCAATGTGGTTCCATGTTTGGCTGACTGGCCTAAGCCAAGTCAATACAAACGCTCTTACCATTGTGTATTAAGAAATGACCTGACAATGTTACATGATTTCAAAATAACTGACTTTTGAATGTGTTTGTGTATGTTTGTGTTGAGTCCTAATTGTACTAAGTGTGGGGTGAATGTTGTTGGTGTAGGGCCTGTGGCTGATATGACGAGGGGAACAGTTGGTGATGGTGTAGTAACAACGCCTCACTGTTCTGTTCATTTCATTACTTTAACCGCTATCTTGGTTTGCCAGCCTTCGTAGTTGCATGTAGTCCTTGCAAAAAATACGTGGCTTGGTTTGACTTTGGTGGTTGTGTTTATCCCGTATCTGTGTCGGTCGTGTGGCGGTTGTTATTTAATTTAGAATATGTTTAACATTTAACAATTTATTAACAATTTTCAAGAGATTATGTTTAAACTCAACCCTAATTGTACCTAGATGAATTGTTCAATTTATATGATTGTTTCTGACCACTAATTGGTCTTATTTAGATGTTTATATTTGTATTTACATGTATTGGAATTCTCCACGCCGTCTGTCTCGGGATGTTGGAGTGCTTCGGCACACGACAGGCGAACTGTGACATTCCTGTACATATACACATTTTTTTTGGTATGCATTTGTAAATTAGTTAAATTTGTTTATGTGTTGCAATTATGTACCCTCGAAATAAATTGGTAATCTGTGGTACATTGGTTTATGTCTGGGAATGTCTAGTTACATAGTTTGTATAATAATATGAGTAAGGGTGAATATTTGAGTATTAAATTTATAAAATTTGTTCGATATGATGATGAGATATGTCTTCTATATGTTGTCTTATGGTTTGCATGTTAGTTATTTAATGTAGTTTGTTGATTCTTATGTAACATCCAGTTGATCTTTCGCATCTTCTATTTTGTGTGCAATGCACTCGTTTCGTTTGTATGTCAGATATGCTACACCATACATGTGCGGTATACATTAGTACTTGTCTTATTATTTGTTTATAGATCTCAAAATTATTTCTTGGATCAATGTTTCTTCTTCACTAAATTCATCCAGATTTTTAAAATCCTCTTAGAGTCCCTTTATTTTATACCCAATTTCATAGGACTTTAAAATTTCGTGGAACCTGACTAGCTATAATAGATTTTCAAAGTAAGTATTTATTGTGACATCATAACGAAGTTCTGATACATGGTTGTCCTGTGTAGTAGCAGAAAATTACAAGCTTTTTGTAAATTATATTAATAGAGGGTTTATTTCTAATGTTCCGTAAGGAACACTTATAAGATCACTTCGTTATCTGTTCGTCCGTCTGTCCGTCTGTTACACCCGATTTTTTCTGAAACTATTGGAAATAGAAAGATGAAATTTGGGACTAATATAGGAATTGATGGCCCCCTAAGAGCCGTGTAATTTTGACCTAAGACGTTAGATTTGGGGTGTAAAATCAAAAGTAAAAAAAAATAACAGGTCATCGAGTGGGGTGTCAAATGAGAGCTTGTAAAAACACAAGTTTAAAAATATATATGATGTAATACTTGCGCACATTTTTCTTAGTATTATTTTTTAAAAAATTGCAAAAAATCGCTTTCCCCTCTTACCTCGAAAAATACTGACCAAAAAATTTTCAAAAAATTCTGGAATATTCTCCACACGGTGGAGATTAAATGAATTATCACGAGTGCATTAGCTGTGATAATTTATCTGGAATATAAAAAAAAATTCAAGGTCGTCAGTTTCAAACAAAACTTTGTTCACAGCTCATTTAGAGCAACAAAATTATTATTTTAAAAGCAATCACCGTACGAGACACTAATTGCGTAAGTCCGACTTGCACCTGGCCTATTTTTTTAAATTATTAGGAACAGCTTTGTTAACGTTTACTATATAACAATAATTTACACCTAGTAAAAAGTTTTAAAAAATAAAACTCTAGTTCTAATAAGTAGGCACTGGAAAGTCTTTTCTGTACTACAAAGTTATGAAAATAGTTTTTAAACTTACATAATGACTGTATTTTGGTTCATATTTGAAACACGTTTAAAATTTGTTTTTATTGCAAGGAACACTAATTTTAAGAGAAAATATTCCCTGTAAAAAAATTTCTTTGAATAAGGACTGTAATAAATTGTAAATATATAATATTATTTAACGGTCAACTTATACCTCACATTATACGTGGAGAAAAATTCAGAACTCAGTTTTCTGTTTATTTATTTCTTTGCTGTTGTTCAATATATTCTTAACAAATATGTGCAAATAATGAAAAAGTGTGTTATCAGTAAATTATAAATTATGCTCTTGCATTAGGGCATTGTCGTTCGATCATGCAAAAATGGAAATAACTTATTTTAGAATTTGTGGGCCAATCTGTAGCTTTATGACACATTGAAATAATCATATATGTAATATTTATTTGGAAAAAATTTTATTAATCTGAAATTTCACTTGTTTCTCGGAAATCCGTCGTAATATTGATCCATCCATCATCTGTTTCAAGACTATTAACCTTAGAATTATTAGATGATTACAAACAAACGTATACACTTTATATTTGTTGCACATCTACTCTCCTAAGACATGTAACACTGTAACAGAAATTTTTAAGTTAGTTAACGTAAAAATTCACAATGAAATTTGTCTCGATGATACAAATCTTGGCTGTAAGTGTTTCAGCAACCACAAATGTAAAGAAAGAAATAGTTCTTTGTGAACAGATATATTTACTTTAAAATGAAAACACTGGATTTAAAAAAGAAAAAATCAAGAGATTAAATTATCCGAATATTCTTCTGGTACACGCTTATTTCCAACTGCAACATTTAAATATCTAAATCATGCCATATCATTAACAATTCCACTACCTAAAAAACAATTTTTATAAAATTTAGCTAGTGATAGTGCACCTTTTTTAACAATTGCCTATATACGTAGTTTGTTACTAAGTGAATGTTTTAACGAAAAATCATTTAAGATATCAACAAAGTGATAAGTATAATTAAAACTACTGCGCAGAGAATTTTGTTTACCTCAAATTTTTATTTAACGTTTCATTGATAAATGATTAGATTTACCCATATAAGAAAACAAAATATTTATAGTTAGACGTTGTTGAAAGATTTACTTTTTAAAGTTAATAATAATTGTTTAATACCTTGAAAATGGCATTATTTGGAAAATATGAACTTGTTAAAAACGAAGGTTACTTAGAACATATGATTGCAGCTGGTAAGTACATCCAAGGTGTTACAGGCCTCTTTCCTAAACATGTTTATACAAATTAATTTAACAAAATTAAAACTAAATAAACACGAAGTAGATCCATTTTGTTCACCCATTTCATTTTGATCTTAAATAATTTTTAGCGTTTATGTCATAAAAAAAAAATAAATTTGTTCAAGATAGTTTTTAACGATGGTTATATAATATTAGAATATAGAATTAATTCTTACCAATAATTTCAGTAAAAATATTAAAAAATATTAAATAAAAAATAAAAGAAAAGAAAGGTCATTGGGATCTAGAAAACCCTGCAAACTTAGCAGAGTTGTTTGGTAACCGTAGGCTTTGTAGAATGCCTTTCTGTTTTGACAAATTTTAAACATTTTGTTTTTTGCTTTGCAGAACTAATTCTTAAAATGTCAAATAACAAAATTAAATGAACTCTCTTTAATCGAATGTGCTGTAAGTGCTGTAAGTCTGTAAAACAGAACAAAAAAATACAATCTTGTTAAATTTAGATTTTATATGCGATAGCACTATAACATTTTTGGTTTTAGATTAAGTTTTGTAGATTTTTTGTTTCGCTTTCTATTGTTCATACTAGTTAAGATAATAAGACAATACGAATAAAATATGGACAGGTTGGCCAAATTAATCTAGAAGTGAATGCAAGCCTTTAGTGATATATTTGGGACTTGACTTTGGCCCAACTTCACCGCGATGAATGTCATTAAAATTATTGTAGACTAAATTACAAACATATCCTTTTCTGTCTGAGGCACTAAAAAGGTTTAACTCTCAAACTGGTTTAATTTGACAATTAGGAGCTTGAATTCGCAAAAGCATCAACTGAATTTCTGTGACTGAATATTGTTTTAGGTTTCAAAAAATTGCTATATTTGTTTCAAGATCTGAAATATCGATTTTTACAAATTTTTTTTTATAAAACCATCATATTTACAATACAAAATATTACATTGCCAAAAAACAAGAGTCAACTGGATAGGTAAAAGTTTTAGATTCCATTGCAACTAGCCTGGTTGTAACATTAGATCCTTTTAGTGAATCTGACTCTTTTTTTCCCACAATATTAGGTAGGATACTCCAGTATCCATCTCTTCTTGGCGAAAATTTATATAAAATAGTTAACAACTCCAGTTTATGTGTGTTTTATGATGCCATCGTTTAACCCTCTTCTGCTCTTACTGCATTTCTTAACAAACCAACTTACCTAATATTTCAAGTATCATAGTTCAGACGCAAAATACACTAAACTTGTTTTATAGATACAGTAACTTTAACACAGAACATAGAATTCGATATAGAAATAACATTCATCATCTTGACATAAAAAATCAAAATAATTTAGAAGAGAAACACAAATATATCTATCTTTAAAATAGACTTGTCAAACAATTAATAAAATTATGCAGTCTCTAAGCTATATTACTTTCAGGAGTAACTTTACAAAGTATCTGTGCAACGTTGGATTGGAGGAATGATTAAATCTTAATCAGGATCCCACTTATTTGTATCAACTAGTATGTTGTTGATTTTCTATCAGCGGTATTATTATTATTATTATTTGTTTATTATATGTATTACATTATTTTAAATCAAAATAAGATATTTCAAACCTTGTACATATATAACACTTAATGCAGAAATGAAACTTATGTGTTTGACCAATCTAGCTTTAGAAGAGGGATCGGAGTCCATAAATATTTTAAATTTTCTACAGTATTATGAAAATTTTTCCTGCTTTTTAATTAAGATAATAATTAAAATAGTAATAATTGTTTATAGTTCAAATTTATTAAACGGAAATGGGAGAGGTTGGAGGAATCTCTTCTTACATATTGTGCTTTTCAGGGTGCTGGAAGTCGCAAATTAACTGGTTAAAGGAGTGGTAAGAAAGTTTCGTTGGTTGTCCGTCTATCATGTATACTTTTTATTGTTCTTATTAAGAGGAAGTCGCAAATAGGGATTACTATATATATACATATATATATATATATATATATATATATATATATATATATATATATATATATATATATATATATATATATATATATATATATATATATATATATATATATATATATATATATATATATATATATATATATAAAGAAGTGGAGAATTAAATAAGTGGTTAAATATATATTGTCTTATACACTCTTTTTTGAGTCAAAAAATCTGAAAATTGTGTTCGTCTTTTATTATTTCCAGCTATTAACATTGACAAATATAAAGGGATAAAATTGTGGAGAGATAAGTTTAAAGGGATTATTATGTATATATCGTGATATAAGACCTCCTCGAGGTTCTTGGAATTAGAGAAACATTTTTTTTTCAGGTGCTTAGGGCTAATCATTTTAAAGGTTAAAAATAAATTATTTAATTGATTTGATATTACACATTTTTTTTCGGTTGGATTCGAAGAATATGAAAATTCTGTTATTTTGCCTTATTTTCAATTTTAGCATAAGTAGTATGTAGAGAAGATCAAGATGTGATAACGAGTGACCTTAAAAAACTAGTAAGGTTATTCGACTTTTTACTTATTTTTAGTTAGAAGAGCTAATTTTGAATGAGCGAATAAATTCGCTCATATAAAAGATTCTAATATTTTGGAATTGGCGTTTAACCACTTCTTAATTCCTTCTTTAAAATATTTCCGCTTTTAAAGTAGTGTGGGAGACGCATATTTCATATTTATTTTACAACTATTTGCAATGGAAGTACTGAGTAAAAATCTTTAATAATTTTTGTCGTAAGCCGGTAATAAATTTAATTAGAAACATTCTGACATTTTCTAAAATACTTCACGTCAACCTTTATTTAATATGCAAGGAAAGATAATAATACTTTAGGAAGTTACTTCAACCTAAATGTTAGCGTACATGTTTCTACAACTTTGAAATGTTTCTGTTTTAATATAAATCAAGTTACACACAGTTAACTGTGTGTTGGCATATATCTTTTCTTTTAAACGTTTTTTATTAATCCTTAGGGTTTCCAGAAGACTTTGTTAAAAAGTCTTTAGACAGCAAAAATTTGGAAATTTCTAGTAATGGAGACCAAGTCACAATTAGTCGTGGAGGCGGACGATCGTCACCATCCTATACTTTAAATCAAGAAAATGAAGAAAAAAGGCCCGATGGAAAGATTTTCTCTGTACGAAACCTGCTATAGTACTTTGATAAGTTTATTTAATGTAACACAACTATTCTACTTTACCAACCTGATGCCTAATCATATAAATTTTTCAGTTTCTTTCATTAACCACTACGTATCAAAACTAATCATAAATTGTTAAAGGCGAGCATAAGGTATAATGAGAGTATGTAACAGAAAATTAAGGAGAGTCACGCCTAAAAGTAATTGTTTATTTTTTATTTTAGACAAGACCAACACTAAATGGTAATGTCCTAACTGTGGTAACCAGTGTGAAAGAAGCAAATTGGAAAAGAGTATATACTTTAGTAGGATCTGAGCTTACTGTGGTAAGTTATAATTTGACATGAGCAAAGAATGAAAATTTAGAGGGACAAAGTTCTTTTGTTTCTCTTTTTTAATTTTGATGAACAGAATTGGTTATTCTGTTGCTACTATAGTATAATCCAAATGTACAGTAATGACAGAATATTTGTCACATCTTCTCTCGAAGGTATTGTTTTCAGCGGAAAAGTAATCGTTTTATGTTGATCCTATTCACGTGTTAAAAGAAAAAGCTCGGAAGTAGAAGATATGAGAAATCGGGTTTTTGGTTTCTGTAATATCTGACATATTTCGGCATAATAAGAGAATAGAAAAATGTCCGTGTTTACACATGTCATTTTCCATGCAACATTATATGAACAAACTTCAAGAACAACCTTGGGTCCTATACTATCTCCGGTAGTGGAAAATGTTTTCATTAAAATTTTTGAAGGAAGTGTCTTAACTGCAGCTCCTCTAAAATGAACATTTTGGTACAGATGTATTGACGACACATTTGTCATTTGGCCATATGGTGAAGAAAATCTAAATAATTTTTTCATCTGAATCAACTTGCATGTTGTATCCTGAACTAACCTACATTTTTCAATGGTTACTAAACTACATGGTACCTCTCTTATTTTAGATATATCAGTACAAAGGTAAAGCAAAGTATCTTGAGAAATTCCGTTTGCAGAAAGCAAACTCATATCAATCTAAATGCCTATTCACACCAATATCCTTCTCAAAAACTGTTATCAAATTACTAACATTTAGTGCTTTATAAATATGTTTAACCAGAAACAGTTCTCCTAACCAGTGCTCTGCAATTGATACTGCACCTATAATAATAATAATAAGCATTTATTTTCTGGACATTTACAAGACAATTTGACAATAGGTGAAAAAAAGTATCAGATCTAATTAAATTATAATAATAATATATTACAAAATTGGGCACTCATTGCCGAGAAACTTGCAGACTTGTGACCGCGAATTTCAACATATTGAGATCTACCGGTCAGATAGGAAGCTAAAAAAAAACTGACCAAGTTGTTATCAAATCCCATAGCATCAATTTTTGCTAGGAATAACGCCATGATCCACCCTGTCAAAGGTCTTCGAAAAGTCCGTATAGAGCGTATCAAGCTGCTGGCGCCTATCTAATACCTTACTTACGTATTGGGTGAAATATGTTAGGTTAGTAAGAGTGCTTCGTTTCCAAATGAAGCTATGTTGATTGGATGTATTCAGTTGGGCTGCCTGGGTACTGACCTGCTCGTACACTGCCGTCTCAAAGACGTTCGCCAAGGCAGACAAGATTGATATTGGCCTGTAATTTGAAATTTCGGTGGAATTGTCATTTTTAAAGACAGGTAGGGATTCATTCCTTCCAAATGTTTGTAAAAGTATTAGTTTTAAGAGACAGGTTAAAGATAAAAGCGATCGGTTCCAAGAGGGCAGAAATACAATCCCTCACTAAAAAGCATGATATTTTATCAGGACCTTGAGTAGTTTTAATTTTTAGTATTTTTGAAGCTTTCAAGCTCTCGTCACATTGAGACTTATGAATGTACTGGTATTTGGTAGAAGAGTGTCAGGATCTTGAATGGACGGACCAGTATAAACACTACTAAAAAGTTAGCAAACGAGTTTACAATATCCTGTGGGTCTGAATACTGGGTCGCCCCATCCCAGATGATTTCAAGGATTAAAAAAGAGAATTTCCGTGGTTTCATAAACGCCCAGAAGGCCTTAGGCTCATTAGTTATGGAACTTTCAGCTTTTGTAATGTAATCATCATACGCTGTGTCAATCATAGTTTTCACTCGAGCACGCAATCCATTGAACTATTTTTTTGGAGTAGGGGATTTCGGTCTTTTGTGCTGCTTTTTTTAAACACACTGTGCTTCCTCTTAATCGCCCTAATTATGTCCGATGTATACCATACTGGGAAATCTTTCTTGTGAATCACAGATTTTGGTACATAGGAATCAAGCACATTATATAGTGAATGGTATAACATTCTACATTCCTGATTCACATCATCTAAGCCATTTAAATTAAACCAGTCAATGTGTAGAAATGCCTGATAGAGAAGGGGAAAATTAGCCTTTCGAACATTGTAGCTAGATCCTTTTGTATTACTAGAGATTGCACGTCGCTCCGTATCCCTAAAGAAAATCTCAACATCAAGAGTAGGGTGGTGTAGATCCTCTGCAACAAGAGGAAAGAGATCCTTAGAAACCGAGCAGTGAAGATTGGAAAGCACAAGATCTAGTATTCGGGTGCTAAAGTCGGGAACGCCATTGTATTAGTTTAAAAAAAAAACAGGTTACAGACGTTTCATAGGCATTCAACTTTGGGGTCGTTTAGAGAGGAGGAGAATGGGAGTAGATTGAAATCACCCACGATGAGAACATTAGCACTACAGAGGAAACAAAGAGACCCAAGATGTTCGGCAAGTCAGACATTAGGTGGTATGTATATAAGAAAAACATAAAACGTTACCTAATGAAAGTACAGCTTACAACCAACTATCTCTATCTTAGAAATATTGTGATTAATACTATTTAGGTGTAGTGGAACAGCCTTGATCTCTCTCCTCACAGCTAGAAGTACTTCCCCACCACGAGAAATACCCATTCCCGCAAAGTCTCGATAACGTCGGATACTGAGTATCTGCCATCAAAGATTTCACTAGATGACACACTGTCGCTTAACCACGTTTCACTCATCGCGATTATGTCTTTTTCTGAGTTGCATACAGATTTATAGAGTACGACGGTATAATAATATCAATCAATCGTTTAGGCAAGATAGTAACATAGATCCATCAGTCGATGGTACAGTGTTACCTAACATACACGGTACTATAGACAAAATAGCTCAATTATTTGAAAGATTCAACATTCGTACCATCTTCAACAAACTAAAAGTGACTATAAAAATCCCAGTTCTTATAGAATGGTGGATGTAGCCTAATCTGAAGGATCAATATCAACCAGAGTTAAGGAACATGAAAGATGTATCAAAAAGAAAGAAACTAGAGATGAACATTAATGAATACTCTTTAGGTCCGACCGTCAATGTGAAAGAATTAAAGTTTTTAGTACCCTCTCTAATTTCTATAAAGGAAAAGATTCCTGAACATATCTAGTACAATCATATGCGAAGCATCGGAAAGTTACTATAAATCAACACGGGCTAATCCCAAAATCCTCGATTTCTTATCTAACCAAAAGCGTGAAAGCTTCCGTTATTGGTAAAAGAGTTATTAATATAATGGTTATCTAGCCAGTAATCTAAATTTTATGATGCCATCGACCTCCATTCAATCTAAAAGCTTTTATAAGCAAACATTTGTTTCTTGGTATTTTTTAACGAATAACTAACCGAAGCAGGAGGGAATTTTTTTCCTATTTTTGGAAGTAGAATCTTTTTATGACGAAACAGAAATTATATGTATTGATTTATTTCTACATAGAATATCGTATAAATCGGAAAAAAATGCGTTGATGTCAGATATGTGGGTAAAGCGTTATAGAATTTTAGAAAAAATGTAGTAAGAATGTATGTGTATATGAATGTTTATATAAAAAAACTTGTATTACAGCTAGAACTCTATGAAAAATAAAGAGGTGTTACATATTGTTTAAAAATAGAATATTCTAGAATTTCTCTCTAAGAAATGTTCTAGAAGCTTTATTAACATTATAAAAATATTCTTCCTTGACTGGTTTTCACATTTACTGTTTGTTGCCCTAAGCTTTTATCTAAATTAACAAAAGTAGGTTCTAGAACATCGTATACGTTTATTTACATTGCCTACTTATTCATTTCTCAGAACGTCTGAAACCGCTTAGATTATTGCATTATTTAATTTTTAATTATTACCAACCAAATACTAAGTTTTGGTTTCCACAATTATTTTCTTTCAGATTTCAACCCATTCAAAACCGGATGTACCTGATGGAAAAAGAATTTACAAGAAACTTTAATTTTCTTTTTATAAATATTATTTTACTAGAAAATAAATTATTTTATATATTTTTCTATTCATTTTTTTTTCTGTTTGAGCTTCCCATATAATGTAGAAACATAGTTGCTCTCAAGCATCTGAAATTCCGAAAAGTTGCACAATTCTTATCTAAACTAGTGACTAGAAATTTTGAAAATACCGCAAAATTCCAGCACAGACAGTGTTTAAAAAAAGTTTGCATGTGAGAAAATTAATACCGTATTTTTTACGTTTTATGAAATAAGACATTCAGTAAA
>CM032446.1:164860222-164899766 GCA_019049505.1 Pachyrhynchus sulphureomaculatus
AGAAAATTTATTTTAAATGAAACCTATCATATGAAACCACGGTTTTTAACATTTCAGATTGATTTTGTACATTCATTCCTTCTGACTGTCTTATTTATCAATTTTCTAGGATATTGATATAAGTGTTTTTTTATTTACTTCAACGGTTTGCTGTTAGATGCATAGAAAAAATTAAAAAATTTATACTATTTTGCACCAGAACTTAAAGCAAATTAATTTAAAAAATAAAGGCGTTAAAGGAAATATTGTTATATTGTATTTAATAAAAAAAATGAAAATATTTTTATTTCATACCTGGAAAGTTTGGCCGTCGGGTGCTTTTTCTTCAGTTTCTTGATTTAATGTATATGTTGACGGTGTACGACCATCTCCACGACTAATTGTTACTTTGTCGCCAGTAATAGAAATTTCCAAATTGTTTTGTTCTAAGGATTTTTTAGCAAATCTTCTGGAACCCCTAAGAATTAACAAAAAGAAGAAAAACATATTAAACTTTATAAACATTTTAACTCTCATTGCGTGGTAGTATCGTAAAGCAGGCTTATTTAAAATTTGTAGAAACTCCTTATAATAATATTTTTGTTCAAAAAATTTAACCTATGATATTATAGGAAATGTCAGGACAGTATGTAGTGGACTTATTAACAACTTACAAAAAAAAATCGGTAAAGCGAATTTACCTAGCATTTTCCTTGCAAACAGAGTTCTACTAGATAAGTACTGAATTTGATTTTCTCAAGTAGAGGATTTCCATAATATAAATAAAATTACACAACATAGTGACACCTACCTCTTTCACCCTCTCATTGAAACGATATCGCTTAAAACTATACATAACATTCCTGTTTCAAATATTATAATATAAACTCGTTCGAGTATTACGATGCTATCAGACGGCGCAGATACAGAGACGTATGAAAATAGGAATATATATTTTTCGCGATCTAAGAACAATAAAAGGTATAGAAAAGCACAAAGAGCAGTTTGTATTTCTTTCCCTTTGCAAGGGACTTAAAACCATTAATTCACCTATTGTGTCGAGGTAAGTTTCGGCCAGTTTAACTGTTTGAATTTCTAAAACTTTTTTTATAATCAACTTGACATTTTTTAGGTTACTCTGTAACAGATCTTAATCCCTTCAATCCCTTCTATACACTATTTCTGTTAAAAAATTAAGAATAATAAAATAGAAGTATATTATGATATATGTACGACCACCCTTCTAACCCTCTATCCCATTCCTTTCACCTCATTATCTTTTACTCTAAATAAATAGCTAACATTTTTTAAAATATCTCAAACAAAAACCAGGCAATATTCTTATAATAATATTGAATTTCTACAAAACATAATCATCCTACCCCTGTTAATGTTGTAATAGTAAAAAATAATGTATGACTTTGACTCAAAGAACCATGAGTAATTCCTATAGCACAATAAATACGAAATCACCCTTCTAAAACTCCATTTCTTTCCTCTATTTATACGTTGCCTAATTATATATAGTAAATAAATAACTGTGGTTAAAATTTGTTCATTATCACATCCAAAAAACTGAAAAAATTCCCATAATACTATTGAAATCATATAATATTGGACCACTCCACCTCTTTCACCCTTCTCCTACTAAAATTAAAAGTAATGAAAAAAATAACTTAATTTTTAGATTTTTCGACTTCACAAACCTCGAAAAAGACCTGTAACCCCATATAGAGAGATATACATGAGGTTTTAATGCCCTATCCCACCTTTTGGCCCCTTACATATTTTACAATAAATAATATGTTTAAAATTTGTCCAGTGCATCGACCTGGCTTAAACTTGAATAGCAATGAAAAGTAACCTAATTTTGAAGCCTTCAAAAACCCAAGAAAGGATATATAACACAATATATGTATATAGAAAGCAATCTACTCTAATCTCCTCCCCCCACCTCTTTCCCCCTTAAAGTTTTACTATCAATATTTGGTTAATATTCAACAAGAAACAAAGAAAACTTTCCAATTACTATTAAATCCTTTTTAAACCACCCATTCATCACCTTGGCCTCAAGCGACGTCCATTCAAAAACTTCATTACTTGTCAGATGTTATCTATGTACAAAGTGTGAAACTGATACCTCACAGTGTTCGAGAGTTATCATACCAATAGACCTACAGACCGACATACCAACAGACCAACAAACTGACAGACCGACGTCTGTGTTTTTATGTCGCAATGCTTTTCCTGTTTTGTATAAAAATCAAAACCATGCTTGGATAAACGCGACCCTATTTAAAGACTGGTTTTTTGAAAATTTTGTTCCCAAAGTGGAACTTTTTTTAAAAGAACATGAATATCCTAGAAAATGTATTCTGTTACTAGATAACGGCCCCACTTACCCAAGTGCGGAGCAACTTGAAAGTGGGGAAATAAAAGCAAAGTTTTTGCCTCCTGCTGTAACTTCTCTCATTCAGCTTATAGATCAGGGTGTACTGGAAAATTTAAAAACGCAATTACAGGCGTTTGTTATTGGAGCATATTTTAGAAGAAGTAGATGAAGGTGGCAAATCTTACTGATTGTCTAAAAAAGATAAATTTGAAAAATGTTATATACTGGATAGCTTCAGCCTGGAATCAAGTAAAGAGTAGTACTCTGGAAAAATCTTGGTCAAAATTGATTCCACAAGAGGAGAGACATTACTCAGAGGCAGAAACAGAAGATAATGAAAGTTTACATCAAATTATTACAAGAATATCAGGATGTGAAAGTGTTACGGAAACCGATGTTTGTGAATGGTTAAACAGTGATAGTGTGGAAGATGAAATGACTGATCAAGAATTAATTAAAAGTATATGCAAAAATGCTAATAAAATAGACAGTGATGACGATGATGATAACGAAGTAGAAGCCGCTGACAATATTCCAGTAAAAATGTCACATTCAGGAGGACTAGAAAAAGCATTAACTTATGTAGAAATAACAAGAAAATGCAACCGCCGCGGACGTTTTGCTTATCAAACGTTGGAAAGACATTGCAGCCAAAAAACAGAACTAACGCAAAACGAGTGCAGTTAAAAATTACCTTATTTTTAAGAAATTAAAGTTAAGAATGAAACTATGTTTTTTGTGATCTAAGAACTTCTAAAACTTGAAGAAAAGAAAAAATTTTAAAGTGTGATTTTTCAAAAAAAGTAAAAGTTTTTGAAGTTTTGAAGTCCGGGATTAGCTAGATCTTTAAAAGCAATATATATGTTGGTAAGCGTAAACGCACTCGAATGAAGAAGTAAAGAGATATACTTATGCTGAATGGGGCTTCAACCTCTCTGAAAATAAATTATCTCATAATCTCATCCCTTTAACTATAACAACACCCTCCCTTTTCTTCAGTTTTACCGGTTATAAGTTTGTTATGTGTTATGTTCGCCGATATGGCGTGGACGGTGGTAACAGGTAAATATTTTTTACTTTCCATAACAACAAACATACAATCAGAGTCCGAGCAGATTTTTTTTAAATGTTGTTCGGAAGTTAATGTAAAAACAATTAGATATATACGATATACTAAATTTACATATAACAGCAAAATGCTCCTTTTATTACTTACATACATATTAGTTTACATTATATTGGCTAAAGTTGGCAATATTATTTTGGAAAGTACATAAAAGAAATATTTTCTTCACATTTCTTTTTTTTTAAATTTTGTGGTAGAGAAAAATTTGTTAACAAAATTAACATTTTTTACATATAACTACCTGTCCTTGTTTATACTTACCGGCAGCAATCAGATGCTCTAAGTGACCTTCGTTTTTAACAAGTTCGTATTTTCCCGACAAAGACATTTTGTGCTTATATATGTGTAGCACAATTATTATTTTCTTTATAAAAGTAACGACGTAAGTAAAGACGAAACTTTAACTACGATATATTGCAAAACGAGCGTAGTATTGGTCTTATATGGACAAATTTTATCATTTATCAGTGACAAGCTAAATCAATATTTTACGGTGCAAGGAAATTTTGTACATAATTATAATCAGACATATCACCTTGTTTTTTTCTATATTTGCTGGTATATCCTTTCCTCTTCTATTGAGTAGCGAAAAAAATAGAATAAAAATACATACGTAGGCGGTAGTTTACAAAAAATGCAAAAGTGCTCGATCCGTCGCAAAATTTTCAAAAAATTTATTAGTGTTCCGTATGGAACATTTATAAGATCACTTCGGTGTCTATCTGTCCGTCTGTCACAACCGATTTTCTCCAAGACTATTTGAAATGAAAAGTTGAAATTTGGCACTAATATAGGAATTGATGGGCCTATTAGAGCCATGTAGTTTTGAAAGTTAAATTTTGACTTAAGGGGTAAGTTCTGGCGGGTGAAATCGGAAGTTAAAAAAAAATTTCCAGGTCATCGAGTGGGGTGTAAATAATGGCTTGTGAAAACACGGATTCAAAAAAATATACAAATTAAATACTAGCGCACACTTTTCTTTGTATTATTTTTAAAAAATTTTGCCAAAAATCGCTGCCTCCCTTATCTCGTAAAGTACTAATCAAAAAATTTTGAAAAAAATTCTAATTTATTCTCCACAGGATAGATGACTGATCAAAAAATTTTGAAAAAATCCTAGAATATTATCCACGCGGTGTGAACTGAACGAAAATTATCACAAGTGCATATTTAATAATTTACCTGGTATATAAAAAAGAAACAAAAATTTCAAAGTCATCAGTTTTCAGTAAAGATCGGAAACAAATTTTGTCGAAAAACTCATTTGGAGTTGGATTTTAAAAATCAACGTACGGAACACTAATTGCGCAAGTCCGCCAAGTTTGCCAAAAAGTTTTTTTGACATCAGCTCCTGTCAAATTGGAAGTAATTATGTATTTTTTATTATTTATTTACTGACTAAACAAATTTGAAATTGTTAAAAATATGAAGTTAATTTGGAAAAAGGGTTGTGACACTGAGAGCTGTCAAAACTAAAATGGGTAAATATACTATATTTATAGATAGATATTCTTTTATTAACATTTATGAAGGTCAGGTATAGAGACGGCTATAGCGTAGTGGGTAAGGTGCTTACGCCGGAAGCCCCGAGCTCGAATCTCGGTAATAAAAAAATACAGCGTGACGGACGCCTCTCTCGGGAAGGCAATTGCGAACCACCCGTAGTATCATGCCTAATAAAGCCCTCTAACTTTTGCCGTTCCAAACCGACATTAAACTGTAGGTCCCTTTTGTCTATGGAACACTTAAAAAAGGCACCAACTATAGGCAGAGGCGAAAGGGTCACCTACATCTGTATCGGCACTTAAAGAAGGAAAAGAATGTCAGGTATAACACGTTTTACCTCCAATCATATACCTGTGTTCCTATTAAGGTAAAGAAAGTAAGTGTGTTTGGTTTCAGCATTTGCTAAATTCTTTTTGATGGGTCAAAAATTTTGAAAAGTCAGTCGTCAAGAAAAAAATGAAACATAGCCTAATTTAGGTTACATTTTTTAAGCCAGTCATTCATATTCATTATTTAACAGAGAATAAAAGTGTGAATTTAAAATGGTTGGCTCAATATTTGCAGGTTTCTGTTTATGTTTCTTTTGGGTATATATCAGGAGAATTAACGATCATTTGGAAGATTTTATTTTGGAATATTTGGAGTTGATTTCACCTAAAATGCACGAAGTTGATACACCTAAATTTAAAGTCGATTCTATTACTGTTTTGTATAGAAGAATCTTGGTTTTAAGGTTACTTTTATAATTTAGTAAAGGGTGGATTACTTAAAGTTGAGCTTTAGCTTTTTTAATGAATTTGTGGTATTTGAATTTCAATTAATTTTGTATTCAAACTGGATGCAAAGATATTTGATATCGTTAGGTCAGTCGATTTATTTATTACAAACCCTTACTTCTGTTTCTGGAAGATAAATTATAGATTTGAAAAATTATATGGACTTAGTTTTATCTGGGTCGTGCAGTTTAATAGTATTGGCCAAATTTGGAAATATATAAGAATAATTAAAGACAGTTTCTTTTTAATAATAATTAATAACCAAATTTCTTTCAGTGATTTTAATAAGATTTTAACAGATGTTAAATTAAAAAAAAGCCTTTTGAGACTTACATCTATTAAAACAACAGTACCTGTATCTAATTTATTTGTATGCAAAATGACTAAAATTAATAATGTAAAATTAAAAGTCTTTTAAAATTGGGAGAGGTCAAAATTAATATAACATCTACATTTTTACAGCGATTTGGAATAAATTTGAACGGTGTCTCTAAAAATAGACTAAGGAGGGTTTACGTGGACAGGAGTTGGAATTAAAATATTATTAATTCTTTTATTTTTTGACCGGCAATGATTAAATTTGTATGTGTATGAAAATTAGGTTTAAAAATATTGATGTTGATAACTGTCACAACTAAAATCCTTTTGTCTGCTGTATCAGATTTAAATCAAGTTTAAAGGGTTGCTCATATAGGACCTCTTGGCAGAGGTGGAAAGAGTAGAGACAAGCTAAACAAACGAATGTATTTAATACACGAGGTATATTCTTAGTACGGACAACTGTATAAAAACACCACACAAAAACTTTTATTTTATTTTTGAAGAGGTACTTGTCCATGAGATTTTTATTTTCGGCAGCTATAGATAGTAAAATTATTTGACAAATATTTTATCCTATAGGATAATTTTACTCTTAACACGTAGGTTGAAAAGTTTTTGGTGTGACACATAGATGTCGCCCTTTTCAAAAAAAGCCATATGATTTTTAGGAAATACCAACTTTCAAACGGAATTTCGTCTGTTGATTAAACACTGTTTTTTAATGGGAAAAAATACCGTTCAAGCAAAGCAATGGCTTGACAAGTTTTACGGGATTCTGTCCCTGGAAAATCACTCATCATGTTGAATTTAAACGCGATCGTATAGACACAAATGACGCTGAACGCTCTGGACGCCCAAATGTGGTGGTTACAACATCAAAAGAATCCACCAAATTGTTTTTGGATGACCGTAAAGTGAAATTGCGTAGATAGCTGACACCCTAAATATACCAAAAAAAGTGCTGGTCATATTTTGCATGAACATTTGGGCATGAGAGAGCTCTATTCGAAATGGGTACCGCGTTTGCCCATAGTGGACCAAAATCAACAACGTGTTGATGATTCTGAGCGCTGTTTGGACCTGTTTAAGTGAAATAAAAAGGGGTTTTTCATGCGATATGTAACAGTGCATGAAACGTGAATCCAGCACTATACACCGGAATCAAATCGGCAGTCAGCTGAGTGAACTGCAGCCAGTAAAAGCAGCCCGAAGCGACCAAAAACACAACAGTCGGCTGGGAAGGTTTTGGCCTCTGAATTTTGGAAAGCGCATGGAATAATTTTCATCGCTTATGCAAGAACCATCAATAGCGAATATAAAGTTACTGGTGCATTTGAAGGCAGAAATCGCAAAGAAACGATCCCAATTAAACAAAAAAAAGTGCTCTTTCATCAAGACAATGCACCGTGTCACAAGTCGATGGTTACGATGGCAAATTGCATGAATTGAAGTTCGAATTGCTTCCTCATCCATCCTATTCTCCAGATTTGGCCCCTAGCGACTATTATCTATTTGCAAAACTCAAAAAAATTCTCTCGAGAAAGAGATGAAGTTATCGCCGAAACTGAGGCTTATTTTGAAGGCAAAGACAAATCCGTCTACAAGAAAGGTATAGAAATGTTAGAAAAGCATTGGACTCATTGTATCGCTCTTGAAGGAGACTACGTTGACGAATAAAGTCGAATTTTGCAAAAAAAAATGTGTCTTAAGTAGCTAGACCAAAAACTTTTCAGCCTACGGGTTATTTAAAAGCACATTATGAATTCCGAAGTAATACCACGATGACAAAATATGTTTTCTAATTTATATAATTCTTACATAATGCCCTAAATCATATCGGATTTGTTATTTTGATGTCAAATTGATACAAGCATTTGGATGAAGTATAAAAAAATATTTGAAATCATGAAAATTTCACCGCGTTCAGCATAAAAAATGGGCACGTTACATTTTTTTAATGAACCTCCTAATATTGTTTTATTTCTGCGAATAAAAATTCTTGGGGATATAACATTTGATAGATCTACTTGTTACAGTAATTCCATAATTAATCTTTATCTATAAATCTAATATTTTAACATCTGAGTTCGCGCTTCGAAACATGTTATTCGACTTCTGAATAAATGCCGTACCTGCTTTTGAAGCCCGTGAAAATCATTTTTCATTCTTTTTATTAAAGTCTGTAGTGCTTTTAAATTGCCTGACTAATGGTGTGGTAATGAGTTTCTTATAACTCCCCTATGAATGAAGATAGAGCCGTCAGATAATTTAGGTATGTTTCCTATTTCTTTCGGCATTGCTTGTTGACTTCCTTGCGGAACAATGATGTTGTGTTATGTCTGTTGTTCTGTTGGTTTATATTACGTACTCTTAGTGCTTTAGCTGCAATTTTTTTATTTATTTTTTCAATCTGTATTAATACATTCTTATTCTTTCTCCTTCTCTATTATTTTGTAGAGGTTAAATAACTCTGAACTAATTTAGTTTAACTTTTAATTTTTTGCACAGGTTTCTTAGATGCATTTGTTAGTTACATTATAAATACTAATTTAGTTTAATATGTTTTGTTTGTTTCAATAATCAAACTCTGCTAGAATTAATTGTTAACATAAACTGTTTTATTAAATTAATACATATGATAGTTATAAAAAATTACACAATATGTTGGTTGTAGACGTTGTAGCCTATTAAAAGGTGTTTATTTGCGCCCCACGTACACTGCGTCATTTTGTAAGATGTGAAAAAGTGTTCTCAGTTTGAGGCATCTTTTTTTTGTACCCTGTGAGAAGTTGTTTGTCCCACGCTTGAGCGCAATTTTGTAACCTTTGAACTTACCCGCTTTAATTTCTGATACTGAATTGAGTGAACCCTGATTTTAAAAGAACTAAAGAAATTAAACACACACTAGCTCAGTTTTCCTTGGTAGAGAGATATGGGTAAGAGATAATTTTCTTACGTCTTTTTGGAATTCATTTCTATTTTTTTTTAAAAGGCTTTAGCTGTACCAAATTTTTGGGCACCATCCATTTTAAAATAGAAAGGATCTAACTTCAGCTAATAAAATGGAAAAATGCTGAAGGGTTTTATGGGTATTACAAAAAAGAATTAGTCTAGTACAACTTATCCTGAAAAGAAAAATAAGTATTCAGTGAGACACTAGCTTTAATCAACTAAAAGAAAATTTATTCATGTTTTTAAAATGAAAAGTTCTAACCTTACAGTTTTACCAAAAAAAATTCTAGCCTATCTAGTAGTTGTTACATTTAAATTTTAAACTATTATAACCCCCGAAGACGAAAAGTCGTGCTTTACACTTCACTTTTTAGTCTGTTTTAAATTGTAGTTAAGGCACTACTCCGGGATAAGTCTATTGAAGGAAGTTTTGTTGACTTACTGTTCTTATTCCTGTTTTGATGGACTACGCCCGATTTCACACTTTTTCTTAGCAAACACTTAGAAAGCCCACTACGGCTTTTTATTTAAGAAACTGTTACTTTTACTTAGCGGCTCTGATGAAAATTAGCCTACTTCGGCTAGATGGAAAATAGCCTCTCGGCTAGACGGTACTGCCTGGCTGCGGCTAGATGGAAAACAGCCTGGCAGCGGCTTGATGGTACTGCCTGGTTGCGGCTAGATGGAAAACAACCTCGATTCAAGCTCTGCGGAGCCTTAAATAATCGTGCGACTTTTGCCTGTAATATCACGACGCTCCAATCAAAACTGCGGATCAAACATTTCACCAATCGCGGCGTAGCGAGAGGTTCGGTCAGGAACCCGCACAACACAGTTTATACCGAACGTCTTGGAATCTCTGTTTAATATACCGTTCGATACAAAAATGAAAATAAGTACAATTTGAAATGGAAAAATCAGTAACATTACATGGTCTTAAAATCTAGGAAAAAATGAATGTTACATTTACCCCCTTCCAAAAAGAAATAGACTACACTAGTCTATTAAACTAAGGCTACTTATGAAAAGGTACAAAG
The DNA here is from genome assembly GCA_019049505.1 of Pachyrhynchus sulphureomaculatus. NCBI lineage: Eukaryota > Metazoa > Arthropoda > Insecta > Coleoptera > Curculionidae > Pachyrhynchus > Pachyrhynchus sulphureomaculatus. The sequence continues at coordinate 164,870,312 of CM032446.1, forward strand.
TGGTACACCATCACTTAATACTAAGGTCAGAACTTAAAACAAAATTACAAACTTCGGACCTTACTACTAGACTTAATCCAATTAAGCACTAATATTAAGTACAATGAAAACTAAATAAAAATCTTTGCATGTACACAAGAATCTTATAACTAGACTTAACTTAATTAAGCACTAAGGTTGAGTACATCAAAAAGTAAATAAAAATCCTTGCATGAACATAGGAAATACCTTTCCGAAATAACAATCGCGGTCTTCTTATATAAAAGAATCAGCTCTGTTATTGTTACCAAAACAAAAAAATATAACTTTGTCTAGACTCTTGTCTAAATCAAAAAAAGTGAACTGAAATAAAATATGAACACCCCCCTTAAAATATTTTAAGGATTGTCTGAAAATTTTCTATTTCAGCAAAAGAAATTTATAAAAATTCTTAAATAAAGAAAAAAATAAAAAAATGATTCTAGTGCAAACACTTACACTAAAAAGAAAAAGTCTTGTCAGACCATTTAGCACAAGGCCAAAAAAAAATATCTGGATAAATATCCAGGCAAACGCTCGGGAAAAATCGCTATCCATGCTCTAGCTCATCGCTAAGAGAACATTCTAAATCTAGTATCACTACTAGTCGCACTCGGAAAATAATCGCACTCTACGTCGCAATGTCGACGTCCTAAGACATCCAGACATGCTAAAATCGCTAGGGAAAACGCTCTGGTTGATCGCCAGAAAACACGTCAGCTCATCGCCAACAAAACACTCTGGTATATCGCCAGAAAAAACTCGGCTCCTCGCCAAGAAAAAACACTCTGGCACATCGCCAGAAAAAAGCCTCAGCTCCTCGCCAAGAAAAACACTCTGTAAGTAGTCCTCGACTACACAAAGTCTGCGTTCTAAAAGAACAATCTCGCCTTTAACATAGTGAGCAGCTATAAAAGCTAACAATATCACTATAGGCACAGTGAATAGCTATAAAAGCTAAAATTCACTCTAAACACAGTGAATAGCTATAAAAGCTAAAATTCACCAAACTGAATGATCCTGCTTCAAAAAGCAACGTTCACTAAGAACGGAATGATTAGTCTGCGCACAACTAACATTCAAGGAAACATTCCCAATATAACTATATGAGACAGCAAGTCTCGAAATAGGACCTCCCTAGAGTCATAATCCTATATATAGGAGTCCATAAGCAAAACGACTCAAAATCACACATTTTGAGCACATGCCCTCAGGCAACCAACATACACTGAAATATATACAGAAATATATACAGAAATATATACAGAAATATATACAGACATATATACAGGAGTTCAAATCCCAAACCTTTGGTTATGACAACTCCATACTGAGCTTGGTGAAAGCTCTTAGCAAAAGCTAATCAAATCTTCGGCACATCGCACCAAAGTGACAAATCTGCCTAGAAACATGAGCCAAAGAAAAAACGCCCTCCATCATTCTTCAGGGTGGCTACACAGAGATATAAGATTTAACCAGCATTGCGCTTCTCCAAGTTGCATGAAGAACCCTCGTGTACTGGTCTCGCCCTAGAACAACAACGAAAAACATTCAATCCATCCCACATAACAGGAGATAAACACCTCACCACGATATACTGAATGGTGGAGACAATAAAATACAGAATTGGTGACCCTGGAGTCCACCAACAAAAGGGAGTAGATTATAGCATCCACTAAACTAAAACGGTGTCTACCACACCACCATAAGTCAAAAAAAAAAATTTAATCAATAGGGTGTTCCGAAACACACTACTGCCAACAGCCTGTCACCACTAATAGGCTAATTGGGGCTGAGGTCGACTACAGTAGCTAGGCTCTCCTTTGGTTCAAATAGAAATAACCATTGGGTAACAAAACCCCTAAAGGTCCCAAAGGTCAAACGTTCACCCCCCATAGACTACCCTTCCAATCAGTCTGTTCCTCAGGAAGACTAACTCCCTGCCAAACGGCGTAACGGCATCTGTTAGCACCCGGTGCATCACAGCCTGTAAAAACAGATAACTCATGGGATACAACCTAAAAGGTTTACAAGGTTGACTTAACCAAGCTTCTAACGAAATTTTAAAAAAACGAAAATGAGCTTAAAAAGCTACATGAAGCAAAAATTTCTCAAATTTTTGGTGGCAACGCAACAAAACTTTTGAAGACGACAAGAGCTTTTCCAGCTTAATCAGAAACAAGAAGAAAACATCATTGACAGCTAAAATATTCGATCATGGTGTTAATCGTCTCCCTAGACAATAGCCTCTAGAAGAAACTGCTACAGGTATCAGGCATAACCGTTTTCTGTCAGCCCAAACTTCTAGATTATCTGGTGAAAATCTAAAAATTCGGTTAGGAATCTTCCTTCACTGCGCTTAGCCTCTCTTGACAAGGTTCTCATCTCCGTATCAGATTTTGATCACTTCTTTGTGAAACGACTGTCTTACTCTGCTCTCATCTCTTGTAAATGATCAGCCTTTAGTTCTCCTGCAGGACTTCAATTTCCTATCAATCTGATAGTAGACCGAAAAAAACTCAACAGACGCCTATGAGTCTATGCAAAAAAAATTTTAAAAAATTTGTGACTCAAAGGTAACGTTTAAACGGCTCTGAAAAAAAAATAGAAAATACCCTCAGTTTGTCAATTCAGAAGAAGATCTAAATCAAAATAATCCAAGTCTTAGACTTACTGGATAAACCAAAATCAATTTACTCTTAATTGCACCCAAAATATACCATTAAGGTAATAAAAATACACCCACTCGGATAACAAACTTTGAAATTGCTCTTAAAAATTTTGACTCTACATCACACTACACGAGCTACATCTTGCGCTTGTCCTAACTCAAGATCACCTTGGATTGCCTCTAATCAAAATTTCGCTTCCAAGTGTCAAGAACTGGATATTATTTGGGGTCATAAGCAAATCAAATCCCGCGACCACCGACATACCAGTCTTATGATATACCCTGAGCGTGACTCCTTCGCAAGCTCGCAAAACTGAGCCGATGCTAAACATCAACCACAATCAACCTAAGTTTGGGATATGGCCAATACCCAAAACCTTAGCATTAAACAATAAAAGTAAGCTATTCTCTGCTCAACTTTTACAACAGTCAAAAAAAAACGAGGTCGTCACCTCTACAGAGCAACATCAAAAAAAATTTAAGCAATTAAGATAATATAAATATAAATTATTCTTCTTCTGACAAACTTTCACTAGGGTTAGGTCTGTTGAATGGTTTTAAGTCTTTAATATGCCATCGTCCTACTTTAGTCCCATCTAAATTAATTAAACCATAAACTAAATCTGAAATCTTTTCTCTAATCACGCAATGCACATACTTAGGTACCAACTTAGATGTGAATTTATCTGCTGCACTGGAAAGAATTTTATTTTTTCTCCAAACGTGATCACCTATATTAAAGGCAAAATCCCTTTTTCTAAGGTTGTAAGACTTACAGTTCCGTTCATAAGCCTTATGTATCCTACTACGCACGTCAGTGAAAATATCTTTTAAACCCTTTAAATTTTCGGCGTACTCACCCCTGTTACCCGGAATTATTTCGCTGTCAACATTGACATCCAAATCTAAGTTTTTATAATATGATCCAGATAGAGGTATATGTCTGCCGTAAACTAAGAAAGACGGTGTAAACCCTGTTACTTCGTGTCTTGCGGTGTACACGGGATTAAAACGGATGTTAAAACCATAAGTTTCACTTAAGCTCTTAAAACTCTTAGAGGTAAACTGAGTACCGTTATCGCATATCGAAAGCGATGAAACTCCGTGGATTAGAAAAATATCGTTTTCTAAAATTTTCAAAAAGCATTCGGCTTTAGAGCTTTTCAAAAGAAATAACACGGTATACTTTGTTAACCATCAAGAAATTACGAAAAGTCATTTATTTCCTTGTTTTGAACGTGGAAATGGACCTACTAGATCAGCTGCTATGACTTGAAAAGGGTAATTGACCGTTTTCTCTTTTCCCATCAGTCCCATAGGTAGTGTATTTGGAGATTTCTGCGCTCCACATGTTTCACAAGTCCTCACAAACTTTAAGATATCAAAACGCATTTTAAACGCATGTTGTCTCAGCCTAATCGCCCAACGCGCTAGTTTGCCACTAGGGTTTTTAATTGAATTAAGCCACAATAAACTATAATGATCTGTTATGACCGTGAAAGGAACACCTTCTATGTAAGGTCGAAACTTTTCGATGTTAAAGAGTACTGCTAAACATTCTTTTTCAACAATCGAATAGTTACGTTCAGCCTTTGATAAAGTTCTACTGGCATACGCTATCACTCTTTCCTCACCATTGATTTTTTGTGTTAGGACGCCCCCTAAACCGGTATTAGAAGCATCACTAGAAATATAAAACTGTTGGGAAAAGTCTGGTTGGGATAAAATGGGAGCTGAAACCAATAGCTCTTTAATCTTTATAAAGGATTCTTCGGCTGCCTTTGTCCAATCTATCGATTGTCCTTTTTTTCGTCCTTTCAAAAGATCATTAATAGGCGACAACAAGGTAGAAAAATTCTCGATAAAACGTCTGTACCATGAACACATTCCTACGAAGCGCTTAACTTCCGTAGTATTAGTAGGTCTCGCATAATTAACCATGCTTGCTACTTTATCCGGATCGGTACGCAAGGAATTTGAGCCTACAATATAGCCTAAAAACTTTAGAGAAGTTTTGAAAAAAAAAACATTTGCTCAAATTTATCGTCAGTCCGGCCTCTTTCAATTTATTTTTTACTTCTTTAAGTAAGCGTATATGCGATTCGAAGTCTTCCGATGTTACTAAAATATCATCGAGATAGGTAAAAATATGTGGCTCATATTTCGGACCAAATATAGCGTCTACTAAACGTTGCTGAGTTTGAGCAGCGTTCATTAGACCAAACGGCATAGTGACGAACTGAAATAGACCTCGGCCTACTACTGCAAAAGCGGTCTTTTCCTTAGAGGATTTGTCTAAAGGAATTTGCCAGAAAGCCTTTCTAAGATCTATCGAAGATACATACTTAGCATTCCTGAGTGATGTCAAAATTCTGTCGATGTTCGGTAATGGGTAGTTATCAAATTTGCTGACCTCGTTGAGCTTTCTTCCGTCAAAGCACAGACGATACTGTCCATCGGCCTTTTTCACCAATAAGATTGGAGAACACCAGGGACTGTTTGATTCTTCAATCACTCCGAGTTTCAACATTTCGTCTAACTCTTTATTTAATACTTTTGACATATAAGGAGACATGGCGAAGGGCCTTGTCTTTACAGGACTGGCATCAGCCGTATCTATAGACATGTTGATTTTATTCGTTCGGCCTAACCTATCTTTACTACTTATTTCATTGAAAGAGCTTATTACTTTTTCTGCTTTTAAGCGTTCCGTCCGCGAGAGATCATCTACGGTACATAGACGCGAGAAAAGGTTTTCTAAAGAACTTTCTGAATAACAATCTTTAAAACTTGTTTGAGAGTTGACTTCTAGGGACTGTGGATACCACGAATTATTTTTAAAGTTTACTAGAATTCCGAATTTTTGTGCAAAATCACATCCTAAAACCAAAGTATGTGATAGAGAAGGTACTACTAGAGCTGGGATTACTAAAACAATGACCATTGCAGACTAGCGGCAACTCAACCGTACCTAAAACTTTTAGACGGCTGCCATCTGCAGTGGTAACACTACTATTTTTGACATGGCATATTTTATACTTAAACGACTTAAAATTTTAATACCATTCTGACCTATAACGGAGGCATTTGCACCAGAGTCAAATAAAGCCGAGAAATGGGCACCTAATAGATTTATCTTGATATGCGGTCTGTTATCTAAATATTTATGCATGAATAGAGGAGACATGTGACCATTTGGAGAAGCAGGAGTTTTAACTTGAGAAGGAGAATTTATTAGACTTAAAAAAAAATCAGAAACTTTTTGTAACTATCTAGTCCAATCTGATCTATTGGAATATTTCTTTACTTAAGATCCTCGTTAGAATCTTTCTTTTATCCGCGACCGGACGTTCTGAGAAAGTACGACGGATTTTCAGTTCATAGTCTAACTCATATTCCAGTAGGTGATTGACTTTAAAATTGAAGGCTTCCATGATAAATGAATACTATTTAAAAGAACTGTTTAAAAAGTCGTGAAAATATTTCTCCTGTGCTCTCAATAGTCAAAAAAAATAAACAAAATCTGTAAAGGCACTTAAAATATGTAAACTTCTTTACTAAACATTAAAAAAATTTTCAACAATTTCAAAAAAAATTTCTAAGTATTGCCTTCTATTAAAATTCTTTTATCAAATATGTTAAGAATTTCCAACAAAAAATCTCCAAATATCGTTTCGTATCAGCAAAGTATTTATAATATTCATGCAAAACATCGGTGAAAAAAAACGTACTGTTTTTTGTTCTCGGTTCACCGCAAAATAAATTTAACACTGTAAAAATTAAAGTAAACCAGCACATCTGCTAATCTGAACTATAAAGGTAGCTTTTAAGAAAAAAGTAGGAATCTCTTATCTTAGAGTCAACAACAAAATTCAAATATCTATATCAGATAAATTGAAATAAAAAAATTCTACAAATTTCCTGCTTTTGTCTTACTGCTATAGTGTAGTTTCGTTTAATAAGTATTATGAAATAAAAATATCTGCAAAGTTAGAGCTTTTACTTTGTTCGAAAGCTAGTACACTGAATCCTTTAAAAAATAAAATTCCAAAAGCCCCACGTTGGGCGCCATTTTGTAGCCTATTAAAAGGTGTTTATTTGCGCCCCACGTACACTGCGTCATTTTGTAAGATGTGAAAAAGTGTTCTCAGTTTGAGGCATCTTTTTTTTGTACCCTGTGAGAAGTTGTTTGTCCCACGCTTGAGCGCAATTTTGTAACCTTTGAACTTACCCGCTTTAATTTCTGATACTGAATTGAGTGAACCCTGATTTTAAAAGAACTAAAGAAATTAAACACACACTAGCTCAGTTTTCCTTGGTAGAGAGATATGGGTAAGAGATAATTTTCTTACGTCTTTTTGGAATTCATTTCTATTTTTTTTTAAAAGGCTTTAGCTGTACCAAATTTTTGGGCACCATCCATTTTAAAATAGAAAGGATCTAACTTCAGCTAATAAAATGGAAAAATGCTGAAGGGTTTTATGGGTATTACAAAAAAGAATTAGTCTAGTACAACTTATCCTGAAAAGAAAAATAAGTATTCAGTGAGACACTAGCTTTAATCAACTAAAAGAAAATTTATTCATGTTTTTAAAATGAAAAGTTCTAACCTTACAGTTTTACCAAAAAAAATTCTAGCCTATCTAGTAGTTGTTACATTTAAATTTTAAACTATTATAACCCCCGAAGACGAAAAGTCGTGCTTTACACTTCACTTTTTAGTCTGTTTTAAATTGTAGTTAAGGCACTACTCCGGGATAAGTCTATTGAAGGAAGTTTTGTTGACTTACTGTTCTTATTCCTGTTTTGATGGACTACGCCCGATTTCACACTTTTTCTTAGCAAACACTTAGAAAGCCCACTACGGCTTTTATTTAAGAAACTGTTACTTTTACTTAGCGGCTCTGATGAAAATTAGCCTACTTCGGCTAGATGGAAAATAGCCTCTCGGCTAGACGGTACTGCCTGGCTGCGGCTAGATGGAAAACAGCCTGGCAGCGGCTTGATGGTACTGCCTGGTTGCGGCTAGATGGAAAACAACCTCGATTCAAGCTCTGCGGAGCCTTAAATAATCGTGCGACTTTTGCCTGTAATATCACGACGCTCCAATCAAAACTGCGGATCAAACATTTCACCAATCGCGGCGTAGCGAGAGGTTCGGTCAGGAACCCGCACAACACAGTTTATACCGAACGTCTTGGAATCTCTGTTTAATATACCGTTCGATACAAAAATGAAAATAAGTACAATTTGAAATGGAAAAATCAGTAACATTACATGGTCTTAAAATCTAGGAAAAAATGAATGTTACAACGTGGTAGACGATTGTACTTGTTTATGCACGGTAGCCTCTTGACTTATTATGCTCCCCTCATTTGGTTACATGAGCGTTGTCTCTTGAAAATGGTTTATTAGCTTCCTTTCAAGCCCCTCATGTGGTAATTTATCTCCACGATGCAAATCTTCGAACAGTTTATGTACTGTACTGAGTTAAAGCCACTCATTCATATAGGATGTGCATAGAGGTTTCTTCCTCTTTCAACATGGTCTGCATATCATAGGACCATTGTGGATACCCATTTTTTGTAAATGTTTCCTCAGGTATCTCACTAATAGTTTCGTCTGACTCCTTGTCAAAGAAAGGAAGTCAATTTCTTCCAGAAGCGGCCAATTATGTTTTTCGCGGGGCCTTACCCGAATGTTGCGAGCTAACGATCTAGATGTTGGTGATGCACACGCATGTCAGTAAAACTGTCATGAAAAACACAATTTGTATCAAAAATACATTTGTTATATACCAACTAACACATCAAGCTGTGAGAAGTCTCAGACTCCGTATTTAACACAAACTTGTTGACAAAATTACACATGCTAATTATATTAAAAACAATACAAGAATTTATGTGGATCTGTAAGAACACAGATCAAAATTTTTAATGCGTTGAAACGGTAGTTTTAAGCGGCATCGTTCTTTTTGCTGAGTTATACTATATTTTAATAACAGTACTAAAGCTAGTTATACATATATTTGGGTTTAACTGTGCATATACACAAGTAATATATAACAATTATACAACTAAGTGTTGTGTTCCCATTCGCCTTCTCCAAACCTCTCTATCGTCCGCCATCTCTTCGTCCATTCCTCTTGACCTCATGGCCTGTCTCATATCTTCATTCCAGGATCTACGTGGTCGTCCCTTTTTATTTCTTCCCGGTGGTTTCCATGTCCAGAGCCTTTTGGGCCATCTTGTATTGTTCATTCTGAGTAGGTGTCCAAACCATTTTATTCCTCTATTTTCTATTCTTTGTATAATTGTTTCTGTTGCTGCTGTTCTGTTGCCTATTTCTTGGTTTGTTATGTGTTGGAATTTGGACACTCCGGCGCTTCTTCTCAGGTAATCCATCTCTATCGTCGTTATTTTTCTTTTATCCTCTTCATTCATTGCCCACAGTTCACTACCATAGCTTAAAACCGATTCTAACATTGTTTTTCCAATTCTCTTTCTGTTTTGTGTAGTTATGTTTTGATCCCAGCATATTGAGTTAAGAGCCCTTCTGATCCTCGTGGCTTTTTGTATTTAATTCTGTATTTCCTTTTTACCATACCATTTTTGTTGTCAATCAGTACTCCTAGATATTTAAATTCCTTGACTTGTTTGACATGTGTATCGTTGTTAATTAAGACATCAAATTATATTTCCGAGTTCACAACCATATACTCCGTCTTTTCAAGGCTCACCTCCAGACCCCATTCCTTGTAGTCTGTGTATAATCTCTTCAATGCATATTCCATATCGAATGCATCTTGTGTCATTATTACTTGGTCGGCTGCAAAGTTTAACGAGATTAGGTGTTTATCACTAATGGGGATGCCCATGCTTTAGCAAGTGCAGTTCCATTTCTTTAGAGCGTTGCCTACAAATATATTAAATAAGATTGGTGAAAGGCAACACCCTTGTCTTAGACCTTTTGTAATGTGGATAGCTTCCGAGAGATAGCGTCCTGGTTTCACATATCCTATATTTTCATTATATAACACTTTTATTGTTGTTATCATCCCTTCTTTTATCCCTACTGTTCTCAAGACATGCCAAAGTTTATTTCTCGGTACACTATCGTATGCCTTCTTAAGATCTGTAAAGGTCAACTCTTTGGATCTTCGTTTCTATCAATTGTTGTAAAGCAAACAAGTTGTCTATACACGACCGGCCCGGAGTAAATCCGCTTTGGTTTTCGGATATCTTTTCTTTAATTGTTTCTCTTATTCTATTCTGCAATATTTTACCCTACAGTCTGCTCATAGTGCTTGTAACGCATATACCTCTATAATTATTAGGGTCTTTTCTATTTCCGTTCTTATAGATTGATGAAATGTAACTTTTTTTCCATATGCTCTAATGTCATTATACTAACACTTTCATTTGTTCGTATTTTAAAATCACTAGAATTGCGTTGCAAAATTTGTAACTTGAAAACGCCTACCACAATTGTAAAAGGTCAAAGAAAACAATTCTAATAAAGAAAAAGATGACATGAAAAAAAAAAGATGTTTAATGCTGCCACTAATTAGAAATATATTATTTTACGTTTTAAGTTAAAAATGAAATAAAGTTGATAAAACTTTTCCACATCTAATTTTGGAAACCACATGAACACGGCAAATACTATTCAAATAAGTTAATGTCGTCAACGATCAAATTGCAAGGCAATTATGAGGTCATGATTTTTTTAGTTATTATTATCACGAAGGTTGAAAAAATAACTCTACAGGGTAAAGTGATCGGCGGTATTCGCTTGTCACAAGGTGTTATAGGCATTTAAAAAAATAATGATTTCATCAAGATTAAATGCATTGTTGTTATCATTATGATTAGGGAGTATTGAGATCATTTCATTTGAAGATAGCAAAAAATTACTTGCAAAATTGTAATAAATGTAATGAATAAATTCTTGTTTATACGACTCATCATATTTTGTTTGGTCGTCATTTTAAAACGGGTTGTTGTATTTTGGTTACGTAGATGACGATAAAATCCGGTAAAAAGTTAACGATTCAATTTATTTATTTCAGAATACATGGGAAAATTTCCAAACCGATTACATCACTTGGAATATGCAATTGAAAAAAGAAAATTGATAAAATTCCATACTTTTTTTGGATTAATTGCCGCAATTTCCAAGAAGGTTAGGTTTTAAAGTTATTCTAATTTGACAAACATTGGTTTAAATTGACAGAAAAGTCAGTGAGCCTACTAATATCATCTTGTTTCTTTATTGGCACGCTGAAGCGCAACAAGAAAATAGTTACATAAGCAACTCATGAGCGCAAGGTGTTATTCTTGAGTCACTATGGTTTTCTTCGGTAAGAAATTCGGTGATGAACAGAGATGAGGTATTTTATATAAAGTAGTTCTTGATAAGGGTTATACGGGGAGTTCCAATTTGAACATCATCGTAATGTATTAGTGCGACTTATGTTCCTAGCATGAACCGCTCTGGATGGCATCAAGTGGGACATCTATCGTATACTTTTTGAAAGTATACACAGCACAGACGCAGCTCACCAACTTTTATTTGATGTTCAACAGAATTAAGATTTCTGGTAATTTTCGGGTCTCGCATCGGGCGAATATTTCTCTTCTGTAGAATTTAAGAAGAGTATATTAGGGAGCAAAGCCCCAAACATGGAAGCAATATTTTATCGATTGTCGAATTTGAGCCCGACACAGGACTAAAAACGGTTGCGAAGTGTAAAAATTTCTAGTGCCAAATAGTATTGCCTGTTTAAAAAAAAAACCTTCTTTAGTATTAATGCAGCATGACCATAATAAAATATATTAGCTTCCAAGACAACGCTTAGCAAGCTGAGTGACTATGGAGTATCCCGACATAATTATGTGGTGCTTTGTAACCTTGACGCTTTTTAAAAAAACTATTGCCTGCTTCTTTGTACTGGTAAATTTTTCTTGATTGATGTTAACGCAAGGAAGAATTTCCTCCAGAATAATTTGTATAATTTATGTGTGTTGATATTTGGACGGACAGTTGATATTCAGGCGTTCATGGTAAATGAAGAAATGTGTATACTGTCATTAGTAACGCAATAGATGGATGTAGATTTCTAGACGTTTCATATAGATCATTAGTATAAAGAAGAAATAGAGTAGGCAATATTAACCTTACTCGCAAAGGACGATTTGTGAGAAAACGCGAGCAGCAACAATCCCTAATGTTTAACACAGTCAAACGCCTCAAGTGCAACCGCGCCCGGTTGATATTAGCATAGGTGGCGACCCTATCTTCGTGGTATATTTTCGGCATACGGTATCGAGCATACGAGTTTCCAATCGCAGCAGGTTAGTAAATTTTGCCTTGCCACATACATGGGTAATTGTGGGTACAGGTATGCAATAACTCCCATGACATCATTACCATGGTGTCTAGAAGCAACCCGAAACAAAATAACGTCTACTTTTACTTGAAGCCACTCCGCTAATCCCTGTTCTACTTGATTAACCTCTTACAAATTTAACCGATTAAAAATAATGAGATAATACACATAACTACACTTGCCCTATTAACGTCCTTATATGTCTAATTAATTAAAAATAATAAAACAATGACCAAATTTTGAAATTTTTCAACTCTTAGAATCTTGAAATGGAGGTATAACAAAAAAGACTCGAATTAACATCTCCAATACCTTCTCGCACCTCTTTAAGTTACTTAACCTGAGCCCACCTGAACACCTATTCTATCTTTCATGTTTGAAAATATAACACATGTTTCAAATTTTTCGACTCCAGGAACCATGAAAAGGATTTATAACACAATATTTACGAAACAACTTTCTAACTGCTTCTCCACCTCATGAACCATTACACACTTGATCATAAATAATGGAAAATATTAAAAATATCACAGAATTTTCAAATTTATCGTCCTCAAAAACTGTAAAAAGAAAATATATTTCGATATATACGAAGAAGCCATCTGACACCCACCTCTTTAACCCTTTATATCGTGAACCATAAATAATTGTATTAAATTTTGTTCATTATATGATTGAAAAGGTATCCTAAAATGTGAAGAAATGCAAAAACCTCTTGGAACGTTTTCTCACGAATACCTTACGTTCAGTAAATACCAAAAATTTTGCAATAATATTCATATTGGCCAAAGATTCTTTGCAAGGAAAGAAATAATGATTCTTGTCATTTGTTACTTTGTTAATTTAATTGACTTTTCAACGTTTTTCCTGCAATTTCAAATAACTTAATCGACGTTTGCAGCCAACATCTGAAGAAAATGTGGAAAAACTGTTCAACCAGAGGATAGCTCATGCTGATGAGTTTTCAAAAGTTCACAATGTGAATCTTAAAAATTCTCTATTTCTAAATAATTAGTATTGGCTTATGCATGGTTAGCAACATGTTAATACCGGCTTTTCTTTCAGGGAATGATTTTGTTAATATACCATACTTCAGAAGCGTACAAAAGTTTTCCGCTACCTTCTTTTATTTTCATGAAAGTAAGTCCCCGATTTTCCAATATAGCTGTGTAGATATATAGACTGTACTCTGCTTATTTAACTACATAGCCAAGAATAACTTAAGACTTACTTGCATCGCGTGAATCAACAATACCCAAAAATAAAATTTAAAATGGGAACTGTCATCGCTAGATCTTTTGGTTTTATACTACATGTATGTATATATACAGGACAAGAGACCAGTAGCCTTAAACACTTGAGGTCACTAAAAGGTATAACTATTGTACCAAATGCAGGTGTTTATAAAGTTCCACATTTTTGTCGTATAGTCAATTCACGAATATGACCGGGACTAGTGTCCAGAACAGGTATTTATGAAGTTCTATATTTTTGTACTGTAGCAAATTTACGAATATGAAAGATGTATGAAGAATAAATTTTCTTACTATTATATGGAAAATCTGAATATACATATTTATTAGTGCCCTTTATACGCAGAAAAAATTTCAATACTCCTTACGGCATTAAATTTGTAAATATTGACTGTTAAAATTTGCATTTGTTTGCTATGTTGAAACAGATGTTTTATTATATTATTATTTATAATGGTAATTTTCTTTCGATTGTTTTGAAAAATTTAAAATAATTACTATTCAGTATATATCACCACTACACCAAACACTTCATTTTTGCACTGGACGCGTGTTTCGCTAACTATGATAATTTCATCAAGAGCGATGATTGACTTGACTTGCATCGCTCCTGATGCAAAAATAAAGTGTTGGGTGTAGTGGTCATATATACTGAGTAGTGTCATTGTGCCAAAGATTCCACATTCCTAACAAAGTTGAAATAATTAAATAAAAATATAACAAATATTTTTCTGCAAAGAAACTTATAGCAAGCGGTATTCGCTTTTTTATAAAAAATGTTGAAAGGAAGCTACTTTTGATCGTTTTTAGTTTCAGTCAGAAAGTATTTGCCCCAATGAATTATTATTCATTTTCACGTTACAGTACAGTCTAGAAAATCAAAAAAATATTCATGATTTTCCAGGATTTTTCTGATCTATGTGACCTCCTTTGTTTCTTCAGAGTTTCTTCAGTTATTTTAACCCATTCTTCTTGTAAAAGTTCCTAAAAGTGATTTTCTGATGTTGGATTGAGTTTTCGAACACACCTGTCCAAATGGTCCTACAACAATTCGATGGGGTTCAAGTCGGGGGATTGTGGAGGCTAAGTCATCACTTCCAGGATCTCGTCGGATTTCCATTGCCCCAAAAGTTCTCTAATTTGTTTAGCAGAATGTTTAGGGTCGTTGTTATGCCGAAAAATTAGTTTCCTCTGAAAAATATCTCTTCTCGAAGGAAGCATTTGAGTTAGCAAAATTTCTTGATACTGGTTTTTCGCATGATTCCTTCTATCCTAAAGATTTTTCCAACTTTACCGTTCCCAAAACAACCCCAAACCATTATTGAACCTCCACCATGTGTTACTGTAGGCAACTGACAGGCTTCGAACATCTGACCGCCGCATGTAAACTCGTCGATTTGAACCGAAAATTTCGAATTTAGATTCGTCGCTCCAAAGAACGGAATTCCATTGTTCTGATGTTCAATTTTCATGTTCTCGGACCTATTCTAATTGTTTACGTTTATTCACTTGCCTAAGAAGTGGTTTTCACACTGCAACTCTCCCGTGTATTCCACCTTCTGCTAACTTATTCTTCACGGTTTTCACGCTGATGGGGATGGGCTGCTTCAGTTTTACTTAAGCCCTGATTTCTGGTGCGGTTAGGCGGAGATTACGTCTGCTGGACATTGCTATAGCTCTGTCTTCAGAGGGAGTCGTTTTTCCAGGCCTTCCTGAACGTTTTTGGTTGAAAATTCCATGTCTCGTAGCAAATTTTTTTACGATGGCATCCGCATATCACTTGCGATTTCTCGCAATTATCAGAGCCCTATTTTCAACGGAAATTTCTTTCGTTTTTGACATTTTCACAAAAAAATTGAGCCTGTATCAATGACAAAGTACTCTTTGCGAATGGTTAATTTCCAAAAGGGCAATGGTATTTATAGCATAGTTTTTATCATAAAATGTTACTAGGAATTTCCATTATCCCCAGAAACTTGAAATAAGTTCTTATTTCAACTGGAATTCTCAGAAATCGCCTCAAAACGATTATCATGCAAAACTTGGAAATTTGTTCTAATTTGTTTTTAATTTGTGATTCCACCAAAAAGGCTTATCTAAACAATGATGGACACTTGTTAATAGCAACTAAATGTATCTAATATAATAAAAGGGTTTAATTAAGTATTAAATTTTGGCAGTTACATTGAAAGTTCTAGATGGGCAAATACTTTCTGACGGTAGTGTATGTATATATATATATATATATATATATATATATATATATATATATATATATATATATATATATATATATGTATGTATGTATGTATGTATGTATGTATATATATATATATATATATATATATATATATATATATATATATATATATATATATATATATATATATATATATATATATATATATATATATATATATATATATATATATATATATATATATATATATATATATATATATATATATATATATATATATATATATATATATATATATATATATATATATATATATATTTATGTAATAGACGTTTTTAATTGTAAATAAACTAAACAGAAAAATAAATTAAATAGCTTGAATTGTTTGTTAGAAAAAAAATTATCAGCTCGGTAGATTTAAATGTTTTTTTATTTAATAAAACCATGAACTCCCAATAGAATAAAATGAATTATTAATTATATTTTTTTATTTAATTTGCTTACGCATAAATCTGAATATAATTTTAACGACTTACCTAGAATCACGAATATCAGAGACTTGATTTCTTATCACACCAGTATTTACTAAATTATATTTAGTACAGTTGTTACAATTTATTTTGAACTTTGAATGAAACCCTTCAGTTTTGAAATCACTAAATTTTTCCATATCTAAAAAACTTTTGCAGCCGGTGCATTTCAGATTTCTAGCTAACTCTCTCAATGAGACTATACTATTCTCATCAGCAATTTTATGTTGAACTAGTTCATTGATTGTTGTTTGAATTTAATATTTTTTTTGCATCAGACATACTTGCTAATGCTATATTTATTTTTTCAGCAGTTTTTTTTTAACAAATCTGCCACTCTTTAATCGCGAAGTCATTTTTTTTATACCATTAACAAATATTAAAGCCCAACATAAAGAACTCGTGTTTCGATCAGAGTAAGAATGTAACGTTGGCAAAACCGAAAAAAAACGATGCAGTGGGATTATTTTTGTATTTCTGCGCATATGGGACGGGGCGAAAAAGCGCACTGCGCCTCATCTGTTTTGTATTTTACGCATGGTAGTTTACATAGGAGGGATTTTTCTGTAAGTTGAACATAACTGCTCCTGGAGAATGTCCTTAAAACGAAACAAAGTATATCTAGTACTACTATAAATACTATTACAATCTTTCACGTACACCCTCTATAAACGTTAACACTTTTTTGGTGAAATTATTTATGTTTTATATTACTCAGTTATTATACAGTTATTGTGTGTAAACGTATTTGCAATTTGAATTCTTTAAAGAGTTCAGTGAGGTGATCGAGAAAATAGGATTGCTGTTATAGCTTTATTTAAGACCTTAGAATCGCTTAAAATAAGTCGTATGTTTATTTTCACTGGCGATAAAATTATTTATTGAGACATAAAAGACAGGCATCGTTTAGAAAGACTAAGGACAGTTCGAACGCTACAAATTGTTAAAGCTTTCAAAGCCCGAATTGACCGAAATCCTCTCCGCAAACAAAAAATTTTATGTCATGAGATGAAAATTTTTAAAAATTCTGTCTCGTATTATTACAGAAGACCTAAGACTTGGCGCTTATAAGAGACACACTAGTCAGTTGCTAATGACAAGTATAGAAAAGTTTTGTTTGCTGATGGAAAAATTTTTACAACAAACAATCTTTCAATAAGCAAAATGATAGGAAGGATCTGAACTTGTTGTAAAGGTTCAGAGGAGTCATCATCCAACATTAATTATGGTTTGGTGGGGAGTCAGCTGTGATGGGATTTCCAGTATTCATTTTTGTGAAAAAGGTGTGAAAATTTCGGCTAAAATATTTTAAGACACTATTTTAGAGAACTTTGTGAGACCCCTAAACCATACTCTTTTCAAAAATAAGCATTCGATCTTCCAGCACGACACAAAGCTAAAACAACGTAAGCATAGTTTTAACAAAACGTGCCTTCATTTATTACTAGAGAAGATTGGCCTTCTGCAAGTCCTGATTTAATTCCTTAAAATTATAAAATATGGTCCCTCTTAGGGGTTATGGTTTGCTCTAAAAGACATGCCAGTCGTGATTCTTTAAAACGTGCTTTAACAAAAAAGCGGTGAACTATTTTCCGTTGGATCAAGTGCGTGCTGTCATAGGCGAATGGCCTAATGATTTTTTTTTAGTGATCTAGCCCATGTACTGCAGGAAAATCCCTAAAGCGCTACAGGAGCGACACGTGTGCGGAAAAAGCGATTCACGTTGGTCTCAAATCGCTGTAAATTGTACTCGGTGTGAAACACAGTTTTGGGCAAATTATTCCAAAGGGATGTGTATTTCTAGCTTGCACCGCTCTGGAGGAATTAAGCAGCCTACATCCATCGAACACTTTCCATGGAAATACTTGTAGAATAGACTCAACTCGCCAACTGTTCTTCGACGTTCGAACGAATCACGGCCGCCGGCCAGTTCCGGGTCTCCAGTCAGGCGAACGGCTCTTTTCTGAGTAGAATCCAACAAATGCAGTATATGTTTGGGAGCAGAGCCCCAAATACGGAAGCAGTATTCCATAGTTAGTCGAATTTAAGCTTTGTATAGAAACAACAGTAATTGTGGAGTGTAAAGCTATCTGGGTCGAAATAATATTCCCAGATTTCGAGAAGCTCTCTTTGCTATGCTTGCAACATGTTCATGCCAAGACATATTGGCTACCAAGATAACGCCCAGGGCTTGTGTAAAAGCAAGAGGGGGACATTTTGAGTAAATGCTAAATTAATTTTGTCATTATGAATATATGAATAAATTCCATAATAATTTGTTTTAATTTTCATAGAAATTAAATGTTTAGGCAATGCTTTCATTGTAACAGTATTAATGAACGTACTATGTAAAATCAGCCGCAGGTAAAGATCGGCACGCTTAGTGATTAATTTTTTTGTGCGGGAAAAGAGATTCACAATGTTCTTGAATCTTGAATACCGCAGAAACTAATATTCAGTTACTTCGCTTTCTAATTTCGCACGTCTGGAAAATCGATTAAAATTTATAAATATCTAAATGACATTAACAAAGATACGGAATATGGTCATCATCATAAACCAAAACTAACATTTTTGGAACGCGGTTTGATATGTATCAATTGAGTAATTGGTACGTACTTGACTGTATCTTTTCAAACTCGGGTTGTAATTTCAGGAAGTTGAAGATCCCTAAACATGCCTAATGAGACTGTAGCAGAAATCTCAAATGGTTATATAAATTATATAAATATTAATCTCAAGGGCTAGGAGAAGGAGAAATAAAACATAGAATACAAAATAGCGGTAAGAGGCTGTCTCAACTCTCTATCGTGGAACAAAAACATATCCAAAAAGACAAAGAAAAGAATAGGCCAGTCAATGGTGGAGTCAGTTCTGTGTTATGGAAGTGAGATCTGGGTGGTAAGCACAGAAATGAAGCGCAGATAACAAGCAGTAGAAAAGGACTATCTGAGATGTAGTGCCGGGATATCTAAGCTTCAATGATAAAATAAGACGACAGATGGAGGCAGAAGAGACAGTTGTTGATAGAATTGAGATGCGCGGTTTATGCTGGTTTGGACATTTAATGAGAATGCCGGAAAACAGATGGCCACAGAGAATATTTCGCTGGCAATCTCCAGGGAAAAAGAAGCGCGGGCGACCTAGGCGTTCCTGGAATGAAGGCATGAGGAAAGCAATGGAAAAACGAAATCTGAACGAAGACATGACTCAAGACAGACAGGATTGGAGAAAGGGTTTGAGTAGGTAGCACTTGGCTGTATAATGATAATGTTAAATGCATTGTAATTATCTAGCTCAATATGTATATACATTAATCTCAAGGAGCACCAACAACGCCTCGGAAATTGTACATGTCATGTTATCAGTACTGTAATCTTTTCAAAGTTACGTAAATACTATAATGATGAATAACATTGACGTTTATGGAATTCATTATATTTTGTTTTATTTGCTTCCTAAAACTGTTAGCTATATATTGTGTTTACATCCATGAAAAGTAAATTACTATTTATAAAAGATAAGGAGACATATAATTTTTAAAATTTTATTTTTAATATTTCACACAACATACACTGTTGAACTGAGATTTAAAATATATAATTTTGTGTAGAATCACTAGAGCATTCAATTTTAGTATAATTGTCTTTCTACTTGAATATGACTGCGAACTGATCCGCAGAAATATTATAAGACTATAAATATGAGTCTCGATACCTATTTCGATAGTTTCATCAATGGACTTATAATGTAATGATAAAACTCATAGTTCTTTAAATAATTATTCAAGACTCTGAAGCACTATTTACAAAAAATAAGATTTTAAACACAGAATGAATGAAAAGACATATTATAACCTAAAGTAATTACTAAGTATTTCATAGCTTTTGAAACGTCTAACAATTCAAAACCAATGAAAAGATTTATATTATTTAAACTCCAGTTGTCATGTGATTACCACTACACTACTCTTAAATTACGATTACCCAAAACTTCCACACCCCACGGACAGAAAACAAAAAAGTTTAAATATTTAGTATTACCATTAATAAGTAGCGTACCTGAGGTCAAATTTATCAGTTAGGTTAAGTTACGCTTGCAAAACTTGCCAATCATAACTTTTAATTTACAGTTTTAGAAGGCGTAAATCAATCGTTTAAATAACCTCCAGTATCGACAATATATCAAATACGCTAGTCAGATCAAAGAACAATCCGAAAACCAATTCAACATGCATGTTATCAAAAATGTATGGGATTATTTTGGTAACAACTGTTTCCGTGTAACGACTGCCATAAAACCTGAAAGAATCATACTCTTGATTGGAGATAGGCTCTTCCATTATTTTTGAGAAGTAAATTATAAATTGCTTGGAAATTTAATTTCTGTTCAACCATCTTTCTTAAATAGGTGGTAAATATTAAAAAGACATGAAAATAAAAATTTATCAATCAATGGACCTGAAAATTTAACACTGTTATTACTTTTGACATATAATTTTTTTGATGGAATAAGACCGTGTTAAATTATAACTTTCGGACTTTTAACTAGACTATTATTAACCTAATCAACGCCTCTAGTCCAATACCCAAAGAACCGAAATCTATTAAACGTGGTAACTTGATGGCTCTTCGAATTTCTCAGCTTCAGAGTTCACAGTGTATTAGGTTAAATATAATTGTCTAAACAAAGACTGAGTTGGAGATATTTTACTCAATTTTGATATCGAATGATTGTATACAAATATTCCAATCAACTATGAAAGTATCATAATACAAGACTTCTTTAAACATTAATGCCTGTTTTATTTTTATATATAAACTAGCCATGCCGCGGCACCGCTCGCGTGTACTTGATTTACTACTGTCGTCACTGCTTATTCCTTATGTTACCAAACGTAATAAAATATCTGCAATTATTTCCCCTCATCTCCCATTATTTCTCCTTATCTCCCATTATCTCTACATAATTTCCATTATCTAGGCTTATCTCTGCTCATCTCCCATTATTTCTCCTTATCTCCTATTATTTCTCCTTATCTCCCATTATCTCACCTTATCTCCCATTATCTAGGCTTATCTCGACTCATCTTGCAATATTTCTCCTTATCTCCCATTATTTCTCCTTATCTATCATTTTCTCACCATAACTCCCATTATCTAGACTTATCTCTGCTTATCTCCCATTAATTCTCCTTATCTCCCATTATTTATACTTATCTCCCATTATCTCACCTTATCTCCCATTACCTAGGCTTATATCGAATTATATAGAGCATATGTATAAATTTAGAAAACGCGTAAACCGGATAAGTTGTTCTCAAGTGATAAGCGCACTAACGGACAGACAGACAGAGAGACGTTACATTTTATATATATTATATTATTTGCAACATGATATCGTTCCATATTTAATGGTTTAGGCAGTGTGTTGCAAGAGAACGCGCTAACGATAACCTTTTTTCCGACTTGATTCACTATTATTGTCACTGCTTATCTTTATGTTACCTAACGCAATAAAATATATCCTAAAACTTGGCCACAGAACATATGTATGTTTTAAAAAAAAGCACTTAACGCACTAACGGACAGACAGACAGATAGACAGACAGAGAGATGTTGCATCTTATATATTATAGATAGATAACCTGGCCAGAGAACATATGTATGTTTTAAAAAAAAAAGTACGTAAATTGGATAAGTGGTTCTTTAGTGATAAGCGCATCAACAGACAGACATACAGACAGACAGAAAGAGATACGTTGCATTTTATATATATTATAGATGTAATAAAAATATATATCTATAACCTGGTCAGAGAACATATGTATGAATTTAAAAAATCACGTAAATCGGATAAGTGGTTCTCGAGGGATAAGCGCACTAACGGACAGACAGACAGATAGAAAGACGTTGTATTTTATATATATTATAGATATAGATTATTATTATTATATATACCTGGCCGAAGAACATATGCATGAATATAAAAAAGATACGTAAATCGGATAAATGGTTCTCGCGTGATAAACGCACTAATGGACAGACAGTCAGACAGAGAGACATTGCATTTTATGTATATTATAGATTATAGCATATAGATATTCCCTGCTACATAATATTGTTCCATATTTAATGGTTTAGGCTGTGTATTGCAAGGGAACGCGCTAGCGGCAAACTTTTTTCCGACTTCATTCGCTATGCTACCTATCGTAATAAAATATAGCCTATAACCTGGCCAAAGAACATATGTATGTTTTAAAAAAAAAGTACGTAAATCGGATAAGTGGGTCTCCATCCAGTGACAAGCGCACTAACGGACAGACAGACAGGCAGACAGTGAGATTTAAAATATATAATTTTGTGTAGAATCACTAGAGCATTCAATTTTAGTATAATTGTCTTTCTACTTGAATATGACTGCGAACTGATCCGCAGAAATATTATAAGACTATAAATATGAGTCTCGATACCTATTTCGATAGTTTCATCAATGGACTTATAATGTAATGATAAAACTCATAGTTCTTTAAATAATTATTCAAGACTCTGAAGCACTATTTACAAAAAATAAGATTTTAAACACAGAATGAATGAAAAGACATATTATAACCTAAAGTAATTACTA
Organism: Pachyrhynchus sulphureomaculatus; assembly: GCA_019049505.1. Lineage (NCBI taxonomy): Eukaryota > Metazoa > Arthropoda > Insecta > Coleoptera > Curculionidae > Pachyrhynchus > Pachyrhynchus sulphureomaculatus. The sequence goes on from CM032446.1 coordinate 164,893,002, forward strand.
AGTATTTCATAGCTTTTGAAACGTCTAACAATTCAAAACCAATGAAAAGATTTATATTATTTAAACTCCAGTTGTCATGTGATTACCACTACACTACTCTTAAATTACGATTACCCAAAACTTCCACACCCCACGGACAGAAAACAAAAAAGTTTAAATATTTAGTATTACCATTAATAAGTAGCGTACCTGAGGTCAAATTTATCAGTTAGGTTAAGTTACGCTTGCAAAACTTGCCAATCATAACTTTTAATTTACAGTTTTAGAAGGCGTAAATCAATCGTTTAAATAACCTCCAGTATCGACAATATATCAAATACGCTAGTCAGATCAAAGAACAATCCGAAAACCAATTCAACATGCATGTTATCAAAAATGTATGGGATTATTTTGGTAACAACTGTTTCCGTGTAACGACTGCCATAAAACCTGAAAGAATCATACTCTTGATTGGAGATAGGCTCTTCCATTATTTTTGAGAAGTAAATTATAAATTGCTTGGAAATTTAATTTCTGTTCAACCATCTTTCTTAAATAGGTGGTAAATATTAAAAAGACATGAAAATAAAAATTTATCAATCAATGGACCTGAAAATTTAACACTGTTATTACTTTTGACATATAATTTTTTGATGGAATAAGACCGTGTTAAATTATAACTTTCGGACTTTTAACTAGACTATTATTAACCTAATCAACGCCTCTAGTCCAATACCCAAAGAACCGAAATCTATTAAACGTGGTAACTTGATGGCTCTTCGAATTTCTCAGCTTCAGAGTTCACAGTGTATTAGGTTAAATATAATTGTCTAAACAAAGACTGAGTTGGAGATATTTTACTCAATTTTGATATCGAATGATTGTATACAAATATTCCAATCAACTATGAAAGTATCATAATACAAGACTTCTTTAAACATTAATGCCTGTTTTATTTTTATATATAAACTAGCCATGCCGCGGCACCGCTCGCGTGTACTTGATTTACTACTGTCGTCACTGCTTATTCCTTATGTTACCAAACGTAATAAAATATCTGCAATTATTTCCCCTCATCTCCCATTATTTCTCCTTATCTCCCATTATCTCTACATAATTTCCATTATCTAGGCTTATCTCTGCTCATCTCCCATTATTTCTCCTTATCTCCTATTATTTCTCCTTATCTCCCATTATCTCACCTTATCTCCCATTATCTAGGCTTATCTCGACTCATCTTGCAATATTTCTCCTTATCTCCCATTATTTCTCCTTATCTATCATTTTTCACCATAACTCCCATTATCTAGACTTATCTCTGCTTATCTCCCATTAATTCTCCTTATCTCCCATTATTTATACTTATCTCCCATTATCTCACCTTATCTCCCATTACCTAGGCTTATATCGAATTATATAGAGCATATGTATAAATTTAGAAAACGCGTAAACCGGATAAGTTGTTCTCAAGTGATAAGCGCACTAACGGACAGACAGACAGAGAGACGTTACATTTTATATATATTATATTATTTGCAACATGATATCGTTCCATATTTAATGGTTTAGGCAGTGTGTTGCAAGAGAACGCGCTAACGATAACCTTTTTTCCGACTTGATTCACTATTATTGTCACTGCTTATCTTTATGTTACCTAACGCAATAAAAATATATCCTAAAACTTGGCCACAGAACATATGTATGTTTTAAAAAAAGCACTTAACGCACTAACGGACAGACAGACAGATAGACAGACAGAGAGATGTTGCATCTTATATATTATAGATAGATAACCTGGCCAGAGAACATATGTATGTTTTAAAAAAAAAAGTACGTAAATTGGATAAGTGGTTCTTTAGTGATAAGCGCATCAACAGACAGACATACAGACAGACAGAAAGAGATACGTTGCATTTTATATATATTATAGATGTAATAAAATATATATCTATAACCTGGTCAGAGAACATATGTATGAATTTAAAAAATCACGTAAATCGGATAAGTGGTTCTCGAGGGATAAGCGCACTAACGGACAGACAGACAGATAGAAAGACGTTGTATTTTATATATATTATAGATATAGATTATTATTATTATATAACCTGGCCGAAGAACATATGCATGAATATAAAAAAGATACGTAAATCGGATAAATGGTTCTCGCGTGATAAACGCACTAATGGACAGACAGTCAGACAGAGAGACATTGCATTTTATGTATATTATAGATTATAGCATATAGATATTCCCTGCTACATAATATTGTTCCATATTTAATGGTTTAGGCTGTGTATTGCAAGGGAACGCGCTAGCGGCAAACTTTTTTCCGACTTCATTCGCTATGCTACCTATCGTAATAAAATATAGCCTATAACCTGGCCAAAGAACATATGTATGTTTTAAAAAAAAAGTACGTAAATCGGATAAGTGGGTCTCCATCCAGTGACAAGCGCACTAACGGACAGACAGACAGGCAGACAGTGAGACGTTGCATTTTATATATATTATAGATAAATATATTTATTTTAATAAATAAAAAAAAAAAAAAAACGGTCAAGTACAAGACTTGAGCAATTAGTGTTCCGTACCGTGATTGCTAAAGTATTCTATGAAACTGAGTAAAACATTCATCTTCCATAGAAGAATTTCCAAGAATATATAAAAATCGAGGCATCTTTTTAGTAAAAGTTTAAAACAAATATTTAGTACCTAAATATTTGTTTAATTATAAGCAAATGAAATAAAAGTACCAGTCACCAGTCATAATGGAAATTGATTTTATCTGTGATTGTCTAAAAGCTTAACGCAGCAATATACTGAAAAGTATATGAGTATATAATTGAACCGAATACGTATTGATATTTCGTTGCTCTTAGTCCCGATTAAATTCACAACTTTCCACGAAAAAAATCTCGACCATATGTTCAAGTCAAATAGTTTTTTTATTTACCAGATGAATTACCAAACGAAATGCACACGTGATAATTTTCGCTAAATTTTTGCGAGTATTACATCACAGATATTTTTGAACTCGTGTTTTCACAAGCTTTCATTTGACATCCCACTAGATGAGCTTACAAATTTTTTTTTTACTTCCGCTACCTCCCCCCCCCAAAACTAACCCCTTAAGTTAAAATTTAACTTTTAAAACTACCTTACTCTAATTGGAACACCAATTCCTATATTTGTGCCAAATTTCAACTTTTTACGTCAAATAGTCCCCAAGAAAATCAGGTGTTACCGACAGACACTGAAATGATCCCATGTGTTCCGTTCGGAACACTACAAATAGAACATATAACAGCTTATATCGATACACTCAGTATATTTATTTGTTTATTTTTTTTTGTTTGTTTTTTGGCCTTGAGAAAAATCCCATTTAACCATGAGCTAACTTATACTAAATAATTAATAATCATTTTATTGATAAACGATAAAATGTAGCAATATAAGAAAAACAATGAAGCAAATTTTTGTAATACTGATTAAAAAATTAGGTAAAACATTTGCTACCCAAATAATTTCAACCTTATCGAGAAAATATGACTTTGTTTAAGATGAAGGTCAGTTAAAACATATGATTGCATCTGGTAAGTATCTAAAAGACTAATTAGCATTTGATTGCATCATTTTACTTTACATTATATTTTTGTGTTTTACCAGCCCGTAACCGCCTGTAATGACATATGACTTGTATAATATAGGTAATGAATGTTTGTTCCGGTATATTTTTTTACTTTAAATAGTCTTAAATCTACTCAAGGGAGTTTCCTGCTTCCCCAGAAAAGAAAACTATTTTGTAAAAAACAATCATTCTCCGAGACTTTTGTACATATTTAAGATTCTGGGTACCCATATCATTTTTTTTTCAATTTCCCTTAGGTCAGTAATTCTGCCAGACTATCTGTTAGCACAAAAACACTCGAATAAAATTAAATATTGATTTCAAATTTGGTACACACATAAAACTTAAAGTAGGAAAGGAACCTATAGCTTTTGGGCTTTAAAGAAAGATGATGGAATTAGAGGGGATTGATAAATTTTGTGTAGTTTTACTATAGATTTTTAGTTGAGATAATGAACAAATTTTAGGTATAAATATTTATTGTCAAATATATAAGGGATTAAAGCAGTGAAGGCATTGCGCCGAATGTATTTTGTTATACATAATTTTCAATCCAAAAATCACATTATTTTTCAGTTTTCAGTTACCAATATCGTGGAAGCTCTTCCTTTATTCATTTTTTCGCGATCAATATAAAGTACCTTTCATTTAAAGTATAAGGCTTAATACTTCCACCGAGTTAAATTTCAATTAAATTCGGTATTTATTTTCAAAGTGTTTGTTAGGGAAGCACTGGATAAGTCACTTTACCAATTTGTTAATCAGGTATTACTTCTCTCATGGATACAGAACATCGGCTAGTTAAAGAAATCTTTTAACAATGGCAATGTGTTATCATATAATACATTTCTTTGAGAAAAAACAAATTAACTTTGTTTATTTTAAATCTGCGTATACTTTTTCGAGATTAAATCTGTTCTATAACTCAACTCTGCACCTAAAATTTCGATAAGATCACTCTGTTAAATGTAACGCCGAAACAGAAGAATAAACATACAAAAACCAATATTTATTTCCAAAAAATAGTCCATGAATATTAAATTTTATTACTATTGTATTGAATGTATGGATTGTTTTATATATTGTTAAAGCATATCATATTATATTTTATGATATATTATATTACATTACATTTTATTACGTTACATTAAATCACATCACATTATATCACATCACATCACATCACATCACATCACATGACATTACATTATATTATATTATATCATATTATATTATATTATATTATATTATTTAATTATATTTATTTTGTAGTAAGGAGCCACAAAGGATACAAAGACTACTAGAAACGTAAAAATTACAAGATCAGTTTAGAGATCGGACCAAAAACCAAGTCAGGGACCAGGCTTAAAACTAGGCTAGAGAGCAGACCGCGAGGAAAGCCGCTTGAGCGTTTCGACTTAACCCATGTTCCCTCCCTCTAACTGTGATGTTAGACACATAATTTCATATACTGTACCCTCTTCAGAGTTTTCTGTGGATGTCACAGCTCTACAACGTTACTGCTCACCACCTTTAATTGAAATTACGTATTACTTATGTAACTGACAGCTATTTATTGGCTATTAGGCTATTGGGTTGCTTGACACTATTACTATTTTAAGATGATTGACTAAGAAAAACATGTTTATACAAATTAGATCTTAAAATAACCAGTCAAGTGAATGTTGAATTTGCGCAATTAGTATTCCGTACGTTGATTCCTTTCAAAATAAAATTTTTTGTTACGGAGGTATAAAATAATCAACGACTTCACAAAACACACCCCAAATAGTTTTTAATAAAGTTTTTTTCCGATCTTTACTGAAAACTGATGACCTTAAAAGTTTTGTTTTTTCTTTTTTTAATACCTATTAAAGGTCGCGCTCGTGATAATTTTCGTTCACCTTTTGGGGAAATTTTTTTTGGAATTTTTTCCAAATTTTTTGATCAGTACTTGTCGAGATAAGGAGGGGGGGAGCAATTTTTCGCGGCTTTGTTTGTAAATAATACAAAAGTGTGCGCAAGTATTACATTACATATATTTTTGAAATAGTATTTTTACAAGCTTTCATTTGATACCCCACTCGATAACCTAGTAAAAATTTTTTTTTGACTTCCGATTTAAACCCTCTAAAGTCAAAATTTTAATTTCAGAAGTACACGGCTCTGATGAGGCTATCAGTTTCTATACTAGCACCAAATTTCAACTTTCTATGTCAAATAGTTTCGGAGAAAGTCGGGTGTGACAGACAGACGGACAGACACCGAAGTGATCTTATAAATGTTCCGTACGGAACACTAATACATGTCAGGGACCTAACTAACTTAGCCTAGGGAAGGATTTATATAAATGTATTGAGAGAACTTACGATATTTGAACTTAAGATATTATATATATAGCGCTAACTTGCGCTAATACAGAGGTAGTGGGCTGCTGGGTCTGGAAAGACGGCGATGAGCTTGGTATTGGGGGGTCGGGGGAGTAAGCGCTCCTGACTGTGAGGTTGGGGAGGTGTGTAGCTTTGTCCAGGAATTTGAGCTGAATGTTGATCATGGATTCCAGAATTGTGGGCATCTTTAGGTCTCTATAAAGCTGTGTGCTATATATGAACCATGAGGCTTTAACGATGTTACGGAGGGCCTTGTTTTGGACTCTCTGGAGGGTGGAACTATGTGTTCGTTTTTTGACACCATGCTCAACTTGTTACGGGTTGACAGTTTACTGGACTTATTGAGGAGGTTATTTGTGTGCGTAATTATATCTAAATGGCAGTAAAATATTTACTATCAAAACAATACTAAAGGTGTTGGTATTTTACTTTCTATTAGGCATCTGTTAAATAGAGCTTGAAGAGATTGTATTATCGATGCCCCTCCATACTTTATCATTTCTATAGTTATTTCGTCGTACCCTGGTTCTTTGTTGTTGTGCATATGTTGTAGGGCGCTTATTATTTCATCCGTTGTTACACCGGGAATTTCTTTAGATTCCACATTTCTTACTATCACTCTATTTTCTTCTTCTGTCACATAGTGTTTGATAATATTTCTCTGTAGGTTATCGTTATTTATAAGTTTTATTATTTGATGTCTCCCTTCATTCATTTGTTTGTTTAGATGTTTCAAATTTTTTCGCTCTTTTAAAGTTTCTTCTATTT
>CM032446.1:164899866-164984745 GCA_019049505.1 Pachyrhynchus sulphureomaculatus
TATTTTTGCACTCGACGCGCGTTCCGCTAACCATGTTAGCTTCATCAGAAGCGATGATTGGGTCAATCATCTTTCCTGATGAAGCTAACATGGTTAGCGAAACGCGAATGCAAAAATAAAGGGTTTGGTGTAGTAGTGATACATACCGAGTAGTGTCATTGTGCCAAAGATTTCACATTCCCAACATTATTGGAACATACTAAAAAAATAAGAACCAATGATGTTTACATCAGAGTTTCTTTGAATTTTTTTGATTTATAAATTATCGACATCCGCTGGTTTATTTTTCATCCGAATTAACGACCTTAAGTCACCTATTTAAAAATATTTCTTTAATACATAGGTCCAACTTTTGACAGCAGTGACTTTGATATAAACTAGAAATCACTAAAATTAAAACATAATAATTTTTGTTAGACTTCAAAATGGTTAAAACACATTTTCTTCGCTAATTTTAAGGTTTTAATAATTGCTAATTATGATTCTTTTATATTCTTACAATTAAATAAATAAAGTTGTAACCGACTGTGTGAATGTATATGTATAAAAAGAAGTTCTGCATTAATTATTGTTAAAACTCATTTGTTAACACTTCCTTTCCTGCAATTGATATAGATCAGATTCTCATTCAGCAGAGAACCATTTGTAAATATTCAGTAAGTACTCTTTTAGGCTAATAACTCGGATTTTAAAAAAAATTAAAAATTATGGTAGTGTTTCCTACTATTCTTCTTCTTGAAAGTATGGTATATTCTTTTAGAAGGTGCTCTGATTTATGTGAGTTCTTTTTTGTATCTTCCAGATCCTGAGGATGATGTTGTATTTGGCGTCGAAAGCTCAATATTATTTATATATATATATATATATATATATATATATATATATATATACAGTGTGACAATTTAAGTCCCCATAATATGGGTTTTTTTTTAAATAATCACTTTAGCCCAGATCTCGTTATTGCATCCATTTGTGCTTCAAATAATATCAAAAAATAGTATAGTAAGTCATTTTTACGCATGACGTCACCTGTCGAAAATGACATTTTCGTAAAAATTTTGAAAGAAACGTATAATTTGGCTAAATTTTTAAAAAAGTTATTAGACAAAATGGTTTATTTTGTAATTCTAGATCTGTTTGCCAAATTTCAACGGCCTACTACGATTTTGAATTTTTGGCAGTTTTTTGTCATTTCGGCAATTGTTTTTCGTCTTGATTTATTGCAACCGTATTTAAATCATTTAATTTGTCAAAAACTACGCACCTATAATCTATTTAAGAACAAAATGAAGTCGGGTCCATAATTTTTTTATAGAATATTAAAATTCACACATTATCATGAATCTTTTTTGATGCAAAGTTCGATTAGCTTTTGTTTTTAAATAGAAATATGTTTCTCGCTTACGTATTTTGATAATGAACACACTTAAACGTTTGTAAATTAACAGAAATCTTACATTTTGATCTTTTTAGTAATGCATTTAAATTTTTAACAATGTAATGTTTCTTACCATAAACACCAAATTAACAACTTGCTGCTTTGTTCTATTTGTTTTTTTTTTCATACTGTAGCTAAAACCACTTTTTAGATCAATAATACAGATACAGATTCTAATTAGCAATCGTAATAAAAATATTACACATATTCTAGTTATTAATTTGGCAGTTACGCGTTAATAATACCACCGAAAAATTACATTAAAATCCTTTCGGTGTCATTGTTGACGTAACTGCTAATTTAAAATAAATCCAGCCATATTTTAGTCGTGGCTATCAAAATTAACGTTCGCAAAATTAGAAAGACCTTTTATGGTTGTGCCGATTTCCTCCTGAAAACTTACCTTTTACAGGAAAAAGAGCTAAACAGAGAAATTAACAGGCCCTGGAAACACACGAACTAGAGATCGCAATATGGTGTCGTAAGCTGTCAAATATTTAGTTAGCCATTTAAATTAGAATGTGTCACAACATGCTTTCTCTTCAAGAAAAAATTGCAAAGGTTTTATTGTGTGGGGAAAATATACTTCATCGCACTGTTTTTAACGAGCGTCATCTAAAAAAAAAAACTTGCAGCAATCTACTGTGAGCCGAATTATAAAAAAGTGTAAATCGACTGGATCTGTGGAAATATTTTCCGAAAAAAAATCGTGTTGCACGTAAACATACCGAAGATACTGATCTAGATGTGTGCTTAAGTGTAGTGGAAGAAGACAAAACCAGTGTTAGAACTATTTCGAAGTCTAAACCGGAGATCGACAGGGAAAGGTACGTAAAATTTTACACAAAAATAAAATTAAACTATACAAACCGAAATCGATAAACACTCTATAGGATAGAGATTTTAATATTCGGTTATTATTATAGAAGAGGACCTGGACTGATGAAGCTACGTTTACTTCTAACGGAGTAGTAAGTTCACAGAATAGTCGATGATGGTCTCAAGAAAATCCAAACTTGATTAAGTGTCGTGACCAATACTCGTTCAAAACTAACGTTTGGTGTGGTATTGTAAATGAGCAAATAATAGAGCCATATTTTTTTAGACATAATTTAAACTCACAACGATATTTAGATTTTTTAAATAACGAAATTCTAGAAGTTCTGGATAACATGGCTGTGGATCTAAGATATGCTCTATGGTATCAATTAGATGGTGCACCAATACACAATTCTTTGCAAGTACGAAACACTTTAAATGAACTATTTCATGGCAGAGTCATTGGGCGAGATCAGGATAATTGTTGGCCACCTCGATCGCCCGACATCACCCCATTGGATTTCTATTTATATGGTTATCTCAAACATAAAGTATAAAAGTTTAGACCATTCAGAGATATCGATCATCTAGAAATAATTAGGCAATGTGTTCAGAAGATACCTCCCGAGTTTGTGAAAAATTCCGTGAAAGAAATTTCTAGAAGAACCATTTGTTACATTGAACGAAACGGTGGACACACCGAAATGTAGAATATTGCAATATGCGTGTATTTGATACAAAGTATTTATTAAATAGTTTAAAATAGCTAATTGTAAATTTAGTGTTTATGGAAAGAAACATTACATTGTTGAAACTTTAAATACATTACTAAAAAGATCAAAATGTAAGATGTGTGTTAATTTACAGTGTGTTCACTATCAAACTACGTAAGCGAGAAATATTTTCTCTTTAAAAACAAAAGTTAATCGAACTTTCCATCAAATATGATTCATCATAATGTGTGAATTTTAATATTCTATAAAAAAATTATGGACACGATTTCATTTTGTTCTTAAATAGATTATAGGTGACTAGTTTTTGACAAATTAAATGATTTAAATAAGGTTGCAATAAATCAATATGAAAAACAATTGCCGAAATGTCAAAAAACTGCCAAAAATTCAAAATAGTAGTAGGCCGTTGAAATTTGAGAGATCTAGAATCACAAAATAAACCATTTTGTCTAATAACTTTTTTTAATATTTGGCCAAATTATACGTTTCTTTCAAAAATTTTTACGAAAATGTCATTTTTGACAGGTGATGTCTTGGGTAAAAATGACTTACTATACTTTATTTCTGATATTATTTGAAGCACAAATAGATGCAATAACCACATCTGGGCCAAAGTGATTATTTAAAAAAAAAAACCCATATGATGCGGACTTAAATTGTCACACTCTATATATATATATATATATATATATATATATATATATATATATATATATATATATATATATATATATGTATATATATATATATATATATATATATATATATATATATATATATATATATATATATATATATATATATATATATATATATATATATATATATGTATATATATATATATATATATATATATATATATGTATGTATATATGTATATATACATATATGTATATATATATATATATATATATATATATATATATATATATATATATATATATATATATATATATATATACAGGGTACCCCATATATATGAAATAATGATTTCACAGCATTTATTAATCAGTTTATCAAAAAACTGTTTAAATAAAAATAATAGGTTGTAAAATGTTTTGAAATTGAAGAAATTACGCCGTCTCAAATTTTTTTAAAAGGAAAGCCCTGTATATTATTTTATTTTTAAGTCCTACTAAAAATTCTAGATATTATTTGTCTAACATACCATATGTCTAAATTGAACTATTTTGGAATTATTGATATATGAAATTAAGGAGATCAAATTAAAAGTTTTTTTTTTTTAAGCTGGTTTGTGTCAAACATTTACTGTCAGGTAATGACTTAACGCGTGAAAAAATGATTTATTGACGAGAACGTTTATTGCTGCATTTTGTAAAACTGCAATTTGATCGTAATATCATAATAGTACATTTAACAGAAACTGAAAGAATCACTTTGTTAATAATTGTTGGTTACGGAGACCGTAGGAGTACACAACAGGAAGTGTGTGATCTTTTTAACGCAGAATATCCGAATCGAGAACCTATTACCCAGTCCGTAGTTAGCAAAACATTAAAACGATTTAGACAATCTGGTCATGTTAAGGATCGTTCTAAATCTGGACCTCCAAAAGTTAAAACAAGCGATGATAAAAAGTTAGATATTTTATTGGCCACTTGTCAGCTTTGCCTAGACCACAACATAAGTAAAGGTACCTTAAGTCGTATACTGAATGAAGAAAAAATTGCATCCATACTAACCCATTCTATTGCAAGAATTGTCTGAAGATGACTACGATAGATGGGTTGTATTTTGCAAGGACATGATGAAATGGATCAATAATGTTCCTAACCTAATTCATAATATTGTTTTTTCTGACGAAGCTACATTTTGTCTTAACAGAAGAGTTAACAGGCATAACTGCCGGTTATGGTCTACTGAGAATCCCCACTGGATAATCGACAGTCATTCTCAAAGACCACAAAAGATAAACGTGTGGGCAGACATTTGTGGACGTCATATCATTGGTCCCTTTTTTATCGATGGAAACCTTACAGGACAGCGGTATTTACATTTACTCCATTACCAAGTTAATCCAATTTGTGCGGATCTTTTTCCCGATGAAAATAATTTGGATACCCCTAACAGGAACCTGTGGTATCAACTGGACGGAGCACCTCCTCACTACGAAATCAATGTTCGTAGATATTTGCATGCGATTTTTCCTAATCGATGGATAGGCAGGAGAGGTGCTGTAGAATTGTCTGCAAGGAGTCTCGACCTTACGCCACTCCATTTTTTTATGGGGTCATTTAAAAACCAAAGTTTACCAAAGTCGACCTGAAACTGTAGAAGATTCAGAACAAAAAATTAAATATGAAATAGCACAGTTCACCTCAGATTCTCTACAAAACTCTATTCAGGCTGTTTACGACAGATTGGGTAATTGCCTCGCTATTAACGCTAGGCATTTTGAGCCATTGTTACCTTAAAAATAAACCTAGAGTATTTATTATTTATTATTTTTTATTTATTTTTTTTTTAAATTGTAAATTTCAAACGATTAATAAATGCTGTGGAATCATTATTCCATACATATGGGCAACCTGTATATATATATATATATATATATATATATATATATATATATATATATATATATATATATATATATATATATATACATACATATATAAAGAGAACGAAATGGTGCTCATGACGACATTAGAAAAATGGTTTAGGCAACTAATATCTCTTACGGATTCGTCAAATACATTATCGTTATTATTTTGAGAAGAAAGGGAAAGATAACATGAATTTTAGATCACGCTAGAGTATCATCATATATGTCGCTTCTTGTACGTGAATTTTTGCCCGAACAACAACCAATCACCGTGTTCTCCAGATATGATCCCGTATCATATTTTTTGGACTCGGCTCAAAATATCGCTTGGGGATAAACATATAATTCCCTGAAGAAGCTAAAACCTTTACCTTCAAACTCGTATAAACTGCATATAGGAGATTGGGTTAAGTGTAATGATTGCTTGTAATTTTAGGTACGGATTATTTTAAACGTGATAAGATAGGTTCATCCAAAAAATTAAAAATTATTGTTGAATTTACACTTACTTTCTGATTAGAGGATATATTTTTCAAAGCGTTGTAGGTACATGTTATCCAATGTAAATATATTCCGCTGGTGAAAGGATTCTTTAATACGAGATGTACTCAATGATTACGTGAAATATAATTATATTTTAAGCAGGTTTATACCATATCAAAATAATTTGAGAAAATTTATTTTACATAAAACTTATTGTATAACTAACTATGGTTTTAGCTTTTCAGAATGATTTTGTATATTCATTCCTATTGGTTGTCCTATTTCTCAAATTTCTTTGATGTTGGTATAGGTGTTGTTTTTTACTACAACTTGCTGTTAGATACAAAGAACAAACCGAAAAATTTACACTCTTTTGAATTATGTTCCTAAAGCAGATCAGTTTAAAAAACCGGTCAAGTGCAAGTTGAACTTGCACAATTAGTGTTCCGTACGTTGATTGTTTCTAAAATAAAAAATTTTGTTAGGGTGGTATAAAATGATCAGTGACTTCACAAAACACACCCCAAATGAGTTTTCAACAAAGTTTGTTTCCAATCTTTACTGAAAACTGGTAAACTTGAAATTTTGTTTTTTTTTATATACCAAATAAATTATTAAACTCGTGATAATTTTCGTTCAATCTATACCCCGTGGAGAATGTTCCAGAATTTTTTCAAAATTTTTTGATCAGTACTTTTCGATATAAGGTAGGGGACAGCGATTTTTTAAAAGTAATACGAAGAAAAGTGTGCGCAAGTATTACATTATATATATATATATATATATATATATATATATATATATATATATATATATATATATATATATATATTTTACTCGTGTTTTCACAAGCTTTCATTTGACACCACACTCGAGACCTAGTAAAAAAATTTTTTTTTCACTTCCGATTTCACCCCTCAAAACGAACCCCTTAAGTCAAAATTTATGTTACGGTGGTATAAAATGATCAGTGACTTCACAAAACACACCCCAAATGAGTTTTCAACAAAGTTTGTTTCCAATCTTTACTGAAATCTGATAACCTTGAAATTTTTGTTTTTTTATATACCATATAAATTATTAAAGGTAATGCACTCGTGATAATTTTCGTTCAATCTACACCCCGTGAAGAATATTCCAGAATTTTTTCGAAATTTTTTGATAAGTAGTTTTCGAGATAAGGCCCGGGACAGCGATTTTTCGCGAATTTTTAAAAATAATACAAAGAAAAGTGCGCGCAAGTATAATATTATATATATATTTTTTACTCATGTTTTCACAAGCTTTCATTTGACACCACACTCGATGACCTAGTAAAAAATTTTTTTTTCACTTCCGACTTCACCCCCCAAAACTAACCCCTTAAGTCAAAATTTAATTCTCAAAACTACATGGCTCTGATGAGGCCGTCAATTCCTATATTATTACCAAATTTTACCTTTCTATGTCAAATAGTTTCGGAGAAAATCGGGTGTGACAGACAGACAGACAGACAGACAGACAGACAGGCAGACAGACAGACAGACAGACAGACAGACAGACAGACAGACAGACAGACAGACAGACAGACAGACAGACAGACAGACAGACAGGCAGACAGACAGACAGACAGACAGACAGACAGACAGACACCGAAGTGATCTTATAAGTGTTCCGTACGGAACACTAAAAATGATGTTAAATGAAATATTGTTTTATTACATTTAATAAAAAATTACCTGGAAGTCTTGGCGCTCAGGTCTTCTTACTTCAGCTTGTGGAACATATGGAATTATAGCTATTGGTGGTGCCATACCATATCCATAACTATTTCTTCCTTGATCGCCAATCCCTAAGAATTAATAAAAGAAAGAAACACGTTAAACGCTATAAACCTTCTTACTCTCATCTGCGTGGTGTCATCGTATAGTAGGAATATTTATAATTTGCAGAAACGCCCCTTATATTCATATTTTCGTTCAAGAAACTTAACTTATGATATTATAGAAATGTCAGAACAGTATGTAATGGACTTATTAACAACTTATAAAAAAAATTAGTGAAGTGATTTACCTAGTATTGTCCTTGCAAATATGTAGTTCTAAGATAGGTACTGAGTTTGGCGTTCTGAAGTAAAGAGTAAGTAAACTTTCATAATATGAATGAAATCATACAATATATCGACTCCCACTCCTTTCATCCTCTTTCGCTAAAACGATATCGATCAAAAACTATAGGTTTTATCCCTATTTCAAATATCTTAATATCATTTCGTTCGGGTATTATGATGCCAACAGACCGACAGCTCGACAATCGGATAGATAAACCGATAGAAATGAGAACATATATTCTCAGCAATCTAATAACACTAACACGTAAAGAAAGGCAAAAGTTACGGGGGTACTTCCTTCTATTTAGCGAGTAACGTAAAAGCAATAATTTACCTACTTGCCAGAGGTAAGTAACTACTTGACATTTTTTAGGTTACTCTGGAACCAGATTTTAATATCGTCTATATTCTATTTATATTAAAATTGGAAATAATGATAAAGCAATAAAACATATTATCTTCTATTCCTTTATCCCCTTCCTTTCATCTTATATATCTTTTACTATGAATAATTCTTAAAATATCTCAAACGAAAACCGGGCAAAATTCTTATAATAATATTGAATTTACACATTACTTAATGATTCTCACCCCTTTTACCCTTTACTTTTGTTAATACTGCAAAAAGAAATAATATATTATTTCGTTCCCTTGACTTAACGAACTGTGAATAATACCAATAAATACGAAATTACCCTTCTAACGTCCTTCCTCAACTTTTATATGTTGCATAATTATATATAATAAATAAATAATTGTGCTTAAAATTTGTTCATTATCGCAACCAGAAACCTAGAAAAATGCTCATAATATTGAAACTATACAATATTGGACCATTCCACCTCTTTCACCACTTCCCACATTAAAACTGAAAGTAATAAAAAAATAACTTAATATGGAGATTCCTCGACTTCAGACACTCCGAAAAAGATTTGTAACACCATATACAGGAAGGATGGGGTTATTAACCCCTACCCGATTTTTTAATCTCCTACATATTTTACTCTAAATAATATGCCTAAAATTTGTCCAGCAGACCAACCAAAAAACCTGTAAATATTTCAAAATGCTAAAAATTATACATTATTAAACTACTTGCATCCTTTCCCCCCTTTCCTGGGTTAAACTTGAAAGTAATGAAAAAATAATCTAATTTTTGGATTTCTAGGCTTCAAACTCCCTTTAATTTCCTCCTCTACGCCTTTCGCCCCTTATAAGTTTTACTATAAATATTTATGTATCAAATTTGGTCATTATTCAACAAAAAACCAAGACAAACTTTCGTATTACTATTAAGATCTTCCAAAATTTATGAATCACTAGCCTTTTCACCCCCTTGGCTTAAAGCGATATCGTTCAAAAACTACAGGCTTCATCTACTTGTTATAAGTTATCTATATACCAGTATAAAATCGATCGATTATTTCGTTCGAGAGTTATCGCGCCAACAGGCCTATAGAGTCTCACATTGACAGAGCAATAGACGGACAGACAGACGGAAAAGAGTGACTATGTTTTTCGTGATCTAGGGATACTAAAACATGAAGAAAAGCAAGAATCTCGAATACAATACTTTCCTTTGGTAAGCAAAGTAAAAGTTTTTGAAGTTTCTAAAGTTCGGGATTAGCTATATCTTTAAAAGCAAAAGAAATATTAGTAAGAGTACAAAGCTCTCGAATTATGAATTAACGAGATATATTTATGCTGAATAGAGCTTCAAACATTTTTGAATAAATTAGGTGATGAATTTTTGCAGAAACCGCACAGTTTGATTAATAAAAATCGGCCAAGTGCAAGTTGGACTTGAGCAATTAGTGTTTCGTACTGTGATTGCTTCCTGACCTGTATATATCTTAAGATCCAATATGTATTATTACGTTTTTTTTTTTTGTCACTAATGTATAATAGTCATATCTTAGCTACCTACTAGCCAATAAATTAATATAGCGCAATCTAGAATCTAGTAATAAAAGTGTAAAACAAATATTTACTACTTAAATATTTGTTTAATTATAAACAAATAAAACAAAATTATTTTGTCGTTAGAGGAACGACGCGCGGCACTGAGAATGTACAGCCTTGGCCAAAAGTATTAGGCACCCCTAATAAACACGTGAAACTCATAAAATATTTTAAAAAAAGACTAATTGTTTTAACAATACTATAGGCGGCGCTGACAAAAGCTAACTTAAACAATAGACAATCTCCATAGAACACCTGACCCACAAAACTGCGATAATGAGGTTTTTTGAAAAATATTTTTAATATTTTATCAGTCTCTTTTTACTACCTGTAGTTTCAAGAAGCTTCCGTGCGTGTTTTATTTGTGAACTGGACATTCTTATATTTGAAAAATGCCTAAGAACAGTGAGCTTGGTATCGAAAAACGAATTAAAATTCAAACCCTACATGAACAAGGCAAGTCCGAAGTAGAAATAGCCAAGTTAGTGAAATGTTCTGGGTGCGCAGTGCAATGTGCTATTAAAAGGTTTGTGAAGACTGGCGCCCATGCCAACAAAATGAGAACGGGCAGAAAACGTAAGATTAATGAGCGACAGGACAGAACACTCATCCGCAAGTCTATTAAAAATCGAAAAAAAAAAACATCATCTGAGCTCGCTGCAACTCTATCGGACGAGATTAGGATGCCGATTAGTTCTCGAACGGCAGGGAGAAGACTGACAGAAGCTGGATTAAGCGGGTGCAAAGCTAGAAAGAAGCCTTGGCTTTCAGAGACCAATAGGAAGAAACGGTGAGAGTGGGCTCTGAAGGACCAACATTTTAGCGAAGAGGATTGGTCTAATGTTGTATGGTCCGACGAATCCAACTTTGAGGTAAGTTTTTATATGGTTTATTTTAACAAATAACTACATACTCTTGATTTAATCCATTTTAGTCAAAATTATAACTAATTTTTTAATTGAGTATTTTTTCTATTCTTACAGCTATTCGGAAGGTCAGGTGTGACATTCGTGAGGCGGCGTGTTGGCGAGGAATACCATCCAGATTGCGTGGTACCTACTGTAAAACACGGAGGAGGCACTAATTTAGACGGCTGCATCAAATTCCAGCAAAAAGATAAATGCACCTTGTCATAAATTAGCGGCTACGATTGCGGCTGGTTTAGAGACAATAACATTGTCTTGTTGGATTGGCCGGCGCAGTCTCCAGATCTAAACCCTATCGAGCATCTTTGGGGTATTCTGAAGAGTAAGATACGCTAAAAAGCGCTTTGATGGATGAGTGGGATGCCATAAGTACAACTGAATGTACTAGGCTTGTACTCAGCATGTCCCAAAGAATTATTGCTGTAATTAAAGCTAAGGGCGGACACACCAAATATTAATTTATTTCATAATTTTATCTCAATATACAATTTTACAAAACATATGAATTTAATTTTTTACCCTGAAGAAATGAAGTAAATTGTAGGGTGCCTAATACTTTTGGCCAAGGCTGTATTTGTCTCCACCGTACTGTCGGGAAACCTCCTCGATATTATCAAGGCACATAGTTTTTTTTATACCAGAAAAACTATCAAACGTATTACAGTGATAATTTTTGCTCAATTTACACTTTATGAAGAATATTCTAGAACTGTTTCAAAATTTTTTGATCAGTACTTTTCGTGATAGAGTGGGTGGACAGAGGTTTTTTTGAAATTATGCAAGGAAAAGGTATGCGCAAGTATTTCATCACATATATTTTTGAACTCGTGTTTTCACAACTTTCATTTGACACCCCACTCGATGACCCGGTAAAAATGTTTTTTCCATTTCCGATTTCATCCCCCATATACCAGATATATTATCAAACGTAACTCCTGATAATTTTCGTTCAATCTGCAGTTTATGAAGAACATTCCAGAATTTTTTCAAAATTTTTTCATAAGTATTTGTCGAGATAGAATGGGGGAATAGAGATTTTTTTTTAATAATACAAAGAAAAGTATGCCCAAGTATTACATCACATTTATTTTTTAACTCATGTTTTCATAAGCTTTCATTTGATACACCATTCGATGACGTTAGAATTCTTTTTCACGTACCCACCCCTACAAGCTAACCTCTTAAGTCAAAATGTAACTTACAAAACTACACGGCTCTGATTGGACTATCAATTCCTATATTTGTTTCAATTTTCAACGTTATATGTCAAATAATTTTGGAAAAAATCGGGCGGGACAGACGAACACCTAAGTGATCCCATAAGTGTTTCGGAAGGAACACTAAAAATTGAGTTCGTCTGACAGATAGCAGCACTGTATTTATTTGTTGTTATATATAACTACCACAACCTTCTAAAGCTCTTGAGAGGCTAGAAAATGCCTTTTGGTCCTAATATTAATAAAGAAAGATCCGAACCTGCACCTCCTCGTGGTAGAAGGCGGGTAATGCTAACGCAGGTAGGGACCGAATAATCACCGGTATAAGTGATCCACCTCCAACCGGTCAACAGCTTCGAGTAGAAGAACCGAAGGGGGAAGGGCACTCTTTTGTCCAGAGACTAAGAAATTGGTCTTGAAGGCGGATGAATTGTCAAGTAATCAACGGCATAATGATGCAGCAAGCAAGAGGAAACTACTGCATTAAAGATCTACGGATATCCTTAGTATAAATCGTTATGGTAATGTTCAAAACTAAACTTTCCGGAGTAATAAGTTCCCCAGTCGGATCTCCGGGGGGAACAGCGATGAACAGGGCTGTGAAAACAAACAAGGTGAAAATTGGCACATGGAACGTGAGATCCATGTATGAAGCCGGAAAGATGCACAATGTTATATACGAAATGCAGAGACTGAAACTGAACATCCTCGGAATTAGTGAAAAATCCCAACAGAGGCATGCTGTCGTCTCTGGAAATGATGATAATCATCGCAGACACGGTGTCGCAATTGCTGTCTCGAGAGATATTATGGCATCTGTTACCAACTTTATCCCTATCTCACACCGTGCCATGCTTTTACAACTGCAAACCTACTCAAGGAAACTAAACATAATGCAAGTATATGCCCCTACTGCTGACAAGCCTGAAGGAGATATCGAGCTTTTCTACGAACAAATCAAACAGACACTTGAATCACTAAAACCAAGAGATATCACCATAATTCTTGAAGACTTTAATGCGAAGGTCGGCAAAGGGAAGTGTGACAAATACATAGGTGAATATGGGTTAGAGACAAGAAATGAGAGAGGTGATAGACTAGTACAATTCTGCCAAGAAGAAGAAATGATAGTAACGAATACCTTCTACGAGCTTCCAAGGCGACGACTCTACACATGGAGATCCCCACAAGACAGTGATCAAAATTCAGTAAGAAATCAGATAGACTACATTTTAATAAAAGCAAGATGAAAGAAACTGCATCAAGTCCTAGTTAAGAACACAAAAGCTTAAATGTACCCAAGGGAGTTAAAAACGCTGATGTCTCCTAGGCGTCGGACCACAGTCCCTAAATAGCCCAGTTGCACATCAAAAGAGAAGAAGCTCAAAAGAAACACAACAAACAAAAGAAAAAATTACAAGAAAATGTGAAGAAATTAAGGAGTTACAATGCACGACAGTAAACATGTAGAGCCGGCGCCAGTTTAAAAATTATACGCCAAGACATACGAAATGAGTTAAAAAAACAGAAATAAACAAAAAGTGATATCTGAAAATAGGGCCAGATCAACTCGAAAAACTGCAATTTATATTCTAGAAAAATATCGGAACATTTGCTCAGACTAGGTCGTACCTGTAAATGAAAAATGGACATCAGTACGGCATCAAATCAGCCCCTGTTGGAACCCTCAATAGCCATTTTAAAAAAATAGAAACATCCACAGGAACCTCTACTATGGTTAAAAAGCAGCAATACGGGAAGACATAACATCGAAAATAGAAATCTAAAGAAGCCTCTTAATATGTAGGAGGACATAATAAAAAAGCACTGGATGATCAAGACATACAAAAATATCTAGGCACAAGCTGAAACACCATCAATGAAAATGGACAACGATAGCTCCAAAGAAGATAAAAAAATCAGAATTGAACAGGCCAGAAGTACATTTATAAGAATGAAGAGGCTTTTCTGTTGCCGAGATCTAAACTTTGAATTAAAAATACGAATGATGAGATGTTATGTAATGTCTGTACTATATTATGGGATGGAAGCCTGGACGATGAAGGCGATTGATGTGAGGAGACTGGAGGCATTTGAGCTATGGATATACCGGAGAATGCTAAAGATTTCATGGGTGGAGAAAGTGACCAACGTGGAAGTGATGAGACGTATGCAAAAAGAAAGGGAAGTAATTCTAACGATTAAGACAGGGAAACTGTTATATATGGGTCACATCTTGAGAGGGGAGAAGTATCGGTTGCTCCAAACTATCATGCAGGGAAAGATCGTAGGAAGAAGATCCATAGGAAGGAGACGGAACTCGTGGCTGAAGAACCTTCTAGAGTGGTTCGGCTGTAGTAGCCGCGAGTTATTTAGATCTGCCGTCTCCAAGATAAAAATCGCTATGATGATTGTCAAACTTCGCAGCGGAGCCGGCACTTAAAGAAGAAGATAACTACCACAGTCTTACTGTAAGAAGTGTTATTTTCTAGGCAAATCATTTCATATTGCTCAGACTTAATTCAACAACATTGTAGTATTTGATTCAACCTAAAATTAGGGAAATATGAAAGGTGCGTTGTAATTTATTTAGCAATGACTAGAAAAACTACAATATCACGTTAGTACCTAGCACTTTCTATAGTGTTTCTTAGAATAAGCCTACTTACCTATGCTTTATGCGTTTGGGAATCTCATCTCTCTAACTACAACGATAAAGTGCGCGTATAGTGCACTATACTATAACATTTATAAGAATTCTTGAGAGCTATAATAGAGCATAAAATTAACGAAATCTGGGGTTCAACGAATATGGTGGCATACTCTCTTTTCTTCAGTTTTATAGGTTTAAATTTTAATATTTTTTTTTTTGGTTTCTATAACAACAAACAAATAATCAGTCAAGCAGATTTTTTTTAAAATTTTGTTTAGAAGTTAATGAAAAAATAATACGATATACTGAAATTACATATAGTAGCAAATTTCTGTTTTTATTACTCAATTTACATTGAATTAGCTGAAGCTGCCAACATTGTTTTGGAATAAAAGTAAAAATATTTTCTTTACATTTATTTTTTTTATGTTTAAGGTTGAGGGAAATTTGTTAACCAAATTGGTATTTTTAAATATAACTACTTTTTCTTGTTTGTACTTACCATTTTTTCTTGATGAAGACATTTTATGCGTATATATGTGTGGCACAATTACTATGTTTTTACGAAACTTGCGAATCTATTGCAGAATTTATACAGGAAATTTTATTATTTTTATCAGTTATTCATTTCTAGGAAAATGATACATAGACGTAACATATTTCAACTGAGTAACAAAGAAAAATAGAGGAAAAATACATAAGTTGACGGTCGTTTAGAAAAAAACACAGACGGTCCTTGTTCCTTCACCAAATTTTTCCGAAATTTAATTTTTAATAGTTGAAATTGTAAATACTATGACAAAAAATCATTTTGTCCAAATGAACGTTTTTTTTTTTCACAATTTAGGTCTTGACGCCAGCTTTCCGATGCCATTAAAAAAAAATTTTTGGAGTCAACTGTTTTTTTTTTTTAAATGTTTTTAATCAAATAACAACAGTTTTTTTTTCGGTCGTTTTGAAAAAAAAATTGAAAATTTTTTATTACATCTGGTAGAGAATCACCAGGCCTTTATTAAAAAAAAAATCATTTTTGTTAACAATTTTTTTTTTTTAAATTGTCAATTATTGTTATTTGATTAATAAACACATGTAAAAAAATGGTTAAAATGACTCCAAAAAAATTTTTTTTAATAACATCGGAAAGCTGATGTCGAGCTCTAAATTTTGCAAAAAAAATGGCTTAAAATTGCTGGCGATTCAAATTTTAAATAAAAAATTTTATTGTGTCCACTAGGTTCAGTATTTTGGACTAAAATTTCAAAGTATTTTTGCTATAACAAAAGACATATTTTCTGAAAGTTTCAAGCCGATCCGTTCACTTAGTCGAACTGTATAATAAAATGCAGAATTATGTGTTTTTCCAATTTTGTAGGTTATGTACACATATGAGCGATTTATCCCAACGAGGATTTATTGGAAATTTGATTGCGAATAGTTTAGTTTTTTGTTTCTCTCGATCCGGCTTATAAAACCGGAGTTATTCACATTTTAAGCTCAAATAACTCAAAAGAGTACGAGCTCAGGACAATACTCCTGGTTATGCTTCAAGGAGGACAAAATTTGCTGTATATAAACTCTTTATTTTGACCTTTTTTACTGCACTAAAAGTTAATTTGGAAAAAATGTTGTGACATTGAAAGATGTCAACGCTAGATGCCTAAATACACTATATTTATGGATAGACATTTTTTTTTAATATTTATGTAGGTTAGGTATAACACCTTTTACCTCTGTACTTGTTTTCCTATTAAGGTAAAGAAAGTAGGTGTTTCCTAAATTCTTATTAATGGGTCCAAAATATTGAAAAGCCAGTTTTCAAACAAAAATGAAACATTGCCTAATTTCGGTTATATTTTTTAAGCCCGTCCTTACGTTATTTTGATTTATTGTTTGGGAGAGATTGAAAGTGTGAATAGGTCAATTAATTGCGCTATTAAATGATAGCTACTTATAACTTTATCAGATAATTCAGCAAACAGGTCCCTATTTATGAAATTTTGGATGGAATATATATATATATATATATATATATATATATATATATATATATATATATATATATATATATATATATATATATATACATATGTATATAAAATATGCATATATATATATACTTAAAAGAAATTGGTGTACCATAAGTTAAAATCGATCCTACTACTGTTTTGTAGAGGACAACCTAGGTTTTAAAGTTAAGCTTTTAATTTAGTAAAGGGTAGAGGGCCTAAAGTTGAGCATTAGCTAATTTAATAGATTTATGGTGTTTGAGTCCCAATTAATTTTTCTATTAAAGTGGACACCAAGATATTTGATGTCATTAGACCAAACGATTTTTTTGTTACCAATCCTTACTTTTGTCTCTGGAAGATAATGGAACATAAATTATAGATTTGGAAAAGTAATGGGATTAGTTTTATTTGAATTTAACTTAACTTGCGATTTAATAGATTTGGAAATATGTAAGATTAATGAAAAATAGTTTTTTAATATAGAAAGCTGTAAAATTCCTATTCGAATTTCTCAGTGTGATTTCAATGAGATTTGAACAAAAGATGTTAAAATAAAAAAGATTTCTGAGACTTACATCTATGAAAATAAAAGCATACATATCTAATTTATTTATGTACAAAATTACTAAATTGTGTGAGAAAGTGTTAATTTAAAAGTCCTTTAACTTAGAGAGCTGTCAAAATTAATATACGTATATCTACTATATTTATAGAGCAGTTTGGAATAAAGGGTCTAGGCGGTTAAGATGGTGAAAAATGCCCCCAGCGCTTTTGAAAAACAAAAAATATCCTCATGTAGAACATAAAAAGATATGACCTTCCTGCAATTTTCAGCCCTCTAGACCTTCCCATAACCTCAAAAATCTATAAAACGTAATTTTCGGTTTTTTGGCGATATCTCCGGTTCTATTCATCGTAGAAAGCTCTTTTTTCTTTCAAATTGTAGGATTTTTTATTGCCTCCAACACGCTATTTTTTGAAAAAAATTTTGTAGCGAAATTCAAATTGTTTTGAGCATTTTAAATTTTTAAAATTGAATTTAAAAAAAAAACTAGGACTTACTCAGGCCCAAAAAAAATACGTATTGTGTACTTTATGTCAAACTATGCCTGTGAATTTTTTCAGATTTTTAGAGGTGGGGGAAAATGGTTACAAACGCGAAAAACCGCTTTTTTCGTCGTTTTTTTTTTTTTATTTATTTTTTTTTTTTTATTTTTTTTTTTCTTTTTTTTTTTTATTTCCGCATTCTTACCTACTTTTGGGGCACAGAATTTCGTTGTAGATCCTCAGTTGCTTCAAAATTATATATACATATATATTATAGGATTTTTTATTGCCTACAACATGCTATTTTTGAAAAAAAATTTTGCCGCGAAATTCAAATTGTTTTGAGCGTTTTAAATTTTTAAAATTGAATTAGAAAAAAAACTAGGACTTATTCAGGCCCAAAAAAATATATATATTTTGTATTTTATGTCAAACTATGCCAATGAATTTTTTCAGATTTTAAGAGGTGGGGGAAAATGGTTACAAACGCGAAAAACCCGCTTTTTTTTCGTAGTTTTTTTTTTTTTTTCCGCATTTTTACCTACTTTTGGAGCAGAAAATTTCGTTGTAGATCCCCAGTTGCTTCAAAATTATATATATATATATATATATATATATATATATATATATATATATATATATATCGAAATACTATTGAATCATTTTATGTAATATAAAGACCATATTGCGCTATTTTTCACTTTAAAATCACGATTAAGACAAGATTAAGGCAAGTTTAAGACAAGATTAAGGCAAGATTAACACATTTTTAAGTTATTTTTTTTGTTTTGGGTAATTAGTCATACTTCATAATCCATCCAAATATATAGTTTTATAGAAATTAAAACATTTCTGTTTATAAAAACATCATATAGAAAAAAGATTTTCTATATTTAATTGAATTAGCGTTAACTTGGTAAAGATCCGTATTCAACAAATTAAACACACATATAAGTATGATTTTTACTTAATATCATTAATATAAAGTAAAAAAATATTTATATTATAAAGTAAAAATCACACTTATATGTGTATTTAATTTGTTGAATATGGATTTTTATCAAGTTAACGCTAATTCAATTAAATATAGAAAATCTTTTTTTCTATATGATGTTTTTATAAACAGAAATGTTTTAATTTCTATAAAATTATATATTTGGATGAATTATGAAGTATGACTAATTACACAAAACAAAAAAAAATAACTTAAAAATGTGTTAATCTTGCCTTAATCTTGTCTTAAACTTGCCTTAATCTTGTCTTAATCGTGATTTTAAAGGGAAAAAAATGGCGCAATATGGTCTTTATATTACATAAAATGATTCAATAGTAATTCGATAATATATAAATATATATATATATATATATATATATATATATAATTTTGAAGCAACTGAGGATCTACAACAAAATTCTGTGTCCCAAAAGTAGGTAAAAATGCGGAAAAACGACGAAAAAAAGCGGTTTTTTCGCGTTTGTAACCATTTTCCCCCACCTCTAAAATTCTGAAAAAATTCACAGGCATAGTTTGACATAAAATACAAAATATATATTTTTTTGGGCCTGAGTAAGTCCTAGTTTTTTTTTTAATTCAATTTTAAAAATTTAAAACGCTCAAAATAATTTGAATTTCGCCCCAAATTTTTTTAAAAAAATAGCATGTTGTAGGCAATAGAAAATCCTATAATTTGAAAAAAAGAGGTTTCTATGATGAATAGAACCGGAGATATCGCCAAAAAACCGAAAATCACGTTTTATAGATTTTTGAGGTTATGGGAAGGTCTACAGGGCTGAAAATTTCAGGAAAGTCATATTTTTTTATGTTCTACATGAGGATATTTTTTGTTTTTCAAAAGCGCTGGGCGCATTTTTCACCACCTTAACCGCCTAGACCCTTTGAACTGTATTAGTAGATCTGTGCATAGATTTCAAATCAAGTTTGAAGGGTTGTTCATATAAGAGTTCCTGACAAAGGTGGTAAGAGGAGGGACAAGCTGAACCAACGATGAACAATATACGGCGTATATTTCTAGCATGGACAACTCTAAAAAAGCATCACTTAAATACTTATATTTTATTTCTGACGCTATTCTGGACCACCGGATTCTCACTTTCGACGCCTATGAATAGTAAAATATTTGACAAATATTTTATCCTTTAGGGTAATTTCACTCTTGTTTAAAAGCACATTTCGCATTCCAAATGACATAAAAGCGAAATGTTTTTTTCTTATTTACCTAATTCTTATATCATGCCTTAAATAATATCGAGAATATTATTTTGGGGTCAAATTGATACAAGTATTTGGATGAAGTAGTAAAAAATATTTGAGAATGTAAAAATTTCACCGTCTTGAACATAAAAATTTGAGACCTATTAATTTTTTAATGAGCCTCTCAACATTGCTTTATTTCTCGGAACAGAACTGGGTATATAAGATTTGATGAGTCTATTTGTTACAGTAATCCTATAGTTAATAAAGAACTTTTTTATAAATCTAATATTTTACCATTAGAGTTTACTCTTCGAAACCCGTTATTTGAGACCACGTTGTCTAAAAATTACCTGAAATACAAATCTACGTGAAAACTGTCGGATATTACGACATTCTCTCCGACATATCTATATAAAAAAATAGGATAAATCCCTATATATGGAGGTGAATGATAAAAAAATATCTTTTTGCCTTTTTTCGGTATCAACTGATCTAGAACATTTTCGACACCAGTAAATTATTCCTTTTTTGTATTTGAAAACTTACAAGTATACTAGTACATAATTTGAGTATGATGAGTGGTATTTACCAGGTGTACAAGTATGAAATGCGGATTTCAGACAACAGATGATGCACCAATGCAGTTTGTGCTATAAAGATTTGACACTGCGCGATTTTGTTGTGTCATCAACAAGTGTCAGACGCGCACGAGTAATAAATTGGAAAAGTGTGTGCATAGTGTTGTGTTGTTGTGTACAATATGTCGAAATTTATACCGAACAAAGAGCATTCACGGGACAGCATTAATTTTTTGTTTTCATTTGAAGAAAACTGCTGTTGAATCATACCGATGACTTCGAGAAGCTTATGGTGAACATGTTCCATCGCAAGATACGTGTGAACGATGGTTTCGGCGTTTCAAAAGTGGTGACTTCGATGTTGCAGACAAGGAACGTGAAAACCGCAAAAAAAAATACGAAGATGTGGAATTGCAAGCATTGTTGGACGAAGATGATTCGCAAACACAAAAACAACTCGCCAAGCAATTGGGCGTTAGTCAACAAGGTGTTTCCAATCGGCTACGAGAAATGGAAAGATTCAGAAGACCGGTAGATGGGTACCACATGAGTTGAACGACACGCAAATAGAAAAGCGCAAAAACACGTGTGACATTTTGCTTGCTCGGTACAAAGGGAAGTCGTTTTTACATCGTACAGTTACAGGGGATGAAAAGTGGATTTATTTTGAGAATCCTAAGCACAAAAAATCATAGTAGACCCAGGCGCATCATCCATATCGACCGCAAGACCGAATCGCTTTGACAGAAAGACGCTGCTCTGTGTCTGGTGGGACCAGAGGGGCGTGGTCTATTATGAGCTGTTAAAACCTGGGGAAACAGTTAATACTAAACGTTACCAACAACAACTGACCGATTTGAACCATTCGCTGCTTGAAAAAAGGCCAGAATATCGAAAGAGGCAACACAAAGTCATTTTTCTTCATGACAATGGTCCATCACATACGGCAAAACCAGTTCGCGACACATTGGAAGCACTCAGCTGGGAAGTTGTACTCCATGCGGTTCAGTCACCAGACTTGGCCCTACCGATTACCACTTGTTTGCATCGATGGGTCACGCAGCAGCTGGATGAATGCTTCGCAGCAAAAGGGGAAGATTTTTACTGGCGTTGTATTCACAAATTGCCCGAAAGATGGGAAAAATGTATAACAAGCGATACTTTGAATAAAGCACTTTTTATCATTCTTCCGAATTTAACATGTTTTTTTTTTAGAAAAAAAAATCCGCATTTCATACTTGTACACCTGATATCAGCACTAGAAGCTTCATAGGTGTCCGGCTTCATAAATATATGTTTTAGAACACGCTGTCTAAAAGTGATATGAGGAATTTTTGATTGCATATTTTAAATAGCGTGTGGGATTTTTTTTGCAGTGAAGCTAAGAATTAAGTTAACCAGTTAACTTTGTCAATCAATGTTTCCATATTAGAGCAATACTTTTATTCCTATCTATCCGTGGAAAAAAGAAAGATACCGTAGATTTAGTAAAATTTTGGCTAATGGCCCTAACAACCGACCAAAAAGACATTAAACAGACGGAGAAGTAACGAGTTCGTTTTATACATTTATAAAATATCTTAAATAAAACAATCCTGTAAAAAAAGGTAGAAAAGCAAACCGAAAAATGCTTTCTACAGCAGAAAATATAGCTATCGCTACAGAAAGAGAAACAGGTGGAACAAAACGTCATAGCAAAATGAAGCTGGCTGGTTACCACCGGATCATTAAAATATACCTCGTCATACGCAGAAAGTGTATTATATATAAAAAAATATTACAACGTCGCCGCAAAACGAAGCCAGCTGACTACCGGCGGACCGTTAAAATGTATGTGTATCTCTTCCGAGTTTTATTTTTGTTACATATAATACACCTTCTGCTTGCATGGCATCTCGGAGAAACTTGACGAGGCATATTTGAATAATCCGGTGTTAACCAGCTGGCCTCGTTTTGCGGCGACGTTTTGATAGTTTGTTACATATAATACACCTTCTGCTTGGATGGCACCTCCGAGAAACTTGACGAGGCATATTTTAATGATCCGTAGGTAACTAGCGGGCTTCGTTTTGCTACGACGCTTTGTTAAACCTGTTTCTCTTTTCATAGCGATATTTTCTGTTATAGTAAGTATTTTTAGGGTTGCTTTTCTACCTTTTTTTCAGGGATTGTTTTATTTAAAATATTTTATAAATGTATTAAACGGGTACATGCATTGCATCTTGCATATCTTTAAAAATAATTGGTACCGAAGGGTTTACCTAGAAAAAGATAATTTATTTCAAGGACTAACTAATATTTGCACAACTTTTCCTGCTTTAAGTGACATTTATAGGTCGTGATAAATAAGTGCATAATATGGTCGGAGCACACGTGCTGCGGAAAAAACAATTCACGTTGGTCTTGTATCTTTGTAAGTTGTATTCCTGGGCGAAACATTCCATCAGGAAGATGTTATTCATATAAAAGATTGCTGGAAAAGTAATGTACACCCTCGTATATTACTTACTAACAAGGTGAACCTCATACGGATGTAATACATCACATCCGCGCGAGATGTATTAATAGCATACATCGCTCTGGGAGGAATTAAGCGGACTATATACATCATACTACTTTCCATGGAAATACTTGTAGAATAGACTGAAGCCGCCAATCGTTCTTCGATATTACTGAGTATCAAGGTTTCTGATTTCTTCTGGGTTTCCAATTTGTTCTCTTCTGAGTAGAATCGAACAAATGCAGTGTATGTTTGGGAGCAGAGCCCCAAACATGAGAGCAATATTTCATCGTTGGTCGAATTTGAGCTTTGTATAGAAATAATTACTTGTTGTGGATCTATCTGTTCTATATAGGCTACAATTTATACATAAATGAGATTAATTTCCTCGGTACGTTACTTGCAAAGCAATTCGGATATTAAGATGCTATAACTATTATACATTATTGACTAAGAAAAAACGTGAGAATACATATTGGATCTTAAGATAAATTAATTAACTTAGTATAAGTTTTTATTTATTTTTTTATATTATATTTACACAGACACATACACACATATATATAAATATATATATATATATATATATATATATATATATATATATATATATATATATATATATATATATACGGGTGGGGGATGGTTCGGGGGCGTCGACATGCAGAGAGCATAATTTTAAAATAGATTTTTGCCACATACGAGGTTTAAACTCGAACATAAATTCAGTGCACCAACACCTGCAATCAAATAAACCTTATGTACTCGCTCTCTGTGAAACCAAGGTCAGTTCATCGACCAGCACAGTCAACTATCTTTATCCTGGCTACGACTTTTATTCCCGATGTCTTGCCAACGAGAAGATGCTCTGGAGCCCCCAAACTTGGATGTTATGCGACTTAACAAACCACAAGGTTCATCTGTATCCTCCATCGGCCACTAAGTGATACTAACTTTAGAACACTTCGCTTCTCTTGTATTCAGTTGTGGCTTAACTCAGCTTATTGATGAAGTAACACGGATCCCTGATCAAGACCGGGAGTTCGCCAATCTTCTTGATCTGTTTTTAACCACCAATCCGGAGATTTACACGGTCACCGTAAATCCGCCGTTAGGTTCTTCCGACCATAAACTGCTTTCGACATCGAGTATCCTACCAATCAGTGACAGAGAGGCGCCTAAATCGCAGAAGATTTAGCACTACAGATCTGCTAAATGGGAAGATCTCATGGAATATTTTCGAACTTTCCCTTGGTTAGATGTTTGTTTTCGATCTGACGACCCATCTGAGTGCGCCAGAGAGGGTTCCGATGTTATTTTGGCTGGTATGAAAGCTTACATTCCTTTTTCGAAAAAATGCCCTTCCAACGACAAGCCTTGGTTTGACCGAAGATGCAAAGAAGCTGTTGCTTCTAAACATCTTGCCTACCGACATTACCATAAATCGTAACACCTTTGTTCGTTCCCGGAACAGATGCAAAGAAATTATCGACCAAACCAAGGAGGCACACAATCAATGAATTAGAAACAAACTTCTTGCTTGTCCCGACAACTCCAGGTCCTTTTGGTCAGTCGCTAAAACAGTTAGTCAAAATCCACCATACCACCACAAGGCCAGATAATTATATTGCAACGACGACAACGATGGTAATAATTCTATTGCAACGACGACAAAAAAAGCGACAATTAATCTCGAGCGGTTGCTCTTGAAATTCATTCGACCGTGTTTGGTACGATGGACTGTTTGGCTAAGCTACACTCTTATGATATGTCTGAAAAGTTCTGTTTGTGGCTCTCGTGTTTCCTCAAAGAGCGTTCTTTTCACTAACAAGGCCGGTGTGCCCCAAGGTTCCATACTATCTCCTACTCTCTTTCGCATTTATATTAACGATCTGCTGAAAAAAAATGGAAACCCAATCTACAGCTTTGCAGATGACAGTACGCTTATCTCTTCATTCACTTTGAACGCTCGGAAATCGGCTATTCAGACGAATATCCGCAGACAGTGGGTAGTCGTTCAACCTAACAAAGACCTGGAAGAAATTCTATCTTGGGGTGAGAGTAACCAAGTGGACTTTAACGATACAAAAACCCAGGCGGCAGTTTTTTTCTAAAAAAGTTAACGTTACTGAACCCGACATAGTTATGGCGGCGCACTCCATTCCTCTAACATCGTCACTCAATTTATTAGGCGTTAATTTGGGGGCAAATATGTCTTGGCATGACCATGTCGCAGACATAGCAAGGAGAGCTTCTCAAAAGTTGGGAATATTATTTAGAACCAGAAAGCTTTACACTCCACAACAACTATTAATTCTTTAGAAAGCTCAAATTCGACCAACTATGGAATATTTCCCCCGATGTTTGGGGCTCCGCTCCCAAACATACATTACATTTGTTGGATTCTATCCAGAGAAGAGCTGTTCATCTGATTGGATACCCGGAACTGACTGGCGGCCTTGATTCGCTGGAACATCGAAGAACGGTTGGCGACTTGAGCCTATTCTACATGTATTTTCATGGAAAGTGTTTGAAGGATGTAGCCCGCTTAATTTCTCCCAGAGTGGTGCATATTAGAAACTTCACATCCGTATGAGGTTCAGCTTGTTACTCCTCGTACAACGCTTTTCAAGCAGTCTTTTATATAAAGAACATCATCCCTTTGGAATAATTTGCCTAGTACTGTGTTTCCCACCGAGTACAATTTACAGCGCCTCAAGAACAACGTGAAACGCTTTTTACCGCACACGTGTCGCTCCTGCAGCACGTGTGCTAAACCCATAATATATATATATATATATATATATATATATATATATATATATATATATATATATATATATATATATATATATATATATCATCTTAAAGTGCCTATTCGGTTCGAATGTTGGCAATTATTCTGGCTATTATTACTTTATCCACTACAGCTCTGAAAAGACAGGTAGTATTTGTTGAGAAGTAATTTCGCAGATTATTTAGCCAGGAAATACGTCTGCATCCCTGTGCCCCTTTTCCAAATACCTTTCCTAGAAATATATGCTATAGTAATCCATATCTGTGGAGATTTCTCATTATGTGTCCTAAATACTCCAATTTTCCTATTTTAACAGTTTCCATAATTTCCAGCTTCTTGTTTATGAGACTCAAGACATCTTCGTTGGTAATATGGTCAGTATAAGAAATTTTCAAAATTCGACGATATAGCCATAATTCAAATGCCCCAAGTTTCTTAGAATTGGGTTCAGTCAGCGGCCAAGATTCCACACCATAAACAAGGACGCTGAAGACATAACATCTTAGGCGTTTCATTTTCGTGCTCAATTTTATTGCTGAGCTTTTGGAAAGTGATGTCATTTTTAGGAACACTGCTCTAGCTTTTTCGATACGGTAACGAATTTCCTGGGAAAGATCCCATTGTTCGTTTATCATGGTACCTAGATATATTGTGGAGTTCGTGTTTGTTGATTGTTAACCATCAACAAGGTAACAGGAACCGGAGACTTGCTGATTACCATCTACTTTGTTTTACTGATATTAAGTTCGAGGCCGTATCGATTACCGACTATTTTTGTCATAAGCTATTGTAGATCCTTTAAGTTATTAGTCATAATCGCCGTATCGTCAGCATAACGGATTTATTCGCTTCCCATTAAGCAGTATTCCTTAATCAGCCTCCTCCCTTACCTCTCTGAAGATTTGCTCAGAGTATATATTAAACAATAGTGGAGACAAAACACAACCGTGCCTTACTCCACGCTCAATCGCTATTGCTTCTTAGCGCATCCTTTCTGCTTTAATAGATGCCATCTGGTTTCAGTAGAGGTTGTCAATAATCCGCAGATCCTCTCCATCTAGCACAAGGTCTCTCAGAATTTCGACCATTTTGTGATGTTGGACTCTATAAGGCCTTTTAGTAGTCGATCAGGTACAAATATACGTCACAATTGACATCTCTGCATCGCTGAATCAAAACCTGCATAGAAAAATACCTTTCTGGTTTCCATGGCATCACGAAAACCGGATTGTGTAGCTGACATATTTCCTTCATACAACCTGTATATTCTTCTATGAATAATTTTCAGAAATGTTTTTAAAAGATGAGGTTAATTGTTAGACATTCTCCGTATTTTTTAGCGTCTGCATTTTTTAGGATCGTTATAAACTCAGACTTTCATCAGCTTTCTGGTATTCTGTCTAAATCATAGGTTTTATTGTATATCACCGTAAGCCACTTAATCCCATCCTCATCTAAGAGCTTAAGAATCTCCACATGGAATTCATCGGGACCGGTGGCTTTTCCATTTTTTAGTTGATTTATTGCAATGCGCACTACATCGGTGGTAATACAAGGCCCAAACAAGTCTCTTGAGTATTGTGGCTGACCTGGTCTTGCATTAGAAAATAACTCTAATATAGTTTTGCCATATCTTCAGTTTCTCTTTCTTATCGATAACAACGTTTCCTTGATTATCTATTAAATGTCCATTTGATTTCGTTCTCCGTTCACCAGTTAAGTCTTTAATTTTTCGATAGATATTAAAGCTATCATACTTTCCCTGCAACTCCGCTATCTCTTTACATTTTTCACCATTCGACCTATCTTTAGCTATTCGAATTTCTTTCTGTATTTGTGTGTGTAGTCTGCTATATTCTCTTTTGTTACCTCTGTTTTTGAGTAACCCTCTTTCCTCCATTAGTCTTAGAATGTCATCTGTCATCCATTCCTTCCTTTTATGTGTTCCATAGTTATTCTTTAGCCCTCTTGTTATTTCATTTAACTTTTCTATTTCAGGTTCTATGTCTTCATTTAGATCTGTGTCTTGGAGTTCTTTATTAAGTTCTTTTTTAATTACCTTTGTTATATTTTCGTCTTTAAGTTGTCATATATCGTATATGTTTTTCTGTTTTCTTTTTAACTCTTTCAAGATAATTCTTGGAAGCCCTACCAGGGCATTGTGATCAGAGTTTATATGAGCACTCGAATATGTTTTGGCAGATACAACACTATTTCTAAAGCGTTTATTCACTAGAATATACTCTATTTGATTTCTGGTAATATGGTCTGGTGAGTCTAGTGGGGACTTCAATTTGTATAATCTTTGTGGTGGTAGGTTGAAGAACGTGTTAGTGATAACATAACCTATTTCTTCACTGAAAATGTTTAGTCGTTCGCTTCTGTTGTTTCTTTCACCTAGACCATATGGTCCTAGGGAAGTTCCTGACCCACCTCTTCCAATCTTGGCGTTGATGTCTCTCATTATGACTGTCAAGTCTCGTTTTAGTATTGTTTTTGGGACTTCTATTATTTGCTGGTAAAATTGCTTAACCTCTTCATCCTGTTTATCTGCAGTGGGAGCATATATTTGTCTGACGTTAAGAGGTACAGGTTTCGTTCTTATTTGGAGAAGTATTATTCTGTCTGAAATAGGCGTAAAATTTGTGACGCATTTGTCTATAGCTTTGCCAACTATAACTCCCACTCCATACTCATGTTTATTTTCGGCCTATCTTGAATAGTATATTTTGTAATTTTCCATCCTACAGTGACCTGAATCTGGCCATCTTACTTCGCTTGTTCCCATAATGGATATGCAAAGCCTTGTCATTTCTAGGATCGCATTATGAGCTTTTCCTGCCTGGTAAAGGAAGTTCTACAAAGGACAGGCCAAGGTAGAAAACTCTTGACAATCATCTTACTTAGTTTATGTACTCAGAAACAAAAAAATATTCACTACTGTAAACTATCATGTAAGGAAGAGTTGATGGTAGAAAGGGTGTCGGAAGAGAGAAAAAGTCTTGGTTGAGAAACATCACAAAATGGACAGGCATGAATGTAGGGGAATTATTTCATGTTGTGAGGGACAGAGAGATATTTAGTGAAGTGGTCGTCAACCTCCATTAGGAGAAGGCATGCGAAGAAGAAGATATTGCCTTAAACAAAGCATAAAGAAATTAAATTTTACTGCATTACATGTATAAAAAAATTTTTTAATTTTAAGTGATGGTTCAACAAAATTCGATTTTTGACAGTGTTTCTCCAAAACTTGTATAATAAATTTGTTGGTGTTACGAAGAAATTTTAGCGCATTAGATTCTCCCATGGCTTGTTTTAGACAGATTATAGCTTCATAATAGTAGTTATTCTTACAATAAGGAATCGTTCCGGGATAAATGAGTTAAAATTTTTGGTAAGTGATGAAAATATTGAATATTTCGATATATATATATATATATATATATATATATATATCCATATATATACATATATATATATATATATATATATATATATATATATATATATATATATATATATATATATATATTTCTTTTTAAATTTATTAAGCTAAATCTAACAATAATGTGCATGGAGATGTTTAGTTCTCTAGTGGTGGCATAAAAAAAAATATTCATGTCATATTCATTCATCATATCTTTAGGTTCGTTTTTTTCGTTTATTATTGAGATCGGCTATTTCAGGTGAAATTTCTGCAGTCGGTCTTGCTACAAGGAGCCACCAGTTCCAATATATGCAATGAATTCCATAACATCATATATATATATATATATATATATATATATATATATATATACATATATATATATATATATATATATATATATATATATATATATATATATACATATATATATATATATATATATATATATATATATATATATATATATATATATATATATATATATATATATATATATATATATATATATATATATATATATATATATATATATACATATATATATATATATATATATATATATATATATATATATATATATATATATTATATATATATATATATATATATATATATATATATATATATATATATATATATATATATACATATATATATATATATATATATATATATATATATATATATATATATATATATATATATATATATATATATATATATATATATATACCAGGTGTACAAATATGAAATGCAGATTTCAGACAACAGATAGTGCACAATGCAGTTTGTGCTATAAAAATTTGACACTGCGCCATTTTGTTGTGTCATCAACAAGTGTCAAACGCGCACGAGTGATAAATTGGAAAAGTGTGTGCATAGTGTTGTGTTGTTGTGTTCAACATGTCGAAATTTATACCGAACAAAGAGCATTCGCGGACAGCATTAATTTTTTGTTTTTATTTGAAGAAAACTGCTGTTAAATCATACCGATTACTTCGAGAAGCTTATGGTAAACATGATCCATCGCAAGATACGTGTGATCGATGGTTTCGGCGTTTCAAAACTGGTGACTTCGATGTTGCAGACAAGGAACTTGGGAAACCAACAAAAAAATACAAAGATGTGGAATTGCAAGCT
The DNA here is from genome assembly GCA_019049505.1 of Pachyrhynchus sulphureomaculatus. Taxonomy (NCBI): domain Eukaryota; kingdom Metazoa; phylum Arthropoda; class Insecta; order Coleoptera; family Curculionidae; genus Pachyrhynchus; species Pachyrhynchus sulphureomaculatus. Next base: position 164,930,470 of record CM032446.1, read on the forward strand.
TTGTTGGACGAAGATGATTCGCAAACACAAAAACAACTCTTCGAGCAATTGGGCGTTAGTAAACAAGCTGTTTCCAATCGGCTAGAGAGATGGGAAAGATTCAGAAGACCGGTAGATGGGTACCACATGAGTTGAACGACAGGCAAACGGAAAAGCGCAAAAACACGAGTGATATTTTGCTCGCTCGGTACAAAAGGAAGTCGTTTTTGCATCGTATAGTTACAGGGGATGAAAAGTGGATTTATTTTAAGAAATCCCAGGCGCAAAAAATCATGGGTATACTAGGCGCACCATCCACATCGACCGCAAGACCGAATCGCTTTGGCAGAAAGACGATGTTGTGTTTTGGTGGGACCCGAGGGGCGTGGTCTATTATGAGCTGTTAAAACCTGGGGAAACGGTTAATACTAAACGTTACCAACAACAATTGACCGATTTGAACCTTTCGCTGCTTGAAAAAAGGCCAGAATACCGAAAGAGGCAACACAAAGTCATTTTTCTTCATGACAATGCTCCATCACATACGGCAAAACCAGTTCGCGACATGTTGGAAGCACTCAGCTGGGAAGTTCTACCCCATGCGGCTTACTCACCAGACTTGGCTTCTTCCGATTACCACTTACTTGCATCGATGGGTCACGCACTTGCTGAGCAGCGCTTTGATTCGTACGAAGATGTGAAAAAAAGGCTCGACGAATGGTTCTCAGCAAAAGGGCGTGGTATTCACAAATTGACCAAAAGATGGGAAAAATGTATAACACGCGATGGAGCATACTTTGAATAAAGCACTTTTTATTATTCTTCCGAATTTAACATGTTTTTTAGAAAAAAAATCCGCATTTCATACTTGTACACCAGGTATACATACGTATTTAGTTGTCTATCTATAATACATATAAATAAATATATAAATAAATATCTGGCTGTCTGTCCGTTAGTACGCTTATCACTCGAGAACCACTAATCCGATTTCGTGATTTTTTTAATTCAAATATATATTCTCTGGTCAAGTTTTAGTATATATATTTTCTAACTGTAGGTAACATAAGGAATGAGCAGTGATGATAACAGTGAAAAAAGTTTGCCCCCAGCAATTGCAACAAACAATAATTCTATAGTCCACGCGAGCGAAGTCGAATTCCCAGCTAGTATACATATATAAAGCTCTACTATACAAATAAACTATTAAACTAAAAACTGACCAAGTGCAAGCCGGACTTATGCAATTAGTGTTCCGTATGGTAATTGATCCTAAAATAAAAATAAATTGTTACGGAGATATATAATGATCAGTGACTTCACAAAACCCACTCTAAATAAGTTTTCAACATAGTTTGTTTCTGACTTTGTTGAAAAGTGATGACCTTAAAAAATTTGTTTTTTTTATATACCAGATAAATTATCAAAGGTAACGTACAGTCGTCAGCATTTTACACTTTATGACGAATATTTCAGAATTTTTTAATCAGTACATTTCGAGATAAGGGGGATGGACAGCGATTTTTGGCGGATTTTTTAAAATATATGAAGACAAATTTACACGAGTAATACATCATAAATATTTTTGAATTCGTGTTTCCACAAGCTTTCATTTGACACCACACACGATGACTTGGTTATTTTTTTTGTCACTTCCAATTTCACCCCCCAAAATTAACACTTCAAGTCAAAATTTAACTTTCAAAACTACGCAGTTCTGATTGGGGCCATCAATTTCTATATTTTGTGCCAAATTTCAACTTTCTATGTCAAATAGTTTCGGAGGAAATCGGGTGTGACCGACGGACAGGCAGACGGCCAGACAGTTGAACATTTAGACAGGCAACACCGAAGTGATCCCATAAGTGTTCCGTACGGAACACGCAAAATGTCAACTATTTAACAAAGAAGTTCTATTTCCATTCTTATCCTACATGAAATTCTGCATCCATCTGTGTGCATGTTAATAAAAAGTACGTTTCAGTTACATACGTAAGTATTTAACTGTTGGAATTAACAGCTGTTTACACTTATTTTATACTACTTTTACAATAAGATGTTTTCTGTTGTTTGATGGACGAGAAATTTGAACATTGTGATTCATTACAGTATATATGTTAGTTTTCCCTCATTTTTTTAATTAGGGACCTAACCAGACTCAAGGGGTGGCCGGCATTTGGATACAAGTGTGTTTTCAAGAAAAAAAGAAAACATCACAAGTGACTCTTCTTGTAGCCAATCGACAACCCCGAAAAAAAAAACTTTAGTAACAAAAGTGAAATTCCAAAAACTTATACTCAGTTTCAAAATTGATTAACAGTAATGGAGATTTATCGCAAAAAAAAAATTATTTACACCAATGAAACAAGCGCTCCTAGGAAATATCCCTATTGCCTCTAAAAGAAACTTTTACACTGCATATATATATATATATATATATATATATATATATATATATATATATATATATAAGTATATACATATATACATATATATATATATATATATATATATATATATATATATATAAGTACATATATAATATATATATATATATAGTATATATATATATATATATATATATATATATATATATATATATATATAGATATATATATAGATATATATATATATATATATATATATATATATATATATATATATATATATATATATACACTACCTGCAGAAAGTATTGCCCACCTAGTTATTTCAGTCCCAAGAAAACAAAAACCCAGATAATATTTTTTTTTTTTTTTTTTAATTTTAATGAATTATTATTTATTGTCACATTATTTACAGTCTAGAAAAATCAGAAAAATATTCAGGATTTTTCTCATCTATGTGATCTCTCGTTTGTTTTTAATTACTGATAATTTACAGAGTTTCGGGCATTCTGTCCAGTAGTTTCTTCGGTTATTTTAACCCATTCTGCTTGTAAAAGTTCCCACAAGTGATTTTCTAATGTTGGATTGAGTTTTCGAACACACACCTGTCCAAATAGTCCCACAGCAATTCGATGGGGTTAAGTCGGGTGATTGTGGACGTCCTGGAAGTGATTATTCACTTCCAGGACGTTATCGCATTTCCATTGGTCCAAAAGTTCTCTAATTTGTTTAGCAGAAAGTTTAGAGTCGTTGTCATGTTGAAAAATCAAATTTCCCCTGAAAAATATCTCTTTCAGAAAAAGCATTTGAGTTAAAAATTCCCCAAAACAAAAACCATTATCTGAACTTCCACCATGTTTTATTCTAGGCAACTAACATCATCTCTCCAACTGACCGCCGGCGCCGTTAAACTCGTCGATTTGAACTCCAAAGGACGGAATTCCATTTTCTGATATCCAATGTTCATCGGGCTCGTTGTAATCGTTTACGTTTATTCACTTGCCTAGGAAGTGGTTTCCTCTCTGCAACTCTCCCATGTAGTCCACCTTCTGCTAATCTGTTTTTCACAGTTGTCACGCTGATGGGGATGGGCTGCTCCAGGTTTACTTGAGCCGTGATTTCTGGTGCGGTTAGGCGGCGATTACGTCTGCTGGACATTGTTATAGCTCTGTCTTCAGCTGGAGTCGTTTTTCTAGTCTTTCCTGAATTTTGGTTGAGACTTCCATGTCCCGCAGAAAATTTTTTTACGATGTAGTCCACCGTTCTCCTTGGCATCCGCATATCACTCGCGATTTGTCGACTGGAGTGACCATTTTGATGTCTTGCAATTATCAGGGCCCGATTTTCAATGGAAACTTCTTTCGTTTTTGGCATTTTCACAAAACAATTGAGCCTGTATCAATGGTAAAGTACTGTTTGCGAATGATTAATTTCCAAAAGTGGCAATGGTATTTATAGCATAGTTTTTATCTTAGAATGTCACTAGGAATTTCCATAATCGCCTAGAAACTTGAAATAAGTTCTTACTTCAACTGGAATTCTCAGAAATCACCTCAAAACGATTATTATGCAAAACCTGGAAATTTGTTCTAATTATTTTTAATTTGAAGATTTCATCAAAAAGGCTTATCTAAACAATTTTATGATGGGCACTTGTTAAGAACAATTAATTATAGTATAATAAAAGGGTTTAATTAGGTATTAAATTTTGGCAGTTACATTGAATTTTTTAGGTGGGCAAATACTTACGGTAGTGTATATATATTGTATATATATATATATATATATATATATATATATATATATATATATATATATATATATATATATATATATATATATATATACATATATATACATATATATATATATATATATATATATATATATATATATATATATATATATATATATTAAATATATTCCGGGTTTCAAACTATCCGTTCGTCTAACAATGAATTTGCACGAAGTTTCGCCAAAATCTCATTTGGCATTTTCATTGAAAATACCAAACAAGATTTGGGCGAAATGACGTGCAAATTCATTGTTAGACGAACGGATTGAATATATACATAGACATAGAGAGATAGTCAAGGCTCGTCCCCCAGCCTACATGAAGAGGCAAGTCGCAAACATCAGCAGGACATATTTAAGCCAATAAACCTGGGCGCAAGAGCAAAATGCTTAGGTAAAATAAAATTAATTATAGAATAGGAGGTTCGATATCCAAAAGACATTCCCACATTTTATCCCACTGAACGTAATCGGAGGGCTTAATATATTCGATAAAACACATGAACGTTGTAATGTTATACTCTCTAGACTTCTCGATCATTTGTCGTATATTGAGTATTTGCTCACGTATTCCTCGTCCCTGTACAAAGCCAGCCTGCTCTTCTAGTATTTGTAGTACAAGGTGCGATTTTAATCTTTCCAGTATTATATATAACACGGCTTTGCCGGCATGTGGAAGCAGGGCGATGGTCCGATAGTTGTTACGTATATCTTTTGGTCCCTTCTGATCAATGGGAATATACAATGACGTAGTCTAGTCATCTGGTCTTAAGCATGTATCCCATATCTTTTGACATATGTCGTGCAGAGGTTCTATTGTCATTTCCTGGAGATTTAAGTTATTTCACCTTCTTTAACGGTAATTCAATTTAGCCTCTTAATATGTTAAATTCCTGCCCTATTTCTTGTTCATGGTGTGTTATATCTTATATATATATATATATATATATATATATATATATATATATATATATATATATATATATATATATATATATATATATGTATATATATATATATATATATATATATATATATATATATATATATATATATATATATATGCTTCTCCTTATTTGAATAATCCAAAATAAGTAAAATATCATGTTTTTCATGCACAATCACAAATTATCTAGTAAAAAATGCATTAAACACATCAGCAGCTGTAACCAGGGTGATATATGATTTTTTTATATACATAGCTTAGTGATTTTTTCATTTTTTTTACTATGTTCAAATTTATTAGAAATATATAGGTGTGTCTCTAGCTGATTCTAAGAAATATATAAGACATATGTTTGTTTAAACATTTTGTTTTAGGTTGCAAGTACCACAAATCTGGGAGTACGAAAAAACAATTTGCCAGAGACTATAGGTTTTTGTTGTTTTACAAGTAAATAAACAAATCTACACATCTTCCTAAAAATTTTTTCAATTTTGCCTCATTGAGTAACGTAAAAAATTCAGCAATTTTCGGTAATTCAATAATCCTGGCCCCATTAATATCTTTCAACCTTTCTTGTTTTTCTCTTTACCTTCAAAATAGGCCTCAGTTTCGGCGATAACTTCTTCATTGGAGCCAAATCTCTTTCCCGCGAACATTTTTTTGAGGTCTGCGTGTAGATAATAATCGCTGGGAGCTAAATCTGGAGAATACGGTGGACGAGGAAGCAATTCGAACTTCAGTTCATGCAATTTTGCCGTAACCATTGACTTGTGACACGGTGCATTGTCTTGATGAAACAGCACTTTTTTCTTGTTCATTTGGGGCCGTTTTTTTGCAATTCCTGCCTTCAAACGCATCAATAACTTTATATAATATTCGCTATTGATGATTTTTTCCTTCTTAGCATAGTCGACGAAAATTATTTCATGCGCATCCCAAAATACAGAGGCCAAAACCTTCAAGCGAACAGAGCTTTGTGCCTGATGCCCCGAATAGTGGTGGATCCATATTTCATCTATTGAAAAAAAATCTTTTTTATGTGCTTAAACAGGTCAAACAGCGTCAGAATCTTGTTGTTGTTTTCTTACCCATTTCGAACAGGCTTTCTGTCCCAAATTTTCATGCAAAATATGATCAACACGTTCTTTTGATATCTCTAAGGTGTCAGCTATCCCACGCAATTTCACTTTACAGTCATCCAAAACTATTTTGTGGATTTTTTTGATGTTTTCTGGTGTAACCACCTCATTTGGGCGTCCAGAACGTTCGACATCATTTATATCTGTACGACCGCGTTTACACTCAGCATACAAATAAATGATGAGTGATTTTCTAGAGGCAGAGTCCCCGTGACAAATATCCAGCTATTACTTTGCTTGAACGGTATTTTGTCCCATCAAAAACAGTGTTTAATCAACACACGAAATTCGATTTTTTTCGTTGTTTTGTAAATTTCAAAAGTAGCGTCACCAAAACCACTAAAACTTGTAAACTAATTGTCGAAACATCTTGAAGTTTTGACACATACGTTCAAAGGTTGGTACTTCTTAAAAATCATATGGATTTTTTGAAAAGGGCGACATCTCTTAATCGTCCAATTAATCTACTGTCCCATTTACATAAAGTTACTGATAGATTTATATCAACCTCTGGAACAGGCTCGATTTCGAGAGAGATTCATCACAATAGACCACCTACAGACACTACGTACGCTCATTGAGAAAGCCACGGAATACATTATACCCTTACTCTTTCGTAGGCTACCAGAAAGCCTTTGACTCTACAGAAATATAGGCAATTTTAAGAGCCCCCAGATAACGCTAGGATAGACACCAGATACTCATCTCTTATTAAATATATCTATAACAATGCATACGTCCAAATACTAGGAAACGAAAACATGATGACCCAAAAATACCGATAAAAAGTATGTCAAGGACATAAGATCTCGCCAAAACTTTTCACACTAGCACTGGAGGGCCATTTTTAAGACCTTAAAGTGGCAAAATATGGGGACTAACATAAACAGAGCACGACTTAATCATCTACGATTTGCGGACGATATCGTTCTAATCGATACCACACCCAATGAATTAACAACCCTGTTGGAAGAACATCATGCATCGTCACGAGTCGGACTGGAAATGAACTTGAGCAAGACAAAGCTAATGAACCCAGAGCAAATAACGATTATCACCGAAAATCAACCAATAGAGAACATATCCGAATATATATACTTTAGATAAAGAGTAGTACTAGTGAAGGAGAACCAAACAGCAGAAATTTCTCAACGAGTGGGTCTTGGTTGGGCAGCTTTTGTTAAACTCGAGTTTATTTTCAGATCACCAGATATCCCTGTAAACCTCAAAAGGAAAACGTACTAGTCGTCTGTACTTCTAGTTCTCCCGTCACCGTCTTGAAACGATCGCTAATACGCAAGTCGATGAACAGACTTCGAGTGGTGCAGCGTGCAATGAAAGAGCTATGCTTGGAGTGAGTTTGAGAGATAGAATTCCAAATGAGGAAATCCAGAGAAGAACACGGTTGACGGATGTTCTGGAAAGAGCGGCTCAACTAAAGTGAGATGTACTGGCCACGTAGCGGGAGAGAAAAATGACAAATGGGCCTACAAGCTTAAAGCATGGCACCCAAGGGAGAATAAGCAGAGTGTGGGAGGACTTCAAAGAAGGTGGCGAAACAAGGCAAAGAATTGGAATAGAACGGCCCTGAACAGGGAAAGAAGGAAAGATTTGGAGGCCTACGTTCAGGAGTGGATAAGAGCAGGCTGAAAAGAAAAGAAGAGTAGCGATGTCTCGGCGGATTTACTTAAAATAATAAAGAAAGTTATAATCAAATTGTTTGGAAGATCAGCCCAAAGATCATTCCTAGTGGCAACAAAGTTGTTAAAATGGCTGGTTATTTAGCAGCATGTATTTTTTATTGGCTCTGTTAAATATAATGACAACTATGGGGGTTCATTGTGGCGGAAATTTACATGAACACGCAGCTAAAGTGGACGGAGAACGAGTTAACCTGGCTGAGTGACAATTACTACAATGTACAAAAAAAAGCTAGAATGAATCATAGACAAGAACAAATTAGTATTCTAGAAGCTCAAATACCTGATGAAGATTTAACATGTGGCCTTAGAGTCGATGATTCATTTACAGGTTAGAATCTCGTGGCTGTGATGACGAAGAAGAAAATTGAGACTCATGTTCTTCTAATTATTAAAGTTTACGTAAATCCTCCCCACATTTGAACTTCAATTGTAGTAAATGTATGATACATAATTGCTAAATAAAGATATATAATAAAATGTATTTACTCCATTCCTTTTCTACTTAAAATCTAATTTAGATATATTAGAATATAATTAAATATACATAAAGTATTCTACTTAACAATTTTTTAATTACACGAAGTAGGTAAGTATTATTAAACGAATATGTTTTAATAAATGAAAAATATTATAAAATATAATGTATTAATTAATAAATAACGCAAATTATTCATAATTATGAATTTTTTAGTGATTAATTAACTTTATGCGACGTATTATTTACCGGGACACACGGTTGACCTTGCATTATGCTATATATGGCTGAGCGCTGCGCGCTCTCCGCGCTCTATCTCAAAACGGTTAAGTGTATAAAAAAATGATTAGAATAAAATTTGTAGAGAATTTTATGCTCTACAATTTTCATAATAAATGCAAAATATCATTGAAACCATAGGAAGCGAGATATTTGCGAAAAACCGATTTTTGTGACCTTTGACCTTGAATATCTTAAGACGCGGACACGAGATTTTATGAGACTTTTGAGACAATCTTATAAAATATTTATTCAAGTTTACAGCTTATTATCTCTCATTCCGAGGTTGACCCTCTTTTTTGGCTTAAGTGACTGGGTAATAAGTCAAAATTTAACTTTCAAAACTACATGGCTCTGATGAGGCTATCAATTCCTATATTATTACCAAATTTCAACTTTCTATGGCAAATAGTTTCGGAAAAAAATCAGGTGGACAGACAGACGACAGACAGACACCGAAGTCATCTTATAAGTGTTCCGTTCGGAGCACTAAAAGGAAATTGAATATTTTGTCATAAGTTGAAGGACTTTCCTTTCCGTCAAGTGTTTTTCCTTCGGATTCTTGTTCTAAATATAGTGATAGTGTGCGAAGAATTGTTACTTGATTTCCACTAATGAAATTTCCATTTTTTTTTGTAAGACTTTTTAGCAAAATCATCTGGGAATCCAAAGATTAGCAAGAGAAGCGAGAAATAATATAAATATATAAAAACTGAGGCATAAGTTATAATCTTAAAACAGACATGTTGTAAAATTGTCAAATCTCGTTTCATTATCGTTTGTGTTCGGAAAAGAAACTTGGTAAACTTTTTTCATACAAAAATATTTGTTCTTGAATTTTAAATGAAACGCAACATTGAATGTTTTAAAAAATTTAATAGGTAATTTGTTGAATTTATTAAAGCCTTTAAAAAAACAGTAATAGGTTTTTAAAGCTTATCCACAAAACATCTTACTTAAAAATCTAAAATGTTAGATAAGTTAATTTTTCAAAAAAGTTAGTAAAAGGAAAATGCTCTTAACCAATGGAAAAGAAAATGTATGGTTAATTCTGCTGATCCAATTAATTCTTTTAAATAAATTATCTTAAAAAAAATAATTTGTCGGCCGAATTATAGTAGTGTAGTAGTCAAAACTGGTAATTGTTACTATAGGAAGTGATTATGTGATGTTTTCTAGATAAATCACCTCGAATTAGTTGTAGGTTAATTCAACCGCATAGTTTCATTTGATTCAGTCTAAGTTGGGGATACATGAAAGCTTTTGTTTTTGTATTTAATTCAGAAATAACCTAGAAAAGAAGATATCATTATCTAATTACATTTACAGCAATAATATCTCGTCAAAGCCAAGTTGTTATAAATATAAGCTTTATGTTAATCGTACTAGCCTACACTTTATTCGTTTACGATTATTAACTCTTTTACTGTTACTAAGAATAAATGACGATTGTAGTGAACTATTGTACAAACTATGACATTTATAATCAAAATAATTTGTGTTAGGCGAATATGGCTACATTTTCTTCTTCTCTTTGGTTTTACGACCTTGAGGTACCGTGGCATGAAATATCGAGTTAACGTTTTGTAGCGATAAACAAATGATCATAGTCGAAATAAAAAACTTAATAATATTAAATAATATTCTTTAAAATTTGTATATAGGCACGATTTTCCACTATTCGTTACTCAAATAATCTGCAGAAGTTTGTAACCCTGTTTTCAAATATAAATAGAAAATGCCCGTACTTCATAATTAATGTTTATAAATATTGTGATAAAAAATACTTATGAACTATAACTTTAAATATAACTGCTTGTAGTTCATATTTTTCCGACAAAATCATTTTGTAGATAAAGAAAATGGTTATTTCCTTTATAAATATACCCCTTTTACCGAATGCTAGCTAAAAAGTATTGCAAAAAGAATTTTTCTTCAACAAGCTAAATAAATATTTAAGACGCATGATGAAATTCTTGCAAAATTATATTAATTAGCCTTGTGATTTTGTTTAACATTTCTATTTGCTAGCAGATTCATTCAAAAAAACTATTTACTTAGCACGGCTATTTCTAAATGTAGGGTGCCTGATCATTCAAGGAAATTTCGCAATTTTTTGTTTTTAGTACCATGAGCTACAAACAATAAAATTAGATTTTTAATTTTGTATATGAGATAAAGACATTCATATAATCCCTAGCCTAAACTTCAATTGGATCTTCTAAAATTTTTTGTTTAGTCTTTGGTTTTAATTACAAGAAATATATTTAAAGTATTTCTTACATATTTGTTTTTATCTCAAGAGATAAAAATCTCTTGAAAAACTTCATTATTAATTTAAAAAGTAATAATTTTAAATGTGCCGTTGTTTCTCTCTCTCTGTGTCTCTCGGACATTGATGTAACTCGATCAAACTAAGCGCAGGCACAACTTTTGAGGTACGAGCTTCTGTCTCTCAAAATATCAAATTCCAAGTTATAAAATAAAAGTTTAGTAAGTGCTAAAAAAACATTACGTTTGCTTCTACTGTAGCCACATATTATTATTATTTTTTTATATTTTACAATATATATTGGCGTCGGAAAAAAATTCATATATAGGATATGGTGTATACGATTAGTCGCATCGAGTTGCATTGATGACTTCTAAAAGTCCATGAACAAATATCAGTTTCTATAAAATTTAAACTGTGGATATAATATTTTTTAAAAACTATTCATGTTTAAAAAACATTTTTATAACATGGTTAACTGTTAAAATATTAATATTTATTTATTTACTTAAGTGTCTATTTAAATCATATTTGAACAGGAAATATTTTAATAAAATTTCAACTGTCGATGCGAAATTCTCAGAAATTTTTCTTTTTTGCATTACATACAATTAAAAAATTACTTTAATAAATAAAAAATAAATAAATATTGACTGAATTATTTAAATAGTACCTATAAGATTACTTTACTCTAATATTTATATAGTCATTTGTTACTATGAAGCACAAATGTGAAATAAGCCGGGTTAGTACAGGTTTTCTTTTCTCGATTTTAAATAAATTTTAGACTTAGGAATAATTTTATCTGAAAAATATTTTCATATCAACAGCTATCAAAATTTTGACCAAACTGGAACGGTATAAATATAAAAACTGCCAATAGTTCGATTGACTATCTCTAACCCAAAGTACATCCCTCATGACTGCAATCAACAAATACGTTCTTTGGATTTACAAAAGACCTTTGCCTTGATGTCTGTAGATATAATATGTATCAATACCATTAAGATTTTGAAAATATTGTAGGTGGACTATCAAGTTATATTATTATAAAGACGGGAAAAAAATTGAATGATATACCTTTAAATCTCATAGATTGTTTTATAAACATTGTAAAGGGCGTGATCAGTATACATAATTTTAAAGCTAAAAACCTCTCTAAAATGAAATATTTAGTCAATGTGCTAACTAGAAAAATATGAAATATGATCTTCATACGACGATTATGTTTGTATAATCAAGTTTAAAAATTAAAAAAAAATTGAATATTTGGATAATGTCCAGCATCGAGACTATGACAGAATGTATTTTTTTATATTAACTGGTTGGTCATGTGCGAAAGTTTCGTACCTGATAATATCCATATTTATATATATATATATATATATTTTATATATATATCATATATATATATATCGTATATATATACCATATATATATATATATATATATATATATAATATATATATATAAATATAATTTTTATATATATAAATATATATATTATATATAATATATATATATATTTTTATTGGTCATATATATATATATATATATATATATATATATATATATATATATATATATATATATATATATATATATATATATATATATATATTTTATGGGTCTAGCACACGTGCTACGCTCAAGTCCCTAAAGCACTACAGGAGCGATACGTGTGCAGAGAAAGCGATTCACGTTGTTCTTGAATCGCTGTAGATTGTACTCGGTGGGAAACACAGTCTTGGGCAAATTATTCCAAAGGGATGATGTTCTCCATATAAAAGACTGCTTGAAAAGCGTTGTACGAGGAGTAACAAGCTGAACCTCATACGGATGTGAAGAATTAGCGTGACGTGTACTTCTAATATGCACCGCTCTGGGAGGAATTAACGGGGCCACATCCTTCGAACAATTTCATGAAAGTACTTGTAGAATAGAAAAAGCTCAAGTCGCCAACCGTTCTTCGATGTTATGTTATATATATATATATATATTCATATATATATATATATATATATATATATATATATATATACAGTGCCACCTCGATAATTCCGGATCTCCATTAAACCGGATTCTTTAATAATCCGGACAAACATTTCTATTGCGTTGTATATTTTATAATCCGCATTTGATATTACTAGGTAATTCGGACCTGCGTTTTTAGACATCTACTTAATTTAAATTACATGGGAAAACTGAATTCGATAGTGGGGAGATTCCCCTAATTTCCAGTCTAATACATCTGGGATTCACACAAACTGTAGGTGCCCTTGATTTGCCTACAACGCGTCGCGTATCGCTTCTAAAGGTTAAGGACTTTGTAGTAGTTTGTTTATTGTCACAAGTACAACATACCTACGTTCTATTTTACTTTATGTGGTTCATATAAGTATGTAAACGTTTTTTTTACGTATATGTACCTACATATTAAGATGCCTTCTAAAAGAAAACATATTACACTAACAATAAAACAAAATATATTAGAAAGACTAGTTCTTGGTGAAAGCGGAAAAGTGTTGGCAAATGAATACGGAGTAGGAACATCCACAATTTCAGATATAAAAAAGAAGCAAAGGAAAATCAAAAGGTATGGACGTGTTTTAGATTTATTTCCAAATGTGATTCCGGTCCCGGCGTCAGAAAAACCTGACGAAAAGCCAAATATCAGAAATGGAAACTCGTTTGTATACATGGTTTTGTACGCAACGATCAAGGCACGTCCCAATTTCCTAGGAAATTTTATCAGGCAAAGCAAAACAGTTTTACATTGAAACCTACGGGAATGATAATTTTAAAGCTAGCAGAGGCTGAATTTCTAACTTCAGAAAAAGACACGGTCTGCGTGCTTTAAAAGTTTGTGGCGAAAAACAATCCAATGATGAAAGTGCCGTCGATCATTTCCTAACTTTATTCGCAGATAAGATAAAAGAATTAAACCTTGGACCTACTCAAATATACAATGCAGATGAATCAGCTCTGTATTGGAAAATGTTGCCTGAAAAAACGCTGGTTCGTTCTCAGGAAAAGACTGCACTAGGTTGAAAAATAAACAAAGAGCGCGTTACCTTTCTAGCATGTTGCAATGCTGATGGATCACAAAAATTAAAGTTGTTAGTGATAGGAAAGGCAAAAAATCCGAGGGCTTTTAAAAATGTGAACATACCTGTTGTGTACAAATCATCTGCCAATGCATGGATGACTACAGCAATTTTCTGGTTTCATCATTCTTTTATTCGTCAAGTCAAAAGTCATTTAAGACTTCTCAACTTGCCTGAAAGAGCCCTGCTAATCGTTGATAACGCTTTGAGCCATGGAACTATAGAAGAGCTGACTAGTGAGGATGGACAGTTTACAACATTATTTCTTCCACCAAATTGTACTGCACTTTTGCAGCCTATGGACCAGAATGCAGTCAGACTGACAAAATTATTTTATCGTAAAAGTCTTTTAGCCCATATTTTATCAAATAATGAAGAGAATCTTGTTGCAATTCATGGGAAAAAGTTTTCCCTGAAGTCTTGAAAAAGTGCTGGCACAAAATTATGGCTTATGTGGCAGATACCAACCCAGACACAATTTGCTTTCCGCGAATGAAGAAATGAAAGGTAAAGCCTGAAATTTTTCTTTTAGTATTTTTTTGGTTAATTCGTAAATATTTAACAGATGTTTCAGATATGCTGAATTTTCTCACTGAGCAGAATCTCACGAACGTGGAAATATGTAATTGGCTTAAAAATGATGAAGATTTGTTACCACTGGAATACATAGATGATACAGATGAACAACACGAGAGTGACAATGAAGGTTCAGAATTAAATACTAATACAAACCAGACTGTTAAGAACACTGTGAAGAATGATAAGCCAGTTAAAAGTTTCAATGTGTGCATGAGATGGGCAGAAGAAAAAGATATCCCTCTAAGTGATGTTCTTCTACTTCAAAGATTAAAAGAAATTGCTTTTATGATGAACCAGAGATGGGTCAAGCAAACAAAAATTACAATTTTTTTTTACAAAATAAGATAAAACATGCTTCTATTTTAAATATTGTTCTATGTATGTACTATTTTTTAGTTGTTTCGTATTAAATGATTCATTTTTTAATATAAATAATGTCCTGCTTCAGTAATTCTAATTCGGATCACCGCGGTTTTAATTAGTCCGGATTATCGAGGTCGCACTGTATATATATATATATATATATATATATATATATATATATATATATATATATATATATATATATATATATATATATATATATATATATATATATATATATATATATATATATATATATATATATATATATATATAAGGTATGAGCACACTGGTTATTGTACTGTTGATCATACTGAAAATCGAACAGGCATATGCTTCTACTTCTAACAGCACAGAGTCAGAGAAGTATTTTTGAGGACGTTTCCAAAGCTTTAGATTATTCCCGAAATCAATACACGCTTCAAATAGGCAATTTCAATGCTAAAGTGGGGCAAAAATAAGACGATTCAGAAAGATCAATTAACTGTCACTGCCTAAGTCAAAGAAATGAAAGAGGAAGAGCATTGTGGCATTTGCATTTCAAAATGAATTATACATTATAAATACATTCTTCAAAAATAAATAGGATAGGAAATGGACGTGGTAAAGTTCTCACAAACTAACAAAAAAATAAAATCGACTTTGTAATAATAGAATAAAGAAATGGATTGAGCAGGAAGTTGAAACAGTAAATAGATTTTGCACAGGGAGTGACCATCGCATGATGCGGTCTAAAGTAGTGCTAAATCTAAAACAGCAAAGGAAGAGAATTATGACAAATGATAACATAAGAAGAACGTGGACACCATTAGAAGGACCTATTGCCTATAAGCCAGAGATTGAATACAAATTACAACATTTAGAAATCAAATCGTCAGAGGATATCAACAAGACAATTGTAAAAGTACAGCAAAGGAAGCAGGGAGATAAGTCGAGATAAGCCTAGATAATGGGAGATAAGGTGAAATAATGGGAGATAGGGAGAAATAATGGGAAATATACTCGTAGTTTTAAAATAAGTTATTTAATTTTAATTTTAATTAGGTTTAGTACATTTCATTATGTTATTTTCCCATTCTGTAATTGGAATACTGTAGAATGTGGTGAATAAATAAATAAATAAATAAATAATGGGAGATAATGCGAGATAATTGGAGATAAACTGATGATGAATGATAGATAAGGCGATATAAGCCTAGATAATGGGAGATAAGGCGAAGTGTTTAGAAGTAATAGGCCATAATTAGAGATAAGGCGAAGTAATGATAGATAAGTCGATATAAGCCTAGATAAAGGGAGACAGGCGAGATAATGGGAGATAATGTGCCATATTTGGAGATAAGGCGAAACAACGATAGATAAGTCGATATAAGACAGTGCTAGGTAAGTCGAGGTAATAGAAGATAACCTGCCATAATGGGGATAAGGTGAAATAATGATAGATAAGGCTATATAAGCCTAGATAATATGAGATAAGGCGAGATAATTAGAGATAACGTGCCATTATTGGAGATAAAGCGAAATAATGATAGATAAGAAGATACAAGCCTATATAATAGGAGATAAGGCGAGATAACGGGAGATAACGTACCATAATGGGGATAAGGCGAAATAATGATAGATAAGTCGATATAAGCCTAGGTAGTCGTCGATAAGGTGAGGTAATGGGAGATAAAGTGCTATAATTGGAGATAAGGCGAAATAATGATAGATAAGGCGATATAAAGATAGAAAATGGGAGATAGGCCAGATAAGGGGAGATAAGTTGCCATAATAGGAGATAAGGCTAAATAATGATAGATAAGCCGATATAAGCCTAGATAGTGCTAGATAAGACTAGGTAATGGGAGATAACGTCTCATAATTGGAGATCAGGCGAAATAATGATAGATAAGGCGATATAAGAATAGAAAATGGGAGATAGGCCAGTTAATGGGAGATAAGTTGCCATAATAGGAGATAAGGCTAAGTAATGATAGGTAAGGCGATATAAGCCTAGATAATGGGAGATAATGCGAGATAACGGGAGATAACGTGCCATAATTGGAGATAAGGCGAAATAATGATAGATAAGGCGATATACGCCTAGAAAAACGGAGAAAGGCGAGATAATGGGAGATAAGTTGCCATAATGTTAGATAAGGTGAAATATTGATAGATAAGGCGATATAAGCATAGATAATGGGAGATAAGGCGATATGATGGGAGATAAGGTGCCATAGTGGGGCACAAGGCGAAGTAATGTTAGATAAGCCGATATAAGCTTAGATAATGGGAGATAGGCGAGATAAATTGGATGAGGTACCATAATGGGGGATACGGCGAAATAATGATAGATAAGGCGATAAATGACTAGATAATGGGAGATAATACGAGATAATAAGAGATGACCTGCGACAATTCGAGATAAGGCGAAATAATGATAGATAAAGCGATATTAACTAAGATAGTGGGAGATAGGCGAGATAACTTAGATAAGGTACCATAATGGGAGATCAGGCTAAATAATGATAGATAAGGAGATATAAGCCCAGATTTAAGGAGATAGGCGAGATAATGGGGGATAAGGTGCCATAATTGGAGATAAAGCGAAATAATGATAATTAAGGTGATATAAGCCTAGATAATGGGCGATAAGGCGAGATAATGGGAGATAATATGCCATAATTGGAGGAAAGGCGAAATATTGACATATAAGGCGATATACGCCTAAATAATTGGAGATAATGCGAGATAATGGGAGATAATGAGCCATAATTGGAGATAAGGCGAAATAATGATAGATAAGGCGATGTAAGCCTAGATAATGGGAAATAATGTGTGATAATGGGAGATAACATGCCATAATTTGAGATAAGGCGAAATAATGATAGATAGGGTGATATAAGTTTAGATAATGGGAGATAAGGCACAATAATAGGAGATAACAAGTCATAATTGTAGATAAGGCGAAATACTTTTAGATAAGTCGATATAAGCCTAGATAAAGGGAGACAAGCGAGATAATGGGGGGATAACGTGCCATAATTGGAGATAAGGCGAAACAACGATATATAAGTCGATACAAGCCTAGATAGTGCTCAATAAGACGAGGTAATGGAAGATAACGTGCCATAATTGGAGATAAGGCGAAATAATGATAGATAAGGCCGTATAAGCCTAGATAATGGGAGATAAAGTGAGATAACGGGAGATAACGTGCCATAATTGTAAATAAGACGAAATAATGATAGATAAGGCGACATATGTCTAGATATGGAAGATAAGGCGAGATAACGAGAAATAACGTGCCATAATTGAAGCAAAGGCGAAATAATGATAGATAAGGAGATATAAGCCTGGATAATGGGAGATAAAGCGAGATAACGGATGATAACGTGCCATAATTTTAGATAAGACGAAATAATGATAGGTAAGGCAATATAACACTAGATATGGGAAATAAGGAGAGATAATGGGAGATTACGTGCCATAATGGGAGATAAGGCGAAATAATAATAGATAAGGTTATATAAGCCTAGATAATGGGAGATAGGCGAGATAACGGAAGATAACGTGCCATAACCGTAGATAAGACGAAATAATGATAGATAAGGCGATGTAAGACTGGATATGGGAGATAAGGCGAGATAATCGGAGATTACGTGCCATAATTTGAGACAAGGCGAAATAATGATAGATAAGGATATATAAGTCTAGATAATGGGAGATAGGCGAGATAATGGGAGATAAGTTGCCATAATTGAAAGTAGGGCTAAATAATGATAAATATAAGTTTAAATAATTGGAGATAGAGCGAGAGAACGTGCCATAATTGTAGATAAGAGGAAATAATGATAGATAAGGCGATAAAAGCCTAGTTAAAATGGGAAGTAAGGCGAGATAATGGGAGATAATGTGCCTTAATGCGATATGTGGCGAAATAATGATAGATATGGCGATAAGGCGAGGTAATGGGGATAACGTACCATAATTGGAGATAAGGCGAAATAATGATAGATAAGGCGATATTAGCCTAGATAATGGGAAATGGGCGAGATAATGTAGATAAGGTGCCATAATGGAAGATAAGGCGAAATAATGATGATAAGGCGATATATGCCTAGATAATGGGAGATAAGATGAGATAATGGGAGATAAGACGAGATAAAGGGAGATAAAGCGCCCTAATTGGAGAAAAGGAAAAATAATGATAGATAAAGCGACATAATCCTAGAAAATACGAGATAAGACGAGATAATGGGAGATAACTTGCCATGATTAGAGATAAGGCGAAATAATGATAGGTAAGGCGATATAAGTCTAACATAGTGTGTGATAAGCGAGAATGGGAAATAAGACACCATAATGAGAGATAAGGCGAAATAATGATAGATAAGGCGATGTAAGCCTAGATAATGGGAGATAAGGCGAGATAATGGGAAATAACGTGCCATAATTGGAGATAAGGAGAGGTAATGGGAGATAAGGTGCCATAATTGGAGATAAGTTGAAATAATAATGGATAAAGCAATAAAAGTCTAGATAATAGGAGATAGGCGAAATAATGAGAGATAAGGCGCCATAATGGGAGATAAGGCGAAATAATGATAGATAAGGCGACATAAGCCTAGAAAATGGGAGATAAGTCGAGATAATGGGAGATAACGTACCATAATTTAAGACAAAGGTAAATAATGTCAGACGAGGCGATATAAGCCTGGATAATGGGATATGAGGCGAGATAATGGGTTATATTGAGATAATGGGAGATAGGGAGGAATAATTGGAGATAAGGAGAAATATTGGGAGATAAGCCAAGATAAGCCTATATAATGGGAGTTATGGTGAAATAATGAGAGGTAAGGGGAAAAAAAAATATGAGATAAATAAAAATAATGAGAGATAAGCCGATATAAGCCTAGATAATGGGAGGTATGGTGAGATAACCAGAGATAAGGAGCAATAATGGTAGATAAGAAAAATTAATGGGAGATATGCTGAAATAAGCCTAGATAATCGGAGTAATAATGGTGAAATAATGGAGATAATGGCAAATAATGGAAGATAAGGAGAAAAAATGGGAGATAAAGGGTATTAATCGGAGTAAAGTCGAGATAAGCCTAGATAATAGGAGATAAGGTGATATAATTGGAGATAAGTAGAAATAATTAGAGATAAGCCGAGATAATTGGGGTTGTGGTGTAACAATGGGAGATAAGGGGAAATAATGGGAGATAGGCCGAAATAGTCGTAGATAGTTGGAGTTATGGTGAGAAAATGTGAGATAAGGATAAACAATGTGAGGTAAGGGAAAATAATTGAAGATAAGTCGAGATAAGCACAGATAATGAGAAATAAGTGGGGATATTTGGAGATAAGGAAAAAAAATGGGAGATAAGGAGATATAATGGGAGATAAACCGAGAAAAACCTAGGTAATTGGAGATAAGGAGATATGAAGAAATAATATAAGATAAGGAGAAATAGGGGGAGATAAGTCGAGATAAGCTAAGTTAATGGGAGATTAGGTGAGATAATGAGACATAAGCAGAAATAACTGTTGATAAGGAGAAATAATGGCAGATAAGCAGAAATAAGCCTAGATAATTGTAGTCATGTTGAGATAATTGGAGACAAAGGGAAATAATTGGTGATAAGTGGAAATAATTTAAGATAAGTCGAGATAAGCCTAGATAATGGGAAATAAGGTAGGATAATAGGAGAGAATGAGAAATAATGGGAGATAAGATGATATAATGGGAGATAAGTCAAGATACACCTGGATAATTGGAGGTAAATTGAGATAATGAGAGATAAGGAGAAATAATTTGAGATATGGAGAAATAACAGAAGATAAGCCGAGATAAGCTGAGAAAAGCCTAGATAATGAGAGTTATGGACAGATAATGGAAGATAAGTGGAAATAATGGGAGATAATTTGGAATAATTTACGATAAGTCCAGATAAGCCTAGATAATGGGGAATAAGTAGGATAATAGGAGATAAGGGGAAATAATGCGAGATACCCGAGATAAAATTAGATAACTTTAGATAGATTGAGATAATGTGAGATAAGTCGAGATAAGCCTAGATAGTGGGAGATAAGGTAAGAAAATGGGAGATATGGAGAAATAATGGGAAATAAGGAGAAATAGTGGGAGATAAGTCGACTTAAGCCTATATAATGGGAGATTATGTGAGAAAATGAGGGATGAGGAGAAAATAATTAGAGATAAAGGGAAATAAAGGGAGATAAGCCGAGATAAGCCTAGATAATGGAAGTTATGTTGAGATAACTGGAGATAAGAGGACATAATGGGAGATTAGGAGAAATAATTGAAGATAAGCCGAGATATGCGGAGATAATGGGATTTGTGGTGAAATAATGGGAGATAAGGGGATGTAATTTGAGATAAGTCGATATAAGATTAAATAATGGGAGATAAGGTGAGATAATGGGAGATAAGGAGATATAATTGGAGATAAGGGAAATAATGGGAGATAAGTCAAGACAAGACTATAAAATAGGAGATAAGGCGAAATAATGGGAGACAATAAGAAACAATTCGAGATAAGGAGACATAATGGGAGATAAGCCGAGATAAGATTGGATAATGAGAATTATGTTGAGATAATGGGAGATAGGTAGAAATAATGAGAGATAAGGAAAAATAATTGAAGATAAGAAGAAATAGGCCTGGATAATGGGAGATAAGGTTAGATAATGGGAGCTAAGTGGAGATAATGGTAGATAAGGAGAGATAATTTGAGATAAGTCGAGATAAGGTAGGATAATGGAGAAATAATGGGAGATAAACCCAGGTAAGCCTAGATAATGGTATGGATGGGGATAAAAGATGTAGTCCGCTTAATTCCTGTCAGAGCGGTGCATGTTAGAAATACACGTCGCGCTCATACTTCACATCCATATGAGGTTAAGCTTGTTACACCGCGTACAACAGTTTTCAAGCAGTCTTTTATATGGAGAACATCATCGCTTTGGAATAATTTACCCAGGGCTGTGTTTCCCACCGAGTACAATTTACAGCGATTCAAGAATAACGTGAATCGATTTTTCCGCACACGTGCCGCATCTGGAGCGCTTTAGGGACTTCCCTACAGCACGTGTGCTAAACCCATAAAAAAAGGGAGTTATGGTGAAATAACGTGGGATATGTTGAAATAATGGGAGATAAGGAGAAATAATGGGATATAGGTTGAGATAACCCTAGATAATGGAAAATAAGGAGAAATAATGGGAGATAAAGAGAAATAATAGGAGATAAGTCGAGATAAGCCTAGATAATGGGAGATAAGTTGAGATAAGGAGAAATAAATGTAGATAAGTCCGAATAAGGGTAAATAATGTGAGTTATGGTGAGATAATGGAAGATCAGAGGAAATAATGGGAGATCAGTGGAAATAATTTAAGATAAGTGGAGATAAGCCTAGGTGATTGGAAATAAGGTGGGATAATGTGAGGTAAAGGGAAATAATACGAGATAAGCCGAGATAAACCCCGATAAATGGAGATAAATTGAGATAATTTGAGATAAGGAGAAATAATTGGATAAAAGTCGAGACAAGCCTTGATAGTGGGAGATAAGGTGAGATAATGGGAGATAAGGAGAAATAATGGGAAATAAGGAGAAATAGTGGGAGATAAGTCGAGATAAACCTGGATAGTGGGAGATTAGGTGAGATAATGTGAGATAAGGAGAAATAATTAGAGATAAGCCGAGTTAAACCTAGAGAATGGAAGTTATGGTAAAATAATGAAAGATAAGGAGAAAATAATAGGAGATAAGGAGAAATAATGGGAGATATGCCGAGATAAATCTAGATAATGGGAGTTATGGTGAAAAAATGGGAGATAAGGAGAAATAATTGGAGACAAGGGGAGATAAAGGGAGATATGCCAAGATAAGCCTAGATAATGGAAGTTATGTTGAGATAGTGAGAGATAAGGAGTGATAATAGGAGATAAGGAAAAATAATGGGAGATAAGCCTAGATAATTGGAGTTATTTTTAAATAATGGGAGATAAGGAGAAATAATGAGAGATAATTAGAAATAGTGGGAGATGAACCGAGCTAAGCCTAGATAATGGGAGTTATGGTGTTATAATATGAGATAAGGAGAAATAATGGGAAATAAGTAGAAATAATGGGAGATAACCCGAGATAAGCCTAGATAATCGGAGTTATGTTGAAATAATGGGAGATAAGGTGAAATAATGGGAGATAAGGTGAAATAATGGGAGATAAGGAGAAATAATGGGAGATATGCCAAGATAAGTCTAGATAATGGGAGTTATGGTGAAAAAATGGGAGATAAGGAGAAATAATTGGAGACAAGGAGAGATAATGGGAGATATGCCAAGATAAGCCTAGATAATGGAAGTTATGTTGAGATAGTGAGAGATAAGGAGTGATAATAGGAGATAAGGAAAAAAAATGGGAGATAAGCTTAGATAATTGGAGTTATTTTTAAATAATGGGAGATAAGGAGAAATAATGAGAGATAATTAGAAATAATGGGAGGGTGAGCCGAGATAAGCCTATATAATGGGAGTTATGGTGTTATAATGGGAGGTAAGGGGAAATAGTTGGAGATAAATCGAAAACATGGGAGATAAGTCGGGATAAGTCGGGATAAGTCGGGAATAGATAATGGGAGTTATGTTGAGATTAGGGGTAATAATGGGAGATAAGGAGAAATAATGGGAGCCGAGAAAAACCTAGATAATGGGAGTTGTGGTGAAATAATGGGAGATTATGGAAATAATGAGGTATAATTAGAAATAATGGGAGATAAAGTGAAATAATGGGAGATAAGCCGAGATAAGCTTATATAATGGGACTTATGGTGAAATAATGGAAGAAAGAGGAAATAATGGGAGATAAGGAGCAAAAATCGGAGATAAGTCGTGATAAGCATAGATAATAGCATAGATAAGGTGTAATAAGGTGAGATAATGAATGTTAAGGAGACATAATGGGAGATAATTAGAAATAATTGGAGATAAGCCTAGATAGTTGGAGTTATGGTGAGATAATGGGAGATAGGGAGATAAGGAGAAATAAAGGGAGATAAGCCGAGATTAGCCTACATAATGGGAGTTACTGTAAAATAATGAGAGATAAGGGGAAATAGTGGGACATAAAGAGAAGTAATGGAACATAAGGAGAAATAATGGGAGATAAATCGAGATAAGCCTAGATAATGAAAGATAAATCGAGATAAGCCTAGATAATGAGAGATAGTTCGAGATAATTGGAGATAAGGAGAAATAATGGGAGATAAGGCAAAATAATTAGTGATATGCCGAAATAAGCCTAGATAATGGGAGTTATGTTGAGATAATGTGAGATAACGAGAAATAATGGGAGATATGGAGAAATAATATGAGATAAGCCTAGGTAGACCTAGATAATGGGAGTTTTGAAGAGATAATTTGCGATAAGGAGAAATAATAGGAGATAAGTAGATATAATTGTAGATAAGTAGAGATAGGCCTAGATAATAGGAGATAAGGTGAGGTAATGGGAGATATGATGAAATAATGGGAGATAAGTAGAAATAATGGGAAATAAGGAGAAATAATGGGAGATAAGTCGCGATAAGCATAGATTACATTATGGAAACATTTTAGAGATAATCTTACCGAGGAAAAGAAAAATAAACAACCTTATGAACAGCCACATATCCAGAATCAGGGTTCGGAAGATATTCCTGGAAATAACCACCGACGAAATAAAAAGAGATTTGAATAAAATAAAGGAAGGTAAATCCTAGTGGTAGCTTTAAAACAAGCAGGTGAATCGATAATTTGAGTTCTTTAAATACTGTTCAATCGATGCGTTTTAGATGGTACAACACCAGCAGCTTGGAGCAACGCCACAATAGTCCTGTTACATATAAGTGCGACATATAAGATGTATCTAATTGCAGATCCAGGGCCTGGAGCGGGCTGGACTCAGAGCAAGCTACGGGTCTAATTGTTACCTACTTACAATCAAACTGCTTATAGAAACGTATATATGGTACAACAAAATATTGATTTTTATATTTGTAGATTACGAGGCAGCGTTTTGATTCAGTCAATCATAACAAACTCTATGAAGCACTTACTGAATACCGTGTAGATTCAGTGTACATATACATCCTAAAACATATATAACCACGCCACGGTATCGGCGAAGCTCGACAGGAAATCAGAAAGATCTGAAATAGAGAGATATGTCTGACAAGGGGACATCATCTCCCTGAAACTTTTTATAATCCTTGTGTCCTTCATGTCCATGAAGCTGGACTGGACTGAAGTGGGTATAAACATCAATGGTGAAATGCTTAAGCATCAGATTCGCAGATGATATCGTTCTGATATCTGATAACAAATTGTGTGATCATGTTTGTAAAGTGATAAATACTCTAAACAGAGTGTCATCACAACATGTAGAAAGATCCAGTTCATGACAAATTTAGTACTTAGTCATCCCATCTCAGTCGACTCGAATAAGTCAATCAAACCCATGAATTACACCGAGGAATGAGTCTCTCATGGGCAGCATTTGAGAAGTTGCGTTATATATTCAAATCAGACATACTGGAATATCTTAAAAGAGAAACTATTTTTCAGTATGTGCTACCCGTTCTTACATATGGAGCCGAGATGCTGACATTAACTAAAAAAGATACAATTTCCAATACTGTTGTAATAAGTCCAACAAAAGTAGCCGATGTAGTGGATCAGATAATGAAGCTAAAGTGGAACAGGGCAGGTGGTGCAGCGAGGACTCAAGACAATGGACGGACGAGAAGCGTTGTACGCGGAGTAACAAGCTGCACCTCATACGGATGTGAAGCATTAACGCGACGTGTATTTCTAACATGCACCGTTCTGGGAGGAATTAAGCGAGCTACATCCTTCGAACACTTTCCATGAAAATACTTGTAGAACAGACTCAAGTCGCCAACCGTTCTTCGATGTTCCACCGAATCAAGACCGCCGGTCAGTTCCGGGTCTCCAGTCAGACGAACAGCTCTTCTCTGAACAGAATCCAATAAATGCAGTGTATGTTTGGGAGCGGAGCCCCAAACATGGAAACAGTATTCCACAGTTGGTCGAATTCGAACTTTGTAAAGAATTAACAGTTGTTGTGGAGCGTAAAGGTTTCTGGTTCCAAATAATATTCCCAACTTTTGAGAAGCTCTCTTTGCTATGCCTGCAACATGTTCAGGCCAGGACATATTTGTTTCCAAATTAACGCCCAGCAAATTAAGTGGCGATGCTAGGGGAATGGAGTGCCCCGACATAACTATGTCGGGTTCAGCAACTTTATCTTTTTTTTAGAGAAAACTACCGCCTGGGTTTTTGTAGCGTTAAATTCCACTTGGTTACTGTCACCCCGAGTTAGAATTTCTTCCAGATCTGTGTTAAGTTGAACGACCTCCTGCTATCTGCGGATATTCGCCTGAGTAACCGATGTCCGAGCGTTCAAAGTGAATGAAGAGATAAGCATGATGTCATCTGCAAAGTTGTAGATTGGATTCTCGGTCTTTTCCAGCAGATCGTTAATGTAAATGAGAAAGAGAGTAGGAGACAATATGGAGCCTGGGCACACCGACGTTGATAGCGAAGGTGTTAGAAAGAAATCTTTCGACCGCCACTTTTAAAGAACGCTCTCTGAGGAAACATGAGAGCCACACACCGAACTTTTCAGACATACCATAAGAGCGTAGCTTAGCCAACAGGTCGTCGTGCCAAACACGGTCGAATGCCTTGGATATGTCAAGAGCAACCGCTCGAGATTCTCCAAAGTGTTCAATTGCGTTATTTCAAACATGTATTACATAAGTCAGAAGTTCTCCTGTTGATCTATGTTTCCGAAAGCCATATTGGTGATCGCTAATAATGTTGAATCGTTCAAGATATTTTAGAAGAAGCTGATTGATAACTTTTTCCATTACTTTCGATATTATTGAAAGCAGTGCGACTGGTCTGTAGTTATTTGACAAGGTCTTCTTGGCTTTTTTAGGTATCGGCTGAACTGTGGCACATTTCCAGCAGGAAGGAAATATTCTCTTTCTGTAGGATAGGTTGAAAAGTCTACAGAAAACTGGTGTTAGTTCCCTTGCACAGTTTTTGAGAACTATGGCAGGTATTCGAATATGGGAATAATAGGTGGTGTTTTTCCTTGGAAATCGACAGTAGAATGTGAAGCAAGGAGTTCAGCCAACAAGTTCGCTTTCGCAACAGGTGTCATTGCAATGGAATTATCTGGCCGTGTAAGTGGTCGTATGGTAGATTTGGTGAAATTTTGACTAACTGCCTTAGCGATTACCTAGAATTGTTGGGACAAGAGAGAAGTTTCTTTCTAATTCGTTGATTGTGTGCCTCCTTGGTTTCGTCGATAAGTCGTTTGCATCTGTTCCGGGCACGAACAAAGGTGTTACGACTTATGATTTTTCACGTCATTGTCGGTAGGCAAGATGTTTAGAAGCAACAGCTTCTTTGCATTTTCGGTCAAACCAAGGACTGCCGTTGGAGGGAATGAGGGACGTAAGCTTCCATACCAGCCAAAATAACATCGAAGACATCCCTGGCGCAGTCAGATGAGTTGTCGGATCGAAAACAAACGTCCATTCCAGGGAAAGTTCGAAAACTATTCCATGAGATCTACCCATTTAGCAGATTTGTAGTGCCAAAACTTGCGCGGCTTGGGCGCCTCTCTCTCACTGATTGGTAGGATACTCGATGTCGAAAGCAGTTTATGGTTGGAAGAACCTAACTGAGGATTTACGGTGACCGTGTAAATCTCCGGATTTGTGGTTAAAAATAGATTAAAAAGACTGGCGAACTTCCCGCCTCGATCAGGGATCCGTGTTGGTTCGTCATTAAGCTGAGTTAAGCCACAACTGATTGAGAATGATTCAGCCTCACGACCTTGTTCGTGGGTAGTATTTGAATATTGTAGACATTAAAGTTGCCCAGGATGGAAATTTCGGCACTTGGATAGTTAATTTGAAAATGGTCGATGGTATCTGCAAGAGAAGCGAAAAATGCTCGAAAGTTGGTATCACTTGGTGATCGATAGAGAAAACAACAACCTGGTGGTTTGTTGAGTCGTTATTTTTAACCACATAATATTAAAGTTTGGGGGCTCCAGAGCCTCTTCTCGTTGTCAAGAGAGGTCGCTTCTGACAAAAAGACAAAGATTCCAAAGTTACGCCTAAATCGGGAATAGAAGTCGTACCCAGGATAAAGATAGTTGACTGTGCTGGTCTATGAACAGATCTTGGTTTCACAGAGAGCGAGTACATGAAGTTTATTTGATTGCAGGTGTTGGTGCACTGAATTTATGTTCGAGTTTAAACCTCGTATGTTGCAAAAATCTATTTAAAAATTATGATCTTTCTGCATGTCGACGCCTCTGAACCAGCCCCCACCCGGAAGTCCGAACGGGGAGCTATTTTACCTCCGTAATTTTTTGTATACGCCTCATCATGCTATTTGGTCCCCCAGTAGTTGAGGTGGAATTTTCCTGTTCTGCCACACGTTTATGTTTGTCTTCTTCGGCTTTGATGCAAGGGGTGTTCTTATTGTGTAGTTTGGGTTCTGACCAGACACTTTTCCAATAATCTGTGAGTTCTTGTTTTTTTGGTGGTTCAGTAACTGCTGTCTGTTTGTTGTACATAGTTCTCCGGTAGAAATGTTTTTCGCTTCTTCGGAAGAGGTTGTTGGTGTCTTTCCTCTCGTTTGATTCTTTGAATCTACGGGGTCTTGTGGCATATACAGATAGTTATCAAGGATTTCTGGCAGTGTTCTGTTGGGAGACTTGGATTTGATCTTGTCTACACCCTGTGTGACACGTTTGGACGCGTTCCCGTCCATAAACTGGGTAAGGTGTCCTAGATCTCTTCTGATGTTGATTTTGTTTTCTATTCTTATTTGCCATTTGAATTTTGGTTTTGGGCTGTTGGGATTTCTTTGTCGTTGCGGGAGTTTTTGATTAATTATTTCGTCAGTTGTACTTAGGATTGATGGTGGTGGGTCTAGGCGGCGAGTGATTCTCTTCTCAGTGATTTCTTTGTCAGGTCTTGTGATTTTATTATAGCAACGCATAGTGTGTTCGTTGATTCCTGTGGTGCAACTCATGCGTTGCTTTGATTTTCTCGCCTTGGTCGGTGTCGGCACAACATTTTTGGCAGGTCCATTTTCGATTGCCCGGTCTTCATCGTTTTGGTCGAGCTGCCATTTCCCGCGAAGTCCTCGACCATTACGTCGCTCGCCCGATGCTTCTTTTATTGGTCTACTGTTGTTTGGGATGTTTTTAGTGTTTGTGGTGTCAGAAGCTCAAAATGTCCCGACATTGGGTTGCCTGTTAGTAGATGATAAATAGTTTCGGTGTGTTTTCCTGTGCTTATTATTGTTGGTCTGTAACTAAAAGTTATTTTTGTATCTCTTGTTCTTCGTTGTTTTGGGAAGATATGAAAGTTGCTATTTTGGGTTTCCGAGAGGGCAAGTATCTCTAGGCTCGTTCCATAGGTGCCATTTTTCCCGATATAGTTATAGTAGTTATTGAAGTCAATACCGAAGTAAAACGATAGATGTTTTTAAAATTCCACTATATTTATAAACCGTAACAATTGTTTCGACATACAATGTCTTCATCAGACGGATGATAACTTTAAACTAATTTTAAATTAGAACATATTAGCCCATATATACCTTTAGGAGTAGTAAATTACAAGATTAAATTATAAAAATAATAAACACTTAATATTATTGTACAAAAGAAGTGGGTAATACCTATCATTTGTGGGTTTTCACACAATTAAAATAAAGATAACAATAAATAAGTTGTGCCATACTTAAATGATGGATTAATAATGGGTTATTCCGGATAAAGGTTTAATAATGGGGAATTGTTTGTTTCTATTTGTTGATTTAAGAGGAGATTTGAATTTTTGTATTTGTTTATTTCTAAGCTTTCTAAGTAATTTAATTTCTTGGATTTTTTTGTCATAATGAAGTATTTTGAAATTATCGTCAAAGACGTGATTTGTTGAAATTAAATGTTCTGCATAATGGGATATGATATTTTTTGGTATAGCTTCTTTTGTGTTCGTTGATTCTTTTTTGAAAAGATCTGCCTGTTTGGCCTATGTAAAATTTTGGACAAGAACCACAATTGAGTTTATAAATTCCCGATTTTGCTTTTTTGTTACTTTTATTTTTATTATTTTTTATTATGTTAGAGAGTTTATTATTAGTTCTGAAAGCAATATTTAGACCTATTTTAGTTAATTCTTTAGAAATAAACTGTGTAATTTGTCCGGTGTAAGTGATAGTTTTATAACTTTCTTTATTCTTTTTTGGTTTAGGATATAACTTGTTGATTGCTAGTTGATATGTTTTTTTATTAATCATTCTGTCTAAGATATCTGGTTGGTATCCATTGTTAACCGCTATTTGTTTTATTATATTCATTTCTATAGCATAATTCTCTTCTGACATAGGTACATGTAAAAGTCGATGGATGAATGAATTAAAAGCTGCCATTTTGTGTGAATATGGATGATTTGAGTTATTATGTATTACTGTATCTGTATGTGATGGTTTATGGTAAATTGAAAAATTATGTTTATTATTAATATTTTTAATTGTTAAATCTAAGAAGTTAATTGTTTTTTCTTGTTCAATTTCTATGGTAAATTTAATATTGGAATGGATAGTATTAATATAGTTAAGAAATTGTTGTAGTTGTCTATCTGTTCCAGAAAAACAAACTAATATATCGTCTACATACCTATGCCAGTATAGAAAATATTTACTAATTGGGTGTTTGAGAATTATGGATTCTAAATTATCCATGAAAATTTCGGCTAACAATGGACTTAACGGATTCCCCATTATTAAACCTTCCTTAGCCATATAAAATATGTCATTAAATTCAAAGTAATTTTGATCTAAACAAACTAATAGACAATCTAGGATTTCTTGTTTGATTATTATATTAATTCTATTTTTAGTGAGTAGACCTTCTACTAAACTTATTACTTCATTAGGTGGTATACTCGGAAATAAATTTTGGACGTCAAAAGATATAAGTTTAGCGTTTTTTGGAATCTGTAAGTGTTGAATTTTATTGATAAGTTCGTAAGAATTAAGAATACTGTGTTGTGCTTGAAAGTTGCAATATTTTTGTATGATGTCTATTAGTTTGTTTGATAATTAACAGAAGGAGCAGTAACAAAAGATACAACCGGTCTAATAGGGAAATTATTCTTATGGAGTTTAATTAGTGAATATAATTTAGGGGCCTGCGGATTCATTAGTATTAAATTTCTTTTTTCGAAATCATTAAAAAGTGAAAGGTCTTTAATAATATTTTTGGTAAGTTTTTGAAAATGTTCTGTTGGGTCAAATTTCAAAATGTTGAAATTATTGATATTAAGAAAATTGATTGTTTTTGAGATATACTGTTCTTTTGTTACCGCTACTATCGATTTACCTTTGTCTGCTCTAGTAAGAATGATGTCTTCACTTTCTATTTTCCGACTTATTTTTCTTGCGGTGTTGTATTCACTGGAAGATTGGTCTCTGCGTTGTTCTAGAGGTTGTGTTTTAATTTGTTTTGCTATAATATGTTTATCAGTGATGTTTAGGTTGTCCAGTGCAAGTTCGCATTCTACTCCTAGATATTCTCTACTACTATTGTCATCTCTAGGTTTTAAATTGTAAGAAAATCCTTTTTCCAGGAGATTGGTTTCTTCTGGTGAAAATGTGGTTTCCGTGAGATTAATAAAACGTTTATAAAACTGGTGATCACTGAACTGTGTATTTCTAGTTTTTGTTACATTTTTTCTGGATTTCAACAATATATTAAGTTTCTTTTTCTGTTTTATAAATTTATTGTGGATAATTGGTTCGATTTTTTGTCTTGTGTGCGAATCGTGAATATCTTAGAGCAACCTCTCGGAGTCTTTCACGATGGTTTTGGTGGCCATATAAGTGTAAGCTAACTGCAAAGAAAAGGCAATTTCCATCACCTACAGTGTCGGATCTGGTAAAACTATCAGGAGTAGTTTTGACTGAGGCGGTTGTTTGGATCGTCTGTGGCTGCTGTTGTTGTGGTGGTGCTGTAGCTGTTTGTACGATAGGGGTCCGCTTTCTCAACACTCTGCCATTATCACTATTAAACTTATTATTATTCGACATAGTGTTCCCACGAGTATCCTAGGAAAGAAGGCTCGACTGCGACAGAGCCTGGATGCCACATCAAGGCTACTTACTCCTGGAGGGCGCCCGGTATACGGTTTATATATATATATATATATATATATATATATATATATATATA
Source organism: Pachyrhynchus sulphureomaculatus (assembly GCA_019049505.1). Taxonomy (NCBI): domain Eukaryota; kingdom Metazoa; phylum Arthropoda; class Insecta; order Coleoptera; family Curculionidae; genus Pachyrhynchus; species Pachyrhynchus sulphureomaculatus. The sequence goes on from CM032446.1 coordinate 164,962,843, forward strand.
TATCTATATATATATATATATATATATATATATATATATATATATATATATATATATATATATATATAGAATAAAGAAAGAAAGCAAAAGATTGCCGCATCTACCAAAATTATTAAAAAGTCAAATTTAAAGACTCTATCTACTCTCAAATTTTTGGATGCCCTATGGGCAGTAACCTCAGTCCTGTTCTTACTTCAATCGTTATGTCGTATGTTTTAAAAAGCTGCACTCAAAGATTATCCTTCCGACTTCCATTCCTATATCAATACGTAGAAGATTTAATTCTATCCATACCAGCTGATGGCAAAGAAGAAGTTCTTCATATTTTCAATTCTTTCGACCCACATTTACAATTCACTATGGAAGAAGAAACCAACAATGCTGTTCCATCTCTGGACACAAGAGTCGTTAGAGACTCCCATAACATAATCAAACTTGATTGGTATAGAAAACCTACTTCTTCTGGGAGATATATCCATGCAAACTCTGGCCATGATTGGAAGGTGAAAGTCAACGTCATCAAAGGCTTATATAGAAGACTGAAGATAACAGTCCATCCTGATTTCTTACTCCAGTCACAAGAAACACTTACAAACCTTTTCATAGATAATGGATACAATCGAAAACTCTTACTAAGAACCAAAGACGAAGTCAACAAGCTTACTCATATCCACAAAATTCCCCCAAACCCCCTCCCCTCCACCTACCGCATATCTCCCCGCCCCCTTCAACTCCCCCAGTCGAAATAAATTGGTCGCTGCTTTCTTTACCATTCATTCCTAGCCTGACAAACAAATTGGTCCACATTCTGCGTGTCATTCCTAACATTAAAATTGCCTAATATTACTTCTTCAAAAACAGACGTGTATTCAGCAAGCCGAAGGCCCGGCTGCCAGTTCTTTCCATGTCAGACTTGGTTTACTCACTCAATTTCCTGCCTCAATTGTCCATCAATCTATACTGGCCAAACTTCTCAATCCTTGAATCGTCGTATTGCACTCCATAAAAGTGATACTAGATGCCATCCACACAGATGTGCTTTGGCGACCCATTCTGTTGACAATGGTCATTCTTTTAATTTCAGGGAACCCAAAATTCTTCATTTCTCTAACAATTTTCCAAGAGAGAATTCCTTGAAATGTGTTACATCCAGGAGAATCACCTTAATATCAATAAAAGAACCGACCTAGATGGTTTTAGTAGCATATATAGTTTCCTCCTCTCCTGTGATAAATCGATTCCACACAATAATTCCTTGTTTTCAAGTGTTTTATGATCCATTTGAACCACGTTGGTCTTTTCTCTTTTAGCTCTGTAATTTCCAGGGTTTCTCTCCTCCTTCCTCTCTTTGTTTACGGTTCTCGTTGATCTTGGGCTCCACAGATTCCTTCCACTTTATCTGGGCCATCTTGTGCACCTAGCGATTACTATCTTCCTTCCATTGACAGTACCTTGCATCACCCCTTCATCACCTCCTGGTGCTTCCAGTCTTCATTGGTTTTTGCAAACAATCTCTTCCTCCAATCAGATCCCAACAAGAAATTAATAAATTAATAATTAATTCATTAGACAATCTTCCTCTTCGTTGCTCCCATTATTTTCTCTCTCTCTCTCTCGCTCCCTCGCTCACTCTTTACCTTAATTAGGTTATGATTTATCCTTCCTCGACTCCATACCGGATTTTTGGTCGCTCAATTGGCTACCTCCTTCTCACTTAAGGTCCAATACTTGCACTTCCCATTTTTATCGGTTCCTTCCAGGTGTCGACCCCGCATTCTGGTTAATTGAGTTTTCTTGACTAAACCCCTTATCTCTGTCGGTCAGCTGTCTCCTGTCGTCCTTTCCTAAATGGCGGTGGCCATGTGTGGTGGTCACAGGTGAAATAATTAACAATGTTCTCAACATCCAAGGTTCCCAATTACATCCATGTTTTAAATTTGGTTTTTAGAATTTTGTCTACAGTGTTTTAGTGTGTACTTTATATATTTTATGGATTAACCAACTTTTATATGTAACAACTTTTTTATGTATAAGCTACCTACGGCCATTCAGGCTAACGAAATCTTTGCACTTCTCATGTGAGTTTTTTAAATTTATTATGACTAATATCTTATTCTTGTTCTACACTAATTTTATTTATTATAACAACCTAACGATAACATCATTAATTTAAAGTTGTCCCAGATACGATCAGTGAAAAAACGCTTTGTTCTTCTTCTCAGTTCTGCCCTGAAGAAGGTGCCAATCCAGGACCGAAATATTGGCTTAATGAAAATTGTGTGATCTCTTATCACGCCCCTTTTTTGCCGAGTTCCCCAACTAAGATTGTATATATATATATATATATATATATATATATATATATATATTATATATATATATATATATATATGTATATATATATATATATATATATATATATATATATATGTATACATACATATATATATATATATATATATATATATATATATATATATATATATATATATATATATATATATATATTTATATATATATACATATATATATATATATATATATATATATATATATATAATATATATATATATATATATATATATATATATATATATATATATATATTTATATATATATATAAATATATATATATATATATATATATATATATATATATATAATATATATATATATATATATATATATATATATATATATATATATATATATATATATATATATATATATATATATATGTATATATATATATATATATATATATATATATATATATATATATATATATATATATATGTTATATATATATATATATATATATATATATATATATATATATATATATATATATATATATATATATATATATATATATATATATATATATATATATATATATATATATATATATATATATATATATATATATATATATATATATATATATATATATATATATATATATATATATATCTTCTTCTTCTTAATATGCCTTATCTTCTGATGATGTTAGCGATCACATTTGTTCATCTGATATTATCTATTGCCGCTCTAAATAGTTCAGTAGATGTTTTATTTGTCCACTGCCGAAAGTTTTTAACCAGGAATTAGGGCGCCTACCTAGTCTCCTTTTACCGATACCTTCAATTATGAAATGTAGGAGTTCATATTTTTGATATATATATATATGGCCCAATTATGTGCTTTTCCTTTCCTTTTAACAACTGTAATCATTTATTTTTCTTTTCCTATTCTGTTAAATATTTCCACGTTTATGGTGTGTGCTGTCCGAGGAACGTTTACTATTCGACGCTAGCACCACATCTTGACTGACTCTACACTCTGTTGTGTGGTTTATGTAATTATTGCCGCTTCTATACCATGTAACATGATCGAGAATATGTAGCATTATAGCACTCTTGTTCTTGTTCTTAAGTTTAGTTTGCAGTAACAGAGAATTCTGCCATTTTGTTAAGGGAGCCTCTTGCTTTTTCAATTCTTGAGCGTATTTCGATAGAGTGGTCCCAATCAACATTAATTACGCTGCCTAAGTACGTTATTATTGCTATTCTTTCAAGCGTTTGTTGGTGTTTTTTAATGTTTGTGTTTGTATTTGGATTTTTACTGACCACCATTGTTTTTCTTTTGCTCGTATTCAGTTTCATGCTATATTCCTCACATATATTAACAGTTTCGTTCATGAGTCTTTGGAGGCCCTCTTTACTGTTCGCCCGGAAATATACGGTAAGATCCTCTTATACGGTTTATATATATATATATATATATATATTATATATATATATATATATATATATATATATATATATATATATATATATATTTGGAGACAAGAACCAAGACTGTAATTTAAGTTGAATTTTGTATAAATGTAGAAAGAGTTTTTCACATTTGGCTTTTTGTATAAATGCATGAAATATGCAAAGCCAATAGAAATTTTGAAGTGAATTCTTTCATAGAAAATGTGAGTAATTCTCATTTAAAAGCCAAATTAACTTACAATCAAGCCATTTTAAACTCACATGTACAATCCCTCTCTACCAGTAAATACAAATTACATGAAGAAATAACTAACGTCTCAAAGTTTTTTAACCTAATTTTGGCAAATTTCATTATTGTTTTGACTGACTTTTCAGAATTTAGACGAATTTTTTATGAGTGTTAGAAGAGTTCCTTGCGAATATTGATAACTAAGTTTATTTCTACAAATGCATCGTTATACATATGGATAATTGTAATTGCGATCTCTTTAAAAAATCATATATTTAGTTATTTAACAAAATTGTATAACTTTGAAGTAGTATATGGACCAATATGTGAAATTAATATTGTCCCAGCATCGTAAATAGTAAATATCTCTAACTACTTTTCACAGCAATAGAAAGAATATGCCTGCCAAAATACTCACAGGGTAGATAGTTGTTGGGTTTATCTATAATGTCCAATAAGTCAATTAATTTTTAATATCGTATAGTTCGGCCCTAGTGTATGACATGATATATGAAGAAATTTACTCTCATATTTATATTTGAGAAACTACTGTGCATTGTTTGGGTCTCCTAATAGTTTAGATCTCTAACGTAGCCAAGAGGGCGCCAAAGAGAGCATATCCCAACTCCCGCTTCTATGGAAGCAGAAAATAACACCCCTTAGATAAGATTTTTAAATTTTTTACAGGTTTTTAGAGCTCCACCATTGAAAAGGGCTCTTTTTGTAAAAATATTCCTGCCGCCGCCTGTAACCGATTGTTAAGGAAGATCTAAATAGGTAAGATCTCCTTTTTGTGAAAAATTATTCCCCGGTCATAATTCTTAAATTAAGGTAAAGGTTCCTATAGTATGAATGTGTCATTTTTGTAAGAAGTCTTTACCTTATAATCATCGATATTTGGTTCAGAGAATTAGGAGGGATCTTAACTTTTAAAGGTTTCAAGTGCTGTTTCAAGGGGTTTCGCCAGACGTTTGACGTGCTCTTGTTTATCGATTTTCAGCTCATTTCTATGAGCAGATTCACCTTTAATGTTATCTCTGTCTTCCTTGAAGAATCGCCTTTTATATCTCTATGCCCCTCTCCGTCTATTGAACCAGGTTACGCCCCTGATTAAAGCACATTGGGTTGTCTGATAGTTATTTTCATGTTTATATCATTTTACCATAAATTACTAAACATTTTTTAATAGTCTGTATGACGCCGTAAACCTGAGTCTCATATCAAACACAGTTCAATGTATAGGACCTAAAAAAAATCTTTACGTTTATGTTAGATATCAACTAATAGTCTTTTTGAAATAATTTTAAAGGCCTATATTAATATGGACTTTAGTTTTAAGTTAAAAAAAAAACACTAAATCAGAACTACGCGTAGACTAAGTTGTATTGCTACTCTTAAAAATTAGTTTAGAAAATGTCTCGATTTTTATGTTACGAAACCCTATTGAAACGAAATACTTTGGTACCATCAAAATTTTGTAAAGTAAGTGTAAAGAAGTTCTTAATCATCACGTGTCGTTCTGAATTAATATTTGCTGGGAGGCTTCTACAGCTTCTTCTAATAAAACTGAATTCAGTAACATTCCTATTTATTACTACAGTCTGATGACTATAATTAATGTTGCTACATATAAATTTCTTTCTTAAAGGAACCTAACTTTCTGTCAAAAATATTTTTATGAATTAATGGGATTAATCAAAAAACTAGTGGTAGTATAATAATAATAATAATAGTTAGTAATTGTATTTACGCCGAAGCATATTTCTGCTTCAACCAAATATGCATAAAAAGTATTTAAAATAATAGTTACATCATGTTTGTTAAGTTTAGCAGGTAATTTCTGACCATAAAAAAATTACCTGGAAATAAGACCATTATACCCAAAACATACTTTTTATTTTGTCTTGAGGTATGCATTCCTCATAGAATGATTGAATGTACAACAAATTTAGGATGTTTACTATCTCTAATAAAAAACTAACCTTAAAAGGCCATTGAGAAACACAGTGTTAACATAAAATACATGTGGATTTTCACACTTTTTTAACAAGCACTAAAAGCATGTAAAGAAAACTGTTCTTACCTACACCCCAACACAAAAAATAACTAAATCAACAGGGATTTTAAATGTTCGTTTCTATTATCATGTAAAAAAAAATTCGTTGTATTAACTAAAATAAAAAATAATAAACTACAAAAATGATTTAAAGATGCACTAGACCTAACCAATAATAATAGGCTGGACATGGACACTCGAATATTATTGAATTTTAGTGACGAACATAATTTCCTTTTAAATATAGAGATGTTCCATATTTGACTATATGGTGAACCACCTAAGATTCACTATTAAATATTTTAGATCTGTTTACAGGAATATTGAAAAGATGCATAGATAATTCAACATGTCAGTAAATAGGATTACGTTTAAAAGTACCACTGACCGCCGCATTCGTCACCAAAATTCGGTATAAGATTATTGAATCCATGAAAAAGTGGTGACCTTCATCATTGAATCACTAAACATTATGAGTGAAATATAGTTCAATCATATAATTTCCAAAACCAAAATAACTAAATAGGTTTTAGTGATTATTGTGTGAATAGTTCGCCATGATATTTCTACTGGTAATTGTAATAAATAAAGTTATACCAAAAATCGAACATGATGAATATCAGACGCCATTGATTCCGACATATAAAGCGAAGATGCTCTGTGTCAGAATATGAACTGAACCAAGCCTCAGGATATTTAAATTAAAACACAATCACATATTTAAAGTACCCTGACTGCATTCACTAACAACGGTCAAATGTGTTCAGCGACTGTAACGATATTATTAAAAGTCTAATCTAATGAAGTGCATAGTTTTCGCTTACAAAGGAGAAAATCAAAAATATTATTATTTATCACAAATAGCTGAATATTTTCTTAATGTATAGTTTGATGGGTTATATATCAGCACAAATAATCAACTATTAAAATTCATAAATATAATTGGTAACACCGGTACGTATCCAAAGTTGGTTGTGCTACAGAACACCAGAACCATTAGATTTTCTTTATTGTATTGTACAGAATGAGAGCTAAGAAACTAAGACAGGGTTTCCAGTTAATCCGTCGATTTCTAGTTGCCCTTACCATGTTAATTGATATATAAAATGGATAATTAGTTTTGCGAAAACGATTTCAAGAAGGAGATGGTTGGTTTTCATTTGAATATGAAATGTCCATCTATTTAACAAATACAGTTAATCAAAAAGAATACCAGCGGCATTGCTAGTTCTCTAAAAACATAAAACAAGAAAACAGTTTTGTATAAAACATTAGTATACTGCTTGGGCGGAATTGTCGGGACCATATTAAATTTTAAACGAAGGCGAATATATAAAATTTAACAAATTGAAAGGGAAAAGAGTCCTAACTGCTACATCCAATCAGTATTTTAATGTGATGTGGAGTTCTACTCTCTTCTATTATTTACGAGCATGGATTGAAAAGTTCGCGGCCTCACCAAAAAATAATTATAATATTTTTATTATAGTACCCTTAATAAGTTCATACTTTCTTTGGTTGTCACAGTGTAAAATTTTGTTGCTGTAGAATTTGTGGTTTTTAGGTTAGAACGAGTTTAGTGAGACCAAGTGCAGCGTTTTTGGAAAATTGGAAAAAATTGAACAACGTGCGGTCATCAAGTACCTGTTTAAAAAAAGATTACCAAAGGAGATCCACGATGATATGAAAACAATACTAAGAGAATCTGCTCCGTTATATAATACTGTGAAAAAATGTGTAGCAGAATTTAAACATGGACGAGAGAGCATCGAAGATGACTCTCGCTCCTGCCGGCCCACAACGTCTACGACTGAAGAAAACATCGGTAAAGTGTGTGATCTCACATTGAAAGTCCGTAGATTAACTATCAGGGAGATTACAGACACTATAGGCATCTCGAACACAAAACATCATTGCCAACGAACTCGGTTTTTCTAAGGTTTCCGCTAGGTGGGTCTCCAGATTGCTTTCAGTTGAACAAATTCGACTCACGATTTCTCGCGACTGTTTGGAGATTTTTGAGGCTGATCCGCAAGATTTTCTTAACAGGCTTGTGACAATGGACGAAACCTGGGTTCACAACTATACTCCAGAGTCAAAACAACAATCCAAGTAGTGGAAAAAATCTGGTGAACCAACCGCAAAGAAAGCGAAGGCAATTCTGTCGGCTGAAAAATTGATGGAGTCTGTTTTTTGGGATGCTAAAGGTATTATTACGGTGGACTACCTTCCGAAAGGCGAAACTATAAACTCGACTTACTATTGCACCCTTTTGCGTCGTTTTCGTCAAGAGATTAAAGAGAAACGCCCAGGATTACTGAGAAAGAAAGTTTTGTTCCATCAGGACAACGCTCGTGTTCACAAGTCTGTTGAGTCTATGGCTCAAATTTATGATTGTGGTTTGGAATTGTGGCCTCACCTGGCTTATTCTCCTGATTTGGCACCTTCGGACTTTCATCTGTTTCCAAACCTAAAAAAACACCTTGGTGGTCAGAAATTTTCATCAAATTAAGAATTCGAAGCTGCAGTTAACCAGTATTTTGAAGACCTTGAGGAATATTTTTTTCAAACAGGTGTGGAAGCTTTGGAAGCAGCTGGAAGAAGTGCATAGAGCTAGGTCGAGATTACGTCGAAAAATAAAATATTCTTGTACTATTTTATTTTGTTTTCTTGACTAGGCCGCGAACTTTTCAATTCATTCTCGTATTTCCGTTAGCTAACAATGAACGAGATCTTCGTGTTATCTTTGCTTCTATTAACACTTACTTTAACACTTACGAATGGAACTATGGTGGTTGTACAATATAGGAAACGTGTTTCTATGACTAAGGTCAGTGTCAGAGTATCACCACAGGCAAGACTCTGATGAAACCCAGGAGTGCGCTAGTTCTTTTATGTTTCGTAAATAGTTTCATGTAGTTATGGTGCGAATCTCTATGTCAGAATCCCAGGATTATTTTCTTTTATCTTTTTTTAGTAACAATTTTTTTAGACAAAAAAGCCGACTCTTGACTATGCAAAAATGCGTTAAGTTTAATATCAATTAATTGCCGAGAACAACTAATTCTTGACGTTACATGATAGGAAAAATTTATACAAATATTCAGGAAAATATCGAAATTATTTATTTACTACTAAAATAGCAGTTTTTAAAAATTTATAGCTTCTTGTAAATCCTCTTTCCATCAGGCACTCCTTGTTTTGAGTTACTTGAAACCTGAAATAAAATATTTAAGTGAATAAAAATTATTTGTATTGTGATTTATCTAAATAAAAAAGGAAAAGGTGAATTTTATATGCAAAAACATCCATTTTTAATATTCAATATTTGATCCAGATTAATATAATATTTATGGTAAGATGTCTCACTGTCAACAAAGCTGTTGTATTAAGTACTACTTACTAAACTTATAAGCTTTAATCAACAGTGTTTTGATTACAATGAAACTACGGTGCTAAAAATATTTTGATAAACTTAGCCTAGACATTTGCTATTTGACTGGTAATGACTCTTGTCTATTACCTGATATATAGAAGGTGCGTAATCAATGACTTGCCCGTACCTAATCCTTAGGCATAATGAGGTAAATAGTTCACATTTCGTACGTTCAGGTACTACTCGGGAAAATTAAATAAGGATGCTTACTTATATGTATGTGAAAGACTTCGAGGCATAATATTGTCGTTACGGCTCAATACGGGTAACGGCTCGGTAAGTTGACGGAGAATGTATGGATTAATTTTTCTAATTACATATACAAACAACTAGATACGGGAAACCGTTGATGGCATTTTTTTCGATTTAAGTATTGCATTTGACAACATGAGAAAAAACTACTTCTCAAAAAACTTCGTAATCTAGGAATAAGAAGCAGCTGGATTTCATCCTTTCTAAAGGATAGCAAAATTATGGGTCTTTGCAAACGGAGCTTATTCTGAGAAATTGAATATGAAATTTGAAGTCATTCAGGATTCTGTTATGGGACCGTTTTTGCTCTTATTTTTTATAAATGACTTATCCCCACTTATAACCGAAAGACATATAACAGTATTCGCAGAGGATATTGCATTGGTGGTATCAACGAATAACCTTGACCAACTTCAGGCATGTGTAAGAAATGCAATAGACAAATTTCAAAAATGATGGAAAAAGCAAACTTATAATTAATAACGATAAAATAGTTTTTGTGTGATTTTTGACAATAAAAAATCTTTAACCAAAAATAAACTTTTTAATTTAACATTTTCTAATGGTATTAAATATCTGAGCTCCCTAAAACATTATGTTGTAGGGAGGGGAGAGTTGTTAAGGCTAATTTTCAGTTTAAGGCTACTACAATCTTGTAGGAAGACTATCATTAAATATAAAATTTTAACGTTGATAGCTTTATACATTTTTAAAAAAGTCTTATTATTCAAGAAGAACTTGCATGTTTTTGCATATTCATCATTATGGCAAGCGCAACGTACAGTACAGCAGCACAGTGTGTACAATAAAGGACATTTGATTTCTTATTATATTTATAAAACCTTGACTCGTATATTACACAAAAAACTTTATTATTGTGTGTGAATGAACTCGAATTTTTGGAGGATAGGCAAAATACACAATGGTATCATAGAAGGTATTTTTTGGATAATCTTAATGTGGCTCTGAATATGTTTGTATTTATACATTATTCAAAAGGTAATTTTCACAATATTTTAAAATGTTTATTTCTTTTTAGAATATGTACTTTCAACTTCAATATCACTGTGGAATATTTGTATTTTATGTAGACTATGTTGACGACTCCAGTTCTTTACTAGTCTGTGAATAATAAATATTATTAATTTATTTAGCCAGTGGGATATCCGGCCGTCTCTTTTAATTTTTATATTTTTTTTAATTATAATATTTATAGTCGGACGCAAAACAAATTATAAAAAATCTCTGAGAATAAGTAACTAAAAGGGGTTATGGTAATGTAAGTGCTATGAAACGAACAATGGATATGACAAACGTACCTAAATCCACGGTGTTGAAAAGCCATGTTTCAAGAGAAAAGTTCGATAAAATATGGGTAAAACAAACTGTTTGGATGAAGGTGAATAACACCTCTTTAGAAGAAAATGAAGAAAGCCCAAAAGTTCAAAGAAAAAAGTGTCCCTACATTGGATTCTTGAAAATTACGTTTAGATGCCGACGAAATCAACATATCACGCAGCAGAACTAACCTCTACGACGCCCTGCTTAAGATGGGATTTAAATATAGGTTAATAAACAATATAAAAAACTATAATGGAATTCTAAATATTAAGAAAATTATAGCATGAATCAAGTACTGATCAAAAAATTTTGAAAATATTCTGGAATATTCTCCACAGGGTGTAGATTGAAAGAAAATTATCTGGTATATAAAAAAATCAGTTTTCATTAAAGATCAGGAAAGAACTTTGTTGAAAACTTATTTGGGGTGTGTTTTATGAAGTCATTGATCATTTTAACACGTAGGCTGAAAAGTTTTTGGTCTGAAACAAAGATGTCGCCCTTTTCAAAAACTCCGTATAATTTTTAGGAAGTATCAACCTTCAGACGATGCGTATGTGTCAAAATTTCATGACGATTAGTTTACAAGTACAGTGGTTTTAGTGACTCTACTTGTGATATTTTCAAAACAATGGAAAAAATCGAATTTCGTGGGTTGATTAAATACTGTTTTTTAATGAGAAAAAATACCGTTCAAGCAAAGCAATGACTTGATAAGTGTTATGGGGACTCTGCCCCTGGAAAAATCACTCATCGTTTACTGATATACTCAATTTCAACACGGTCGTAGAGATACAAATGATGTTAAACGCTCTGAAGTGAAATTGCGTGAGATAGCAGACACCATAACGATACGTGTTATTATATTTTGCATGAATATTTGGGCTTGGGAAAGCTCTGTTCGAAATGGGTATCGCATTTGTTCACAGTGAACCAAAAACAACAATGAAACATGAATACACTACTACATACCGGAATCAAATCGGCAGTCACCTGAGTGGATAGCAGCTGGTGAAAGCCGCCCGAAGAGACCGAAGACACAACAGGCTAGGAAGGTTTTGGGCTCTATATTCTGGGATGCGCATGGAATAATTTTCATCGACTATGCTGAGAAGGAAAAAACCATCAACGCCAAATACTATATAAAGTTATTGGTACGTTTGAAGGCAGAAATCGCAAAGAAACGGCCCAAACCAACAAGAAAATAGTGCTCTTTCATCAAGACAATGCACCGTGTCACAAGTCAATGGTTACGAAGGCAACTGAAATTTGAATTGCTTCCTCATCCACAGTATTCTCCAGATTTGGCCCCCAGAGACTATTATCTAATCACAGTCCTCGCGGGAAAGAGGTTATCGCCGAAACTGAGGCCTATTTTGAAAGCAAAAGAAATCCTTCTATAAGAAAGGTATAGGAATGTTAGAAAAGCGTTGGACTGATTGTATCTCTCTTGAACGAGACTATATTGATAAATAAAGTCGAATTTTGCAAAAAAAAGTGTTTTAAGTAGCTAGATGAAAAACTTTTCAGACTACGTGTTATACCTCCGTAACAACTACGGACCGTTAATTGCCCAAGTTCGACTTGCACTTGGCCGTTTATTATTTTTTTATGAGCTTGGCACACGTGCTGATGGGAAAACCCTAAAGCGTTACAGGAGCGAAACGTGTGCGGAAAAAGCGATTCACGTCAGAAGAAATATATATATATATATATATATATATATATATATATATATATATATATATATATATATATATATATATTTATATATATATATATATATATATATATATATATATATATATATATATATATATATATATATATATATATATATATATATATATATATATATATATATATATATATATATATATATATATATATATGAATTAGATCCTGTTACTCATACTGAAAAAATAGCAAGACTGACTTCACTCCAAGAATGCAGTGAAACAGAGGCAAACAATTTTCTCGTTTCAGTAGCTAATAAAACATGTTAGCTTTTTTGTGATTAGCTATGTCTCTATTGGGAAAAATTCCTAGATATAAAATAGGGATCATTTTTTACCTGTTAGAATCAGAATTAAGGGAAGTTACTGTAGTGTTCTGAACCTTATACTTGAGAATCTAACAATAGATCAGAAAAATTGTCTTTAGAAAACGCTATGGAAGCTGTCTATCCCAGGAGCATAACTTATTTGTCGGCTAGAAATGACGTTGACAACATGGGTCATGATAGAAATATACTACCGAAATAAAGAAAAAAATGAAAATATTCATAAAATGAACCCAAATCCCATGAATTGAATAAATATATATATATATATATATATATATATATATATATATATATATATGTATATATATATATATATATATATATATATATATATATATATATATATGTATATATATATATATATATATATATATATATATATATATATATATATATATATATATATATATATATATATATATATATATATATATATATATATATATATATATATATATATATATATATATATATATATATATATATATATATATATATATATATATATATATATATATATATATATATATATATATATTATATTTATATATATATATATATATATATATATATATATATATATATATATATATATATATATATATATAATGATAAAAACATAGTTGTCTAAATATCCGTTCTTTATTATTATTTAATGGGAACTTACCACTGTCAGTTCAGATCCTACTAGAGTATACACTCGTGTCCAGATTGCTCTCTCCAAATTGGATTCAACAGTTAGAACGTTTCCATTTAATGTTGGTTTCGTCTAAAATAGAGTAATATTCTAAAATATGAACATTAAAATATATCTATAAAAGCTTATTTCAGTATTAAAATAAACTTAATTAGTTGTGGCAGCAAAAAACATACAATAATTTGTAGTATTATCTATTATTGCTTATTCGAAACTGTAATTATGCAACCAACAATGTTGAAATTATACAATTTAGGTAATACTATTTTTGCATTTGACGCGCGTTTCACCATCTATGTTAGCTTCATCAGGAGCGATGATTGACAGTTCCTGATGAAACTAACATGATTAGTGAAACGTACGTCGAGTATAAAAATAAAGTGTTTGCTGTAGTAGTGATATAAACTGAGTAGTATCATTGTGCCAAAGTTTACACATTCGTAGCATACGTACCCTATGATTAAAAATTATTGTATTTGTCATTTAAATGACGGGCGTTGTAGATGTCCAATTTTTTAAAAATTTTCAATGGGTACAACTTTATTTATTATTCGTGCAAAATTTGAGGACAATCTGTCAATTACTACGCATTTAGTAGCTGTTTTTGTTAGTTAAATTCAAGCATCTTGGAGGGATAGAATTATTAAGGAAAGAATTTGATTTCCAGTAGAAATTTCTTGTACCAAAAAAGTAAGTTGTATGTTATAAGGTATTTAAAAGTGGTCGTGAAATAGTAGGAGATTTGCTTCATAGTGAACATCTTTCAACATCAAATATCAAAGAACACAACGACAAAGTGAAGGAAATAGAGCTCAAAATTATCTAAAATGAATTTTAGACCACGCTCTAATGTCATAATATATGTTGCTCCTTTTACATGAATTTTTGGGCAAACATGCAAACATCTATTAATTACCGTGTTCTCCAGACGTGACCACGGATCACGTTTTTCGGACTTTAGGATCAATTTGCCACTTGAGGTCGAGACTATAAAATTATTAAAATAACATTAGATCACTTTATCTTCAACCTCATATTAATAGTGTATCGAGGACTGAGTTAAGTGTTACGATTTTTTGTGGCTTCAGGTGGGGATTATTTTGATGCCGATAAAATAAGTTCATCTTAAAAATCATATTATTACAGTTACGTTCTGATTAGAGGGTATATTTTTCAATGTGTTCTAGATACATATTATCTAACTTAAATACAGTCCATTGCTGAAAGGATTCTTTAATACGAGATATACTGTTTGATTACATGAAACATGATTATGTTTTTAGCATATTAAAATAATTTGAGAAAATTTATTTTAAATGAAACCTATCATATGAAACCACGGTTTTAACATTTCAGATTGATTTTGTACATTCATTCCTTCTGACTGTCTTATTTCTCAATTTTCTAGGATATTGATATAAGTGTTTTTATTTACTTCAACGGTTTGCTGTTAGATGCATAGAAAAAATTAAAAAATTTATACTATTTTGCACCAGAACTTAAAGCAAATTAATTTAAAAAATAAAGGCGTTAAAGGAAATATTGTTATATTGTATTTAATAAAAAAATGAAAATATTTTATTTCATACCTGGAAAGTTTGGCCGTCGGGTGCTTTTTCTTCAGTTTCTTGATTTAATGTATATGTTGACGGTGTACGACCATCTCCACGACTAATTGTTACTTTGTCGCCAGTAATAGAAATTTCCAAATTGTTTTGTTCTAAGGATTTTTTAGCATAATCTTCTGGAACCCCTAAGAATTAACAAAAAGAAGAAACATATTAAACTTTATAAACATTTTAACTCTCATTGCGTGGTAGTATCGTAAAGCAGGCTTATTTAAATTTGTAGAAACTCCTTATATTAATATTTTTGTTCAAAAAATTTAACCTATGATATTATAGGAAATGTCAGGACAGTATGTAGTGGACTTATTAACAACTTACAAAAAAAAATCGGTAAAGCGATTTACCTAGCATTTTCCTTGCAAACAGAGTTCTAAGATAAGTACTGAATTTGATTTTCGCAAGTAGAGGAATTTCCATAATATAAATAAAATTACACAACATAGTGACACCTACCTCTTTCACCCTCTCATTGAAACGATATCGCTTAAAAACTATACATAACATTCCTGTTTCAAATATTATAATATAAACTCGTTCGAGTATTACGATGCTATCAGACCGGCAGATACAGAGACGTATGAAAATAGGAATATATATTTTTCGCGATCTAAGAACAATAAAAGGTATAGAAAAGCACAAAGAGCAGTTTGTATTTCTTTCCCTTTGCAAGGGACTTAAAACCATTAATTCACCTATTGTGTCCGAGGTAAGTTTCGGCCAGTTTAACTGTTTGAATTTCTAAAACTTTTTTTAATCAACTTGACATTTTTTAGGTTACTCTGTAACCAGATCTTAATCCCTTCAATCCCTTCTATACACTATTTCTGTTAAAAATTAAGAATAATAAAATAGAAGTATATTATGATATATGTACGACCACCCTTCTAACCCTCTATCCCATTCCTTTCACCTCATATATCTTTTACTCTAAATAAATAGCTAACATTTTTTAAAATATCTCAAACAAAAACCAGGCAATATTCTTATAATAATATTGAATTTCTACAAAACATAATCATTCCTACCCCTGTTAATGTTGTAAATAGTAAAAAATAATGTATGACTTTGACTCAAAGAACCATGAGTAATACCTATAGCACAATAAATACGAAATCACCCTTCTAACTCCATTTCTTTCCTCTATTTATACGTTGCCTAATTATATATAGTAAATAAATAACTGTGGTTAAAATTTGTTCATTATCACATCCAAAAAACTGAAAAAATTCCCATAATACTATTGAAATCATATAATATTGGACCACTCCACCTCTTTCACCCCTTCTCCTACTAAAATTAAAAGTAATGAAAAAATAACTTAATTTTTAGATTTTTCGACTTCACAAACCTCGAAAAAGACCTGTAACCCCATATAGAGAATACATGAGGTTTTTAATGCCCTATCCCACCTTTTGGCCCTTACATATTTTACAATAAATAATATGTTTAAAATTTGTCCAGTGCATCGACCTGGCTTAAACTTGAAAGCAATGAAAAAGTAACCTAATTTTGAAGCCTTCAAAAACCCAAGAAAGGATATATAACACAATATATGTATATAGAAAGCAATCTACTCTAATCTCCTCCCCCACCTCTTTCCCCCTTAAAAGTTTTACTATCAATATTTGGTTAATATTCAACAAGAAACAAAGAAAAACTTTCCAATTACTATTAAATCCTTTTTAAACCACCCATTCATCACCTTGGCCTCAAGCGACGTCATTCAAAAACTTCATCTACTTGTCAGATGTTATCTATGTACAAAGTGTGAAACTGATACCTCACAGTGTTCGAGAGTTATCATACCAATAGACCTACAGACCGACATACCAACAGACCAACAAACTGACAGACCGACGTCTGTGTTTTTATGTCGCAATGCTTTTCCTGTTTTGTATAAAAATCAAAACCATGCTTGGATAAACGCGACCCTATTTAAAGACTGGTTTTTTGAAAATTTTGTTCCCAAAGTGGAACTTTTTTTAAAAGAACATGAATATCCTAGAAAATGTATTCTGTTACTAGATAACGGCCCCACTTACCCAAGTGCGGAGCAACTTGAAAGTGGGGAAATAAAAGCAAAGTTTTTGCCTCCTGCTGTAACTTCTCTCATTCAGCTTATAGATCAGGGTGTACTGGAAAATTTAAAACGCAATTACAGGCGTTTGTTATTGGAGCATATTTTAGAAGAAGTAGATGAAGGTGGCAATCTTACTGATTGTCTAAAAAAGATAAATTTGAAAAATGTTATATACTGGATAGCTTCAGCCTGGAATCAAGTAAAGAGTAGTACTCTGGAAAAATCTTGGTCAAAATTGATTCCACAAGAGGAGAGACATTACTCAGAGGCAGAAACAGAAGATAATGAAAGTTTACATCAAATTATTACAAGAATATCAGGATGTGAAAGTGTTACGGAAACCGATGTTTGTGAATGGTTAAACAGTGATAGTGTGGAAGATGAAATGACTGATCAAGAATTAATTAAAAGTATATGCAAAAATGCTAATAAAATAGACAGTGATGACGATGATGATAACGAAGTAGAAGCCGCTGACAATATTCCAGTAAAAATGTCACATTCAGGAGGACTAGAAAAAGCATTAACTTATGTAGAATAACAAGAAAATGCAACCGCCGCGGACGTTTTGCTTATCAAACGTTGGAAAGACATTGCAGCCAAAAACAGAACTAACGCAAAACGAGTGCAGTTAAAAATTACCTTATTTTTAAGAAATTAAAGTTAAGAATGAAACTATGTTTTTTGTGATCTAAGAACTTCTAAAACTTGAAGAAAAGAAAAAATTTTAAAGTGTGATTTTTCAAAAAAAGTAAAAGTTTTTGAAGGTTTTGAAGTCCGGGATTAGCTAGATCTTTAAAAGCAATATATATGTTGGTAAGCGTAAACGCACTCGAATGAAGAAGTAAAGAGATATACTTATGCTGAATGGGGCTTCAACCTCTCTGAAATAAATTATCTCATAATCTCATCCCTTTAACTATAACAACACCCTCCCTTTTCTTCAGTTTTACCGGTATAAGTTTGTTATGTGTTATGTTCGCCGATATGGCGTGGACGGTGGTAACAGGTAAATATTTTTTACTTTCCATAATAACAAACATACAATCAGAGTCCGAGGAGATTTTTTTTAAATGTTGTTCGGAAGTTAATGTAAACAATTAGATATATACGATATACTAAATTTACATATAACAGCAAAATGCTCCTTTTATTACTTACATACATATTAGTTTACATTATATTGGCTAAAGTTGGCAATATTATTTTGGAAAGTACATAAAAGAAATATTTTCTTCACATTTCTTTTTTTTTTAAATTTTTGTGGTAGAGAAAAATTTGTTAACAAAATTAACATTTTTACATATAACTACCTGTCCTTGTTTATACTTACCGGCAGCAATCAGATGCTCTAAGTGACCTTCGTTTTTAACAAGTTCGTATTTTCCCGACAAAGACATTTTGTGCTTATATATGCGTAGCACAATTATTATTTTCTTTATAAAAGTAACGACGTAAGTAAAGACGAAACTTTAACTACGATATATTGCAAAACGAGCGTAGTATTGGTCTTATATGGACAAATTTTATCATTTATCAGTGACAAGCTAAATCAATATTTACGGTGCAAGGAAATTTTGTACATAATTATAATCAGACATATCACCTTGTTTTTTTCTATATTTGCTGGTATATCCTTTCCTCTTCTATTGAGTAGCGAAAAAAAATAGAATAAAAATACATACGTAGGCGGTAGTTTACAAAAAATGCAAAAGTGCTCGATCCGTCGCAAAAAAAAAATTTATTAGTGTTCCGTATGGAACATTTATAAGATCACTTCGGTGTCTATCTGTCCGTCTGTCACAACCGATTTTCTCCAAGACTATTTGAAATGAAAAGTTGAAATTTGGCACTAATATAGGAATTGATGGGCCTATTAGAGCCATGTAGTTTTGAAAGTTAAATTTTGACTTAAGGGGTAAGTTCTGGCGGGTGAAATCGGAAGTTAAAAAAAAATTTCCAGGTCATCGAGTGGGGTGTAAAATAATGGCTTGTGAAAACACGGATTCAAAAAAATATACAAATTAAATACTAGCGCACACTTTTCTTTGTATTATTTTTAAAAAATTTTGCCAAAAATCGCTGCCTCCCTTATCTCGTAAAGTACTAATCAAAAAATTTTGAAAAAATTCTAATTTATTCTCCACAGGATAGATGACTGATCAAAAAATTTTGAAAAAATCCTAGAATATTATCCACGCGGTGTGAACTGAACGAAAATTATCACAAGTGCATATTTAATAATTTACCTGGTATATAAAAAAGAAACAAAAATTTCAAAGTCATCAGTTTTCAGTAAAGATCGGAAACAAATTTTGTCGAAAACTCATTTGGAGTTGGATTTTAAAAATCAACGTACGGAACACTAATTGCGCAAGTCCGCCAAGTTTGCCAAAAAGTTTTTTTGACATCAGCTCCTGTCAAATTGGAAGTAATTATGTATTTTTTTATTATTTATTTACTGACTAAACAAATTTGAAATTGTTAAAAATATGAAGTTAATTTGGAAAAAGGGTTGTGACACTGAGAGCTGTCAAAACTAAAATGGGTAAATATACTATATTTATAGATAGATATTCTTTTATTAACATTTATGAAGGTCAGGTATAGAGACGGCTATAGCGTAGTGGGTAAGGTGCCTTACGCCGGAGCCCCGAGTTCGAATCTCGGTAATAAAAAAATACAGCGTGACGGACGCCTCTCTCGGGAAGGCAATTGCGAACCACCCGTAGTATCATGCCTAATAAAGCCCTCTAACTTTTGCCGTTCCAAACCGACATTAAACTGTAGGTCCCTTTTGTCTATGGAACACTTAAAAAAGGCACCAACTATAGGCAGAGGCGAAAGGGTCACCTACATCTGTATCGGCACTTAAAGAAGGAAAAGAATGTCAGGTATAACACGTTTTACCTCCAATCATATACCTGTGTTCCTATTAAGGTAAAGAAAGTAAGTGTGTTTGGTTTCAGCATTTGCTAAATTCTTTTTGATGGGTCAAAAATTTTGAAAAGTCAGTCGTCAAGAAAAAAATGAAACATAGCCTAATTTAGGTTACATTTTTTAAGCCAGTCATTCATATTCATTATTTAACAGAGAATAAAAGTGTGAATTTAAAATGGTTGGCTCAATATTTGCAGGTTTCTGTTTATGTTTCTTTTGGGTATATATCCAGGAGAATTAACGATCATTTGGAAGATTTTATTTTGGAATATTTGGAGTTGATTTCACCTAAAATGCACGAAGTTGATACACCTAAATTTAAAGTCGATTCTATTACTGTTTTGTATAGAAGAATCTTGGTTTTAAGGTTACTTTTATAATTTAGTAAAGGGTGGATTACTTAAAGTTGAGCTTTAGCTTTTTTAATGAATTTGTGGTATTTGAATTTCAATTAATTTTGTATTCAACTGGATGCAAAGATATTTGATATCGTTAGGTCAGTCGATTTATTTATTACAAACCCTTACTTCTGTTTCTGGAAGATAAATTATAGATTTGAAAAATTATATGGACTTAGTTTTATCTGGGTCGTGCAGTTTAATAGTATTGGCCAAATTTGGAAATATATAAGAATAATTAAAGACAGTTTCTTTTTAATAATAATTAATAACCAAATTTCTTTCAGTGATTTTAATAAGATTTTAACAGATGTTAAATTAAAAAAAGCCTTTTGAGACTTACATCTATTAAAACAACAGTACCTGTATCTAATTTATTTGTATGCAAAATGACTAAAATTAATAATGTAAAATTAAAAGTCTTTTAAAATTGGGAGAGGTCAAAATTAATATAACATCTACATTTTTACAGCGATTTGGAATAAATTTGAACGGTGTCTCTAAAAATAGACTAAGGAGGGTTTACGTGGACAGGAGTTGGAATTAAAATATTATTAATTCTTTTATTTTTTGACCGGCAATGATTAAATTTGTATGTGTATGAAAATTAGGTTTAAAAATATTGATGTTGATAACTGTCACAACTAAAATCCTTTTGTCTGCTGTATCAGATTTAAATCAAGTTTAAAGGGTTGCTCATATAGGACCTCTTGGCAGAGGTGGAAAGAGTAGAGACAAGCTAAACAAACGAATGTATTTAATACACGAGGTATATTCTTAGTACGGACAACTGTATAAAAACACCACACAAAAAACTTTTATTTTATTTTTGAAGAGGTACTTGTCCATGAGATTTTTATTTTCGGCAGCTATAGATAGTAAAATTATTTGACAAATATTTTATCCTATAGGATAATTTTACTCTTAACACGTAGGTTGAAAAGTTTTTGGTGTGACACATAGATGTCGCCCTTTTCAAAAAAAGCCATATGATTTTTAGGA
>CM032446.1:164984845-165044845 GCA_019049505.1 Pachyrhynchus sulphureomaculatus
TTCTAACACCCTCACTATCAACGCCGGTGTGCCCCAGGGCTCCATACTGTCTCCTACTCTCTTTCTCATTTACATTAACGATCTGCTGGAAAAGACCGGGAATCCAATCTATAGCTTTGCAGATGACAGTACGCTTGTCTCTTCATTCACCTTGAACGCTCGGACATCGGCTGCTCAGGCGAATATCCGCAGACAGCAGGAGGTCGTTCAACTTAACAAAGACCTGGAAGAAATTCTATCTTGGGGTGACAGTAACCAAGTGGAATTTAACGCTACAAAAACCCAAGCGGCAGTTTTTTCAAAAAAAGTTAACGTTGCTGAACCCGGCATAGTTATGTCGGGGCACTCCATTCCCCTAGCATCGTCGCTCAATTTGTTGGGCGTTAGTTTGGGAGCAAATATGTCTTGGCATGAACATGTTGCAGGCATAGCAAGGAGAGCTTCTCAAAAGTTGGGAATATTATTTAGAACCAGAAAGCTTTACACCCCACAGCAACTGTTAATTCTATACAAAGCCCAAATTCGACCAACTATGGAATACTGCTCCCACGTTTGGGGCTCCGCTCCCAAACATACACTGCATTTGTTGGATTCGGTTCAGAGAAGAGCGGTCCGTCTGATTGGGGACCCGGAATTGACCGGCGGCCTTGATTCGCTGGAACATCGAAGAACGGTTGGCGACTTGAGTCTGTTCTACAAGTATTTTCATGGAAAGTGTTCGAAGGATGTAGCCCGCTTAATTCCTCCCAAAGCGGTGCATGTTAGAAATACACGTCGCGCTGGTGCTTCGCATCGGTATGAGGTTCAGCTTGTTACTCCGCGTACAACGCTTTCCAAGCAATCTTTTATATGGAGAACGTCATCCCTTTGGAATAATTTGCCCAGCGCTGTGTTTCCCACCGAGTACAATTTACAGCGATTCAAGAACAACGTGAATCACTTTTTCCGCAATCGTGCCGCTCCTGGAGCGCTTTAGGGACTTCCCTGCAGCACGTGAGCTAGACCCATAAAAAATATATATATATATATATATATATATATATATATATATATATATATATATATATATATATATATATATACTATATATATATACATACATATATACTAAAAACCAATTTGGTAACTCAGTTTTCGATAATGACCTATAATACTCCAGTTAACTTTCCCTTAATTTGTTTCACCGCTTTCCACTAGAGAACTGGAGGAAAGAGGAAAACATGATTTTACAACATATTACTGCACATTTTACACAGTTAGTGTTGATCCACTATGAACTACTTCAATTCCATTCAACCTGTTCGGTGCGGGAAGTTGGTAGCAGTGACATTATTCGGAACACCTCAATGATTTTTTGAAAATTAGTTAATTCGAGCTTCTAGGCATCTTTCGTATCACAACACCAATCAACTATAGTATATACAATAATCCTCAATAGTTCAATCGCCAGAGACGAAAATGTAGTAAAAGTGCACATAAAATTAAATTAGTTAGATTTTTAGCCAGAGAGGTTCATTATCAGCCAAATAATATATGTAAAAAAGCTTGCAGTACTCGGAGCATGGCCGGCTGAAAATTGGGGTCCGAAAAGACTATTTTCGGTCTATCAAGAATATCTCAAAAAATGTGCATAATTTGCGAAAATATTGTATAGAAAAACTATGGCTTAAAAGATTCTACATATAAAAGGTCTCTTCCTATTTTCTTGTAAAATGTACCATTTTTGAAAAAATCGTCATCCAAAAAATATGGGTTTGTAACAAACGCATATTTTCACAATTATACTAAATTTTTTTGAAAATACCGATAAATTCTTATTCAATGAATTCTTCAGTACAGTATCAAATAAGAGCTTGTAAATTAACATTAGTTCATATGAATTTGTTATTATATTTTGACTTTACCCTTAGATAATGTAAAAATTTTATAAATACAGGAAAATATGAAGTAAGATGGAATTACATGGAAAAATAATACAAAAAATCCATATGTTATATAAAAAAATATAATTTGTTTAACATACATTATTGAAAACTATGTATTCAAAGTTTTACTTAAATCTCACGTATGCCTGAAACTTCTGATTCCAGTAATTCTTTCAAATCCTCCTCTTCTGCAATTGGTTGTTGAACGATATTTGGGCACTCTATTATTCAGTACCACAATTACTGTATCATCAATGCCAAATTTAGAAATAGCAGCAGTGCATTTTATAAAAAAACAATTTACTTGAAAATAGTCGTTATTTCATAAAATATGACAATTACAGCTGCTCCGAAAGTATATCCACGAGCATGCCGTTAGTAGACATTCGACGACAATTCGGCGAAGTACTGGCCCTGCGTGCGCAGTACTTTCCTCTACTTTTCTCCGAGACCAAAAAAAAGTAGAGATTTAACAGCTGCATATTTTCTACCTGAACCCCTAAGGAAGATCCTGCTACCTGGAATTCTTAACTTTTACTTTTTTCTCCAACTTTGACTCGACCTCAAAACTGTCAAATTAATGATTACCTACAAATAAAACAGACCAATTCAGAGATTTTAACAAAAAAATGAAAAATCAATGTAAACGTGTTATGAAATTGTACTTCTACAGTGATTTTTTTCAAGAGAAAATATTTTAAAAAAACATACATAAAGTTACAGTACTTATTTTTAATATTTCAAAGATAGCTCGAATAAAAAAATTACCTAACCCTAAAAAATAGCAAAAAAACATATTTCTTTATTTTCAATGCATTTAAAATCAGGATATCAGGCAGTGGAATGTGTATTTCTAAATGAAAAAGAAATATATAAAGAAGAACGTCTGAAGGGTTTTTTGATTAGATTAAATTTGTCAAAGATATTAATATATAAAATACAAGCGTCTGTGTTAAAAAAGTTTTCCTTTCTATTGCATTTCCTGATCTCACTTTGAAAAAGAAAATTAAATGTCATGAATGCGTCAGAAAGGTTTAATTTTCCCCTTCAAAAGGCTTTTTTAGTGTTCCGTACGGAACACTTATAAGATCACTTCGGTGTCTGTCTGTCTGTCTGTCTGTCTGTCTGTCTGTCACACCCGATTTTCTCCGAAACTATTTGACATAGAAAGGTGAAATTTGGTAATAATATAGGAATTGATGGCCTCATCAGAGCCATGTAGTTTTGAGAATTAAATTTTGACTTAAGAGGTTAGTTTTGGGGGGTGAAGTCGGAAGTGAAAAAAAAATTTTTTTACTAGGTCATCGAGTGTGGTGTCAAATGAAAGCTTGTGAAAACACGAGTAAAATATATATATATATATATATATATATATATATATATATATATATATATATATATATATATATATATATATATATATATATATATATATATTAGACTTGCGCGCACTTTTCTTTGTATTATTTTTAAAAATTCGAGAAAAATCTCTGTCTCTTGCCTTATCTCGAAAAGTACTTATCAAAAAATTTCGAAAAAAATTCTGGAATATTCTCCACGGGGTGTAGATTGAACGAAAATTATCATGAGTGCATTACCTTTAATAATTTATATGGTACATAAAAAAACAAAAATTTCAAGGTCATCAGATTTCAATAAAGATTGGAAACAAATTTTGTTGAAAACTCATTTGGGGTGTATTTTGTGAAGTCACTGATGATTTTATACCTCTGTAACAAATTTTTTTTATTTTAAAAACAATCAACGTACGGAACATTAATTGCGCAAGTTCAACTTGCATTGACCGGTTTATTATTTTTTATTATGATCATTTTTAAGGAACTTATGGCAGTTTTTTTCCGGGCGCAGTGCGCGTGAAAATTTCAGAATTTCGCTTGGCGTGCTTTCAAATATCGGTTTTAAATTAAGATTTTATTGAAAACGGTGCGTTTAACAGAAAAATATCAAGATACCTTTTTTGTGCAGAATCTCATAGTTTATATTTTTCCCAAGTAATGTTTTCCAAATTATGCATATTTTTCAAGATATTCTTGAAATACCCAAAATGGGTCCCTTGTGGACCCCATTTTTCAGCCGGCCATACCCCGATTGCTGCAAACTTTTTTATATATATTTGGCTATTAATGAACCTTTCTGGCCAAAAATCTAACTGATTTAAATTTATGTGGGGCTCAACTCCCAAGCGACTGGATTATAATTAAATCATAGCTTAAACAATTCACCCCTGATATGGCTGCCTGACGCAAAGTCGACAGAATTGTATTAAAGATTTAATAGTGTTACAAAAAATACATTATTTTAAATTTTTTATAATAATAGAGAGAAATAAGAAGATAATATTTTTTGAAGTTTAAATATGCAAATTTGCATAAGATTCGAGTTATAAAATTATAAAACAATACACAAACACGTTAAGAATGTAATATTGTTTAACTCTATGATTTTGAAAGATTTCGCTTCACTTATTCCGTAAGGACCGGGCTTGTAAAATACAATAGAGCATTTTCACTGATTGTATAAAAATGCTATTTTTAAAGGATATCTACAATTACTTCATGGAGTTCTTTTGTCCTCAGTTTTATTCATGTCGTTAGATAAATCAGGTAACAGGACCTACTCGTGTAAGACAACTCTTTAACTCTCACTTATGTAGGTAAATACTTTATCTACATAGAATCTTTCTTTGTTCTGTTGCTTTAAGATTAACATATATTAGCATTATAATATGATTGTAGGTAACTCTTCATTGATTCAGTTCAAAGTATTCAACGTATATGATAGTTTTAATAGGTTTTATTTTAAAAAAAATTTCTTTTCATGATTGATTTCACCGGACATAAAACGGATAAAGGAGAAAACGGCATAATTCTGAAAAATTAGAGAATTCGGTAAAAAACACCATAAAAAAAAATCATCGAACAAAGAATTACATTACGATTTTTTTGCATACAGAGAAGCAGAAATCCTGTTTTATTAACGACAACTAGAAAAAATTATAAATCAATAATGAATATGATTTGCATGATACGTATACTTTCAAATATATTTATTTTGTTTGGGTATTTGAAAGTATTCTTTAAGTATTAATTATTAGTGTTATCCCTTATTATTTTTAAAGTAGTGCACCAAAAATTGGGTTTTAATACAAAGAGTTTCTGGTAAAATGTTCAAAGTTTAGAAATTGTCAATATATCAAAAAAGAAGGAACCATGGTCAGTTTTCTGAGGAAGTTGTTTTTCGTAGTAATATTAAAACATAGTTCGAATTATAGGACGACAAAAATGACTCAACAGTTTCATAAGTAGCAGCCAATAAAGTGTTAGTGCAACTTGATAATTGTGATATCGGATTATAGTAACAATAATGAAATTAGATGGGTGGGAATATACTTGATATAGTTAATCAACGCAACTGAAACCTGAAATTGATAAAGTGTGTGGTTGCCACTTCGTAGCATATCAAATTGTGTATTATACGCAAAAGGGATG
Source organism: Pachyrhynchus sulphureomaculatus (assembly GCA_019049505.1). Taxonomy (NCBI): domain Eukaryota; kingdom Metazoa; phylum Arthropoda; class Insecta; order Coleoptera; family Curculionidae; genus Pachyrhynchus; species Pachyrhynchus sulphureomaculatus. The sequence continues at coordinate 164,990,280 of CM032446.1, forward strand.
TTGTTCACACAGTATGATGGTGATATCTATTTAGAATACATACAATTTGTTTTCAGAATATCTGAGAGCTATTTAAGGCTCATAACGTTTCAAGAAGCGCGAAGGACCTAAAGAGAAATAATGTCCACCGAACTTTGCTAGAATCTTACAAGCCTACAATATTTTACAGGTACTAAATCAATTCTCTAAAAAGTAATCTTTTCTCTTCATTTATTTTAAAACTAAACATAAACTTGATATAGCTCTTTACACTGTGCGTCCTTGGTAAACATGCCGTTCATCCTCTCTTATGTTCTCAGTTATATCATCAATGTAATATTCGGTCTCTACCTGTGATGCAGATTGTCACCGATAGTATTTTGATTCTTGTAAATTTTAATTAATTCATCAATCTTTCGTTCAGTAAAATTTGATTTCGGATGAACTCCTAGATTAATAACACAGGTACACAAAATAATAAAAAAAAATAACTTTCTAACTAACTCTTTTAAGTGAGACACGTGTTGTCTTAAGTATTTTTTTATGCTGAATCCAAAAAAAGTCATCGATAGTGAGGTTTTTTCAGAAGACACGCTTAAAGTTGCCAATAATCTATTTTAATAAGTAAAATGTAAAACCGTACTATCATTAAAATTATGGAATAAAACTACTACTAACATCTTTAAGTGTTCTGAATCTACGTTTATCATAAAAACTTAAAAATATTAGATTTAGATGTTCATGTTTAACGAGAAACACGCATACAGCACCTTTAACTAAGCTACGTAACAAAAGCTGTTTAAAACAAATACGTGCCACCGCTAAATTAAAACATTGTTTTTAGTTTTTTTATTAATATTGAACAACACTGCTATTTCCAGTGTTTTTTGAAATTTTTAATCCTAACTTGATATCAAAAAATAAAGTTTTATGTTCAGTTTCAACAAAAAACTCGCTTTTAACACTTACAAGGGTACTATGCTTTTTTAAGTAAATAAATGCACCAGCTAAACAAGAACTTTTTTTTCAAACAAAACTAGCGTTTCTAGTAGTTTTTTAAGTTTCAAATTCGAATTTGATATCAAAACATGCGGAATAGTGTTTAGTGTTGAAAAAAAATATCCGTTTACGATTTAGGAACAAAATGCAGTCTAATATATGTCCCTTGATAGTTTTAGAAGTCAGTTTTGTGGATAGATTGATTGAGTAAATATGGGGGAATATGAGTGTGTGAGTGAGGTAGTGAGTTAGTGAGCGAGCGAGTGAGTAAGTGAGTGAGTGGAGTAGTCAGCGAGTGAGCGAGCGAGCGAGTGAGTGAGTGTAGAAGTGAGTGAGTGACGAAGCGAGTGGGTGAGTGTTTTGTTCAATATTAATAAAAGTTTTTTAATTCAGCGATTACACAAATTTATTTTAAACAGCATTTTGCTACGTAGCTTAGTTAAAGGTGATGGATGCGTGATTTTTGTTAAACATGAACACTAAAATATTTTTTTGTGATAAATGTAGATTCGTCATATTTAAAGATGTTCGCAATAATAGTTTTATTCCATAACTTTAAATTTTACATTTTATTTAGTAGAATGAATTTTTGGGAACTTTAAATTTGTTTTCTGTTATCTATTTTTCTGATTTTTTTGGATTCAGGATAAAAAAATACTTAAAAAAACACGTGTCTCACTAAAAAGACAGGGAATTTTTTTTGTATACCTGTGTAATATGTCCTAAGAGTATTGGTGTTTAGCTAGCGCCAAATATTAAATTTGTTTTTTTTCTACGGGCGACAAAACCACACTATCTAGTAGTGGATCCCTATTACAATTTTGTTTGCTATAGAAATTTATAAAAATATTTAATATCGTCAATGCAATATGTATTAGCTTTCAGAATATCTGTTGGCAATAAGATGGAATGTTAATTTAGATGGTAACAAAATTCTAAATACTAATGAGTTAATTGTTGTAAATTTATAAGAGAGTTGTATCTAAAACAGTTTTCTTAGAAGCTGGTACATATCTGCAACTAGAAAGGGAAGGATACTATCTTATTTAGTTTCTATATCTTATATTTTGATGTTCCTGATGAAGGTAATTGAAAATATACTCAAATGAGCTCCACCATAATGTCAATAATAAAGAGGCCTTTAACATATTTAACTTAATTATTTCGGTTGATGGTAAAGGAGCTTCGGCATTTAATTCGAAGGCCTTCTTGAAAATTATTATCACCTCGGGAAATAGTAGAGAATTTGTGGTTGGTTTCAAAATTTCCTCATGAAATAGCCCATAAAACATTAAATATGTAGACGACAGACCACTAACTATTCAAGCTACTAAATATGGCTGTTAGCTTTAAATATATTTGATATTATGGAAATTAAATCGTTGACTGGAACCTTCATAACAATGACAAATCATGATTTGTAGGATTAGACCGTGTGAAATTAGAGTGATTTTTCGGTGTTACTCCTAGGATTGTACTAGGTATCCTTAAGTTACTTTGCTCTTGTAGACAAAATACTGAACTGACACCTTTAGCCGTAAAAGCTTCCACTTCATCTATCTACACATCCATACACCTTTAAAGCCAATCAGAATATCTGCGAAGGGGTATCAGCAAAGTATATAAACAAATAATAAATAATTGATTTAATTAGTAATACAATAAAGTATTGAATTTTTTATAGTTTTTTGTAAATCCTCTTCCCAGCAGGTACTCCTGGTTTTGTGTGAATGGAAACCTGAAATAAAATAGTAGTGTAAACAATACATTTTTGTCTATAGGGCCGCTCCTCTGAACAGGATTTTTCAAAAGGACATCAAATAAAATAGAATATAAATAAACAAATTATCTTAAACCTAATAACCTGCTAAGTTTACAAGATTATTCCATCTATGTCTAGAAAAATTAATAATTTTAGCTCTTGCCAGTTAAAATATAACCATTTTTAGTGTTCCGTACGGAACACTTATAAGATCACTTCGGTGTCTGTCTGTCTGTCTGTCTGTCTATCACACCCGATTTTCTCCGAAACTATTTGACATAGAAAGTTGAAATTTGGTAATAATATAGGAATTGATGGCCTCATCAGAGCCATGTAGTTTTGAGAGTTAAATTTTGACTTAAGGGGTTAGTTTTGGGGGGTGAAACCGGAAGTGAAAAAAAAATTTTTTTTACGAGGTCATCGAGTGTGCTGTCAAATGAAAGCTTGTGAAAACACGAGTAAAAAATGTATATATAATGTAATACTTGCGCGCACTTTTCTTTGTATTATTTTTAAAAAATCGCGAAAAAGTACTTATCAAAAAATTTTGAAAAAATTCCTGAATATTCTGTACGGGAAGTAGATTGAATGAAAATTATCACGAGTGCATTCGTTACCTTTAATAATTTTTCTGGTATTAAAAAAAAAAAAAAAAAAAAATTCAAGGTCATCAGATTTCAGTAAAGATTGGAAACAAACTTTGTTGGAAATTCATTTGAGGTGTGTTTTATGAAGTCACTGATCATTTTATACATCTGTAACAAAATTTTTTATTTTAAAAGCAATCAACATACTGAACACTAATTGCGCAAGCTCAACTTGCACTTGACCGGTTATTTCGTTTAAGTATTCTTTAAGGAATTGGATTATCTTTTCCAAGGACATTGGTAATGTTGCCTTTATGATTTTATTTCTGTCAAAAGTTTCTCGTTTTATTTTTCTTGAAATTGAGAAATTGTGACGTCCTTTTATGACATGCTAAACTGTCCTCAGTTTGAGGCATCTTTTTCCGTACCCTGTGAGAAGTTGTTTGTCCCACGCTTGAGCGCAATTTTGTAAGGTGTGCTAATTTTGCTTTACTTTTCGCCCCATGTAGACTGCGTCATTTTGTAACATTTTTAAATACTGGACGCCCCAAGCTTGAGCACAATTTTCTTGCAGCCCCGCTTTAATTTCTGATAATGAATTGAGTGAAACCTGATTTTAAAAGAACTAAAGAAATTAAAGAAATACTAGCTCAGTTTTCCTTGGTGGAGAGATATGGGTAAGAGATAATTTTTGTACGTCTTTTTGGAATTTAATTCTATTTTTAAAGAAACCTCAGTTGTACGACTTTTTTTTGGGCACCACTCATTTTAAAATAGAAAGGATTTAACTTCAGCTAAGAAAAATGAGAAAAAACTGAAGTGTTTTATGGATATTACTAAAAATAATTAGTCTAGTACAACTGATCCTGAAAAGAGAAATAAATATTCAGTGAGACACTAGCTTTAATCAACAAAAAAAGAATTTATTCATATTTTTAAAATGAAAATAAAAAGTTCTAACCTTTACAGTTATACCAAAAAATTCCAGCCTAAATAGTAGTTGTTACTTTTAAACTTTAAACTTTTACAACCCCCCGAAGGCGAGACATCGTGTTTTACACTTCACTTTTTTGTCTGTTATACATTGCTGTTAATGCACTGCTCTTCAATAAGTCTATTGGAGGGAGTTTTGTTGACTTACTCTTTTTCAGTCCTGCTGTGATGGACTTCGTGCGATTTCACACTTTTTCTTAACACTTAGAAAGCTCACTACAGCTTTTATTGTCGACACTGGTACTTTTACTTAGCGGCTTCTGAAGAAAATTAGCCTACTTCGGCTAGATGGAAAACAGCCTCTCGGCTAGACGGTACTGCCTGGTCTGCGGCTCGATCGAAAAAAGCCTCGCTGGTAGTTTCTCAGGCCCTTAAATAATCGTGCGATTTTTACCGGTAATATCCGGACGCTCCAATCAAAACTCCGGGTCAAACATTTCGCCAATCGCGGCCTGGCGGTAGGTTCGATCAGCAACCCGCACCACACAGTATATACTGAATGTCCTGAAACTTTTGTTTAATATACCGGTCGATATTTTAAAATAAAAATAAATACAATTTGAAGTGAAAAATCAGTAACATTGCATGGTCTTAAAATCCAGGAAAAAATGAATGTTACATTTACCCCCTTCCAAAAAGAAATAGACTACACTAGTCTATTAAACTAAGGCTACTGATGAAAAGGTACAAAGTGGTACACTATCACTTAATACTAAGGTCAGAACTTAAAACAAAATTACAAACTTCGGTCCTTACTACTAGACTTAATTCTATTAAGCACTAATATTAAGTACAATGACAACCAAATGAAAATTTTTGCATGTACACAAGAATCTTATAACTAGACTTAACTTAATTAAGCACTAAGGTTAAGTACATCAAAAAGCAAATAAAAATCCTTGCATGAACATAAGAAATACCTGTTCAAAGTAACAATCGCGGTCTTCTTATATAAAAGAATCAGCTCTGTTATTGTTACCAAAACAAAAAAATAACTGTCTAGACTCTTGTCTAAATCAAAAAAAAATGAACTGAAATAAAATATGAACACTCCCCTTAAAATCTTTTAAGGATTGTCTGAAAATTTTTTTTATTTCAGCAAAAGAAATTTATAAAATTCTTAAATAAAGAAAAAAAATAAAAAAATGATTCTAGTGCAAACACTTACACTAAAAAGAAAAAGTCTTGTCAGACCATTTAGCACTAGGCCAAAAAAAAAAAAATATCTGGATAAATATCCAGACAAACGCTCGGGAAAAATCGCTATCCATGCTCTAGCTCATCGCTAAGAGAACATTCTAAATCTAGTATCACTACTAGTCGCACTCAGAAAATAATCGCACTCCATATCGCAATGTCGACGTCCTAAGACATCTAGACATGCTAAAATCGCTAGGGAAAACGCTCTGGTTGATCGCCAGAAAACACGTCAGCTTATCGCCAACAAAACACTCTGGTATATCGCCAGAAAAAAAACTCGGCTCCTCGCCAAGAAAACACTCTGGTATATCACCAGAAAAAGCTCGGCTCCTCGCCAAGAAAACACTCTGTAAATAGTCCTCGACTACACAAAGTCTGCGTTCTAAAAGAACAAACTCGCCATGATCATAGTGAGCAGCTATAAAAGCTAACTAAATCACTATAAGCGCAGTGAATAGCTACAAAAGCTAAAATTCACTCTAAACACCGTGAATAGCTATAAAAGCTAAAATTCACTAAACTGAATGATCCTGCTTCAAAAAGCAATGTTCACTAAGAACAGAATGATTAGTCCGCGCGCAACTAACATTCTAGGAAACATTCCCAACATAACTATATGAGACAGCAAGTCTCGAAATAGGACCTCCCTAAAGTCATAATCCTATATAGGAGTCCATAAGCAAAACGACTCAAAATCTCGCGTTTTGAGCACATGCCCTCAGGCAACCAACATACACCGAAATATATACAGAAATATGTACAGTAATATATACAGAAATATATACAGGAGTTCAAATCCCTAACTCTAGGTGATGATTACTCCATACTGAGCTTGGTGAAAGCTCTTAGCAAAGCTAATCAAATCTTCGGCACATCGCACCAAAGTGACAAATCTGCCTAGAAACATGAGCCAGAAAAAAAAAACGCTCTCCGTCATTCTTCAGGGTGGCTACCCAGAGAAATAAAACTTAACCAGCATTGCGCCTCTTCAAGTTGCATGAAGAACCCTCGTGTACTGGTCTCGCCCTAGAACAACAACGAAAAACATTCAATCCATCCCACATAACAGGAGACAAACACTTCACCACGATATACTGAAAGGTGGAGACAAAAAAAATACAGAATTGGTGACCCTGGAGTCCACCAACAAAAGGGAGTAGATTATAGCATCCACTAAACTAAAACGGTGTCTACCACACCACCATAAGTCAAAAAAATTAATCAATAGGGTGTTCCGAAATACACTACTGCCAACAGCCTGTCACCACTAATAGGCTAATTGGAGCTGAGGTCGACTACAGTAGTTAGGCTTTCCTTTGGTTCAAATAGAAATAACCATTGGGTAACAAAACCTTCAAAGGTCCCAAAGGTCAAACGTTCACCCCCCATAGACTACCCTTCCAATCAGTCTGTTCCTCAGGAAGACTAACTCCCTGCCAAACGTCGTAACGGCATCTGTTAGCACCCGGTGCATCACAGCCTGTAAAAACAGATAACTCATGGGATACAACCTAAAAGGTTTACAAGGTTGACTTAACCAAGCTTCTAACAAAATTTTAAAAAACGAAAATGAGCTTAAAAAGGCTACATGAAACAAAAATTGCTCAATTTTCCGGTGGCAACGCAACAAAACTTTTGAAGACGACAAGAGCTTTCCCAGCTTAATCAGAAACAAGAAGAAAACATCGTTGACAGCTAAAATATTCGATCATGGTGTTAATCGTCTCCCTAAACAATAGCCTCTAGAAGAAACTGCTACAGGTATCAGGCATAACCGTTTTCTGTCAGCCCAAACTTCTAGATTACCTCTTGGAAATCTAAAAATTCGGTTAGGAATCTTCCTTCACTGCGCTTAGCCTCTCTTGACAAGGTTCTCATCTCGGTATCAGATTTTGATCATTTCTTTGTGAAACTACTGTCTTACTCTGCTCTCATCTCCTGTAAATGATCAGCCTTTAGTTCTCCTGCAGAACTTCAATTTTCTATCAATCTGATAGTAAACCGAAAAAAACTCATCAGACGCCTATGAGCCTATGCAAAAAAAATTTTAAAAAAATTTGTGACTCAAAGGTAACGTTTAAACGGCTCTGAAAAGAAAAAAAAAGTACCCTTAGTTTGTCAATTCAGAAGAAGATCTCAATCAAAATAATCCAAGTCTTAGACTTACTGGATAAACCAAAATCAATTTACTCTTAATTGCACCCAAAATATACCACTAAGGTAATAAAAATACACCCTCTCGGGTAGCAAACTTTGAAATTGCTCTTATTACATTTTGACTCTACATCATACAACACGAGCTTCATCCTGCGCTTGTCCTAACTCAAGATCACCTTGGATTGCCTCTAATCAAAATTTCGCTTCCAAGTGTCAAGAACTGGATATTATTTGGGGTCATAAGCAAATCAAATCCCGCGACCACTGACATACCAGTCTTATGATATATCCTGAGTGTGACTCTTTCGCAAGCTCGCAACAGCTGAGTCGATGCTAATCATCAACTACAATCAACCTAGGTTTGGGATATGGCCAATACCCAAAACCTTAGCAAAAACTATAAAAGTAAGCTATCCCCAGCTCAACTTTTATAACAGTCAAAAAAGACGAGGTCGTCACCTCTACAGAGCAACATCAAAAAGAAATAAACTAAAGCAATTAAGATAGTGTAAATATAAATTATTCTTCTTCTGACAAACTTTCATTAGGGTTAGGTTCATTGAATGGTTTTAAGTCTTTAATATGCCATCGTCCTACTTTAGTCCCATCTAAATTAACTAAACCATAAACTAAATCCGAAATCTTTTCTCTAATCACGCAATGCACATACTTAGGTACCAACTTAGATGTGAATTTATCAGCTGCACTGGAAAGAATTTTATTTTTTCGCCAAACGTGATCACCTATCTTAAAGGAAAAATCCCTTTTTCTAAGGTTGTAAGACTTACTGTTCCGCTCATAAGCCTTATGTATCCTACTACGCACGTCGGTGAAAATATCTTTTAAACCCTTTAAATTTTCGGCGTACGCGCCCCTGTTACCCGGAATTATTTCGCTGTCAGCATTGACATCCAAGTCTAAGTTTTTATAATATGATCCAGATAGAGGTATATGTCTGCCGTAAACTAAGAAAGACGGTGTGAACCCTGTTACTTCGTGTCTCGCGGTATTTATCGCTTGTTGGATTTTGGAAATATTGCTATCCCAAGTGTCATGTGAATCCACGTAACTTCTTAAAGCGGTCCCGACTGTTCGGTTATTACGTTCCACAAAATTACATTGGGGAGAGTACACGGGATTAAAACGGATGTTAAAACCATAAGTTTCACTTAAGCTCTTAAAACTCTTAGAGGTAAACTGAGTACCGTTATCGCATATCAAGAGCGATGGAACACCGTGGATTAGAAAGACATTATTTTCCAAAATTCTCTCTATATATCCAGCTTTAGAGCTTTTCAAAGGAAATAGCATGGTATACTTTGTAAACCAGCAAGAAACCACGAGAAGCCATTTATTTCCCTTTTTTGAACGTGGGAATGGGCCTACTAGATCAGCTGCTATGACTTGAAAAGGGTAATTAACCGTTTTCTCTTTTCCCATCAGTCCCATAGGTAGTGTATTTGGAGATTTCTGCGCTCCACATACTTCACAAGTCCTCACAAACTTTAAGATATCAAAACGCATTTTTGGCCAATAATACTGTTCCTGAACCCTGTGAAGAGTTTTATAAAAGCCAAAATGACCAGAAGTAGGAGGAGTGTGACACATGTCTATAACTTCCTCTCTCTGTGGTTTAGGAACTAGTATTTTCCACTCGGGTACATTAATTTTTAAAGGCAACTGGTTTGGGATAAATTTGTACACGAAATCATTTTCCACCTTCCACTGTGGAAAATTTTGAGGAGATTCTTTAATTTGCTGCCGTAAATTGTCGTACCATGGGTCAATGCGATCTACATCTACTGTATCAATTCTTACGCCAAACTGTGCATTAAGACTGTTTTCGTCCGCTGTATGATCTGGGATTCTTGACAAAGCGTCAGGAATAACACTGTGGACTCCTTTTCTATGAATTAAAGTAAACGTGTGTTGTCTCAGCCTAATCGCCCAACGCGCTAGTTTGCCACTAGGGTTTTAATAGAATTAAGCCACAATAAGCTATAATGATCTGTTATGACCGTGAAAGGAACACCTTCTATGTAAGGTCGAAACTTTTCGATGTTAAAGAGTACTGCTAAACATTCTTTTTCAACAACCGAATAGTTACGTTCAGCCTTTGATAAAGTTCTACTGGCATACGCTATCACCCTTTCCTCACCATTGATTTTCTGTGTTAGGACGCCCCCTAAACCAGTATTAGAAGCATCACTAGAAATATAAAACTGTTGGGAAAAGTCTGGTTGGGATAAAATGGGAGCTGAAACCAATAGTTCTTTAATCTTTATAAAAGATTCTTCGGCTGCCTTTGTCCAATCTATCGATTGTCCTTTTTTCCGTCCTTTCAAAAGATCATTAATAGGTGACAACAAGGTAGAAAAATTCTCGATAAAACGTCTATACCATGAACACATTCCTACGAAGCGCTTAACTTCCGTAGTATTAGTAGGTCTCGCATAATTAACCATGCTTGCTACTTTATCCGGATCGGTACGCAAGGAATTTGAGCCTACAATATAGCCTAAAAAACTTTAGAGAAGTTTTGAAAAAATCACATTTGCTCAAATTTATCGTCAGTCCGGCCTCTTTCAATTTATCTTTTACTTCCTTAAGTAAGCGAATATGCGATTCGAAGTCTTCCGATGTTACTAAAATATCATCGAGATAGGTAAAAATATGTGGCTCATATTTCGGACCAAATATAGCGTCCACTAAACGTTGCTGAGTTTGAGCAGCGTTCTTTAGACCAAACGGCATAGTGACGAACTGAAATAGACCTCGGCCTACTACTGCAAAAGCGGTCTTTTCTTTAGAGGATTTGTCTAAAGGAATTTGCCAGAAAGCCTTTCTAAGGTCTATCGAAGATACATACTTAGCATTCCTGAGTGATGTCAAAATTCTGTCGATGTTCGGTAATGGGTAGTTATCAAATTTGCTGACCTCGTTGAGCTTTCTTCCGTCAAAGCACAGACGATACTGTCCATCGGCCTTTTTCACCAATAAGATTGGAGAACACCAAGGACTGTTTGATTCTTCAATCACTCCGAGTTTCAACATTTCGTCTAACTCTTTATTTAATACTTTTGACATATAAGGAGACATGGCGAAGGGCCTTGTCTTTACAGGACTGGCATCAGCCGTATCTATAGACATCTTGATTTTATTCGTTCGGCCTAACCTATCTTTACTACTTATTTCATTGAAAGAGCTTATTACTTTTTCTGCTTTTAAGCGTTCCGTCCGCGAGAGATCATCTAAGGTACATAGACGCGAGAAAAGGTTTTCTAAGGAACTTTCTGAATAACTATCTTTAAAACTTGTTTGAGAATTGACTTCTAGGGACTGTGGATACCACGAATTATTTTTAAAGTTTACCAAAATTCCGAATTTTTGTGCAAAATCACATCCTAGAACCAAAGTATGTGATAGAGAAGGTACTACTAGAGCAGAGATTACTAAACAATGACCATTGCAGACTAGCGGCAACTCAACCGTACCTAAAACTTTTAGACGGCTGCCATCTGCAGTGGTAACACTTCTATTTTTGACGTGGCATATTTTTATACTTAAACGACTTAAAATCTTAATACCATTCTGACCTACAACGGAGGCATTTGCACCAGAGTCAAATAAAGCCGAGAAATGGGCACCTAATAGATTTATCTTGATATGCGGTCTGTTGTCTAAATATTTATGCACGAATAAAGGAGACATGTGACCATTTGGAGAAGCAGGAGTTTTAACTTGAGAAGGATAATTTTTATTAGACTTAAAAAAATCAGAAACTTTTTGTAACCATTTAGTCCAATCTGATCTATTGGAATATTTTTTTCCATCCGTGTTTCTAGAACGTTTTGGATTAGGGGCTTTACTGCGAACGTGAGCTTGTGACTTAGCCGAATGATTAGAGGCTTTTTTGTTGGACTTAGTATATCCGCCCCGGTAATATACCGTCCTTACTCGTTTTTTGTACATTTGGGGCATGATGCTAGTCTCACACCAGTTGTTCCACATTTGAAACAAAATACCCTCTTAGGTGCTGTACAATTTTGGTAAGTGTGATTCGGACCTTCGCAATTCCAACACGTGGAAATTGCCTTAGGTAAAACCGGCTTGTCGTTCACTTTAGCTGCAGTGTCGCTAATTTTAGAGTCATTATCTTTTCCTTTACCAGTTTTCTGGTTACTCCTAGGGTTCCGATTTACATTCCCTACTTTATTTGTCGAGACTCCACTTCGGCCATTTGGATTATACCTTACCTGATGTATATTAGTTTCGCTTTTTGGTCTGCTCTTTCCTAACAAATAATCGGACTCTTCAAGTTTTCTACATAACCCGGCGAGTTCGGCTACCGAATTTATATCTAGTAGAGCTAACCGATTGACGAAACTAGGCAGAATATTCCTACGTATAAATTTAACTTTGGTACATTCCAAAGGCTTGATGGATAACCTACCAAATAAAGATTCCATGTGGGCAATAAAAATCACAGTGGACTCATCCTTCTTTTGTCGCCTCCTCTTTATTTCTGACCACAATTCTTCATCATCGTCACAGTGCAAGAAGTCCTTCTTTAGCCTATCTACCAAGGAATGCCAGTCGTTGACACTTGATTTTATGCTTCTATACCAAATGAAGGCATCGCCAGTGAAAAATTCAACAGCAGAGCTGAAAAGTTCATCTTCCGATACTTTCCTAGCTTGAGCTATTTCAGTCAGCCTCTCCAAAAAAGGATAGAGTCTCTTTGAGTCTCCATTAAATTTCAATTGCCATTCGCTGACAGGAATATTTCTGGCTGCGCAATTCACGATTGGAGCTGGTACGTTTATGACTGGGGTTGTAATAGGCAGCTGTGGTAACTCATGGCTAGGAGCTATCTTTTCTGCAAGATTTGCTTCCATGAGCACACACGTAGCTATCGTTTCCTGAACATATTTGGAAAGCTTCGACGCTTCCTCTTCGTCATCCGGCATGGGAATTCTTTGTACGCGACCCGCTACATGCGATAAACGTGATTTAACCGGTGTACAAGTGAATCATTTGGATCACCGTCATAACTATCGATTAAGTTTTGGATTGAATTTAAACTCTTTTCGATACCAGCCGTTTCTTCTGTAAAAGACAGGGTGTCATCCCCTATTTTTATCGTTTTTTTTTTTTTTTCCCGGCTCATTAATTTCTTTACTTAAGATCCTCGTTAGAATCTTTCTTTTATCTGCGACCGGACGTTCTGAGAAAGTACGACGGATTTTTAGTTCATAGTCTAATTCATATTCCAATAGGTGATTGACTTTAAAATTGAAGGCTTCCATGATAAATGAATACTATAAAATTTAAAAGAATTGTTTAAAAAAGCCGTGAAAATATTTCTCCTGTGCTCCCAATAGTCAAAAAAAATAACAAAATCTGTAAAGGCACTTAAAATATGTAAACTTCTTTACCAAACTTTAAAAAAATCTTCAACAATTTCAAAAAAAAATTCTAAGTATTGCCTCGTATTAAAATCCTTTTATTAAGATATCTTAAGAATTTCCTATAAAAAAATCTCTAAATATCGTTTCGTATATCAGCAAAGTATTTTTAATATTCATGCAAAATATAGGTGAAAAAAAAGAACAGTTTTTTGTTCGGTTATCCGCAAAATAAATCAACAATGCAAAATTAAAGTCGACCAACACATCTGCCCATCTGAACTATAAAGCCAGCTTTTAAGAAAAAAGTAGGAATCTCTTATCTTAGAGTCAACAACAAAATTCAAATATCTATATCAGATAAATTGAAATAAAAAAATTCTACAAATTTCCTGCTTTTGTCTTACTGCTATAGTGTAGTTTCGTTTAATAAATATTATGAAATAAAAATATCTGCAAAGTTAGAGCTTTTATTTTGTTCGAAAGCTAGTACACTGAACCCTTTTTTAAAAAATAAAATTCCAAAAGCCCCGCGTTGACAGCGCTATTTTTATTGTGACGTCCTTTTATGACATGCTAAACTGTCCTCAGTTTGAGGCATCTTTTTCCGTACCCTGTGAGAAGTTGTTTGTCCCACGCTTGAGCGCAATTTTGTAAGGTGTGCTAATTTTGCTTTATTTTTCGCCCCATGTAGACTGCGTCATTTTGTAACATTTTTAAATACTGGACGCCCCAAGCTTGAGCACAATTTTCTTGCAGCCCCGCTTTAATTTCTGATAATGAATTGAGTGAAACCTGATTTTAAAAGAACTAAAGAAATTAAAGAAATACTAGCTCAGTTTTCCTTGGTGGAGAGATATGGGTAAGAGATAATTTTTGTACGTCTTTTTGGAATTTAATTCTATTTTTAAAGAAACCTCAGTTGTACGACTTTTTTTTGGGCACCACTCATTTTAAAATAGAAAGGATTTAACTTCAGCTAAGAAAAATGAGAAAAAACTGAAGTGTTTTATGGATATTACTAAAAATAATTAGTCTAGTACAACTGATCCTGAAAAGAGAAATAAATATTCAGTGAGACACTAGCTTTAATCAACAAAAAAAGAATTTATTCATATTTTTAAAATGAAAATAAAAAGTTCTAACCTTTACAGTTATACCAAAAAATTCCAGCCTAAATAGTAGTTGTTACTTTTAAACTTTAAACTTTTACAACCCCCCGAAGGCGAGACATCGTGTTTTACACTTCACTTTTTTGTCTGTTATACATTGCTGTTAATGCACTGCTCTTCAATAAGTCTATTGGAGGGAGTTTTGTTGACTTACTCTTTTTCAGTCCTGCTGTGATGGACTTCGTGCGATTTCACACTTTTTCTTAACACTTAGAAAGCTCACTACAGCTTTTATTGTCGACACTGGTACTTTTACTTAGCGGCTTCTGAAGAAAATTAGCCTACTTCGGCTAGATGGAAAACAGCCTCTCGGCTAGACGGTACTGCCTGGTCTGCGGCTCGATCGAAAAAAGCCTCGCTGGTAGTTTCTCAGGCCCTTAAATAATCGTGCGATTTTTACCGGTAATATCCGGACGCTCCAATCAAAACTCCGGGTCAAACATTTCGCCAATCGCGGCCTGGCGGTAGGTTCGATCAGCAACCCGCACCACACAGTATATACTGAATGTCCTGAAACTTTTGTTTAATATACCGGTCGATATTTTAAAATAAAAATAAATACAATTTGAAGTGAAAAATCAGTAACATTGCATGGTCTTAAAATCCAGGAAAAAATGAATGTTACAAAATAAATGAATCCGTAAAATTTTCAAACTTCAGACTAATAACTGCTGAGAATATAACCAGTTTTAATAAAAATCTAATTCCAAAAACATACACGGTGAGTTCAGGTCCTGCTAGTGCATACTCCCTTTTCCAAGTTCCATCTTTATTTGTCCACTCAATTGTTAACTCATCACCATTGAAGGTTGCTTTGTTCTGAAAAATGTTAATATATATGATATTTGGATACACGTTCTTAATAAAAATTAAAACAGCTCCTTAGTTCAATCAACCACTTTTAATAAATAACTAATACCTACTCCGTCAATATGGATGCAACACCAGTAGAAGTTAACTATGATAAAAATAATACAGCCACACACAAAAAAAGTTCATTACCACGGACCGAAATACATGGATCTAGTGTACTTTTCGACGCTGAATTCGAATCAGTAGTTAAAAAAAAAGATTTATTCTGTCATTTTTTTTTGGCCAAAAGCATCCGTTGAAATGGGATAAAAATATAGTAATAATGTAATGACTCTTAATGAAGTGTGAAAAATGGTAGATATTTTATAGTCTAGAGAAGAGAATACGCGTTTTAAACCATAACAAGCTATTTCTATTAATTAAATCAAATCCACCCTTATGGGCGGTGAAAGCACCGTTAAACCTCAAATAAAGCACGTGAGTTTAAATAACATATACAAAGGTCAAATTCTTATAGCTCTTAGGACAAAATATCTGAATCTGGTGTGATAACCAGATATTACTCTTAAAGGGTTGAGACTCACCCCTATAGGGTGTAAAAACCACCCCCATCTACGGAGGTATCTCATAAGTTTCAATAACGACGAAAAAAGTTCAGGCATATGTAGTTTTAGGCAGGGTGAACAAATATGGAGTAGATTCGCTTGAACTACCAATACACGACTATAAACTATCCTTAGAGGGTGGTAGAAAATTCCCTACGCTCTAATGATTTATATGGATATTATTGAAATTCGGAAAAAATCAAGTACTGTTATCCCAATGTGCCAAACATTCAAGAAAACTAGATCATCTTCCTA
The DNA here is from genome assembly GCA_019049505.1 of Pachyrhynchus sulphureomaculatus. Lineage (NCBI taxonomy): Eukaryota > Metazoa > Arthropoda > Insecta > Coleoptera > Curculionidae > Pachyrhynchus > Pachyrhynchus sulphureomaculatus. Next base: position 165,006,210 of record CM032446.1, read on the forward strand.
ATAAGGTCGAGAATCATCCCTAAGAGGGGGGAACTACCGTCTGGAATTGATGGATCTTAGAAGTTCTACCATCTGAGAAAAAAAATAGGGTTTCGTAGTCTCAGGCATTAAGAGAAGGTAAAATGTCCTTTTTACATGCTATTTATACTCACCCCCTATAAGGGTGAATTTTGTTTTAATTAATAGAAATAGCTTGCTGAGGTTTGAATGTATACTCGCTTCTCTAGACTATAAAATATCTGCCATTTTTCACACTTTATTAAGAGTCATTACATTATTACTATAGTTTTACCCAATTTCAAGGGATGTTTTTGGCCAAAAAAAAAATGACACTATAAATCTTTTTTTAACTAGGGATTCGAATTCAGTGTCGAAAAATACTCTAGATCCATGTATTTTGGCTCGTGCTAATGAACTTTTTTTTTGTGGAGCTGTGTAATTAGCTGTATATATTTTAACATTGTTTGCAGATACAGTATTTGTTTAAGAATTAAGTCAGCACTGATAAACCTACCCTAAAGATTTATTAGGTAGTGATTTTACTTTCATCGTGACATAAGTTAGAACACTTCCTATTGATCTTTGGTTGCAGAAGCCATATTGATGGTCGCAAATATTATTGAATTCTTCTAGATATTTTAGAAGATGCTGATTTACAGTTTGTTCACTAATATCGAAAGTTATGGAAAAAGCTATTAATCAGCATTTTTTGAAATATCTAGAAGGATTGGCGATCATCAATATAGCTTTCGTAAGCAAAGATCAACAGAAGATCTTCTAACTTATATCACACATGTTTGGAACAACGCAGTACAACATTCTTGAGAATCTCGAGTCTACTTCATATATAAAAGGCATTTGACTGTGTTTGGCATGATAAATTGTTAGCTAAGCTACACTCTTATGGTATGCCTGAATAGTTTTGTTTATGGCTCTCGTGTTTCCCCAGAGAGCATTCATTAGAAGTAGCAGTTGACGAGATTCTTTTTAATAGATTTACTGTCGACGCTGGTGTGCCCAAAGACTCTATACTATATCCTATTCTTTTCTTCCCTTATACTAATGACCTAATGGAAAGGATGAGATATCAAATCTACATCTTTGCGATGACAGTATGCTTATTTATTCATTTACATTTAAAGCTCGAACAATGGCTAACCATATAAATATCCACAGAGAGCAGGAAGTGGTTCAACTTAGCAAAAACCTGGAAGAAATTCTATCCTGAGATGACAGCAATCCAATAGAAATTAACGCTACAAAAACCCAGGTGGTAGGCTTCTTTCTAAAAAAGTTAACGTTGCGGAATCCGACATAATTATGTCGGTACACTCGATTTCTCTAGCATCTTGGCATGAACATGCATATTTAAGGGAGTTTCTCAAAAGCTAAGAATATTATATTGAACTAGAAAGCTTTACACTTCACAACAACTTTAATTCTGTACAAAGCTCAAATTCGACTAACGATGAAATGCTACTACAATGTTTGAGCTTCTGCTCCCATATATACACTGCATTTGTTGGATTCTATTCAGAAGAGAGCTGTTCGCGTGATCGGAGACCCAAAACCTACCAGCACCCTTGATTCTTAGGATCATCGAAGAATGGTTGGTGACGTAAATCTATTCTAAAAATACTTTCATGGAAAGTGTTCTATGAACGTAGCTCACTGAATTCCTTCCAGAGCGGTGTATGCCGGGAAAACACATCGCGCTTATACATCACATCCGTGTAAGGTTCAGCTTGTCGCTCCTCATATAGCTTTTTTCAAGCAGCCTTTTGTATGGAAAGCTTCATCCCTTTGGAATGAGTTGCTCAAGATTGTGTTTTCCATCGAGCACAATTTACAGCGATTTAAAACCAGCCTAAATTGCTTTTTTCGCAAACGCGTCGCTCCTGTAGGTCTTTAGGGATTTTTTTGCAACACATGTGCTGTGCCCATAAAAAAAAAACCGGTCAAGTGCAAGTTGAACTTGCACAATTAGTGTTCCGTACGTTGATTGTTTTTAAAATAAAAAATTTTGTTAGGGTGGTATAAAATGATCAGTTACTTCACAAAACACACCCCAAATGAGTTTTCAACAAAGTTTGTTTCCAATCTTTACTGAAAACTGGTGACCTTGAAATTTTGGTTTTTTTTCTATACCAGATAAATTATTAAAGGTAATGGTAATTTTCGTTCAATCTATACCCCGTGGAGAATATTCCAGGATTTTTTCAAAATTTTTTGATCAGTACTTTTAGAGATAAGGTAGGGGACAGCGATTTTTCACGATTTTTTAAAAGTAATACGAAGAAAAGTGTGCGCAAGTATTACATTATATATATATATATATATATATATATATATATATATATTTTACTCGTGTTTTCACAAGCTTTCATTTGACACCACACTCGATGACCTAGTAAAAAAATTTTTTTTTTCACTTCCGATTTCACCCCTCAAAACGAATCCCTTAAGTCAAAATTTATGTTACGATGATATAAAATGATCAATGACGTCACAAAACACACCCCAAATAAGTTTTCAACAAAGTTTATTTCCAATCTTTTCTGAAAATTGATGACCTTGAAATTTCTGTTTTTTTTTATATACCGGATAAATTATTACAGGTAATGCACTCGTGATAATTTTCGTTCAATCTACACCCCGTGGAGAATATTCCGGAATTTTTTCAAAATTTTTTGATAAGTACTTTTCGAGATAAGGCCCGGGACAGCGATTTTTCGCGGTTTTTTAAAAATAATACAAAGAAAAGTGCGCGCAAGTATTACATTATGTATACATTTTTTACTCGTGTTTTTACAAGCTTTCATTTGACACCACACTCGATGACCTAGTAAAAAAAATTTTTTTTTCACTTCCGATTTCACCCCCCAAAACTAACCCCTTAAGTCAAAATTTAACTCTCAAAACTACATGACTCTGATGAGGCCATCAATTCCTATATTATTACCAAATTTCAACTTTCTATGTCAAATAGTTTCGGAGAAAATCGGGTGTGACAGACAGACAGACAGACAGACAGACAGACAGACAGACAGACACCGAAGTGATCTTATAAGTGTTCCGTACGGAACACTAAAAATGAATATATTGGCAAAAATATTAATATATGTTGGAAATAATGGTGTAAATTGACAGCGATTTAAAACCAACGTGAAGCGCTTTTTTCGTAAACGCGTCGCTCCTGTAGTTCATTAGGGATTTTCTTGCAACACGTGTGCTATGCCCATAAAAAAAATTGAATATATTGACAAAAATATTAATATATATTGGAAACAATGTTGGAAACATAAAAAAGTTATCAACCCACACCCCTTTCTCCACATTGAAATCTTCCAAACACTATAGGTTTCATTTCTACTTTCACTATTATATGTTTACCAAATTTGAAGTCAATCGATATCTGATTTCATTCAAAAGTTGTTGTGCCAGCAGAGAGATACACAAACAGATAGACGAAACGTTATTTTTCGTAATCTAAGAACCCTAAAACGTGAAACTGAAATAATTTAGGAAGATGGTCTTTCCAGTAATACAATATTTTCTTTAGCAAGGCAAGTAAAACTAAACAGATTCAGGTAGTAATCGATTTTAGAAATCATCATATTTTCATAATTTTCCAAAATTTTCAGTTAGAAATGGATTGATCTACGTAGCTATACTTATATTACTTAGCAGCCCTAAATGTAGGTACAAATTCATACGAAAACCAAAATTCGCAAGAATTAAAGAACTCTATTTTAGACAAAAGACTGACGGTTAAATTTCAACAAACTGGTTTTTACTTCCTTACTTTGATAAACTTTTTTTTTAGTATTAGATTTTTGAAAAACTTAAGGTCGATTTATGGCTTTTTATTGGTAGTTTTTGAAACTGTAATTTAAAAGAGAGCAATAAAAAATTGCATAGGAAAAATGTTACCGCATAATATATAAATTACCGATATTTCGAGACTAGAAAGTATTATACAGTAACATTTAGATATGAGCTTTATATAAGGAAACTGAAGGGTTAAGTAAGAAAAAAATAATAACAAACAAAAAGGATTTAAGGATATAAAATATTGTCTAAAATACAATATTTTTTTGGATAAATATATTTTTGAAAGTGTTACATATAATGAAACGCGTACCAGCAAATCGTACAATCCGGAAAACCAAAAAGACTTGGAAAAAACAAATCATCAGGGCAGTGGGATCAAGGAAAATAAGAGAGGGCGAATAGGATAACAGAAATACATAAATATTAAGTATTGAACAACCTTAAAAGATATCTCATACCCAATATCACATACATATAAGTTTTTTGTATTTAAATTAGAATTAGAATAGAATATATGAGAGAAAATAAAATTTGGATTTTGGAGGCAGAATATATTTAAAAAACCGGTCAAGTGCAAGTTGAACTTGCACAATTAGTGTTCCGTACGTTGATTGTTTTTAAAATAAAAAATTTTGTTAGGGTGGTATAAAATGATCAGTGACTTCACAAAACACACCCCAAATGAGTTTTCAACAAAGTTTGTTTCCAATCTTTACTGAAAACTGGTGACCTTGAAATTTTGGTTTTTTTTCTATACCAGATAAATTATTAAAGGTAATGGTAATTTTCGTTCAATCTATACCCCGTGGAGAATATTCCAGGATTTTTTCAAAATTTTTTGATCAGTACTTTTAGAGATAAGGTAGGGGACAGCGATTTTTCACGATTTTTTAAAAGTAATACGAAGAAAAGTGTGCGCAAGTATTACATTATATATATATATATATATATATATATATATATATATATATATATATATATATATATATATATATATATATATATATATATATATATATATATATTTTTACTCGTGTTTTCACAAGCTTTCATTTGACACCACACTCGATGACCTAGTAAAAAAATTTTTTTTTCACTTCCGATTTCACCCCTCAAAACGAATCCCTTAAGTCAAAATTTATGTTACGATGATATAAAATGATCAATGACGTCACAAAACACACCCCAAATAAGTTTTCAACAAAGTTTATTTCCAATCTTTTCTGAAAATTGATGACCTTGAAATTTCTGTTTTTTTTTATATACCGGATAAATTATTACAGGTAATGCACTCGTGATAATTTTCGTTCAATCTACACCCCGTGGAGAATATTCCGGAATTTTTTCAAAATTTTTTGATAAGTACTTTTCGAGATAAGGTCCGGGACAGCGATTTTTCGCGGTTTTTTAAAAATAATACAAAGAAAAGTGCGCGCAAGTATTACATTATATATACATTTTTTACTCGTGTTTTTACAAGCTTTCATTTGACACCACACTCGATGACCTAGTAAAAAAAATTTTTTTTTCACTTCCGATTTCACCCCCCAAAACTAACCCCTTAAGTCAAAATTTAACTCTCAAAACTACATGACTCTGATGAGGCCATCAATTCCTATATTATTACCAAATTTCAACTTTCTATGTCAAATAGTTTCGGAGAAAATCGGGGTGTGACAGACAGACAGACAGACAGACAGACAGACAGACAGACAGACAGACACCGAAGTGATCTTATAAGTGTTCCGTACGGAACACTAAAAAGAATGTGTGTTGATGCGTTGATATATCAAGAACGTATTAAAAGGCAAAGGCAACACTGTATAAGGATTTTAGCAGTAACAACTCGGATATTATGACATAATTTTTCAACAGAAAATTTTAGCCCTATTTAGGCTATATATTGAAAACGGTTTGTCTGGCACATAAAAAGCAGAGCAATTTTATCTCTGGAATCTCACAAAATAATAAATGACACTAAATTGCATTTATATGTTGTACATGGTACTCCCTTTGTACAGCACAAAACGGGTATAACTAGAAAAAAATGAATTAGTTTATGATATAAGTCATTTTTGATAATAATACAATTTTAAGAGATAAGGCTGTGAAGGTTTTGAAAATTATTTAAAATATCATAAAAGTTTTTTTTTAGGATTCAACTTATTTCTGTAATTTACAAATTACCACTGGACAGATGTATATACAGTCTGTCAAGTAAGAACGTGACCGCTCATATTCTTGAAAAAATGTGGTTCGAGAACATGTATTCGTTGGTGTGCTAACAACGGTGCAATTACCTTAGTAAGTTGTTCAATCGCCTCCTGCATCAATAATGGCCTGGAGTCTTCAAGGCAAGCTGCCGGCGAGATTTTCTGCATACTCTGCAAATTTTTCGATTTTCGCGAGACAACTGAGGCAAAGTTGTCTGAGCTTTTTCTTTACTAAGACCAAATGTTTTCATTATGGTTGGCATCCGGCGATTGTAAAGGCCACTCTAGTATCTTATCGCTGGCCCAAGCGAGCTACTTCGCGACCAGGTTTTCGCCCAGCAAAAGTTTCTTCAACGTGCATCAGCACAAAGATGTTATCGAATGGCTGCATGGGCTACATTCAAACCCGATTTTCTTAATTTTGTCGCTCCTTCACGCAGCGTCAATTTGTGGTCCCGTGAAAACAAAGACACGTTTCGTTTTTCGACTTTCGGAGTGACTTTGCCTACCAAGCTACGTTTTGACAAGTCGCTGACATTTTTCATTTCATTAGAATGATTTACTTCTTCACAAACAATACCGACTATTTGATATATTTAGCTGCCCCGGAATGTGTCGTTTTAGGCCTCTTTGGATGGGCACAAAGAACCACTGCCTCAAACTGACGTGCAAACAAGTGACTTATTTTCGATTTTACGTGATTTTAACCAAAGTTCGGAATCGACTGATACTTTTACTAAAATGCTTCGTAGACAAAGGTTCTCTCTACCGATTTTTTGTTGAATCACTAGAATCGCATCTACCAAGAATGAATTATCGTGAACACATTCTTACTTGACAAACTATATCTATAATATATATAAAATGCAACGTCTCTGTCTGTCTGTCTGTCTGTCTGTCTGTCCGTTAGTGCGCTTATCACTGGAGAACCACTTATCCGATTTACATACTTTTTTTTTTAAAACATACATATGTTCTCTGGCCAGGTTATAGGCTATATTTTATTACGATAGGTAGCATAAGGAATGAGTAGTGACGTAAAATAGAGAATGATGTCGGAAAAAAGTTTTCCGCTAGCGCGTTGCCTTGCAATACACCGCCTAAACCATTAAATATGGAACAATATTATGTAGCAGAGAATATCTATAATCTATAATATATATAAAATACAATGTCTCTCTGTCTGTCTGTCTGTCCATTAGTGTGTTTATTACGCGAAAACCACTTATCCGATTGGCCTTTGGCCAGGTTACATAATAATAATAATAATAATAATCTATATCTATAATATATATATATATATATATATATATATATATATATATATATATATATATATATATATAATGCAACGTCTCTCTGTCTGTCTGTTTGCCCATTAGTGCGCTTATCCCTCGAGATCCACTTATCCGATTTACGTGATTTTTTAAATTCATACATATGTTCTCTGACCAGGTTATAAATATATATTTTATTACATCTATAATATACATGAAATGTAACGTATATCTGTCTGTTTGTCCGTTTGTGCGCTTATCACTGGAGAACCACTTATCCGATTTACGTGATTTTTTTTTAAACATACTAAACCATTAAATATGGAACAATATCATGTAGCAAAGAATATCTATAATATATATAAAATGCAACGTCTCTGTCTGTCTGTCTGTCCGTTAGTGCGCTTATCACTGGAGAACCACTTATCCGATTTACGTGCTTTTTTGTTAAACATACATATGATCTCTGGCCAGGTTATAGGATATGTTTTATTACGTTAGGTGACATAAGGAATAAGCAGTGACGATAATAGTGAATCAAGTCGGAGAAAAGTTTGCCGCTAGCGCGTTCTCTTGCAATACACTGCCTAAGGCATTAAATATGGAACAACATCATGTAGCAAAGAATATCTATAATATATATAAAATGCAACGTCTCTGTCTGTCCGTTAGTGCGCTTATCACTGGAGAACCACTTATCCGATTTACGTGCTTTTTTGTTAAACATACATATGATCTCTGGCCAGGTTATAGGATATGTTTTATTACGTTAGGTGACATAAGGAATAAGCAGTGACGATAATAGTGAATCAAGTCGGAGAAAAGTTTGCCGCTAGCGCGTTCTCTTGCAATACACTGCCTAAGGCATTAAATATGGAACAATATCATGTAGGAAAGAATATAATATATATAAAATGCAACGTCTCTCTGTCTAGGTGTCTGTCTGTTAGTGCGCCTTATCCGATTTACGTGTTTTTTTCTAATTCATACATTTGTTCTCTGGCCAGGTTATCTATAATCTTCTATCTAGAATATATATAAAATCTAACGTCTTTCTGTCTGTCTGTCTATCCGTTAGTGCGCTTATCACTTGAGAACCACTTATCCGATTTACGTGTTTTTATAAATTTAAACATATGTTCTATATAATTCGATATAAGCCTAGATAATGGGAGATAAGGAGAAATAATGGGAGATAAGTCGAGATAAGGCTCGATAATGGGAGATAAGGTGAGTTAATGGGAGGTAAATATAAATAATGGGAGATAGGGAGAAATAATGGGAGATAAGCAAAGATAAGTCTAGATGATGGGAGTTATGGTGAAATAATGGGAGACAAGAAAAAATAATGGGAGATAAGGAGAAATATTGAGAGATAAGTCGAGATAAGCCTAGATAATGTGAAATAAGGTGAGATAATGGGAGATAAGGAGAAATAATGGGAGATAAGGAGAAATAATGGGAGATAAGGAGAAATAATGGGAGATGAGCAGAGTTAAGGCTAGATAATCGAAATTATGTAGAGATAATGGGAGATAAGGAGAAATATTGAGAGATAAGGGGAAATAATGGGAGATATTTTATTACGTTGGGTAAATTAAGGAATAAGCAGTGACGATAGTGGTGAATCAAGTCCACGCGAGCGGAGCCGCGGGCCCGGCTAGTAGGAAATAAAATCAAAATTTTCATCAGTAAAGTAAAATTTGAACAACTTGACACGTTATGTCAAAATTCACAAAGTTGACCAAAGCAGCATAGTTACTATGTAATTTTTGCGTCGGATTTTGATATAACTTTAAACAAGGTATATGGTGGTTTTTGACACCAAATTCTGGTCATTATTTTGCAGAACATGCTGTGATTGCACGACAATTTTATAAAATATTAATACGTTATTTCGTTGACTGAATATTTGGTTCTCGTTGTATGTCAAAAACGCCCAAGAATGGTAAAGCATGAAACTAAAAGTTTTATTATGTACCTTAAATTTCTCTCCATTCAGTCCTGTTTCCTCAGACTCTTGATTTAAAGTAAACGCTTGTGGAGGACGACCATCCACGATTAATTGTTACTTTGTCACCATTAATTGAAATTTCTAAAGATTTCTGCTCCACAGATTTTTTAACAAGATCTTCTGGAATTAACCATCAGTTTGAAAAACTCAGGCTATTTTATAATTTGATAACTGTCAAATATTCCCTATTTCAAAAACTCAGTAGTCGAATGTCATTTGATGAACGCCTTCTACATCTAACAACCAAATAACTGCACTGATTAATCATTTTTACAAAAAAGGTATGTCCCTAAAGTGAATGTTTTACATTTTCATACATTTTAAAGAAATTTGCTAAAGGTATCAGAATATGAAAAAATAAACTCCTAATATTTTCAAAATTTGACGAAAATTATCAAGATATTTAGAGCAGTTTTTTTTTGTAGAACATAAGTATAATTAAACCCACCGAAGTTCCTTTTTAGAGATCAATATTAAGTTTGTTGAAATTTTTTTTTTTACAATTTTCTACAGCAACGTAAATATTTTTTATAAAATCGTCCCCATTCGTGATTTGCTAACGCTTGTGTGTATTAAACTTTTTTTTTAAATAAAATGCTTGTTATAATCATCGTACATAATTGTGCATTTTTCATTTTTAGAAATATTTGTATAAATTAAAAACAAAATAAATAAATCTTAAAAACCATAAAATAAGTAAATATAACTCTTAATACCTATATTTGACCTGTCCGGTGTAATAATATTACAATGGCAACAAAAAATATTCATTAGTTTGAGCAGCATCAATCAGCAATTTGGAGCAGAATGGTTTTAAAATACTTTACGAGGTTGTTATCAATTCTAGTTTTTATTTAAATCTTCCTTATAAGAAGAAAAATTGATCAAAACCATAAATCAAAATAATTTTTGTGAATACCAAGTAAATCTTTTTTTTTTAATTCATAAAATAACATTTGGAAAAAGTGTTAAAAGGGATTTATTCAGTACGTCTCTTCCAAATGAGCAACTTGACAACAAAGACTAAATCTGATATTCTCACACTAAAGAATAACTTAATACAAGCATTATAACTTGTTATTTAAAATTATAGGCATTTCATGTCAGATATTTTTCCCAGAAAAAAATGAACAGAGGAAGAGGTTCACAGATCTTTATAGCTAAACCAAGATTTACCTGTACATACTCTTTCCAAATGAAAATAATGATGAAAAGATAACATAACTTTTAGATTCCTTTACTCTAAAAATCCTGAAATGGACATATATTATAATATAATATTAACCTTTTTTAGGTTCGATTAATAATAATTATTCTTCCTTGCTGTTATGTTGTTTACTATCCCAACCACAAACGAGGAAAAAATGTCATATTACTATTGAAACTATACAAGATTTATGACTTTACAAACTTTCACTTTCTTCGCCTAAGCATTGTGCACAAAAGAGATTTCTTTTCTACTTCAACAATTAAAGTATAGCAAAGGACACTGCACATATCTTATGGAAAATGGCTCTCGGTTAAATTCGCTCAAACTTTGCTATCTTCTAGTTCTTGCTATTCTGAATAAAAGTTCCCATGGACACAACAGGATCTGACGAGCCGTTTTTGCTCTATAAGGTTTCAAGTATTGGTAATAATAGCTCAATAGTATACCTATGTGAAACTATTTTTACTATTTGTAACTACTTTTTTACTAACCTTTTAACCTTTTTCCCGTTAAGTGTAACAGTGTAATAGTGTAGTATTGTAGCTGTGGGGAATCTGACCCTATACACGTGGGCGAGCGCGCGCGCCCCTTTGTGTGTGGGTGTGTGTGTATGTGTTATGAAAGTTGGTTATGAAATATAATCATCCATGTATTACTTCATTTAACTCGAAAAGTATTGGTCGGTCACCGGCATCTTGTATACAATGCAAAATCCATGGGTATTTTACATTTCCATATCGCGCGTAACCTAAATAAGACAAAATGCTGGTAACATGAGCACAAGCACCGAGGGTTCGAGCACTAACTTTGCACGTACAATAATATCCACGTATCGGTTCATTCAATTCTGATCTGTTTTGTATTTAATCCACAGCTGATGCTTAATGGCATTTTTAAATCTAGAATAAATTCTAAATCTTAATAAGCCAGGTTCTGTTATGAGTTGATCTAATTGGAGTTCTTCAACTTCATCTATCTGCAACCTGTTTTGAATGTAAGACGGTGCCAACTCTATTTGATACGTGCCTACAGTCAAATTCTTTAAATAATCTAATGTCAGTCGTGGAAACTCAGGTATGTCATTTTCGTCGATCAAAACCCATTTACCGTTCTCCTCTTCAAATCTTCAGCTTCAACGCGTGGTTGAAGCTCATTGCTTGTCCTTGCCTTTACTAGCATGGCTGCGCCGTTTCTACGGTGGCATTTTGCATTTCTATTAGAGGATGGTATCTATTTAGGATAGCTCCAGCAATGCAATAATAATCGCCGATGTTCGGAGCATGAATGATTGGAATAACGTCACGGAAGCATTTAAATATAGACTTGATGTGTCCATTTCTTGCCTCTACAATCCATCTCGTCTTAGTGACTAAACGGGATTGATTGGCTTCTTCTATTGCTAATTTACTTTTATTGGATCCTATTAAAGCAGGCGCTTTATACGTAAAATTATTTCGTTCAAATAAAGGAATAGAATGGCGATATCCTCTATCAACAACAAAAATGTCGCCACCTTGATACCATTGTGCCATTCCGGAATTGTCTCGTTCGTATTCGCGACGAAGTATCTGCGCCTCATTGTTCCGAGAATCGGAAAAATAAGGTTCCTGAATGTCAAGAATGTAACTATCTGCGGCTACAACTAGTGTAGGTTGCAATAACTTACGAACCTTTGCAATTGCAAGACTTGTGCTCTGTCTTGTATTATATTTAAAAATAATTGTTAAAAATTCGTCAGATAACCCTTGATGCATTTTACAAAGAAACGCTAAGAGATATTTTTTGCTGACATGTCTCGAAGTACCATGTCCAGTAAGTACTGGGTCACAATACGTGAAGAGCTCGCAGAATTGATCTTTAGTGACAGAAGCCACTTTAAATTCCTCCTTATTAAACTTATTTTCATCACTGAATCTATTTTCATAATTAGCATTAGCTACTATGCGTTGATTCTGCAAGAAAACCAACAATTCTTGACCTTTTAAGACATAAGGTCTATTAATGTATCTCAATCCTTCAAGCAAATTCGGTAAAATGTATCCTTGTTCATTTAAATGTAATGGGCAGCATCTAACATTACATAAATATATTTCTTTATATAAACATTTGTCCTGCTTTGAATAAAAAGCCTCTGTACAATATATGGTGAATTACATATAAGACATGAGCAACTTGCTGTGTGCATTAAAACATTAAGTCTGAAGCATGTGGGATCTCTCTACAGTAAAAACATATTGGTGTATCTATGGCTATCTCGAGTGGTGGATAATTTCCTACTTCACGACGCCGATTTTGCATTTCCCTTCATTCTGTTCACCAAGAAGATTTATCATTTGCCTAAAATTATAAAGTCGATTACAGACATAGCAATGACGTCTATTTCCAGCACAGACTGCAATTATCATTACTACAAAATACTAATTATAAAAAGATATTTTATATATTTTAATTACACTCAACTGAATATTGGAGGAAGTGCATACAGTTCTCTTAACTAAATATTGATAATTTTGTATGAGCCAAGTTTATGATACTTGGTACAAAAAATAAATCGTCTTTAATCATATGTGATTTTATACTAACGAAATAAATTATTCACGATAAAAAATGAAATAATATTTATTTCGAAAAAATAGTTTATATCAAAAGATCTACCAGAGGTATTGAAGTTCAGATACTATTGATGCAAAATACGTTTAATAATCTCATTTGCAAAATATTTTGAATCGAATTATTCCACTTGAACCTTGTACATCAGAATAAAAAGTTTTACTGTATCATTATATACCAATGATGAGACCATAATATTACATATTTCATAAAAATAAAACACATTCTTAGCAGCTGTTAACCACTTCATTATTGGTAAAGTGCTACGTGTAGTGTATGTGTATACTTTGTCCGGCGAGAGAATGGCCTCGTTCTGTGCATATGTAGGCAAAGAGGGGATAGCCTGACGCCCTACTCGACATAGTGCTTTCAACCTGAGGACGCGACTCGCGGAGGAGCTGATAGTGGGAGAAGAGCGGTGGTCACATTTATACACATACAATACTACACTATTATACTGTTACACTTAACGTGAAAAAGGTTAAAAAGTTAGTAAAAAAGTAGCTACAAATAGTAAAAATAGTTTCACATACGTGTACGATTGAGCTATATTACCAATACTTGAAACCTTATAGAGCAAAAAAAAACGGCTAGTCAGATCATGTTGTGCCCATAGAAACTTTGGTTCAGAATAACAAAAACTAGAAGATAGCAAAGTTTGAGCGAATTTAGCCGAGAGCCATTTTCCATGTGCGGGGTCCTTTGAAATTGAAATCTGATTTTGTTCAAGAGTTACTGTGTAAACGTACATTCAGACAGACTGACGTAAACTAAGAACTATGTTATTTGTTAACCAGGATTCCCAAAATGTGAAGAAACGCAAAAAGTTGGAATTGTAATGTTTTCACTACTAACTAGCTGATTAGTTACTGTGGTAGACATTGGTATTCCCTGTGTTTCCAATAGATGCGATATTTCTTGCAAAATTTTGTACAAATCTACACCAAACACCAGTTGTAATTACCACCATGAGTATGTCCTACTTTATGTATAAACTTATAGATCAAAATTATCACGTTCTAGTGTCAAATAAAATATTCCATTAACAGTACTGTAATGTATTTCAAAAGCAGGACTTTATATAAATAATTAGTCAAATTATTTACCCAGCAATTCCATTGTATACAACTTGTAAAGAATTTTTTGAGGTGGCCCTGTATCTTATCTTACTATTATTCGGAAAAATGACAAAATAACATAATTTTCAGATTCTGAAGTTTTATCGCTTTTCTTGTAATTTTTAAGATATCTAATTGCAGGAAGAAACAATTTCTTACAAACCTATGTAACTTTGGTGACTATATAATATAACACTGGGAAACATATTACACCAGATTATAATATGATCTGACATAGTCCTAATAATAGAGAGAAAAACGTGTATCAGAGAAAATTCCTGGCAGTGCTATACCTAATTCTAAGACGACTGGCGAGAAGTTAAATGACGTTCGGATTATGGAAACAACGCTATAAATTGTTATTTTGAAATTACTAAAATTTACCTAATAATGGCGGTGGTGTTCGGGTCTTGATTACATTATATGATGTAACATAATATACCATAATATAATATAATATAATATAATATAATATAATATAATATAATATAATATAATATAATAATATAATATAATATAATATAATATAGTGTAGTGTAGTGTAGTGTAGTGTAGTGTAGTGTAGTGTAGTGTAGTGTAGTGTAGTGTAGTGTAGTGTAGTGTAGTGTAGTGTAATGTAATGTAATGTAATATATAATATAATATATATAATATAATATAATATAATATAATATAATATAATATAATATAATATAATATAATATAATATAAACACAATAAACCCTCGACCTAAATTAAATAGAGTCCGATATATCCTCTGAAAACTAATACTTTCTTCATTTTGACAAGCTGTAATGTCTAAACTCTAAATTTTTTTGGTGAAGAGAAACTAAAAAACCAACATGTTTTGCTTGGAAACATATCGTTCAAAAATTACCAGAAAATGCTACTATTTTATTGCCAATATCACAAAAACTTTAAAGTTAGATAATTAGTTAAATGTGATATAAAATTTGTCTCCAGTTATCTAGATAACCAAAATATTCCAAAATATGTAAGATCATCATTCAAAAAAATTGCGACTTCTTGGTATAATGTATTTTGGGGCATCCCGTATATAATATACAATATGAGTTTATTAATTGCTAGTTTTGTAATGAAGTTTTCTTAACTAAAATTAATAATAATTAATTTAAAAATAGTAATGGCTTCAACCATTTTCAAACAACATAATTAAACGGCTTCAAGACATAAAATTTGGTATGATATTATAGTTCTAGTAGATATTTATTTTCGATACAAAAAGAAATAACACTAGCTTTCAATTTCATCATAAATGTGACACTTTTTATACGTACTATGAATTGTTTTAAAAGTACGGAAAATATCATAAATTTTAATTTTATTTCACTAGTAATAAATATTGTTATTTACTGATATATTATATTTTCGCTAATACTCGGCTATATATTATATATATATATATATATATATATATATATATATATATATATATATATATATATATATATATATATATATAATGTAAAAGTGTTTTTTAGAAAACTAGTTTTAATGTAAAAAAAATTTTTTAGTAAAGAAAAAACTTGATAAGGCACAATAAAATGTGCCAAAGGTTTTTGTAACCGATAGTAAGCTTTTGTTTTAAATGACAACCAAAACCCAAGAAAAATAAAAAATACTACCTATATATATATATATATATATATATATATATATATATATATATATATATATATATATATATACATATATATATATATATATATATATATATATATATATATACATATATATATATATATATATATATATATATATATATATATATATATATATATATATATATATATATACGCCACTAACAACATGTCATTAAAAAGGAGTTAAATTGGGACGAAAAGGGCATCAACATCGACGGCACTAGACTTAGTCAACTTAGATTGGCAGACGACATAGTCCTGATAGCTAATAACACCAATGAGCTATAGGAAATGTTAAACCAGCTGGGTAGGTCTTAGAATGAATTTTAAAAAACTAAATTAATGAGCCCTGAGATACCAATATACAGATAGGAAGTAACTCCATAGAATGCGTCAACGAGTATATCTACTTAGGTCATACTATTGAGATCGAAAAGGAAAACCAGCATGCAGAAATTACCAGGCGAATAAGGCTAGCCTGGGCAGCTTTTGGGAAACTGGGACATATCTTAAAAAATACAACAATACCCATATACCTAAAAACTAAAGTCTACAATACCTGTATCTTACCTGTCAACACATGTGGACCGGAAACGATGTGCCTTACTAAAGCATTTGCTAAAAAGCTTGCAACTTCACAGAGAGATAAGGAAAGAAGAATTCTTGATATCTCCCTTAGAGATATAATTCATAACGAGTAGATAAGGAGACATAGCTCCGGAGGCGGCAAGGATGAAGTGGCGATGGCGGGTCATGTGGCAATATCATCCCGAGACAGATGAGTATATACGGGCACAGTATGGAGAACCAAAGTGGCGTGGGACGTCTACAGAAACGATGGGTCGATGAGATAAGAGTAATAGCAGGCCAGCAGTGGTGAAAGGTGGTATAAAAGATAGGGAAGCATGGAAAAGATTAAAAGAGAGAAATAATCAAGAAAACTAAGAAGGCAGATAATCAGAGGCCGACAAACAAACTTACCAACAGTTTTAAGATCCTTTTGGTCTGTTGCTAAGACAGATCAGTAAAAATTTTATTAAATTAACTCTACCATCAATGACCGGGATAATATTGATCATATTAGCTGAGAATCTCGTGAACATGTTGCAGGCATAGCAAGGAGAGCTTCTCAAAAATTGGGAATATTATTTAGAACCAGAAAGCTTTACAGCCCACAGCAACTGTTAATTCTTTACAAAGCCCAAATTCGACCAACTATGGAATACTGCTCCCACGTTTGGGGCTCCGCTCCCAAAACATACACTGCATTTGTTGGATTCTGTTCAGAGAAGAGCGGTCCGTCTGATTGGGGACCCGGAATTGACCGGCGGCCTTGATTCGCTGGAACATCGAAGAACGGTTGGCGACTTGAGTCTGTTCTACAAGTATTTTCAATGGAAAGTGTTCGAAGGATGTAGCCCGCTTAATTCCTCCCAAAGCGGTGCATGTTAGAAATACACGTCGCGCTGGTGCTTCGCATCTGTATGAGGTTCAGCTTGTTACTCCGCGTACGACGCTTTTCAAGCAATCTTTTATATGGAGAACGTCATCCCTTTGGAATAATTTCCCAGCGCTGTGTTTCCCACCGAGTACAATTTACAGCGATTCAAGAACAACGTGAATCGCTTTTTCCGCACTCGTGCCGCTCTGGAGCGCTTTAGGGACTTCCCTGCAGCACGTGTGCTAGACCAATAAAAAAAAAAAAAAAATAAAATAAAATATATTTTATATATACATATTATATATATATCTCTATATATATTGTAGCCTATGAAAAGGTGTTTAATTTGCGCCCCACGTACACTGCGTCATTTTGTAAGATGTGAAAAAGTGTTCTCAGTTTGAGGCATCTTTTTTGTACCCTGTGAGAAGTTGTTTGTCCCCACGCTTGAGCGCAATTTTCTTGCAGGCAGCCCCCGCTTTAATTTTCTGATAATAAATTGAGTGAATCCTGATTTTAAAAGAACTAAAGAAAATTAAACACACACTAGCTCAGTTTTCTTTGGTAGAGAGATATGGGTAAGAGATATTTGTCTTACGTCTTGTTGGAATTATTTTCTATTTTTTAAAAAAGCTTCAGTTGTACAAGTCTTTTGGCACCACTCATTTTAAAATAGAAAGGATTTAACTTCAGCTAAAAAAATGAGAAAAAAACTGAAGTGTTTTATGGATATTACTAAAACGAATTAGTCTAGTACAACTTATCCCGAAAAGATAAAAATAGGTATTCAGTGAGACACTAGCTTTAATCAACAAAAAGAAAATTTATTCATGTTTTTTAAAAATGAAAAAAGTTCTAACCTTTACAGTTTTACCTAACAAATTCTAGCCTAACTAGTAGTTGTTACATTAAAATTTTAGACTATTATAACTCCCCCGAAGACGAGAAATCGTGCTTTACCCACTTCACTTTTTAGTCTGTTTTTACATTGCAGTTAAGGCGCTACTCTCGAATAAGTTCTATTGAAGGGAGTTTTGTTGACTTACTGTTTTTTATTCCTGCTGTGATCCGACTACGCCCGATTTCACACTTTTTCTTAACAAACACTTAGAAAGCCCACTACGGCTTTTATTGAAGAAACTGGTGCATTTTTATGTTGGTTGTTTTCTGAGCTTTATTTCTTTTTTTTTTAGCTCGGTTGAAGGAAGCCTACTTGGCGACTCTCATGACAATTAGCCTGACGGCTAGATGGTAAAATAACAACAACCTGGCAGCGGCTTGGCGGAAAACCAGCCTTGGTCGGCGGCTAGATGGAAACGACCTCCATTCAAGCTCTCTCGAGCCTTAAAATAAACCGAGCGACTTTTCCTGCAATATCGCGACGCTCGAAATCAAAAACTGCGGATCAAATATTTCACCAATCGCGCGCGGCGGTAGGTTCCGTCAGGAACCCGCACAATACAGTAATATACCGAACGTCTTGGAACTTCTGTTTAATATACCGTTCGATACAAAAATGAAAATAAGTACAATTTGAAATGGAAAAAATCAGTAACATTACAATGGTCTTAAAAATCTAGGAAAAAATGAATGTTACATTTACCCCCCTTCCAAAAAGAAATAGACTACACTAGTCTATTAAACTTAGGCTACTTATGAAAAGGTACAAAGTGGTACACTATCACTTAATACTAAGGTCAGAACTTAAAACAAAATTACAAAACTTCGGACCTTACTACTAGACTTAATTCAATTAAGCACTAATATTAAGTACAATGAAAACCAAATGGAAAATCTTTGCATGTACACAAGAATCTTATAACTAGACTTAACTTAATTTAAGCACTAAGGTTGAGTACATCAAAAGTAAATAAAAATCCTTGCATGAACATAAGAAATACCTGTTCAAAGTAACAATCGCGGTCTTCTTATAAAAAGAATCAGCTCTGTTATTGTTACCAAAACAAAAAAAAAATATAACTTTGTCTAGACTCTTGTCTAAACCAAAAAAAAAAATGAGCACTGAAACAAAGTATGAACACCCCCCTTAAAATAGTTTAAGGATTGTGCTGAAAATTTTTCTATTTCAGCAAAAGAAATTTATAAAAATTCTTAAATAAAGAAAAAAAAATAAAAAAATGATTCTAGTGCAAACACTTACACTAAAAAAAAAGAAAAAAGTCTTGTCAGACCATTTAGCACTAGGCCAAAAAAAAATTATCTGGATAAATATCCAGACAAACGCTCGGGAGAAATCGCTATCCATGCTCTAGCTCATCGCTAAGAGAACATTCTAAATCTAGTATCATACTAGTCGCACTCAGAAATAATCGCACTCTACGTCGCAATGTCGACGTCCTAAGACATCTAGACATGCTAAAATCGCCAGGGCAAAAACGCTCTGGTTGATCGCCAGAAAAAAACATCTCGGCTCCTCGCCAAGAAAACATCCTGGTAACATCGCCAGAAAAAAGCCTCGGCTCCTCGCCAAGAAAAAAACACTGTAAATAGTCCTCGACTACACAAAGTCTGCGTTCTAAAAGAACAATCTCGCCATTAACGTAGTGAGCAGCTATAAAAGCTCTAACTATATCACTAATAGGCGCAGTGAAAAAGCTATAAAAGCTAAAATTCACTCTAAACACAGTGAATAGCTATAAAAGCTAAAATTCACCAAACTGAATGACCTGCTTCAAAAAAGCAATGTTCACTAAGAACAGAATGATTAGTCCGCGCGCAACTAACATTCAAGGGGAAACATTCCCAACATAACTATATGAGAACAGCAGTCTCGAAATAGGACCTCCCTAAAGTCATAATCCTATATATGGGAGTCCATAAGCAAAAACGACTCAAAATCTCGCATTTTGAGCACATGCCCTCAGGCAACCAACATACACCGAAATATATACAGAAATATGTACAGAAAAATATATATACAGAAATACATACAGGAGTTCAAATCCCAAACTCTTGGTTATGATAACTCCATACTGAGCTTGGTGAAAGCTCTTAGCAAAAGCTAATCAAATCTTCGGCACATCGCACCAAAGTGACAAATCTGCCTAGAAACATGAGCCAGAAAAAAAACGCCCTCCGTCATTCTTCAGGGAGGCTACACAGAGATATAAAACTTAACCAGCCATTGCTCTTTCTCCAAGTTGCATGAAGAACCCTCGTGTACTGGTCTCGCCCTAGAACAACAACGAAAAACATTCAATCCATCCCACATAACAGGAGACGAACACCTCACCACGATATACTGAAAGGTGGAGACAATAAAATACGGAAATGGTGACCCTGGAGTCCACCAACAAAAGGGAGTAGATTTAGCATCCACTAAACTAAAACGGTGTCTACCACACCACCATAAGTCAAAAAAATTTAATCAATAGGGTGTTTCCGAAATACACTACTGCCAACAGCCTGTCACCACTAATAGGCTAATTGGAGCTGAGTCGACTACAGTAGCTAGGCTCTCCTTTGGTTCAAATAGAAATAACCATTGGGTAACAAAACCCTAAAGGTCCCAAAGGTCAAACGTTCACCCTCCATAGACTACTCCACCCTGCCAATCAGTCTGTTCCTCAGGAAGACTAACTCCTGCCAAACGTCGTAACGGCATCTGTTAGCACCCGGTGCATCACAGCCTGTAAAATAAAAACAGATAACTCATGGGATACAACCTAAAAGTT
Source organism: Pachyrhynchus sulphureomaculatus (assembly GCA_019049505.1). Taxonomy (NCBI): domain Eukaryota; kingdom Metazoa; phylum Arthropoda; class Insecta; order Coleoptera; family Curculionidae; genus Pachyrhynchus; species Pachyrhynchus sulphureomaculatus. Next base: position 165,027,286 of record CM032446.1, read on the forward strand.
TACAGGTTTGACTTAACCAAGCTTCTTACGGAAATTTCCAAAAAACGAAACTGAGCTTGAAAAGCTACAGGAAGCAAAAATTGCTCAATTTTTCGGTGGCAACGCAACAAAACTTTTGAAGACGACAAGAGCTTTTCCAGCTTAATCAGAAACAAGAAGAAAACATTCGTTGACAGCTAACATATTCGATCATGGTGTTAATCGTCTCCCTAGACAATAGCCTCTAGAAGAAACTGCTACAGGTATCAGGCATAACCGTTTTCTGTCAGCCCAAACTTCTAGATTACCTCTTGGAAATCTAAAAATTCGTGTTAGGAATCTTCCTTCACTGCGCTTAGCCTCTCTTGACAAGGTTCTCATCTCGGTATCAGATTTTGATCATTTCTTTGTGAAACGACTGTCTTACTCTGCTCTCATCTCCTGTAAATGATCAGCCTTTAGTTCTCCTGCAGGACTTCAATTTCCTATCAATCCGATAGTATACCGAAAAAACTCAACATACGCCTATGAGTCTATGCAAAAAAAATTTTTAAAAAAATTGTGACTCAAAGGTAACGTTTAAACGGCTCTGAAAAAAAATAGAAAATACCCTCAGTTTGTCAATTCAGAAGAAGATCTAAATCAAAATAATCCAAGTCTTAGACTTACTATATAAACCAAAATCAATTACTCTTAATTGCACCCAAAATATACCATTAAGGTAATAAAAAAAATACACCCACTCGGGTAACAAACTTTGAAATTGCTCTTAAAAATTTTGACTCTACATCACACTACACGAGCTACATCTTGCGCTTGTCCTAACTCAAGATCACCTTGGATTGCCCTAATCAAAATTTCGCTTCCAAGTGTCAAGAACTGGATATTATTTGGGGTCATAAGCAAATCAAATCCCGCGACCACCGACATACCAGTCTTATGATATATCCTGAGTGTGACTCCTTCGCAAGCTCGCAACACTGAGCCGATGCTAAACATCAACCACAATCAACCTAAGTTTGGGATATGGCCAATACCAAAACCTTAGCATTAAACAATAAAAGTAAGCTATTCTCTGCTCAACTTTTACAACAGTCAAAAAAAAAAAAAACGAGGTCGTCACCTCTACAGAGCAACATCAAAAAAAATTTAAGCAATTAAGATAATGTAAATATAAATTATTCTTCTTCTGACAAACTTTCACTAGGGTTAGGTCCGTTGAATGGTTTTTAAGTCTTTAATATGCCATCGTCCTACTTTAGTCCCATCTAAATTAACTAAAACATAAACTAGATCTGAAAATCTTTTCTCTTATCACGCAATGCACATACTTAGGTACCAACTTAGATGTGAATTTTATCAGCTGCACTGGAAAGAATTTTATTTTTTCGCCAACGTGATCACCTATATTAAAGGCAAAATCCCTTTTTTCTAAGGTTGTAAGACTTACTGTTCCGTTCATAAGCCTTATGTATCCTACTACGCACGTCGGTGAAAAATATCTTTTAAACCCTTTAAATTTTCGGCGTACGCACCCCTGTTACCAGGAATTTTTTCGCTGTCAACATTGACATCCAAATCCAAAATTTTATAAATACGATCCAGATAGAGGTATCTGTCTGCCGTAAACTAAGAAAGACGGTGTAAACCCGGTTACTTCGTGTCTTGCGGTGTACACGGGATTAAAACGGATGTTAAAACTATATGTCTCACTTAAGCTCTTTAAAAAACACTCAGAAGTAAACTGAGTACCGTTATCGCATATCGAAAGCGATGAAACTCCGTGGATTTTAGAAAAATATCGTTTTTCTAAAAATTTTCAAAAAAGCATTCGGCTTTAGAGCTTTTTCAAAGGAAATAACACGGTATACTTTGTAAACCTGCAAGAAAAATTACGAAAAGTCATTTATTTCCCTGTTTTGAACGTGGGAATGGCCCCTACTAGATCAGCTGCTATGACTTGAAAAGGGTAATTAACCGTTTTTCCCTCTTTTCCCATCAGTCCCATAGGTAGTGTATTTGGAGATTTTCTGCGCTCCATATACTTCACAAGTCCTCACAAACTTTAAGATAACAAAACGCATTTTTGGCCAAATTAAATTAAATGTATGTTGTTTCAGCCTAATCGCCCAACGCGCTAGTTTGCCACTAGGGTTTTTAATAGAATTAAGCCACAATAAACTATAATGATCTGTTATGACCGTGAAAGGAACACCTTCTATGTAAGGTCGAAACTTTTCGATGTTAAAAGAGTACTGCTAAAAACATTCTTTTTCAACAACCGAATAGTTACGTTCAGCCTTTGATAAAGTTCTACTGGCATACGCTATCACTCTTTCCTCACCATTGATTTTCTGTGTTAGGACGCCCCCTAAACCGGTATTAGAAGCATCACTAGAAATATAAAACTGTTGGGGAAAAATCTGGGCTGGGATAAAATGGGAGCTGAACCAATAGCTCTTTAATCTTTATAAAAGATTCTTCGGCTGCCTTTGTCCAATCTATCGATTGTCCTTTTTTTCGTCCTTTCATAAGATCATTAATAGGGCGACAACAAGGTAGAAAAATTCTCAATAAAAACGTCTATACCATGAACGCATTCCTACGAGGCGCTTAAACTTCCGTAGTATTAGTAGGTCTCGCATAATTAAACCATGCTTGCTACTTTGTCCGGATCGGTACGCAAAGGAATTTGAGCCTACAATATAGCCTAAAAAACTTTAGAGAAAGTTTTGAAAAAATCACATTTGCTCAAAATTTATCGTCAGTCCGGCCTCTTTCAATTTATCTTTTTACTTCTTTAAGTAACGCGAATATGCGATTCGAAGTCTTCCGATGTTACTAAAACATCACCGAGATAGGTAAAAATATGTGGCTCATATTTCGGAACCCACCCAAATAGAGCGTCTACTATAAACGTTGCTGAGTTTAGCAGCGTTTTTCTTAAGACCAAACGGCATAGTGACGAACTGAAATAGATCTCGGCCTACTACTGCAAAAGCGGTCCTTTTCCTTAGAGGATTTGTCCAAAGGAAATTTGCCCAGAAAGCCTTTCTAAGATCTATCGAGGATACATACTTAGCATTCCAGAGTGATGTCAAAATTCTGTCGATGCTCGGTAATGGATAGTTATCAAATTTGCTGACCTCCGTTGAGCCTTTTTCTACCGTCAAAGCATAGACGATTTCCACTCCGAGTTTCAACATTTCGTCTAACTCCTTATTCAATACTTTTGACATGTTCGGAGACATGGCGATGGGCCTTGTCTTTACAGGATTGGCCATTTTCAGCCGTATCTATAGACATGTTGACTTTTTATTCGTTCGGCCTAACCTATCTTATACTTATTTCATTGAAACGCTTAACATGTAACCGTGAATTTTCACGCGAGAAAAGGGTGCATAATATCTTTCTTTCTAGGCAGTTGGATCATATGATGCTTTAAAATTTACCAACGGAAGCTATTAAAAGCAAAGTTATTAGAGAAATAGTACTTAATTAGGGGACTAAAAATTTGCAGACTAGCGGCATACTCAACCGTACCTATATTTTATATATTTTTTACTTAACACGACTTAAATATGACCTATATATATATGGGCACCTAATATATCTTGATATATGAATATTTATATATAAGGAGACATTATACTTGAGAAGGAGAATATTAGACTATATACTATTTATATATATTATATTTTCTTTATATAGAATCTTTTCTTTTATATGAGAAATATATATATTATATATTTATATAAAGGCTTATATAAATATACAATTTAAAAGAATTGTTTTATCATATATATATATATATATATATATATATATATATATATATATATATCAATAAAAAAATTTCTACAAATATTATATTTTTAATATATATATATATATATATAAACATATATATTATATATATATGAAGAAAAAAATATATAGTGTGCTAATAGTTGTAGTTTCGTTTAATAAGTAATTATGAAATAAAAATATCTGCAAAGTTAGAGCTTTTACTTTGTTCGAAAGCTAGTACACTGAACCCTTTAAAAAAATAAATTCCAAAAGCCCCGCGTTGACAGCGCTATTTTGTAGCGTATGAAAAGGTGTTAATTGCGCCCCACGCATACACTGCGTCATTTTTTGTAAGAGATGTGGAAAAAAAGTGTGTTTGAGGTGTGTGTGTGTGTGTGTGTGTGTGTGTGTGTGGTGTGTGTGAATTATTTTCTATTTTTTAAAAATGTGTGTGTTTGTGTGGTGTGTGTGTGTTTGTGTTTTTTACCTAACAAATTCCTAGCCTAACTAGTGTTGTTACATTAAAATTTTAGACTATTATAACCCCGAAGACGTGTGTGTGTCGTAAGTCTATTAAAATAATTAGTAACGGCTTTTATTATCTATGTGCTTTATTTTCTTTTTTTTTTATATCAATAGCCTGATATAAAATATAATATATAGATATATTATAGCTTATATATATATATATATATATCACCAATATATATATATATGGTGTGTGTGTGTGTGTGTGTGTGTGTGTGTGTGTGTGTTGTGTGTGTGTGTGTGTGTGTTTGTGTGTGTGTGTGTGTGTGTGTGTGTGTGTGTGTATGTGTGTGTGTGTGTTGTTGTGTGTGTGTGTGTGTGTTTGTGTGTGTGTGTGTGTGTATAAAATAATTAGTAATTTTATCTATGTGTATATCAGAAAAGCTTTGGATTCATGCACATTATGAGGAACAATTTGATTATTGTATGCAAGGCGTATAGAACGATATATGTTATATTCTAATGGTATATCTGAAAGGTTTTGTTTCTAGCTGTTGTTTCCGTTCATAGATCGTTGTTTGCTAGTAATAGTAGATGGAATTCTTTTTGACATATTCACCATTAACACCGGGGTAACCCAAAACTGCATACTGATTCCTGTTCTCTGTCTGCGTAATATTAACAATTTAAAAAAAAAAAAAAAAAAAAAAATCTATCCAATCTGTGTATTTCCTGATCTTCAACGTTAAAACACTATCTGCCGATGGCAATGTCCGCAGACAGTAGAAAGTTATACAAACGACGTGGAAGAAATGATGTCTGGTGGTCAGCGAAACTAATTATATTTAAGCGCTACAAAAATCGAAGAAGAAATTTTTAAAAATAGTTAAGTTTGTTAAAATCAACGTTGCCTATATTAAGAAATTCTATTCATTCAGCATCGTTACGCAAGCTTTTTTTTTATGGGTCTAACACACGTGCTGCAGGGAAGTCCCTACAGCGCTCCAGGAGCGGCATGTGTGCGGAAAAAGCGATTCACGTTGTTCTTAAATCGCTGTAAATTGTACTCGGTGGGAAACCCAGCGCTGTGCAAATTATTCCAAGGGGATGATGTTCTCCATATAAAAGACTGCTTGAAAAGCGTTGTACGCGGAGTAACAAGCTGAACCTCATACGGATGTGAAGCACCAGCGCGACGTGTATTTCTGACTAGAAGCTAGCCGTAAATCTGAGAGCAAATATGACTCAGCATGAACAGGTTGTACGCATAGCAAAGAAAATTTCATGAAAGCTTGGAATGCTATTTCGTAGTAGAAAACTGTAGACTCCACAACACCTTTTAACCTATATAAAGCCTAAATTGGATTACTGACAGAATACTGCCCTCAGGTTATACCTCAAATATACCCTGAATATCTTCGATTCTCTCCAAAACAGAAATATTACCTGAATGAGGATCAAGAACCCACCAGAAACACAAACTATTAAGACTTCAGTCTACTGCACAAATACTGTCATGAGAAGTGTTAGATAGACGTAACCCACTTGATAACTCACAAAGCGATACATGCTAAAAATACATATGACGGTATACATTACACCCGTATGAAGTCCAGCTTGTTACTCCTAGTACCATCTCCTTTAAGAAATCTTTAAATGTAGAACCTAATTCCTTTGTAATGGCCAAAGATTTTGTCCCCAATAATAAATACTTATACTTACAAAGATAATTAACTCTTCTTAGTTTTCCTGTCCTAAACCAAGTGATTATTATTTTCAGAGGATATCATGGCAAGTCGAATAAAAGAATCGGATAAGCCAAGCAACCGGCGCCATCTCGAGTCCGGGTCGGATGGTGTAAAATGTGCGACCGGGCAGATGTTTGCGAACAACCGGGTTTCATCGGCGAAATGGGAGTCTGGAAGACCCAAAAGCACACCTTTAAGAAAAAACATTGCTTGGCAACGAGGAATATAAGAAGATTACAGCAAACAGAGAAATTGTACGTACGAGGATCGATTGAAAAGTTTGCAGCCTCACCAAAAAATAATTATATTTTTATTATAGTACCCTCAGTGAGTTTATACTTTCTTTGGTTGTCACAGTGAAAAATTTTGTTGCTGTAGAATTTGTGGTTTTTAGGTTAGAAAGAGTTTAGTGGGACCAAGTACAGCGTTTTTGGAAAAATGGAAAAAATTGAGCAACGTGCGGTCATCAAGTACCTGTTTAAAAAAGATTAACACCAAAGGAGATCCACGATGATATGAAAACAATACTATGGGAATCTGCTCCGTCATATACCACTGTGAAGAAAAATGGGTTGCAGATGTTAAACGTGGACGAGAGAGCATCAAAGGTGAGCCTCACTCCGGCCAGCCCACGACGTCCGCGACAGAAGAAAACATCTGCAAAGTGTGTGATCTCATATTGGAAGACCGTAGATTAACTATCAGGGAGACTACAGATATTATAGGCATCTCGTATGAACGATCACAAAACATCATTGCCAACGAACTCGGATTTTCTGAGGTTTCCGCTAGGTGGGTCCCTCGATTCCTTTCAGTTAAACAAAAACAAATTCGACAGATGTTTGAGGCTGACCCGCAAGATTTTCTGAACAGGTGTGTGACTATGGACGAAACCTGGGTTCACTACTATACTCCAGAGTCAAAACAACAATCCAAGCAGTGGAAAAAATCTGGTAGACCGACCAGAAAGAAAGCGAAGGCAATTCTGTCTGCTGGAAAAGTGATGGCGTCGGTTTTTTGGGATGCTAAGGGTATTATTATGGTAGACTATCTTCTGAAAGGCGAAACAATAAACTCATCTCACTCCTTTTACGTCGTTTACGTTGTGGCCCGGCACGTTGAGGCTTAATTTTATATAGCCTCTCGTTGCCATATATTTTTTTAATAAATATTTTATTTATTAAATAGAAGCAGTTATTTTTATTTTTTTTTTTATGGGTCTAGCACACGTGCTGCAGGGAAGTCCCTAAAGCGCTCCAGGAGCGGCACGAGTGCGGAAAAAGCGATTCACGTTGTTCTTGAATCGCTGTAAATTGTACTCGGTGGGAAAACAGCGCTGGGCAAATTATTCCAAAGGGATGACGTTCTCCATATAAAAGATTGCTTGAAAAGCGTTGTACGCGGAGTAACAAGCTGAACCTCATACGGATGCGAAGCACCATCGTGTATTTCTAACATGCACCGCTTTGGGAGGAATTAAGCGGGCTACATCCTTCGAACACTTTCCATGAAAATGGAAACAGTTACGTCGGGCCACTACGTCGCCACAGCATCGCCACTCAAGCTGCCGGGCGCCAAACCTGGAAAAAACACGTCCCAGCATGAACACATCGCACGCACAGCAAAGAGACCCCCCCACAAGCCGGGAATACCACCCCGAACTAGAAAGCTTTACACCCCGCAACAACTGCTCTGTACAAAGCCCAAACCCGACAAACCACGGAACACTGCTCCCACACCCGGGGCCCCGCCCCCAAACGCACACCGCAAGATTCCATTCAAAGAGAGCTGCTCGCCTCACTGGAGAGAGGATGTTATATCGTTGAGGGATAGGGTCAGTAAAAGGCTGAACATTAAGCCGGTCCCACAGAGAAAATCTTTGCCCCTTATGTATATATTTAAGAATGGAAAATTAAAAATACAACCTGTCGTCCTGCAGTTATCAGTAAAACACAAAATAAAAATTCTTCAGTTATTACACTCTTAAAATTACATTAACTAAATAAAAACCCCATATGCTATGAGAGTGCACACATTTAAACTAGAGTTAGGAAAGTTTTACGAATTACTAATTAAAAGTGTAAAAAAAAATGGCTTTAAAACACACGATATAAAAGTTTGTAATATTGACTTCGCGAATTACACGTGTTGACTTACTGCTTGGCCTCACCTCGTGGGTTTTCTATAAACGGCTTGACCTCTCCTGGTGAGATTCTCATCCAGATATTGTCTAACCTGCAACTCTCCTAATCTCATTTAGGTAGCTAATCACTTTTTGTCTCTTGTCTTAGGATGAGCAGAATATTTTTAGAACGGAAAAAGGCCACTGCACTAAGGCAAGATGGAAGACTATGGCCTGACGAAAAAAAGCACTACTCTCTCACTGAGGAAAAAAGTTGTTACTGCACTACGGCGTGACGGAAGGAAAAAGCAACTACGGCATGCTGGAGGAAAAAAGCCACTACGGCATGGCCGAGTAAAAAGCCGTTACTGCATCACGGAGGAAAAAACCTTTAAAAATTCCAAATGACCCTTTATATATTTTTTACCCCTTCTTCAAAATGAAGTTTTTAAAATGGTTCACTTCTGGAACGCAAAATGAGACGGGAGTGTTAAACTCGCGACTTGATAGACAAGGACCCATGATGCCGGTCTTTCGTAAATCAGATACATTCAATGCAAATAAAATAAGTTAAGTCTGCAACAAGCGTTACACACTAGTTAAGTTACACTGCTCAAAAATTTAAACTCACTGCTTTAAGTTACACTGCTCAAAAATTTAAATCACTGCCTAATAAAATATAAAAATGTAATAATATATAAATTATAGATAGAAAAACGGTGTTATAACATGATTTTAAAATTTAGGAATAAATGAATGTCACAGCGTCAAGAAATTAAAGAGATTACTGAGAAAGAAGGTTTTGTTCCATCAGAACAACGCTCGCGTTCACACGTCTGTTGAATTTATGGCTCAAATTCGTGATTGTGGTTTCGAATTGCTTCTCCACCCTGCTTATTCTCCTGATTTGGCACCTTCGGAGTTTCATCTATTTCCAAACCTAAAAAAACACTTCGGTGGCCAGAAATTGTCTTCAAATGAAGAAGCAAATGAAAGCTGCAGTTAACCAGTATTTTGAAGACCTTGAGGAATTTTTTTGAAACAGGTGTGGAAGCTTTGGAAAGCAGTTGGAAGAAGCGCATAGAGCGCGAAAGTAGTTTCGAGAAAAACGCGTTTGAAGTTTTAAGTTTGAAAAATCAGACAAAAAAGCAGTAATACAAAAATAAATACTGACCTGTAAATGAATCATCGATTCCAGGGCCATATGTGGAATCATCATCAGCTATATGAGCTTCTAAAACACTAATTTGTTGTCTATGACACATCCTAGCTTTTTTTGTACTTTGTAGCAATTGTCACTCGACCAGGTCAACTCGTTCTCCGTCCACTTTAGCTGCGTAGTCATGTAAATTTTGGCCACAATAAACTCCCTTAGCTGTCATTATATTTAAGAAAGTCATTGTCCCCTTACTAAAAATGCATGCCGCTATGTAAACGGCCATTTCAACAACTTTGTTGCCACTATGAATGATCTTTGGTCTGATCTTTCAAACAATTTGATTATAAATTTTGTTATTATTTTGAACAGTCTACGAAAAATTGGTTTTACAGCTTTAAGAACAACAGGTGACAATGGGTTATCATCGTGAGAAAAATTTATATTATTTTCATCTTCCGATTGTGCGTTGCCACCAGGATTCTTCTGCTTTAGGCCAGTATCGGCGTTGTGAATGTTCATCAGTCAAGTTGTAATGATAATAAGTTAACCAAATAGCCACCTTCAAAGCTTCTACTGAGTCATGATGGTGTCGATGTATAGCCAATCCATAATAAACCGTCAATTTATCAAGTGTTTTAGCAGTTAGTTTTCCACGACAGCCAAGCCCGTGTGATTTTTTTACCATGTGTCCTCGGGAGCCCATTCTTTTTTGAACATGACCAATATACTCCTTTTTAATGACTAGAAAATCCTCATAGGTGTTTGCTTTTATAAGTCCTCTGTAAGTCATTGATTTACCCTCTCCGATGTAATAAGCTTATTTCACCTCAAAGAATTATTCAGAGCGTTTGAGTATTTCTACGATGGCATCAACCTTAATTTTACCTGAAGATTCTTCATGATTTGCAGTAAATTTAGACTGTTGCTCATTATAACGCTCTTTATACTCAGTAGCATCTTTTTTAGATTCCCAAGCATGACAATCTCTACAATAAGCACTTTTTGCGACGATATCAAGCACTTTACCAGTATAATGTCCAATAACAGAAGAAATTGCATAGAATGAAGTAGAACCACGCTTTTTTCACGCTCCATCCCTTGAAACTGTTAATTTCATATTATTTTCAAAGTTCAGTTTCTCAGAATTCTCGATAATTTCTTCTTTCAGAGCTTTTTCAAGTAGTTTATCACGTACTAGTTCAACACAAGCATGTATACTATTTACTAGGATATTATAAAGAACTTTGATATAAAAATTTAGGCATATCCATAAGGCCACAAAATTCTTACCGCTTGTTAATCTCAACCCTAGAACTTTCATTATCATTAACGTTTATCTATTTCATGAGAATGTCTAAGATAAGAACCTGATGGTATCAATTTTTCTGCGCAATTATCACATGTCACTGCTATTTTAAATCCAAGTCCTTGTGATTCTGCAGCTTTAAATACTATTTCACCGTCACAAAATATACTCTTATCGAATGGTGCAATTGCTGTAAAAACTGTTATGAAACTGAAAATTTTATACTGAATGGTATTGTCTTCTTTTTTTTGGTCTTGCGTTATTAACCTTTAAAGTTCGTCACAGCTACTCGAGATATGTTTGAAACGATCCATGATGATGTGAATAAGTAAAAATTAAAATATAAACTTTAATAACTGTTGCTATGAGTGAACTGCTGCGAGTGAACTGTACAATGGTACTGAAGAAACTCCCAGTTTCAAATATCGAACCTTAAAATAGCAGATGTGAATGCCATGTCCCTTCTAAGAAGGATAATTGAAGAATCTCTTTGTATATTATTATAAAAGAAAAAATCGAGTTAAAATCGGCGAAGGCTGACCCTACGGTAGCTGCTCGCTACCTACCCTGAAAACTCCACGCAACGGCACTTTTTTAAACTGCTATAACTTGGTCATTTTTAACCGAATCTTATGAAACTTACAGAAAATATTATACTAAAAGAAAATGTAAAAATCCGTAAATCGATTATTTTGACCCAGATGACTAAGTATATCCCCAAGTTTACATATTTTTCAAATATTATTTTATTTAAGACCAAACCAACATTAATAATGTATGAGGGTTGAATCCAATGTGAAAGAAGCAAATTGGAAAAGTTGGATCTGAGCTCATAGTTCTTGGAATATTAAAAAATATCCGAAATTTCACGAAATTGTTTTAACTTCACATGAAATGATGAATAAAATATGCGATAAATAATCAGGAACAAATTAAACACGACACGAAGATTTGTACTATAGTATAACAAAGTTACAACGAAATGAATCGAACCTTTGATCCCTAAATGATCACTTTCATTAAAAAAAATCTTCATTCTATACATTAGGCACATTTGAAAGGAAACTCATATTATCTTATCAATATTTTAAATTTTATGGTATCATTAACTTTGATATAACCTACAGGCATGTACATTTCTATATAATCAGAAAATATTTGATAGGGGATTAGATATTTTTAATACAGAATTGCCAACCAACATATTAAAGTCTCACATAAACGAACAATAGGTGTCTGGTCTATCTGCTACGTAAAAAATTGCACACGTGAACAAAATCAGCTATCTCTGCTCTAGTGTGTAGTTGAATTCTATAAATACGTTACGAAGAGATCAAGGGCGTTCCTTAGGAGTAGTATCTTCGTGTGAGATTTAACGTTTGATGGGCGATATCCTAGCCATATGACATTTGGAAATGTAGTAGGTCGTGATAGCTTATAGTAAGGCAAAGAGAGCCGAACAATCTATTTGGTCAACCCCAATTAACGTATGGGTAATGTCAACCAGATAGTGCAATTCGAATAACATAATTAGGAGATGGATCCTCTCAACCCGCTATTTTACAGTCTTTTTCTCTTAACTCCCCGCTAGCCACGAATCTTTACGAGCTACGAAACCTTTATGAACATTTCCATGGCACGACGGTATGCTCCATAACAAATATGTTTGGACATTCCCGCTTCACTTCAGACTTGTGTCTCATTCTCGAGAGTGCTATCTATCTCGTCCTCCTTACGGCTCAAGAGATCATGTGGCAACAACATGCCGTCGGCAATTTTCTATATTAGGCTCCCTGCTCTCGAAGGCGGATTTCAAATATCCACCCAACCCATACGGAGGTGCAGAACCCTCATCGTCAGCCGTTTATGATCCGAACCAATCAACAGCGAACTCGACAGTTTTTGTGTCGAGGAGTGACATTCAATCCTCAAAGGGGCTTTTAGGTATTTCCCCATCTGCAAAGGAAAGTGTCTTTATTATCAGCCTTTCATGGTCCGAGAGGTCTCCCACCAACAATCAATGTCGTTTTTCTTACTGCGTGTCAGCTTTTGAGAGTTGGCCTAGCAAAGTACACTCTAAAATAAAAGTGTACTAAACTGCCGGGGACCGAATTGCAGACTATGGACACGATAAGTCAGAGTTATACCATGCAGCCAAAACAGCTACATTTTAAGATGTAAGTTGGCCTTTTTGCTTATAAGTTGTAACAGTGAACCTAATCTCTGTACTGACCTTCAGGATACCGTTTCGTCTCTTGGTACTTAAACTGCCAGTATTGCGTCTCCACGCTAGTATGCAATGACACTATTTGGAGAAACACCCAGTCTCTTTACGAAAGATGTCTATAAACACACTTGTTTCCTCAACATGATAACTCAAAATGCATAATCCTAGGCTTTTTCCTATTTTCGATATGAAAATACTTTTTACTGTTTTATTTTTTAAAATCCAAATTAAGACATTAAAACTTTAAGGCGATAAAGTATACTGAACGTGGACAAATACTCCCATCGCCTTCTAAATTGAATTACTAATAGGTGTTTTATATCTCTTGTTTATGTCACTTGTGAAAATATTTCATTTTCTTCCAAAGTGGACTTTTGAAGAACAAGTTTCTTTCGTTATTAATATGAAGAAACAATGGATTATATTTTAAAATGGCAATATAAAATAAATAGACGCACGTTTCCATATAATATCATTTAAATAAATTTATGTAATCTAGATATAGATATATATATATATATATATATATATATATATATATATATATATATATATATATATATATATATATATATATATATAGGGTGAGTCAACAATAGGGTAAAGTTCACTATCTCATTTGTTTCGGGGATGAAGAAAAAATGTTACATACAACAGTTTTAGAGAATGTTAAGTTGCATAACTAAAATTATTTTTGAGTATACAGGGTACTTCAAAAAAGTGTAACCGATATAACACATGTTTTTTTTCAATGGAACATCCTATTTTCTAATTTTTTTTTTAAATTTTGCGTAAAATTTTATAATTTTTTTTATTAATAATGTTATATACCTAAACCTAGTAGTTTTTCTAATATTTCAATTTTTTTAAAGAAATACTTTTTTTCAGTTTTGTAAAAAATCGACAGTAGCGCTATTGTTTCTGAAGGCGGAAAACTCATAATTAGTACGAGCATTCTATAGAGATGAAAAACAGATATATGTAAAGAAATTTGAGTTAGATGCTACAGGATGTTCAAAATAAATTTATGCATTTCGACTATTTTACATTGAAAAATCTCAAATTTTTTGAATGGCACACCCTGTATATTATTATTTTTTCTGATAGATTTTACAAAACCCTCCAACTTTTATTAAGTATGTTATATACCTATTTCTAATAGTTTTCGATTTATTTTGGATTTTTCAATTTTTACCCTTGTTTTTACTACATTTACGCTATAACATCATAGTTGCCAAGACAGAACAAAAATGTAGGCATTGTCAAATTTTCACATGTCTATTAAGCAAGCTAAAATAGTTCAATTTGTTGTAGCAAGTGACGTATAAAGGTAATAGTTATGGATTTTCCTAAAAATGAATTAATTGTTATGGTTTATATACTGGGCGAGGAGGGAAAGAATTGTCTTTTGGCAGTAAGGCTTTACGGAGCGAAGTATCCTAAAAGACGTATACCATCTAGAAAATATTTTCAGTGCTTAATAGAACGGTTTGATGGTAGTGGTAGCGTTGAGTATACAAAACGGAAACTAGTAAACCAGAATGCTACCAATGAGGAAAAAAAAATGGAGATTTTACTTCATGTTGAAGATAATCCCCAGGTCAGCAGCCGTCAACTAGCTGCAATCTACGGCTAATCGCATTACGAGAAAGTATCATCCCTTTCATATGGAACTACACCAAGAACTTCAAGACCACCATGAATGGAGCAATAGCAATAGCAAAATAATGTTTTCTGATAAGGCTACTTTTCGCAGTAATGGAGCAGTTAACAGCCATAACATACATTATTATTCAACAGTTAATCCATTTTGGGTCCGGGAAATTCAAAACCAAAACCATTGGGCGCTAAATGTATGGTGTGGAATATTAAATTTTCGAATTATTGGTCCATATTTTTTCCGCGAACCGCTTAACGGACCTAGACATCTAAATATTTGGCAAACCCAATTACTCCAGCTTCTTAAAGAAGTTGGTAACTTTGAAAGGGAACAAATGTGGATTCAACAAGATGGAGCTCCTGCTCATTACCACCAGGAAGTTAGGAAATTTTTAAACGTTTGTTACCCACAAAAATGGATCGGTAGGGATGGATTCATTCTGTGACCCCCTCGACCATGTGACTTAATACCTTCAGACTTCTTTTTGTGGGGCTACATTAAAGATCGTGTTTATGTGAATCCCCCTACAGCACCAATGCCAAGGAAAGTGAAGGAAAATATAGTAAAACGACTAAACATGTGCATTCAAGTAGACGGGCATATTTTTCAACATTTATTACGTCATAATAATTAATCATTAGAGAAGTTAAACTATATTAAAATTATTATTAACCATTTGTTTATGTTTTCACAATAGCGTAAATGTATTAAAAACAAGGGTAAAAATTGAAAAATTCAAAATAAATCGAAAACTATTAGAAATAGGTATATGACATACTTAATAAAAGTTGGAGGGATGTTGTAAAATCTATCAGAAAAAATAATAATAAACAGGGTGTGCCGTTTAAAAAATTTGAGATTTTTCAATTTAGAATAGTCGAAATGTATAAATTTCTTTTGAACACCCTGTAGCATCTAACTCAAATTTCTTTACATATATCATTTTTTTCATCTCTATAGAACGCTCGTACTAATTATAAATATTCCATCTTCAGAAACAAAGGCGCTACTGGCAATTTTTTACAAAACTGAAAACCAGTATTTTTTTAAAAAAAAATTGAAATATTAGAAAAACTACTAGGTTTAGGTATATAACATTATTAATAAAAAAATGTTATAAGATTTTACGCAGAATTTAAAAATAAATTAGAAAATAGGATGTTCCATTTAAAAAACATATATTTTATCGACCACACTTTTTTGAAGTACCCTGTATACTCAAAAATAATGGAGAAGGCCTTCATCCTGCATTGGATAGAATTAGGCTTATAGTAATAGTGATATATATGTATATATATATATATATATATATATATATATATATATATATATATATATATATATATATATATATATATATATATATATATATATATATATATATATATATATATATATATATATATATATATATATATATATATATATATATATATATATATATATATATATATATATATATATATATATATATATATATATATATATATATATATATATATATATATATATATATATATATATATATATATATATATATACGAGGCTGGTTTGAAAAGTCCGTGCAAAAATAAAAACTACTTATGTGTTTGGGGGTAAACCTTTTTTATTTTTCGACATAGTCTCCTTTTAGGCTTATACACTTCGTCCAACGATGTTCTAGTTTGTTGATCCCTTCCGAATAATAGGATTTGTCCAAGTCTGCAAAATATCCATTAGTGTCTGCAATCACCTTCTCGTTTGAATAAAATCTTTGTCCCGCCAGCCATTTCTTCAAATTGGGGAACAAATAGTAGTCCGAGGGAGCCAAGTCTGGAGAATAGGGGGGATGTGAAACCAGTTCCATTAATTTTGCGACCACAACTGCTGAGGTGTGTGCTGGTGCTTTGTCGTGATGGAAAAGGACTTTCTTGTGGGCCAATCGCGGGCGTTTTTCTTGCAGCTCGGTTTTCAAAACGGTCCAATAACGATGAATAATATTCACCTGTAATAGTTTTACCCTTTTCCAGATAGTCGATAAGGATTATCCCTTGCGAATCCCAAAAGACAGTCGCCATAACCTTTCCGGCCGAAGGAACGGTCTTCGCCTTTTTTGGTGCAGATTCCCCCTTGGTAACCCATTGTTTAGATTGTTGTTTGGTCTCAGGAGTATAGTAATGTAACCATGTTTCATCCACAGTGACGAAACGACGCTTAAAGTCCTCCGGATTCTTCTGGAACAGCTGCAAACCATCCTTGCAACACTTCACACGATTCCGTTTTTGGTCAAGCGTGAGCAATCGCGGCACCCATCTTGTGGATAGCTTTCTCATGTCCAAATGTTTATGCAAAATATTATGTACCCGTTCGGTCGAGATGCCCACAGCACTAGCAATCTCACGCACCTTAACTCTTCTGTCATCCATCACCATATCATGGATTTGATCAATGATTTCTGGAGTCGTAACCTCCACAGGCCATCCAGAACGTTCAGCGTCACTTGTGCCCATATGGCCAAGCCAAACCACTTTTAAACTGTTCTAATCGAAGGTGCAGAGTCACCATAATGTTTATCAAGCTTCTCTTTAGTCTCCTGAGGCGTTTTGCCTTTCATAAAGTAATGTTTAATCACCACACGAAATTCTTTTTCGTCCATTTCTTGAAAATCACTCGACTTCCTTGATTCACACGAATGCCAAACACAAAGAAATAGACCAATATGGCTGAAACTTGGTGTGCGTTCATTCAAGAGATGCTACTAACTAAACATGACCTCGATACGCGCTGGTGGTGCCATCTCTCGGACTTTGCACGGACTTTTCAAACCAGCCTCGTATATATATATATATATATATATATATATATATATATATATATATATATATATATATATATATATATATATATGTATATATAGATATATAATATATATATATATATATATATATATATATATATATATATATATATATATATATATATATATATATATATATATATATATATATATATATATATATATATATATATATATATATATATATATATATATATATATATATATATATATATATATATATATATATATATATATATATATATATATATATATATATATATATA
>CM032446.1:165049845-165088431 GCA_019049505.1 Pachyrhynchus sulphureomaculatus
CCCCGCAGAGAAAGTTGAATTTTCGAAATTCGCCTCTTTGCGACCGAAACATTGTGTGTTAGCAGGAGCAAGTGGAACACATATGATCTGTGTTTGTACAATTCATCAGAATATTAAGTTAATGATGCTTGGTAATTATCAAATTAATTTATGTTTATAAATAGGTGAATTTTCTGTTAATTGAATTACTTTCATTTTAGGTGTAAATTTTCATTCATTAACGGAAAATACGGAAAAACCTATAAAACACTACAGTGATTGTTTAAGCATAATTATATGTAAGGCTCTATCGTTTCAATGTTACTTAGGTGGGTGTGAATACTGTCCAGGAGTAGATGAATTAACTAACACTTTACTGACAAGTTTCGATAACAATGAAATCGAAAATATCCCGTATAAGTAATGGATATCGAAGCCAAGAAGTAGTTTAGAAACTTTTATTAAGCCAACAGATGAATTTGTGGAAGATTTTTGTAGTGAGTTGAAAACTCTTTTACTTCACTCATTAATCTCTAAAGAACAAGCCAAATTTTTTGAAAGCATTGAAAGAATCGTTAAAACCATTATTTGTGATTTTGCAGAAAATTATGCTTTCATAGTACAGAATGCGGCATCTGGTTTATATATGGGCACAAATACCTTAATATTTGGGCAAATGCTCAATTCTCTTTCAGATAATAACCTCTATTACCCCAACTAACTTTCCGTTAATTTTTTCACCACTTTCAACTAGAGAACTGGAGGAAAAAGGAAAACATGATTTTATCACATTTCTCCTCACATTTTACATAATCGGTGTTGATCCACTATGAACTACTTCTACTCAACCTGTTTTGTGCGGAAAATTGGTAGCGGTGACATTATTCGAAACATCTGAATGATTTTTATAAGATTAGTTAATTTGTGTTTCTAACCACCTCTCGTACCACACCACCAATAAAGAGTATATAAAATAATCCTTAATTAAATAATACACAGCGATTCAAGAACAATGTGAATCGCCTTTTCAGCACACGTGTCGCTCTTGTAGCGCTTTAGGGACCTCCCTGCAGCACGTGTGCTAGACTCATAAAAAAAATTTGCTTAAACAATTTATGCCCGATATGGCTACCTGACGCAAAGTCGATAGAATCATATTAAGGTTTTAATAGAGTTACATAAAATATATTATTTTTAATTTTGTATACAAATGTTTAGAAATAAGAAGATAATATTTTTCGAAGTTTAAATAATAAAATAAAATTATAAAACAAAATACAACACGTTTATAATATTGTTTAACTCGTTGATTTTTTCAAAGATTTCGCTTCACTTATTCCATAAGGGCCGTGCTTGTAAAACAGTGTACAGTGAAGCATTTTTAACTGATTGTATAAAGATGCTATTTCTAAAGACGATCTACGACTACTTCATGGAGTTCTTTTATCCTCAGTTTTATTCATGTCGTTAGATAAATCAGGTAACAGGACTTACTAGTGTAAGACAACTGTTCAACTCTCACTTATGTAGATAAATATACCTTTCTTTATTATGTTGCTTTCAGATCAACGTATATTAGCAGTGTGATATGATTGTAGGTTACTTTTTATTGATTCAGTTTAAAGTAATCAAAGTATCTGATAGTTTTAGTAAGTTTTATTTAAAAAAAAATGTATATGGAAAGCTTTTTCATGATTGCGTTGCCTGAACATAAAACGGATAACAGAAAAATTCCAAAAAACTAGAGAATTCGTTAAAAACCACCATAAAAAATACATCAAACAATAATTAAATTAGAATTTTTTTGCATACAGAGAAGCAGAAATCCTGTTTTATTAACAACACCAAGAAAAATTGCAAATCAATAATGAATATGATTTGTATGATACACATACTTTCAAACATATTCATTAAGTATTAATTATTTGTGCTATCCCTTATTATTTTTAAAGTAGTCCACCAAAAATTGGGTCTTGATACAAAGATAAAATATAAGAGTTTCTGGAAAAATGTGCAAATATTACCTCTAAGTTTAGAAATTGTCAATATATCAAGAAAGGAGGAACCATGGTCATTTTTTCTGAGGAAGTTGTTTCTCGTAACAATATTAAAACATAGTTAGAATTATAGGGCGACAAAAATGACTCAAAAGTTTCATGAGTGGTTGCCACGTCTTAGCATATAAAATTGTGTATTATACGCAAAAGGGATGTTGTTTACACAGTATGATGGCGATATCTATTTAGAATACATACAATTAGTTTCCAGAATATCTGAGAGCTAGTTAAGACTCATAAGGTTTTAAGAAGCGCGAAGAAGAGAAATAATGCCTATCTAACTTTACTAGAATCCTTAAAGCTTACGATACATTACAGGTACTAAATCCATTCTCTGAAATGTAATCTCTTCTCTTCATTTATTTGAAAACTAAACATGATGAAACTTGATATAGCTCTTTACCCTGTGCGTCTTTTGCAAATATGCCGTTCTTCCTCTCTTATGTTCTCGGTTATACCATTAATGTAATAACCGGTTTCTACCTATGATGCAGATTGTTACCAAGAGTATTTTTGTTCATTATAAATTTTAATTCATTCATTAATTTTTGAAAAACATTAGATTTCGAGAGGACTTTGATTTCTCTTAGATTAATAATTTGTCCTCTAGAGTATTGGTGTTTAGCTACAGCCAATTATTAAATTTGTTTTTTTAGGTACGTTTTTTTTTGGTCCTTATTTCTAGCAGTTATTAATATTAGGTTCCAGTTTCTCCTACATATACCACAATAGTGATCTTTATAAACGCCTTTATCTCGTCAAAAAATTGTGATCTAATGTCTCCAGCATTATCCAAGTTCTTTACAAAGGCCAGAAATTGTATGAATATTGACTTCTCTAAGGGATATTTTTCCCGTAGTCTAATGCACGAGCGCCAAAACTACACTATCTAGTAGTAGACCCCTAACACAATTTTGTGTGCTATAGAAATTTAGAAAAATATCTTACATCGTTAATGCAATATGCGTTACTTGTCAGTGTATCTGTTGGCAATAAGATGGAATATAAATTAGGTGGTAACAAAACTCTAAATACTAATGAGCTAATGATGTAAATTTATAAGGTTTTTCTATCTAAAACAGCTATTTTAAGACGCTGGTACATATCTGCATTTATAAAGGGAAGGATACTAACTTATTTAGTTTCCATATCTTATGTTTTGATGTTCCTGATTAAGGTGATTGAAAAACTACTCAAATATACTTCGCCATAATATCAACAATAAAGAGAACTTTCACATATTTAACTCAATTATTTGGGTTGGTGACAAAAGAACTTCGGCACTTGGTTCGAAATCTTTACCACCACGAGAAATAGTGGAGAACTTGTCGTTGCTTCCAAAATTTCGTCATAAAATGGCCTGTAAAACATTAAACAGAGCTTCTAACTACTAACTTTTTAGGATTAGACCGTGTGAAACTAGAGTGATTTTTCGATGTTACTCCTACGATTGCACTAGGTATCTTCAAGTTACTTTGCTCTTGTAGACAGAACACTGAACTGACACCTTTAGCCGTAAAAGCTTCCACTTTATCTGTCTACACATTCATTCAATTTTAAATCGAATCAGAATATCTGCGAAGAAACCAACTTCTGTGGAAGGGGTACCAGAAAAATATATAAACAAATATTAAATAATTGATTTATTTAGTAATACAATATAGTATTGATTTTTTTAAAGTTTTTTGTAAATCCTCTTCCCAGCAGGTACTCCTGATTTTGTGTGAGTGGAAACCTGAAATAAAATAGTGGTGTAAACAATAAATTTGTGTCTCTAGGGCCGCTCCTCTGAACAGGATTTTTCGAAAGGACATCAAATAAAATAGAATATAAATAAACAAATTATCTGAAACCTAATAACCTGTTAAGTTTACAAGATTCTTCCATACATGTCTAGAAAAATTATTAATTTTAGCTCTTGCCAGTTAAAATATAACCATTTTTTTTTTTTTTTGAAATTGAGAAATAAATGAATGCTTGAAATTTTCAAACTTTAGACTAATAACTGCTGAAAATATAACCAGTTTTAATAATAATCTAATTCCAAAAACATACCGCGGTGAGTTCAGATCCTGCTAGTGCATACTCCCTTTTCCAAGTTCCATCTTTATTTGTCCACTCAATTGTTAACACATCACCATTAAAGGTTGCTTTGCTCTGAAAAATGTTAATATATAAGATATTTGGATACACCTTCTTAATAAAAATTAAAACAGCTCCTTAGTTCAATCAACCATTTTTAATAAATAACTAATACCTACTCCGTCAATATGGATGTAACACCAGTAGAAGTTAACTATGTTAACAATAATACAGCCACACACAAAAAAAAGTTCATTACCACGGACCGAAATACATGGATCTAGTGTATTTTTTGACGCTGAATTCGAATCTGTAGTTAAAAAATAGATTTATTCAGTCATTTTTTTTTTACCAAAAACATCTGTTAAAATGGGATAAAACTATAGTAATAGTGTAATGACTCTTAATGAAGTGTGAAAAATGGTAGATATTTTATTGCCTAGAGCAGAGAATACGCATTCAAACCATAACAAGCTATTTCTATTAATTAAATCAAATCCATCCTTATAGGCGGTGAAAAGCACCGTTAAAATCAAATAAAGCACGTGAATTTAAATAACATATACAAAGGACAAATTCTTATAGCTCTTAGGACAAAATATCTGAATCTGATGTGATAACCAGATATTATTCTTAAAGGGTTGAGACTCACCACTATAGGGTGTAAAAACCACCCCCACCTACGGAGGTATCTCATAAGTTTCAATAACGACGAAAAAGGTTCAGGCATATGTAGTTTTAGGCAGAGTGAACAAATATGGAGTAGATTCGCTTGAACCACCGATACAAGGCTATAAACTACACTTAGAGGGTGGTAGAAACTACCCCTACGCTTTAATGATCCATATGGATATTATTGAAATTCGGAAAGAATCAAGTACTATTAACCCATTGGCCAAACATTCAAGAAAACTAGATCATCTTCCTAATAAGATCGAAAATCATCCCTAGGAGGGGGGAACTACCCTCTGGAATTGATGGATCTTAGAGGTTCTAGCATCTGAGAAAAAATAGGGTTTCGTAGTCTCAGGCATTAAAAGGAAGTAAAATGTCCTTTTTACATGCTACTTAAACTCACCCCCCATTAGGGTGAATTTTGGTTTAACTAATAGAAATAGCTTGCTTAAGTTTGAATGCATACTCTCTTCTCTCGACTATAAAATATCTACCATTTTTCACACTTTATTAAGAGTCATTACGTTATTACTATAGTTTTACCCAATTTCAAGGGATGTTTTTGTCCAGAAAAAAAAAATGACACTATAAATGTTTTTTTTACTACGGATTCGAATTCAGTGTCGAAAAATACACTAGATCCATGTATTTTGGCTCGTGCTAATAAACTTTTTTTTGTTGAGCTATGTAATTAGCTGTATATATTTTAACATTGTTTGCAGATACAGTATTTGTTTATGAATTAAGTCAGCACTGATAAACCTACCCTAAATGTTTATTAGGTAGTGATTTTACTTTCATCGTGACATAAGTTAGAACATTTCCTGTTGATCTTTGCTTGCAGAAGCCATAGTGATGGTCGCAAATAATATTGAATTCTTCTAGATATTTTAGAAGATGCTGATTTATAGTTTGTTCACTAATATCGAAAGTTATGGAAAAAGCTATTAATCAGCATTTTTTGAAATATCTGGAAGGATTGGCGATCATCAATATAGCTTTCGTAAGCAAAGATAAACAGGAGATCTTCTAACTTATATCACACATGTTTGGACAACGCGGTTCAACATTCTTGAGAATCTCGAGCGTTTGTACTTCATATATTTAAGGCATTTGACTGTGTTTGACATGATAAATTGTTAGCTAAGCTACACTCTTATGGTATGCCTGAATAGTTTTGTTTATGGCTCTCGTGTTTCCCCAGAGAGCATTCATTAGAAGTAGCAGTTGACGAGATTCTTTATAATATCTTTACTGTCAACGCTGGTATGCCCCAAGACTCTATACTATCTGCTACTCTTTTCCTCCTTTATACTAATGATCTAATGGAAAGGATGAGACATCAAATCTACATCTTTGCAGATGACAGTATGCTTATTTATTCATTTACTTTTAAAGCTCAAACATTGGCTAACCATATAAATATCCACAGAGAGCAGAAAGTGGTTCAACTTAACAAAAACCTGGAAGAAATTCTATCCTGAGATGACAGTAATCCAATAGAAATTAACGCTTCAAGAACCCAGGTGGTAGGCTTTTTTCTAAAAAAGTTAACGTTGCGGAATCCGACATAATTATGTCGGTACACTCGATTTCTCTAGCATCTTGGCATAAACATGCATATTTAAGTGAGTTTCTCAAAAGCTGGGAATATTATATTGTACTAGAAAGCTTTACACTTCACGAAAACTTTAATTCTGTACAAAGCTCAAATTCGACTAACGATGAAATACTACTACAATGTTTGAGCTTCTGCTCCCAAATATACACTGCATTTGTTGAATTCTATTCAGAAGAGAGCTGTTCACGTGATCGGAGACCCAAAACTTACCAGCACCCTTGATTCTTACGATCATCGAAGAATGGTTGGCGACGTAAATCTATTCTAAAAATACTTTCATGGAAAGTGTTTTATGAACGTAGCTCACTTGATTCCTTCCAGAGCGGTGTATGCCGGGAATACACATCGCGCTTATACATCACATCCGTGTAAGGTTCAGCTTGTCGCTCCTCATATAACTTTTTTCAAGCAGTCTTTTATATGGACTTCATACCTTTGGAATGAGTTGCTCAAGATTGTGTTTTCCATCGAGTACAATTTACAGCGATTTAAAACCAACCTGAATCGCTTTTTTCGCAAACGCGTCTCTCCTGTAGATCTTTAGGGATTTTTTTGCAACACATGTGCTATGCCCATAAAAAAAATTGAATATATTGGCAAAATATTAATATATGTTGGAAATAATGTTGAAAATTGACAGTTATTTAAAACCAATGTGAAGCGCTTTTTTCGTAAACGCGTCGCTCCTGTAGTTCTTTAGGGCTTTTCTTGCAACACGTGTGCTATGCCCATAAAAAAATTGAATATATTGGCAAAAATATTAATATATGTTGGAAAAATTGAATATATTGGCAAAAATATTAATATATGTTGGAAACAATGTTGGAAACTGACCGCGATTTAAAACCAACGTGAAGAGCTTTTTTCGTAGATGCCTCGCTCCTGTAGTTCTTTAGGGATTTTCTCGCAACACGTGTGCTATGCCCATAAAAAAAAATTGAAAATATGGACAAAAATATTAATATATATTGGAAATAATGTTGGAAACATAAAAAAGTTATCAACCCACACCCCTTTCTCCACATTGATATCTTCCAAACACTATAGGTTTCATTTCTACTTTCAGTATTATATGTTTACCAAATTTGAAGTCAATCGATATCTGATTTCATTCAAAAGTTGTTGTGCCAGCGCAAACAGATATATAAATTACCGATATTTCGGGACTAGAAAGTATTATACAGTAACATTTAGATATGAGTTTTACATAAAGAAACTGAAGGGTTAAGTAAGAAAAAAATAATAACAAACAAGAAAGGATTTAAGGATATAAAACATTGTCTAAAATACAATATTTTTTTGGATAAATATATTTTTGAAAGTGTTACATATAATGAGACGCGTACCATGAAATCGCACACTTCGGAACACCAAAAAGACCTGGAAAAAACGAATCATCAGGACAGTGAGATCAAGGGAACTAAGAGAGGGCGAATAGGATAACAGAAAATACATAAATATTAAGTATTGAACAACCTCAAAAGATATCTCATACCCAATTTCACATACAAATATGATAAGTTTTTTTGTATTTACATTATATTTAGAATATATGAGAGAAAATAAAATTTGGATTTTGGAGGTAGAATATATTTAAAAAAGAATGTGTGTTGATGCGTTGATATATCAAGGACGTATTAAAAGGCAAAGGCAACACTGTGACTAAGGATTTTAGCAGTAAGAACACGGATATTAAGACATAATTTTTCAACAGAAAATTTTAACACTATTTAGGCTATATACTGAAAACGGTTTGTCTGGCACATAAAAAGCAGAGCAATTTTATCTCTGAAATCTCACAAAATAATAAATGACACTGGCATTTATGTGTTGTACATGGTACTCCCTTTGTACAGCCCAAAATGGGTATAACTAGAAGAAAATGAATTAGTTTATGATATAAGTCATTTTTGATAATAACACAATTTTAAGAGATGAGGCTGTGAAGGTTTTGAAAATCATCTAAAATATCATAAAAGTTTTTTTTTAGGATTTAATTTATTTCCATAGTTTACAAATTACCATTGGAGAGATGTATATACAGTCTGTCAAGTAAAAACGTGACCGCTCATATTCTTGAAAAAACGTGGTTCGAGAACATGTATTCTTTGCTGTGTTAACAATAGCGCAATTACCTTAGTAAATTGTTCAATCGCCTCCTGCATCAATAATGGCCTGGAGTCTTCAAGGCATGCTGTCGACGAGATTTTCTGCATACTCTGCAAATTTTTCGATTTTCGCGAGACAATTGAGTCAAAGTCATCTGAGCTTTCTCTTTACTAAGTCCAGTTTTCAATAGGTGGACCCAAGCGAGCCACTTCGCGACGAGGTTTTCGCCCAGCAAAAGTTTCTTCAACGTGCTTCGGAATTTGACAGCATCAGCACAAAGATGTTATCGAATGGCTGCACGGGATACATTCAAACCCGATTTTCCTCATTTTGTCGCTCCTTCACGCAGCGTCAATTTGTGGTCCCGTGAAAACAAATGCACGATTCGTTTTTCGACTTCCGGAGTGACTTTGCCTACCGAGTCACGTTTTGACCAGTCGTCGACATTTTTCATTTCATTAAAATGATTTACTTCTTCACAAACAATACCGACTATTTGATATATTTAGCTGCCGCGGAATGTGCCTCAAACTGACGTGCAAACAAGTGACTCATTTTGGATTTTACGTGATTTTAACCAAAGTTCGGAATCGACTGATACTTTTACTAAAATGCCTCGTAGACAAAGGTTCTCTCTACCGATTTTTTGTTGAATCACTAGAATCGCATCTACCAAGAATGAATTATCGTGAACACATTCTTACTTGCCAAACTATATGGGAAATAAAATCAAAATTTTCATCAGTAAAGTAAAATTTGAACAACTTGATACGTTATGTCAAAATTCCACAAAGTTGACCAAAGCAGCATAGTTACTACGTAATTTTTGCGTCGGCTTTTGATATAACTTTAAACAAAGTATATGGTGGTTTTTGACACTAAATTCTGGTCATTATTTCGCAGAACATGCTGCGATTGCACGACAATTTTATAAAATATTAATACGTTATTTCGTTGACTGAATATTTATTCCTCGTTGCATGTCAAAAACTCCCAAGAATGGTAAAACATGGAACTAAAAGTTTTATTATGTACCTTAAATTTCTCTCCATTCGGTCCCGTTTCTTCAGACTCTTCATTTAAAGTAAACGCTTGTGGAGGACGACCATCTCCACGATCAACTGTTACTTTGTCTCCATTAATTGAAATTTCTAAAGATTTCTGCTCCACAGATTTTTTAGCAAGATCTTCTGGAAGCCCTATGGAATTAAGACGAAACACATAATTAACCATCAGTTTGAAAACACAGGCTATTTTATAATTTAATAACTGTCAAATATTCCCTATTTCAGGAACTCAGCAGCAGAATGCCATTTGATAAACGCCTTCTACACTTAACACCAAAATAACTACACTGATTAACAATTTTTACAAAAAAGGTATGTCCCTAAAGTGAGTGTTTTTTAAAGAAATTTGCTAAATGTAGCAGAATATAAAAAAATAAACTCCTAATATTTTCAAAATTTGACGAAAATTATCGAGATATTTAAAGCAGTTTTTTTTTTTGTGGAACATTAGTATAATTAAACCCACCGAAGTTCCTTTTTAGAGATCAATATTCAGTTTGTTGAAATTTTTGTTTTTACAATTTTCTACAGCAACTTAATTATTTTTTATAAAATCTTTCGTGATTTGGTAACGCTTGTGTCTATTAAACATTTTTTTTTTAAATAAAATGATTGTTATAGTCGTCGTAAATAATTGTGCATTTTTAAATTTTTGAAATATTTATATAAATTAAAAAGAAAATAAATATTTTTTTTTATGGGTCTAGCACACGTGCTACAGGGAAGTCCCTAAAGCGCTACAGGAGCGATACGTGTACGTAGAAAGCGATTCACGTTGTTCTTGAATCGCTGCAAATTGTACTCGGTGGGAAACACAGTCCTGGGCAAATTATTCCAAAGGGATGATGTTCTCCATGAAAAGCGTTGTACGAGGAGTAACGTGTGACGTGTACTTCTAACATGCACCGCTCTGGGAGGAATTAAGCGGGCCACATCCTTCGAACACTTTCCATGAAAATACTTGTAGAATAGGCTCAAGTCGCCAACCGTTCTTCAATGTTCCAGCGAATCAAGGCCGTCGGTCAGTTCCGGGTCTCCAATCAGACGAACAGCTCTTCTCTGAATAGAATCCAACAAATGCGGTGCATGTTTGGGAGCGGAGCTCCAAACATGGGAGCAGTATTCCATAGTTGGTCGAATTTGAGCTTTGTAAAGAATTACGAGTTGTTGTGGAGTGTAAAGCTTTCTGATTCGAAATAATATTCCCAACTTTTGAGAAGCTCTCCTTGCTATGCCTGCAACATGTTCATGCCAGGACATATTTGCTCCCAAATTAACGCCCAACAAATTGAGTGACGATGTTAGAGGAATGGAGAGCCCCGACATAACTATGTCGGGTTCAGCAACGTTAACTTTTTTAGAAAAAACTGCGCCTGGATTTTTTGTAGCGTTAAATTCCACTTAGTTACTATCACCCTAAGATAGAATTTCTTTCAGGTCTTTGTTAAGTTGAATGACTTCCTGCTGTCGGCGGACATTCGTCTGAGTAGCCGATGTCCGAGCGTTCAAAGTGAATGAAGAGATAAGTGTACTGTCAACTGCAAAGCTGTAGATTGGATTCTCGGTCTTTTCCAGCAGATCGTTAATATAAATGAGAAAGAGAGTAGGAGACAGTATGGAGCCTTGGAGCACACCGGCGCTGATAGTGAAAGTGTTAGAAAGAAATCCGTCGAGGGCTACTCGTAAAGAAAGCTCTCTGCCACAAACAGAACTTTTCAGACATACCATCGTGCCAAACACGGTCGAATGCCTTGGATATGTCAAGAGCAACCGCTCGAGGTTCTCCAAAGTGTTCAATTGCGTTGTTCCAAACATGTGTTACATAAGTTAGAAGATCTCCTGTTGATCTATTTTTACGAAAGCCATACTGGTGGTAGCTAATAATGTTGAATCCTTCAAGATATTTTAGAAGATGCTGATTGATAACCTTTTCCATGACTTTCGATATTATTGGAAGCAGTGCGATTGGTCGGTAGTTATTTGGCAAGGTCTTGCCTTTTTTAGATATCGGCTGAACTGTGGCATATTTCCAGCAGGAAGGAAATATTCCCTTTCTGTAGGATAGGTTGAAAAGTCTACAGAAAACTGGTGTTAGTTTCCTCGCACAGTTTTTGAGAACTCTGGCATGTATTCCGTCAGCGCCAGAAGCTTTTTTGGTGTCTAGCTTCATCAAAATACGTGTTATGATAGGCTGTCTAAAGACAATATTGGGCATCCTTGACTGCACTATGGGAATAGTAGGTGGTGTTTTTCCTTGGAAATCGACAGTAGAATGTGAAGCAAAGAGTTCAGCTAACAAGTTCGCTTTCTCAATAGATGTCGTTGCAATAGAATTATCTGGCCGTGTGAGTGGTGGTATGGTGGATTTGGTGAAATTTTGACTAACTGCCTTAGCGACTGACCAAAAGGACCTACAATTGTTAGAACAAGCTAGAAGTTTGTTTCTAATCCGTTGATCGTGTGCCTCCTTGGTTTCGTCGATAATTTCTTTGCATCTGTTCCTTGCACGAACAAAGGTGTTACGAATAATGGTGTTAGGATTTTCACGCCACTGTCGGTATGCACGATGTTTAGAAGCAACGGCTTCTTTGCAATTTCGGTCAAACCAAGGTTTGCCGTTAGAAGGACGTTTCTTTGAAAAAGGGATGTAAGCCTCCATACCGGCCAAAATAACATCGGAAACCACCCTGGCGCAGTCAGATGGGTCGTCGGATCGAAAACAAATTTCTAACTAAGGGAAAGTTCGAAAATATTCCATGAGATCTTCCCATTTAGCAGATTTGTGGTGCCAAATCTTGCGCGGTTTAGGCGCCTCTCTGTCACTGATTGGTAGAATACTCGATGTCGAAAGTAGTTTATGGTCGAAAGAACCTAACGGCGGATTTACGCTGACCGTGTAAATCTCCGGATTGGTGGTTAAAAACAGATCAAGAAGACTGGCGAACTCCCCGTCTCGATTAGGGATCCGTGTTGGTTCGTCAATAAGCTGAGTTAAGCCACAACTGACTGAAAATGATTCTGCTTCACGACCTTGTTCGTCGGTAGTATTTGAATATTTAAACCAGTTGATATTCTAGACATTAAAGTCGCCCAGGATGGCAATTTCGGTATTTGGATAGTTAATTTGTAAATGATCGATGGTGTGAGCGAGAGCGGAGAAGCGAAAAGTGTTCTAAAGTTAGTATCACTCGGTGGTCGATAGAGGATACTGATGAACCTTGTGGTTGGTTGAGTTCTTATTTTTAACCACATAACATCAAAGTTTGGAGGCTCCAGAGCCTCTTCTCGTTGGCAAGATAGGTCGCTTCTGACAAAAAGACAGATTCCAAAGTTACGCCTAAATCGGGAATAGAAGTCGTACCCAGGATAAAGATAATTGACTGTGCTGATCGATAAACTGACCTTAGTTTCACGGAGAGCGAGTACATGAGGTTTATTTGTTTTACGGTGTTGGTGCACTGAATTTATGTTCGAGTTTAAACCTCGTATGTTGCCCCCACCCGGAGATCTGAACACGGGGGGCTATTTTACCTCCGGAATTTTTTGTATCCAGGTGCCTCATCATGCTATTTGGTCCCACAGTCCGGAACATCGGCACAGCCACGAAACCTTAAGCAACTTCACGCAGCCTAAGCCGATGCGATGATATCACACCAGGCGGCAGGCCGATGGGATCTGGGCATCTAGGTTGTTCTTTAAGTCGCCTCCTACGACAGGCAGAACGTACCGGGGGAGATATTCTATCTCGCTTCCCCACGGGTAGCGGGATAAAATCTTAAAACCCTTAAAATAAGTAAATATAACTCTTAATACCTATATTTGACCTGTGCGGTGTAATAATGTTACAATGGCAACAAAAAATATTTATTAGTTTGAGCAGCACCAATCAGCAATTTTGAGCACAATGATTTTAAAGTAATTTACGAGGTTCTAGTTTATATTTCAATATCGCTTATAGAAACAATAATTGATCAGAAAGATGAATTAAATTCATTTTTGTGAATACCAAGTAAATCTTAAGTTTTTCTGTTCTTAATTCATAAGATAACATTTGGAAAAATCGTTAAAATGATTTATTTAGTACTTTTCTGCTAAACGAACAACTTGAAAACAAAGACTAAATTTTATATTCTCACACTAAAGAATTAATTAGTCCAAGTATTACAAGTCGATATTTGAAATTATAGGTATATATTACATATTTTTCCCAAAAAATATGACCAGGAGAAGAACTTCACAGATATTTATAGCTAAACCAACATTTACCTCTACATACACTTTCTGAATGAATAAAATGATGAAAAGATAACATAATTTTTATATTCCTTTACTCTAAGAATCCTGAAATGGACATATATTATGATATAATATTAACCTTTTATAGGTTAGATTGATGATAATTATGCTGAGAATTTGTTGACTATCCCAACCACAAACCACGAAAAATTGTCATATTCCTATTGAAACTGTACAAGATTTATCGACTTTTAAAACTATCGCTTCCTTCGTCTGAGCATCTTATACACAAAAGATTTCTTTTCTACTTCAACAGTTAAAGTATAGTAAATTTGAAATTGAAATCTTATTTTGTTCAAGCGTTCTAACTATGTTATTTTTTAAAGAGAATTTCGAATTGTAAGATTTGCACTACTAACTAGCTGACTAGTTACTATGGTAGATATTGGCATTCTCTGTGTTTCCAATAGATACTATATTCCTTACAAATTTTGTACCAGTCCATATCAAACACCAGACTTGTTTACCATCATGAGTATGTTCTATCTTATGTATAAACTTTTATATAAGATCATCAAGTTCTAGTGTCAAATAAAATACTTCATAAACAGTACTGTTTTGTATCTTAAAAGCAGAGGTTTATAGAAATAATTGGTAAAATTAATTATCCATCAATTCCATTGTATACAGTGTGTATACAATGTACACCATATCTTATTTTGCTATTATTCGAGTTAATGAAAAAATAACATAATTTTCAGTTTCCTCTACTCCGACGTTACATATTCCGGAAAACTTCTCTAACCTCATTCTCCAGCTCTTTAACTCCTTACATATTTGCTTGTGGAGAATTCTTACAGTTCGTCAATTGTCTCAATTAAGAACTAGGAAATTTTTTCGCTTTTCCTGTAATTTTTAACATAACTAATTGCAGGAAGAAACAATTTATTAAAAGTCTGTGTAACTTTGGTGACTCTATAATATAATACTGGAAAATATATTACACCAGAAAATAATATAATGTGATTAGTAAAGAAATAATGTGTATCAGAGAAAATTCCTGGCAGTACTATAACTAATTCTAAGACAAATGGAGAGAAGTTAAATAACGTTCAGATTATGAAAACTGTGTTTAATTGTGTTATTTTTAAATTACTAAAATTTACCTAATTTTTTTTTATGAGTCTAGCACACGTGCTACAAGGAAGTCCCTAAAGCGCACCAGGAGCGGCATGTGCGCGGAATAGCGATTCACGTTGTTCTTGGTTCGCTGTAAATTGTACTCGGTAGGAAACACAGCCTTGGGCAAATTATTCCAAATGGATGATGTTCTCCATACAAAAGACTGCTTGAAAAGCGTTGTACGCGGAGTAACAAGCTGAACCTCATACGGATGTGAAGTATTAGCGCGACGTGTATTTATAGCATGCACCGCTCTGGGAGGAACTAAGCGAGCTACATCCTTCGAACACTTTCCATGAAATTACTTGTAGAACAGACTCAAGTCGGCAAACGTTCTTCGATGTTCCAGCGAATCAAGATCGCCGGTCAGTTCCGCGTCTCCAGTCAGACAAACAGAATCCTACAAATGCTGTGTGTGTTTGGGAGCGGAGCCCCAAACATGAGAGCAGTTTTCTATAGTTGGTCAAATTTGAGCTCTGTAAAGAATTAACAGTTGTTGTGGAGTGTAAAGCTTTCTGGTTTGAAATAATATTCCCAACTTTTGAGAAACTCTCCTTGCTATGCCTGCAACATGTTCATGCCAGGACATATTTGCTCCCAAATTAACGCCCAACAAATTGAGGGTAAGAAGACAGTAAAGAAACGTAGCGCTCGGGTCTTGTTTACATAATATGATATAATATAATATAATATAATATAATATATATATAATATAATATAATATAATATATAATATATATATTATAATATAAAATATAATAAAATACAATGTAGTAAAATGATCAGATCGATTTGAATTTTATTAAGGATAAGATTTTTAGAGTGCCTGTTTATATATTATTTTTCTGTAGCATGCTTGGTCATTAAGCAATAGCTTAAAAGCTGTTTTTACTAGTGTATCCAGTACTTTAATTAATACTTATATTTGTCTATCAATTCTGAATTAATATATTATAACAAACCGTCGATATAAATTAAATAGTATCCGGTATTTCCTCTGAAAACTAACACTTTCTTCATTTTGAGATGCTGTAATGTATAAAGTCTAGTTTTTTTTTTTTTTGGTTTGCATGGAAATATATTGTTCCAAAATTACCAGAAAATGCTACAGTTTTATTGCCAATATTACAAAAACTTTAAATATGAATTAGTTAAATGTGTTATAAAATTTGTCTCGAATTATATAAATAACTCTAATATTCCAAAACATACTAACTGGTTTAAAAAAAAATTCGACTTCTTGGTATAACATATTTTGGGGTATATGGTATATAAAATACAAAATAAGTTTAGTAATAAAGAGTAGTAATGGGATCAACCATTTTTAAACAACATAATTACACGGCTTTAAGAAATTAAATTTGGTACGATATTATAGTTCTAGTAGATATCTATTCTCAATACAAAAAAAAATAACACTAGCTTTCGATTTCATTATAAACGTGACACTTTTTATTCGTACTATGAATTGTTTGGAAAGTATTGAAAATTTCAGACAACTTTATACGGACTACGTCAAATCTTAGATCTAATCAAATTTTACAAATTGAAATTTGCTTTTTGTTTAGAATTAACAAGAGTCTAAATATTAATAGATACTTGACGTACGTGTCATTAAAAAAATTATCTTTTGGCTGTTACTTAGCAAACAAGTTAGCAACTAAAAAATTAAGAATAGGGAATATCTAATACATTTTTTAAGAAATTTATATTAAGTATTTTTTAAAATACTTATTCCTTTTTAAACTTTAAACGAGTTGAGAGATTTTTGCCTTATCCTATATACTTTATATTGTCTCGTACTTACCAGCTGCAATTAAATGTTCGTAATGACCTTCATCTTTAACAATTTCGTATTTCCCCGATAAGGCCATATTGAAAATATATTCGTTTCAAATATAAATCTTTCTACTCAATTTTGACTAGTACTTGAGAAATGTTTTTTTTTATATAGGTACATTTTATCGTTTATCAGTAAAAAGATAATAAAATGTGAATGGTAAATTTAGATAAGGTATAATAAATTATAATTTTATTTCACTAGTAATAATTATTGTTATTTTCTGACCTATTATAATTTCGCCAATACTCTGCTATATATATATATATATATATATATATATATATATATATATATATATATATATATATATATATATATATATATATATATATCTATCTATCTATCTATATATATATATATATATATATATATATATATATATATAGTTACTGATTGATTGACTTAGTCAATCATCGCTCCCGATGAAGCTAACATGGTTAGCGAAACGCGCGTCGAGTGCAAAAATAAAGTGTTTGGTGTAGTGGTGATATATACTGAGTAGTACCCTTGTGCCAAAGATTTCACATTCCCAATACATACCTTCTGGTAATCCCAAGTTTGTCCACTTCTGGTTGTGGGTATCTTCTAATCTCTTCCATGCTTTCCTATCTTTCGCCATCTTTAACCAGCGCTCCCCTGCTGCAATTCTTATATCCTCAACCTATTTTTTCTGTAGACGTTCCACGCCTCTTCCTGTCTCTCTGGGTTTCCATACGGTGACCCTATATACCCATCTGTTTTTCAAGATGATCTAGCCACATGACCCGCCCATCGCCACTTCATCCTTGCCGCCTCCAGAACTATGTCACTGACTTTGGTTCGTCTCCTTATCTGCTCGTTGTGAATTCTATCTCTATATATATATATATATATATATATATATATATATATATATATATATATATATATATATATATATATTATATATATATATATATATATATATATATATATATATATATATATATATATATATATATATATATATATATATATATATATATATATATATATATATATATATATATTATATATATATATATATATATATATATATATATATATATAAATATATATATATATATATATATATATATATATATATATATATATATATATATATATATATATATATATATATATATATATATATATAT
Source organism: Pachyrhynchus sulphureomaculatus (assembly GCA_019049505.1). Taxonomy (NCBI): domain Eukaryota; kingdom Metazoa; phylum Arthropoda; class Insecta; order Coleoptera; family Curculionidae; genus Pachyrhynchus; species Pachyrhynchus sulphureomaculatus. Next base: position 165,067,854 of record CM032446.1, read on the forward strand.
ATATATATCCTAAGCTATTTATTACAGCTATAGAAGACGTATTTCGCCAACTAGTTTGGACAAGAAGGGGGCCTAAAGATAGATAGTGTGTATCTGAGTCATTTAACGTTCGCAGACGATATTGCAGTCATCAGTAGTAATTCACATGGGCTCCAAGAAATGATAAATGAGTTAAATTACCACTCAAAATGATTAGTCTTAAGATGAATATAAGTAAGACAAAAATATTAATCATCACTAATAACAACATAGTTATATGTTAAATTTAGAAGAAACAGCTCTCGAGATTAATAAGAATTATATGTATCTGGAGCAAAAAATTACTATGACGAGAGACAGTGTCTCTGAAGAAATTTTAAGGAGAATCAGGCTTGGTGCGCATTCAGGAAATTAAGTTATATATTCAAAGATAAAGCCATCCCAAATAAGTTAGAGACCAAAGTTTACGATTAGTGCATCCTATCCGTCATTACATATGGCTCTGAACACTGAATAAAGCCGATATACAAAAACTAGGTCGGATCCAGAGCGCACCCGAAAGACAGATGATCGGGATAAAATTTAAAGATAGAAAAAGAAACAAGTGGATACGTGAGCAAACAAAATTAAAAGATATTATAGAGCACGTAGCAGAGAGAAAGTAGCAATGGGTGCTTTAGCCAGAATATTCTTCTTCTTCTAGGCCCTCTTCTTCCTTCTACCTTCCCTTGCAGTATTTGTTGCAGCAAACTGTACCTTTCGTTGTTTCTCACGACGTGTCCGAAATATTCCAATTCAGTTTCAATATTGACAATCTTTAAAAAGACCATAGACCTATCCAACCTATGGATTCGCTGATCTTCAACGTTAGAACCCTGTCTGCCGATGTCAATGTCCGCAGACAGCAGATGACTAAGTATATGCCCCTAACAATGGAAAATTATTTGGAGCTGTAGTTTCTCCTCTTTTGAGATAATACTCTTAAGGAAAAGAGCAATCAGAGAGTTATACAAATGACGTCGAAGAAATTATGTCTTGTGGTCAGTGTAATCAATTAGAATTAAACGCTACAAAAACCTAGACAGAATTTTTTTACAATAGTTAAGCTTATTAAAATCAACGCAGCCTATATAAAGAAACTCTATTCGTTCAGCATCGTTACGCAAGCTAGGCGTTAACTTAAGAACAAATATGTCAGCATGATCAGGTTGTATGCATAACAAGCTTGAATTGCTATTTCGTAATAGAAAACTGTAAACTCCACAACACGTTCTAACCTATGTAAAGCTTAAATTCGATTACTGATAGAATACTACTCTTATGTTTAGGCTATTCTCTCAAATATACGCTGAATATCTTCGATTCTATTCAAAAAAGAAATATTAGCCTGAATGAGGATCAAGAACCCACCAGAAACACAAACTAGTAAGACTTGAGTCTACTGGACAAATACTGCCATGAGAAGTGTTCGATAGAAGTAACGATAGAAGTATACAAAAATAGTCAAAGTATTCAGAAGTCATCATCTCAGTTTAAAAATCAAAATCAAATGCTACGTCTTTCCGGTGCTTCCGTATGGGGCGGAGTCTTGAACTGTAACTACGGCATCATGTAAAAGGCTGGAAGCATTCGAGATGTGGCTCTACAGGCGCATGTTTAGAATATCTTGGAGAGAGCTACCAACAAGAGAGTGCTAAAACTCTTGAACAAAGGCCTAGAAATTGTTAATACAATTAAAAGAAGAAAACTCGAATATCTAGGCCACATCATAAGAAACGAGGAAGATATGATCTACTCTAACTGATACTGCAGGGCAAGGTGGACGAAAGACGAGAACCAGGCAGAACCGTTGCTGGAATAATTGCGAACTTGGTTCTCAGCAACTACAATGGGACTACTCCGGGCAGTGGTAAACAAAATCCTAATAGCCAGGATGATCGCCAATATCCTAAAACGGATCGGCACAAGAAGAAGAGTTTGCCTATTTCACGACATGGGGAAGGCAAATTGGTGATACTGAAGTCAATAAAAGGTCGACAGTCATTAAGCTGTATCTTTACACAAATCATGCGCTTTCTAAATACACAGCTTTAATTAAATTATTGAAACTATCTTTAATATTGTAAAAAAAATAGCTATTGCTCAGCAATGAAAAACCGTATAATATAGAGGCATAACTAGAGATGCCAGTGATCTTTTGTTATTTTCTCCGCTCGGCATTTTCATTAAGGCGCTCGAAGTAATTATGGAAAGAAATAGAAAAGTTGCAAGCGGTGGCGCTTTATAGGTTCATCACTAACGGCAATAAGATTTGTTAGAAAAGGATCCAAATATGAGTCAAATAAATGAAGTCTGGAGAGCATATTGCACACCAATATATTTGTATTAGATTGCTATAGTTTACCCACAATCTGATTTTATGATTTCCAAAAAAGTTTTGCTCACCAACTGAGTGACCTAGGTCCAAAGATACTAGTGAATATTTTTCAACAGGATAAGCATATCTAATATCATAGACATTGATGTGTTACCATTGTGCTAAAGAACAGCCTTTAAATTGAACCTCAAAGAATTACTAAATAATCTTTATTGTGTAGGTTAACGTTTATAATCAAGTACATCTACCTCTGAACAAATATAAATACGGTATACTAAGCGATTTTCTTCTTCAACTTCTCCATGAAAGTTACAAAAGAAACACACGTTAATGTCAATGAATATAAGATTATTATCAGCTTAGCCTTTAAAGTCATTTAAATCTTCGTTGTTATTGATTTAGATTCATAAGAAGTAATTGCTTCAAAAGCGGGATCATTTTCTGTTTCATATTGTAGTGTAGCTGCCCCATATTTGACTTAATTTTCCTCAATTTAGGTGAGTTGGTGGATCTAGTATAGGTAAGTACTCACTGTGAGGCCCTGGACTTATTTCCTTTGTAAATTATGTCAATGCCCCAACATCTATTAGAAATAGGTTTAAATATTGCCTTTAGTCCAATAGTTACAGTGGAGTATCCAGGTTCATCAGGAAGGGGGATAGATGCAAACGGTGTTTCTTAAAGGCTTTTTAAAGAGATGAAGATACGATTAAAGGGGCGCAAATCGACTAACAGGAACTTCAAAACGTACACACAATTCAAGAAATCTACCGAATCGACCCTTTCATGTGACGAAACTTTAAAAACTTAACTCCATATAAGACCTGTTTTTAAGAAGGAGATATTTTCTCCAGCTACTTGGATGAGAGGGCATATGCTGCTCACCTTATAGCTTTTTGGCTATCGTTCTATTTAGTTATCACTAAAATAATATTTAACATTAACTAGTATTTCGTAAAAGAGGCCCTTGAAACATATTATGGTACAAAAACTGAATGCTATAGAAAAATCCTAATAACCTTATTAAATTCAGCATGTGTCAAAAATTGTATGTGTCAGTGTAATTTTAGCAAAATTATTTATAATCAATGTAAGCAGTGTATACGAGCAGCTAACCATTTAAGCAAGTAATGAAAACAAAAAACAATGACGCGCATAAACATAAAAGTTATTCGTCATGATAGCTTTTACCTCACGAAAGATTAGAGTATTATCAATATAATCTGTTCGAATTCCAGGAACTTTGGCATAAAAAATTAACAAAAAACATAGAGGTGGATAGAAGCTTTACCGCCTTTAGTTAAATATGAAATCATAGTTTTGAGATTAAATAGTGCCAATTGCATGAATGTTTTGACGTTTTACGAGTATCTATGGTTGCACTAATATATTCAGGTATCTTTAACTAATCAGAATTACACTAATGAGTTCAGAGGTGTCAAATATTTATTTTCAAGTTATGCTCACTAGTCATCTATAATTCTAATAGGCTTTCACATTTAAGGCAAACCTTTATATTTATGATCATTGGAGTGTCTGTGTTTTCTATTGATATCCTGAATTCCCTTTTATAGAAAATTAAGAACTTTTATTTTTCACCTGTTAATGATGCAGACTTTGTAACATCCTGATTTTTAGCTTTATTGGATATGCGTGATAGAGTCTGTTTCTTTTTAATAATAAGACAATGGACAACCAGTCGTCAACCTAATGTATGGATATGGATATTTTCCTCCTTTTAGATCTCGTCAGCTAGTATTATTTGTAAATCACATAGATCAGCTTTTGCAAAACAATCATGGCAGCAAATATTTAAGAACCGCATCTTAAAATATATTAGCAACTTGTAGACCTCAAACACATCGAAAACTTTGAATACCAGTACATGCCCATGGAAATACCATACTATCCTAGTCATCAGCATATTATACGCCCGCTATGAGCTACTTAACGGTAACTGTCAGCAAATGAATTTAGACCTTAATATAGAGACCGATTCCTTAAATCTAAGTTACGTATTTTGTAACATTGTTTTTAAATTTCGCCGCTGCGCTGGCCAGATTACGAGACATAACTATTTATTTTATGGACGAGGCACACGCGTAGTAGGTAAGTCTCTAATTCGCTATATGATCGGTTTGTGAGTAAAAGTAGCGTTTAATGTTGGTATTGGTTGCATATTGTGTTATATATGTTATTGAAGAAGGCAGTACGAGGAGTCAGAAGCTGAATCTCATAAGTAATATATTAATGCAACATGTATCCTTATTATGCTCCACTATGGAAGGAATCAAGCGGCCTACATCCATTGAACATTTCCTGTAAAAGTATTTGTAAAACAGACTCAAGTCACCAACTTTTTTTAACGTTCCAATGAATCAAGATTTTAAGTTTCTTTTTATCTAAAACCAGCTTACGATCTCTGAATAGAGCGAAACAGGCAATGTATTAGTTTACCAGTACAAAATTTACTGTTGATCTTTGTCCGCTAAGTGACTAAATGATCTTCTGCTTATAATTTACTGACTCTAAACAGAAAGTTTAATTATTATTGAATACATCTATTTAAAAAAATGGCAATAGCGATAATAATAAGAAAAAACAACTTCAGTAATCACAAAATTATACAAAATACATCGTACCCTTACACCTCTACACCTTAAGAATAATATTATCAGTCAGTATACAAAACCTTTAGATAGTAGATTCAACTTAGAACTATAAGGGCTTTGTGCAGATGATGATATTGAGAAATATCAGCTAATAGTAAATGAAACAAGGCAACTAGCCAATCTGATCTACTCTATACATTGAAAAACTGGTAACAAAAAAAGATCATTTATACAAATTTTCTTTGAAAAAAAGTAGAAAATACGAAATGAAAATATAAAAATATAAATAAGGTACTAAAATGAGAATAAAGAAAGAAAAAAAAATCATATTGGCAATTTGATTGATTCCAGATTAATGTCTATGTTAGAGGATCTACTACAGAAATGTGAAGGAAAATAAGAAATATTAAAAATAATTACTAAGATAAGAGGAATCTATAAATATGTCACCAGACTGAATTCGTTTTTAATATATGTTACAAGTGGGTACCGAAATGAACCCGTTTACTTTAGATATCTGGATTAGGCAACATTTCAGTTAAATTAAAAATAATCAACAGCTGAAAAAGAAAAATGGGAGCTTTTTTTACTAAATGTATAGATTAAGTAATCATTTCGAAAAACTGACCATGTCATATATAAATTTTTTATACAAAAAGGTGGTTGAAAGAATCCTAACAATTACCGTAGGTTGAGTACAAATTGCTCTTTTAGTAAGTTATTTGTGACGTGATTTATGAAAATCAACTGGATTGTGCCAGAACGTAATCTGTCCTAATTACAAGTACTTTGCAAAAAGATGATAGGAGTTAATAATGAACTATATTCTTTAATAGTATAGAAGTTCATGACAGTGTGGTAAGAATTATACTTTGAAAAGTACTATTAGAAGCTGGGTACGGTACGTACTAGATTAATATAATTCAAGAGTTTTTTTCCATCAAGATATTGCTGTTCTAAACAACATAACAACGTGTATTCTAGTTTGTCCCTAATGTACTCGTACCTACCTATAGACCAGAACGGGATTTAAAGAAATGGAAGCGCAAGTATAATGAAATGATTGTTTTGACTGAAAATTATCCATTAACCACTTTTAATTTTTGTTACAAAATTAATTTTATTAAAATGGTAAAATATCGGGTGTCACATGCGACATAATGAAATTTTGAAGCTACTATTGAAGCAGCATATATATAGTATATATAAAACAATAATATTTCTGATATTATATAGTACTATATGGTTTTGCTCACAGTTTGATTAAGACATAAAGAAGGTCCTTGAACATTAATGTTACTTGACATGATTAGTTGCTTTAACATTTTTAGTGTTCCGTACGGAACACTTATAAGATCACTTGTGTGTCTGTCTGTCCATCACACCCAATTTTTTCCGAAACTATTTGACGTAGAAAGTTGAAATTTGGTACTAATATAGAAACCGATGGTCTCATCAGAGCCGTATAGTTTTGAATGTTAAGTTTTAAATTTTGGGGGGTGAAATCGGAAGTCAAAAAAAAAAAAAAATTTTTACTAGGTCGTCGAGTGGGGTGTTAAATGAAAGCTTGTAAAAACACGAGTGCAAAAATATATATAGTGTCTTACATGCGCACACTTTTCTTTGTATTATTTTGAAAAAATCGCGGAAAATGTCTGTCCCCTCCCCTCTATCTCGAAAAGTACTGCCCCACCGGATGTAGATTGAACGAAAGATATCACGAGTGCATTACTTTTAATAATTATCTGGTATATAAAAAAAAAACAAAAATTTTAAGGTCATCAGTTTTTCAATAAAGATCGGAAACAAACTTTGTTGAAAACCCATTTGGGGTGTATTTTGTGAAGTCAATAATCATTTTATACCTCCGTAACAAAAATTTTTATTTCAGAACCAATCACCGTACGGAACACTAATTGCGCAAGTTCAACTTGAACTTGACAGGTTTTTTTTTTCTCTGTACCCGCATAAAATAATGACAATATGTTCAGATATACAGTTTTACAATAGCCACCTCATAGTCTTGGATAACATAGGGTAAAATCACATATTAGAACAGTGTGAACATGTAAATATACTTCAAAAATAATGCCTATTTCAGAAGCTACCGGAAAAATGTTTATATGTTAACAACTATGAAGTATATATGTTATCCAAATTGAAATACGTTTTATTATTTTCAAAAGTAAATTTGTCATATAAACCAAGAGGATGACCAGAAAGAACCCCACACCAGTCTTATGGGAATACGTCTTTATGTGGATTTGGCTAATTTTTCTATATGTTGTAGTTCTCGTCATTTTAAACAAATGTCTTCATGGACGTAACATTATTCTATGAATAGATTTTGCTCTACGGGCCTTCCAATCACAAAATCAGCATGTGTTTTGAATACTAATATTTCTCCATGTTTATGAGTGACTGAATGGCCTACGTGCGTCCATAGTTAATCATTTTTATCAAATACTGACAAGAATACTTTCTGTCCTGCGGATTCAAATTCACGCACGCAGGCCATTCAATCACTCTTAAATATGGAGAGATATTAGTCTTCAAAACATATGCCGATTCTGTGATTTCAAGGCCCATAGCACGAAATCCATTCTTAGAATCATATTATGTCCATGGAGACATTTATTTAGAACGAGGAGGACTACTACATATCCAAAAATTAGCCAAATCGACAGAAAGTCATATTGCCATTGGTGCGGAGTTCTTTTGACCTGTCGACTAACCGTCTGCCTAGTTGTTTATTCTATGGGGCGAGTCAAAAAAAAGCCTTTAACATTGATTTTGCGGCCTCACTACCCTGGAATGCCCAAAATGCTACATGAACAAACTAAATGTATTGATTTTATATAGTTAAATGATCTATGTCCATTTTTGGATCGACGTTTTTTGGGCTCTAAAGCCGGGTCAGGTCTGGGCGGCGTCTGTCCCTTGGGGCGCTTAACTTTTTTACTGTCAAGAAATGTTATGGTACTTAATTCAAGTGGTTAAACGACAGTCTATTTTTAGATGTAGCATTTTAGGTCTTATCTAAGCATTCCAGGGCACAGGGGCCACAAAATCAACGTTAAAGGCTTTTATTTTACTCGCCCGATAGAATGAACAACTAGGCAGACGGTTAGTCCACAGGCCAAAATTTCGGGTCGTCCTCTTGGTCTAATATGTTCAGCTACTGTCACATGTTTGCAGCAAGATTCAATGAAAAGGTCATAAATTGAAGACTAATCTAGTTCCTACGAAATTTGAAAGTTGTGTGGAATGTTGTGGAATGTGTTAATAACCGACTATCCACATATTTAAATAGGCTTATAAAAGTGGTAAAAGACAGTAGTTCGATTAGAGACAGAACCTTGATAGACAGGACATTTTGCAATTTTTCTATTGATATAGAAGTTCAATAGAAGAACAATACTGACTGAATTTATGACATTTTTGAAAATTAGTTATATGAATTTTTAAAACAAGTAAGTGTATGAATTTTGACTTACAAAGTTTAATAATTCGCTCAGAGAAATTTACTCATCATCATCATCAGCTTATACTGTCCACTGCTGGCCGAAAGCCTCCCTCAAGCCTTGCCATTTTTTTCTGTTCTGGGCTGCTTGTACCCAGCTTTCGGCCACTCTTTTCAAATCATCAGTGCACCGACTTGGTAGTCTAACTAGGCAGACGGTTAGTCCACAGGCCAAAATTTCAGGTCGTCCTCTTGGTCTAATATGTTCAGCTACTGTCACATGTTTGCAGCAAGATTCAATGAAAAGGTCATAAATGGAAGCCTAATCTAGTTCCTACGAAATTTGAAACTCTCCAGTCAACCTTTATTTTTAACACTACTGTAATTTGTATAATAAATTGCACGGCAAAAGTGATTTTACAAAAAAATTTAAAATAAATATCTAAAGTTTATATCCTGGAAGAGATTAGAGAGTTAGTTTTTAGTTCTATTTTTCCTTTAATTTTGGCTGTTCGAATATAAATATCAGGCTTTTTTACTAGAGTTAATGTGAATTCATTTGGTAGCATCTTTTGTAATACATTTTATTTATCCTTCATTTTTATTTCCAGGAATCTTTGATATTAGAATTTGAGTTAAATATGAATCAACTATTTTTATTAATTACAAAAATTTGCTTCACTGTGTGATTAACCAGATAACAAAGTTGCACTGAGTCGAGCTATGATGCTAAGGGCAGATTCACACCAGGCATCGATCCCATCATAGAAAAAAATAAAGTGACTTTTAATGAGTGATGTAGTGAAGCCAAGAGAGGTCACGTGAATTGTCCGCTGCAGCTACTAACCCTTACTCTCAATAAGTGGACAAGCACGTCAAGGGCGTCACGTTTACTCTAGCAGCAAGAGTAGAGTCATTGCTTAGTAGGCAATGCTGTCAAGGGCAGCATAATAAAATAAAATAAAACTCACTAAAATTATATATTTCAAGCTTAATAAAAACAAATAGTGTCTAGTCATGAAATCTCCTGAACTTGGATAGCTCCATCAGAAAGCTCACATTTTTTATTTAATATATTAATATATATAATTATTTAATTATATCAATGAATAACTTCAGCAACTTATAAAAGAGTATGCAGTATTCATTTAATAAAGGTCAGTATCATTTTGATGTAAAAAATTGCATCGTTTATAGTTTTGAGGTTTTGAAAGCAACTTTTGTCTATATTTTAATATAAGTATGTACAAACCAATTCACTTAGGTTTCGTCGCAGTCTTTTAAATGTTGAAATTCTCTCAAAGTTCAGTAACTTGTTAAGATAAATAACCGGTCAAGTGCAAGTTGGACTTGCGTAATTAGAATTCCGTACGTGGATTTCTTTTAAAATAAATTTGTTTTACGGAGGTATAAAATGATCAATGACTTCATAAAACACTCCCCAAATGAGTTTTCAACAAAGTTTTTTTCCAATCTTTACTGAAAACTGATGGCCTCAAAATGTTTCTTTTTTCATATACTAGATAAATTATTAAAGGTAATGCACTCGTCATAATTTCAGAATTTTTTCAAAGTTTTTTGATCAGTACTTTTCGAGATATGGGGGGTACAGCGATATTTCAAAATAATAAAAAGAAAAGTGTGAGCAAGTATTATTTTTTTTTTTTTGGAAATCGTGTTGTAAGCACCCGATTTCCAAAAAAAAATCTTTCATTTGATACCTCACTTGATGACGTAGTAAATTTTTTTTTTTTCATTTCCAATTTCATTCCCAACTAACCCCTTAAGTCAAAATTTAACTTTTAAAACTACACGGCTCTGATGAGGCCATCAATTCCTATATTGGTACCAAATTTCAACTTTCTATGTCAAATAGCTTCGGAGAAAATCGGGTGGGATACACAGAGAGACGGATAAACAGACGGACAGACAGACGGATAGACACGGAAGTGATCTTATAAGTATAAGTACTGAACACTAAAAATTACGTCTTACATATACCAAAATAAATTCCTATTTTGTACTACACACGTTTTGTAACTTTAGTTGAAGTGAATGAGGCTGTCAATATTTCAGAAATCTTAATTAGAGAGAATTTCAAAATGAATAGCTTCAATGTTTTTAGTGTTTCGTACCAAAATGAAAAAACGAAACATTTATGGAATCACTTCGGTGTCTGTCTGTCGCAGCCGATTTTCTCCGAAACTTTTTGACATAGAAAATTTAAATTTATCACAAATATAAAAATTGACGGCCTAAACACAGCCATGTAGTTTTGAAAGTCAAATTTTGACTAAAGGGTTTATTTTTAGGGGTATGAAATTGGAGATAAAAAAGAAAAATTAAGGTCATAGAGATGGGTGTCAAATGAATGCTTGTGAAAACACGAATTCAAATATATATGTGATGTAATACTCGCGATAATTTTTCTTTATATTATTTTTAAAAAATTTCCAATCATTGCTCTATCTCTAAGAGCACTAAGAAAAAAACGTCGAAAAAATTCTGGAATATTCTCCATAAGGTGTAGATTGAACGAAAATTATTACCAGTGCGTTACCTTTGATAATTTATCTGCTAGATAAAACCAAAGATCGGAAACCCATTTTGCTTAACGTATATTTCATACTTGTATACATTTTTCGCTGTACAAATAGAAATATAAATACACATGCACACCAAGGATCTAAGATAAATAAGTATTGCGGGAAGTTATAACAAAAGTGTTGTGGAATGTGTAATATAATAATAACCGACTATCCACCTATTTAAATAGGCTTATAAAAGTGATAAAAGACTCTAGTTCGATTAGAGACAGAACCTTGATAGACAGGACATTTTGTAATTTTTCTAATGATATAGAAGTTCAGTAGAAGAACAATACTGACTGAATTTATGAAATTTTTAAAAATTAATTATATGAATTTTTAAAACAAGTAAATGTATGAATTTTGACTTACAAAGTTTAATAATTCGCCCAGAGTAAATTTTATTTTATTTTAAACTTACTCATCATCATCATCATCAGCTTATACTGTCCACTGCTGGACGAAAGCCTCCCTCAAGCCTTGCCACTTTTTTGTTCTGGGCCGCTTGTGCCCAGTTTCCGGCCACTCTTTTCAAATCATCAGTGCACCGACTTGGTAGTCTACCTCTACTCCGATAGGCTTATGATCTGGGTCGCCGCTCTATGATTCTCTTTGTCTATCGTCCATCCTTAAACCTAGCAAGATATCCAGACAAGTTTCATTTAAGATGCAGAATGAATTTGATTTCGTCTTGTACCCCCGTTCTCTTCCTGATAATGTGATTTGGATGTGATCTCTAAGAGTAACGTCTAACATTGACCTCTCCATCTTTCGTTGCATGACACATATTTTATTGATGTTTTTCTTCATCATTGTGAGAGTATCTGCTCCGTACGTAAAAACAGGGAGTATGCATCCATCAAATACTTTTCTTTTTAAACACATAGGAAGGTTAGATTTGAATACATAGGCCAGTTTGCCATATGCAGCCCAGGAGAGACCTATTCGCTGCTGAATTTCATGTGTTTGGTTACCTCGTCCTATGCTGATATCATGTCCCAGGTATTTATATTGATGCACTTGCTTTATCTCTACGTTATTCAGTTTTTATAATGTCGCTTTCGTTTCGATTTCCTAGACCATGATGACCTATTGCAGTTTCCTCGTCGTCTTCTCTGCTTTCAGTTTTGTCATTGAGATCACCGATCAACATCGTAAAATGTGTTTTTACTTCTTAAACTTACTACTTCAACACAAACCTGTTAAATCCTTTACTAAGGGAAATATAGTATTGGTGAAAAATCACATTTCGAGATTTTTTGCATTTCTTTTTGTTTCATGTCCCGAAAAACAGATAAGAATTTCCATCAAACTCTATCTATCAGTCTGTTTGTATACATATAGTACTTGAAATAGGAATTAAACCTGTAATTTTTTAGGGATATCACTTCAGCGAAGAAAGCGAAAGGAGTGAGGGTCTATGTATCAGGTCAGTCAATAAGTTTTGAAAGCGACATCTATGGAGCATCACTTCAACTAAATATTGAACACCCTTTTTAAGCTTCATCTCTCATATGAACACACCCTATATTTCAAGTCGACCTATCAAGTCATTCATTGTTTATCAGCTGGTTGAAGTATTATTTTTTAAAAATGGGAAAAATCGAATATCAAGAAGTGATAAAATTCTTCGTTTTGAAAGGTTTATCGGCAACTGAAATTAATACAAAGTTACTGAAAATATTAAAGGGGTCTGCTTCTTCATTTTCAACTGTTCACAGATGGACTCTAGAGTTTAAACGTGGTCGTACAAGTGTCAATGATGATCCACGTTCAGGACATCCAAAAATGTCAACAACTGAAGAGACTATTGTGCAAGTTCAAGATATGGTAATGGAAAACCGTCGATTAACCGTGGATGATTTAGCTGAGGCTATAGACATCTCACATGGATCAGTACATGGGATCTGGGACTAATGTTTTGGGTATAAGGAAGCTATTCACAAGACGGGTGCTACATTTGCTAACATCGGAAATAAAAACGCACTTCCGAGAAACTTTCTAAACAACATTTGGCACGTTTCACATAGAATAAAACTGATTTTGTGCATCGATTTGTAACTATCGGTAAGACTTAGGCCTACCAATATAATTCTAAACTGCGACAACAAACCACACAGTGGACTAAGCCCGGTTGTTTAGCTCCAAAGCAACCAAAGTGGTCGAATTCGTCCAAAAAACTTATGGCATCAGTTTTCTGGGATACAAAAGAAATCTTGTTACCTGATTACCTTCAAACCGTTAAAACAAACACAAAAGAGTATTATTATAACCTTTTGGACGAGCTGGTTGAGAAAATTCATTAGAAAAGTTCCGGTTTGCAGAAGAAAAAATCATCTTTCATCGTGACAGTGCACCTACTCACAGAGGAGGGAGTATAGATTGCACCCATTCACTAGATCTGGCTCCGTTTGACTTCCATCTGTGCCCAAACCTCAAAAGATTTCTACGTGGGAAGCGTTTTTCAATAAATAATGAGGTGGTAGCATCCGTAGATTGGTATTTTGAAGGTCTTCCCGAAGACTAATTCAGAGATGGGGTAAATGAGTTGGAAAATTGCTGGAATAAATATATTGAGCTTAAGGGAGATTATACTGAAGAATAAATGTATTTCGACTACTTAATTCATCTTTTTTTTTTCCGCTTTCAAAACTTATTGACTGGCATAGTATTTTGTATAATTTCTATGTTATTGTGAGATTTTTTTCTTGAATTTTAATAGTGATAATGAACATACTATAAGCAGTTAAATTTATCGTGACGTTTACAAGAGATTAAGGTGATAGGAAAGGGGATAAACTTCGAATATATCGTGGCATAAGTCCTTCCTTCGGTTCTTGGAGCCAATGAAATTAAAAATTATGTAATTTTTTCATTATTCTCAATTTTGAGAAAATTGGTATGTAGAGGGATGTAATTACTGAGAAATCTAAATAAACAAATTAACTTTATAACCTATATTTGCAAGGCAAGTACTGAGTTTTGCCATTTTTTTATTCACGTTGTCTATATCTAAAATATTAACTTTTTTTCTATTTCTAAAATATTCAGTTCAATATCAAAATACCTTTTTTGTTGATAATAAAATAAAATTATACGTAATAACTAACGTAGTCTAGCCAAGAAGAGCCAGAAGGTCAAGAAGTTAGTGGACCAAAAGCCATATGTCGCCTCCTCGACCCTATGAATATTGAAAATAGCTCCGCTAGAAAAGGGAATTTCCTTTATGTTTTTTTTAAGAGAAATATTTATCACCAGTTTTTCAATTGGGTGTACATTTTTAGTATTTAGAACGTCACTATAGGAAACAGTTTTTTTTGTAAAAATCTCTTCCCCTTCTCGGTCATGGAGTTTTTAAAGGGATTCTTTAATTTGAAAAATCTCCGTTACACCATCATCAATTTTTACTTGTGCCTTATTTTTCGGTCATCAAGGGATTCAGCTCCCTGGTGATCTTTTGGTGCCCTCCTATTTATCTACTGACGTCCTCCTTCTACAAGCAGCTCCCCCTTTAGTTTTCTTTTTTCTCCTTAAAGAATCGCTCTTTATATCCATATGCCACAGCTACTAACATATGTTTTTCTGGGTTTTGCTTCAAGGATCGTGTAGCCGTTTTTGTGTTATGCCATGCACAAACAGAGAAAATGTCAAAAATGGCTATCTTGGCCCCTATTCTAGTCTGTAATTAGGAGATACTACTTCCTTGCATTTTTTTGTTTACAGTGTTGTAGTGGTGCATTTTTTAATTACTGAATATACGAACACAACTCCAAATACACTTTTATTATACGCATGTTTTGTAGTTTTACCTGTTTAAATCCTTTGATTGGTTAACGAGTATATTCATTTGTAGTAATCTAATTCTGAGTGTTTAGAAAATTTACCCTAAGTATGGTTTAAACATGCACAGAAAGAAATTACTAATATTAAATAATGGTCTTAATATAAAGAAAAATTTAGTTATTTACCTTAAACTGAGAGTCATCGTAATTTACATTTAAACTAAATGTGCAATTAATAAACTGACCCTTATTTAACAAGTCTAGCTGAAAATGTGCATTGGAAAGTAAAATTTTAATTGGGGGCTTGTATTAAAGACACCCCATTATATACATCAGAAATTTAAACCAATTTGAAAAGGACCTATTATTAAAATTAATGGGCTTGTTGAATTAATCAAAATAAATATATTTTACTTTGAAATTAATATTAAGAGCAAAAAATGTGAGTCTTACATTAGGATAAATACACTCTCTGTCCAAAACGATACTGAATTTGTAATATACAATTAATCACAGTTCAATTGTAGTTGTTTAAATCAGTTATTTTAGTCGGTATGTTCTCCCTTGTATGATTACCAAGTTTAATACAAAACTTAATCGCAGCTCAAGTTGCTGTTCCAACTGTTTATTAAAACACGCTCTTACTCTAACCACTCTAACTAGATGTCTAATCAAACAAATATTGTAAAGTAACTTATACAACATTAATGAAGGATGCCGCTAACTATTTTGCTTCTATTTTCTAAAAGCTTTATTTAAAACAGAAGTGTAAAAATTAATATTTCACTTTCGATGACTTGTTCTATGTTGTCGAATTCAATTTTTTGGTCGTATTAAATATTAACTACGTCTATAGTTACGTTCTTTAGAAAGAAGCATAATCGACCATTTTATTATAGTTTAGGATGCTGTATTTTCGTTTTTAACATTGGTAACAAAGGAAAAAGCTGTTTAAATTACGCCATTTTATGTATTTCTCTTCTTTAACTGTTATAGGATAAGATGAATAAAGACAAAGTGTGAACTGTAATGGTACTTACTTATTTCCTATTAATGACAGCCGTTTTCTTCGGATCTTTTTGTGTAGCAAGCCGTTGAGCATTAGGATAAAGAGTTCGTATTTTTAAAAACTATTCGTAGAATAAATTCGAACTACTGAAATAGTTATTTACTGTTATAAAACACAAAATGGATTGTCTAAGAAAGAACAAGTAAGTAGAGGAAATTGACAAAACCGATCCCCCAAACAACTACTGGAGTTACTTTTTGCAAAGAGAAATTATTAAATTAAATTATGTTACTTATCTGTTTGCAGCTTATAAAATATATTTTATGACGTGTCTGAAGTTAGTGTTGAAAAAAGGCAGATGTGATTTGTTTGCTTTTGATGGCCAATGTATTTATATATATATATATATATATATATATATTTATATATATATATATATATATATATATATATATATATATATACATATATATATATATATATATATATATATATACATACATATATATATATATATATATATATATATATATATATATATATATATTTAATATTTTTTGTTGTGACAACTAACACTCAAATGTTGTTAATTCAATATTTCGTCATTATATTATGATGTCATCAGGAAAAAACTAAAATAAAATACGAAACAATGAGTCAGACAAATGGTGAACTACAATTGATACTTGGGAAGAACTTACCAACTAAGAGTATGTTGTATATGCAAAGTAAAAAAAATCATTAACTAACTGGATACATTAAAGTAAATAAAACAATGCAACAGGGACACTACACGGCTCATATTTATCAACTAACTAAAAGGTTGTGCTGGTACAAATTAAATATCAATAGTGTACATCAATACATGTGCATTGGTTCACAACCCGTCAGTAGTGGTAAAATTTCTTTTAATCAAATCTTAAAACGTTACAATAGATGACGCTCGATTTATTCGTGTCCGATTTATAATTCACTCATTTTTTTTGAATATTTATATAGCACATTTCAAGGAACAAACGATTCTTATAATTTTTTTCTTTCTCCAATATTTCTACATTCGAAAAATCAAACCGACGTCCCGTTCTTAGGTGGTGGTATACAACGGCACATGATCTTTTGCTTATTAGACCATCACTATTTGTGTGATTCTCTGTTTAAGCCATTGTGAGGTTTGTTCAACGTAGCAAGAGTCACAACCCAAACATGACAATTTATAAATCACGTCGGTGTTATACAGTAATGTTGACTTTTGTTTGAGTTGGGTGAACAAGGTGTAGTTGCTCAGACTGTTATATTTTGAGAGCTTTATATGTGCGAGTCTTTTAAAAACAGAGATTACAGAGTCTGTTAACCCACGTACAAACGGTAGTGTCTTGTATTTTACTTCATGTGGGGCCATCATAATTATTAGAATCATAAATTAGTCTCCTCAGGATGTGTTTGGGTTACCAATTATTACAGAACATTCTGAATAATATATTTAAATTAATTTGTAAGAAATTTTCATGGCTGATGTGTGTTACTCTGTTTTTTAAAGTTATTACACTGTTGTATTTCTGCTTACTTGGATACCGTATGCGGTTGGGTTTCTGGTACTAGTTTAAAATAATTACATTGTCCTCAGTTCTAATGACCTTTGTGTCAAGAAAGGGTAAACTTCTATTATTTTCTAGTTCGATGGTAAATTGCAAGTGTTTATTAAAGGAAATAAAGGTGTTCAAAGTTAATTGAGTTTTATTGGCGGGTACAGCACAAATAATATCATCTATGTATTTGAAAATAAAAGGGGTGTTAAAAGGTAGTTTTGGTAACATAACATCGACGAGTTGGTCCAACACTATAGTGGCCAGAATAGCACTAATGGGGGGATCCCATTGGGGTACCGAATATTTGTTCGTAGAATTTCTTATTAAAACCGAAATAGATGTTTTTGAATATAAATTTAATAAGTCTTAAAAGTTATTTTTTGATAAGAACGTGTGTGTTTCAATGGAGGTCCATGGATATCCATGTTGTTTTAATTAAAACGATTCAAACACGCTTGAGAAATTCGCATTCGAATGAGTTTTTGGTCAATTATCTGCAAATACGGCACCCATCTTGCACAAAGCTGTTTCATATGTAATTCTTCATGCAAAATTTTTCCAATTCGTGAGAGTGTGTGAGAGCAGCCCATTTTTCACAGTGGAAAATGAAGGTGATACATCTTTATATACCTTTAACAATTCCGGATGAACTTCTATTGGTGTTAAACCATCCAAGACAAAGAATTTAATCATTGCATGATATACAACTTTTTTCATTTTAAAAACAGCAATGTCAATATTAAACAGCTGCTACTACTCGAACGAATCGACGGATCGAAATAAAATTTTGCACGTGGTTATACAAAGTATGGAACTTTCCAATACAGTTATGGTTTCACAGTTTCTAACGTCATCTATATGTCAGGTTGACAAATTACACATCGCATGCTAGTATTATTTTGTCCTGAGTGTTTCAGTTTAAATTGTAAATAATGACATGTACCGTTAGTTCTCACTCTCTTATAAAAACCCCTTATATGTTTGATTAAAGCTAATTATACTTACCATCAGCTACAATAAAAAGGAGAGGACATTTAAATAATGCATTGAATACTTTTAATTTCAAGACCACTAAATTAACTGTATCCTAGTATCCTCTACTGTTATTTTTAATTACGATTAGAAGAATTAAAACTAAGTAAGATCCAGTAAGAGGTATATATTATTATATAATCGCTCTTTCTAACTTTTTACAAGTCTGATTATTGAACTATGAATCAAATTTGTTCATTTTTAGTGTTCCGTACGGAACACTTATAAGATCACTTCGGTGTCTGTCTGTCTGTCTGTCTGTCTGTCTGTCTATCTGTCTGTCTGTCTGTCTGTCTGTCTATCTGTCTGTCTGTCTGTCTGTCTGTCACACCCGATTTTCTCCGAAACTATTTGACATCGAAAGGTGAAATTTGGTAATAATATAGGAATTGATGGTCTCATCAGAGCCATGTAGTTTTGAGAATTAAATTTTGACTTAAGGGGTTAGTTTTGGGGGGTGAAGTCGTAAGTGAAAAAAAAATTTTTTTACTAGGTCATCGAGTGTAGTGTCAAATGAAAGCTTGTGAAAACACGAGTAAAAAATATATATATAATATTATGCTTGCGCGCACTTTTCTTTGTATTATTTTTAAAAATTCGCGAAAAATCGCTGTCCCGGGCCTTATCTCGAAAAGTACTTATCAAAAAATTTCGAAAAAAATTCTGGAATATCTCCACGGGGTGTAGATTGAACGAAAATTATCACGCGTGCATTACCTTTAATAATTTATATGGTATATAAAAAAAACAAAAATTTCAAGGTCATCAGATTTCAGTAAAGATTGGAAACAAACTTTGTTGAAAACTCATTTGGGGTGTGTTTTGTAAAGTCACTGATCATTTTATACCACCGTAACATAAATTTTGACTTAAGGGGTTCGTTTTGAGGGGTAAAATCGGAAGTGAAAAAATTTTTTTTTTTACTAGGTCATCGAGTGTGGTGTCAAATGAAAGCCTGTGAAAACACGAGTAAAAAATATATATGTAATGTAATACTTGCGCACACTTTTCTTCGTATTACTTTTAAAAAATCGCTGTCCCCTACCTTATCTCGAAAAGTACTGATCAAAAAATTTTGAAAAAATTCTGGAATATTCTCCACGGGGTATAGATTGAACGAAAAATTATCACGAGTGCATTACCTTTAATAATTTAATTGGTATATAAAAAAAAACAAAAATTTCAAGATCACCAGTTTTCAGTAAAGATGGAAACAAACTTTGTTGAAAACTCATTTGGGGTGTGTTTTGTGAAGTCACTGATCATTTTATACCACCCTAACAAAAATTTTTATTTCAAAAACAATCAACGTACGGAACACTAATTGTGCAAGTTCAACTTGCACTTGACCGTTTTTTTATTGTTTAAAAATTAGAAAACATTTCTACGATACTACGAAAATTATAGAAAATATCCATCTCATTCCTTCCGTTCCAATAAAACGATATCCCTCAAACTCAATATCTACTACCCAGAAACCGACCGATCGACATATGGAAAGAAATTGTCGTAGTCTAAAAAATGTAATTAAATGCGAAAATATCTGGGAATAATTGTCCTTGAAGAGAGTAGTAAAAACAAAGGCATTCTTGCTTCTACAGTCATGTAACAATTTAATGTTTTTAGGAAGTTTGAAGCGAATAAAGAGAACACTGATTTATTAGAAATTAGAACACATTAAACTATTCTTCCTTGTTCTTTGCGCAAGTATTTTGATAGTAGTTTGGTTGATCAGTCATCATACGACTTAAAACTGTAGTTTTCAATGAAGTAAATTATTCACATAAGAATATTTTTAGATATCGAAAATCGTATTTTGCCAAGTTCTATATAATTTTAATAATTAAAACAGCAATATAATTACTAAGCGTTTTTTTAAAAAATAATAATATTAGGTTGAGTGACAAGGTAATTTTTTCTTTCAATTATTTATTGGATGTTTACCTAGTAGGCTCTTTATCGCCTTATTATATATTTACTTTTCCAAAGTCTCTTTACATGCACTTTAAAAATGAACAAAAGATAAATTATTATTACATTCTTAGAAAGTATTATAAATAACTTATTTAAGTGCTTCAAATTTATGTTACCATGTCAAAAAATAAATTATAAAAATAACCAGCATAGTTTTTTTTGTCAGAGGAAGTCAA
>CM032446.1:165088531-165261031 GCA_019049505.1 Pachyrhynchus sulphureomaculatus
TATATATATATATATATATATATATATATATATATATATATATATATATATATATACATATATATATATATACATATACCGCTTTATCTTTCAGGACGCAACGGTTGTACCACATTAAAATTTTTTTCAACAACTCTTCAGTATTTTTTCATTTTTTGAGCTGAAATTGTGCCCAAAAGCAGTACAGTAGAATCTCACAAAATTAGAACCACTTTGTGCACGAATGTGCTGTGTGTTCGAATTTCTGAAAAGTTCGAATTTCTGGACATTTTTTTTACAGAAAATGATAAAATTATAATAAAACTAGTTATGTAAGCTTTATTTTAACACAAAACAGTTTTTATATTAACATTTAATTAATTGAACATATTAAATTCATAGAAAAACTTTTAAAAAGTTTTTTATTATTAGGTATTTAATTGGTTTTTAACATAAAATCAGTAATATTTGTTTGTTTTTTTCATTTATTTAAACTGGATACAACTTTCACACGTATGAACACTTCACTTTGACCTTCAGTCATCAACTGACCCAAATTTGTATAAGCATATCAAATTTCACACGCATATGACCGAATTGTACACACCACGAATAACTCGGTGATTCCCCGTTTTATTTTTACTTTAATGAGCGAAAAAAAAATAATTTGTAGTGAAAATACAAAAAAAAAGTAAAAAAATTTCCAGAAATTAGAACCCCCTGTTCTAATTTTAGAGCGTTTAATTTGGTTTTTTGCCTATTTAGTTCAAAATCATAGAATAAAAATATTTTCTAGTGGAAATAAAAACCAAAAAAAAACAACACTTCCAGAAATTAGAACCACAGGTTCTAATTTCAGAGCGTCCAATACATTGAAATGGCCGGTTCTAATTTCTGGAAGGTTCGAATTTGTGACGGTTCGAATTTGTGAGATTCTACTGTACAACTAAATTTTAAACAACTATAGAGACTATTTTCAAAAGGCGTACAAAAATTACCTCGATCTCCATGTACTTTACCAGTAAAAAAAAAAAAACGAGCTAGCTTATATCTAAATTTTTGCTCTATCAGTATTAGTATTCACTCAATCCATTCTCAAAAATTAAGATATACATGAGGGGCAAAATAGCGCCGCAAAAGAGACGTTATAAAATGACGCCGCAACGTAAGGCTATATAAAATTGTGCTTCAACGTGCCAGGCTACAATATATATATATATATATATATATATATATATATATATATATATATATATATATATATATAACATATATATAATATATATATATATATATATATATATATATATATATATATATATATATATAACATATAATATATATATATATATATATATATAATAATATATATATATTATATATATAATACATTAAAATTCCGGGTTTCAATCCGTACGTCTAACAATGAATTTGCACGACGTTTCGGGCCAAAAATCCATTTGGCATTTTCAAGTGCTCTTGCTCCTGTTGACTGGGGGGAGGGTCCCGGAAAGTGTTCGTTCGAGCATCGGTAGTTGCCGCTGGGTGGTAATTACGGGTTCTGGAGCTTGCTGACTGTTTGCCTTCTTGATGTTTTGGTTTATTCCTTAGTGTTAGCTATAAGACCCTTCCATGTAGTGGAGATAATCCAGACGCTTCATCTGCTTTTGTAACTGTCCTTTTCTGAGCGATGATTGACACATCAATTCATCGCTCCCTGATGAGTTAACACGTCACAAAATGCGCGTCGAGTGCAAAAATAAAGTGTTTGGGTGTATGGTGAATCTAACTGAGTAAAGTAATTTATGTAAAATTTAGCAGTACATGCCTGATGGTTGTAATTTTAATTGAAATCTCAGTAAAATTACTGTTTAATTAACAAAGAACTAAGAGAAATAAGACACGCTTCTCTAGAGCGGCAGAAACCTGTAATGTTAATGCAAGTTTTTTTTTTTTTCTCTTTTGATTTGAGGCACATTGAATAAAAGGCTTTGAACAACCGTCAAAATATTACTGTTGGTTCTTATGTCGGGGTTATAAAGCTTCCAATTTTTCAACCTTGTAGGACGCCTCAAGACCAATTTTTGAATCGCCGCCAAAGAATCCACTGTTGGGGGGGGGGGGGGGGGGGTCATGGGTTTTGATTGTAAAATTTCCTACCACAGTGCTCAATTGACAGAAATTTATGACGAGACTGTGTAGACAAATTAAAAACATAATTACAATGTAAAATATCAAATTCCCATTTAAATTCAAACTTAACTGAAACAATATTTAACAAATAAATATATTTAAATTCCTTAAAATAATACATTTCTCAGTTAACAATACATACAAGCACCCTGTGACAAAATCTCTATAAATATTTGCGTTCTCTTTTTGGTGCGTGTTTAATAGCGTTTCAACTCTTATCATCCTACACCGGTGTCTTTTATGAATTTTAAAAACTAGGTAATAATAAAGGTGGAATAAAGGGTTGGGGAGGATTTTTTGTATAATGAAATCTTTTTTGAGGTAATCTTTGCCAACAATTGATATTACGACCTAAGACATATATAATTTAATATTATAGCTGAAGAAGTATCGAATATAATTAAAAAATTCAAAGAGGTCTCTAATTTAAGATTGGAAGCTCGGACGCGTCGTATTTCTTGGCCATAAATTAAAAATGTATTGGTGTTAGTTTCATTCAAGTTATTTCTATAATTTTATATTGAGGCAAGTTTTTTTTTAATTTACTCCAGAAAGAAGGATGTTAAGGAGTGATCTACGGAGGAAGAAATACACCGGAAGGGTGGACTAGGGCAGACAAATCAGGAAACTGGAAGACTTATATGAACGGAGCCTAGAATCACATCTTTTTGTAAGAGCGCAAAGAATGTGATGGTTTAGGACACGATACAACGTTTACAAGGAGAGGAGACTGCCGAAAATGGGCTGGCGATTGAAGCCCTGGGTGCGTGAAGGAGGGGAAGGCCGCCGAGGAAGGAGATGGTTGCAACATGTTTTGAGGAGGATTTAAGAGCCATAGGGGTCAGAGACTGGAGGACGAAGGCGCAGAAACTGAATAGAATACGATCCAACAATACTTGGACGCCGGATGATGGAAGAGGGGAAGGAGGGCAATTGGGACACAAGTTTTACTAAGCCAAGGCATTCATGGCCTGTAAGGCTGGTCTAACTGGTCTATTCAGACCAGCCATCAAATTTTTCTAACCTTAATTTCTAGAGTTACATAAAGCTAAGACAGTTCCAGTGAATAGAGAGTATTTTGTAACGTTTATTTGGGTAAGCCCAGGTATCTTGTTTTGCGTAGCAGTAAAGCAAATAAAATTATATATAAGGATTCTCGCTGTTATCGGTGATTTGAATCATTGCGCCCACTTTTGGAGCTTGAGCAGTATTGAAACCAAATATGAGAAACATTTCTTAAGGAAATTAAAAACGAGTTTCCTCTATTAGGAGAGGTTATTTGAAGTTCGTTATCCTGAACGCTATTATGATAGGCTCCTTTTTATGTCCCGTAACGGTATACTTATAAGCATCACTTCGGTGACTGTCCGTCTGTCTGTCACGAACCTGATTTTCTGCGAAACTTTTAGTTATAGCAAGTTGAAAATTTCGTAATCTATTATTGGATTTGATGGCCTCATCAAGGCCAGGTAGTTTTGAAAGTTTAAATTTTGACTTAAGGGGTATAGTTTTTGGGTGGTGGAATCGGAGTGAAAAAAAAAATTTTTAACTGATAATCGTGTGTGGTGTCAAATGTAACGTTATGAAAACTCGAGTAATATTTATATATATAGATATAATATATATATATATATTTATAGTATACATAAATATATATCTATTTATAGATTTTATATATATATATATTTATTATATATATATATGGATATATATAATGTAATATATATATATATATATATTACTGCGTGTATATATTAATGTAATACTTTGCGCCGCATTTTTTTTTATATTATATTTAAAAAATCGCGAATAATCGCTGTTCACCCGCCCTTATCTCGAATAGTACTTATCTAATAAATTTTGATATAATTCTGGCATATTCTCTAACGGTGTGTAGATTGAACGATAAATTATCACGAGTGCATTAACCTGTAATAATTTATCTGGTTTATTAAAAAAAACAAAAATTTTCAAGGTCATCAGATTTTAGTATAAGATTGGACACATACTTGTTGATGTAACACTTTTTGGGGTGTGTTTTGCGAAGTCACTGATCATTTTATACCTCTGTAACAAATTTTTTTATTTGTAAGCAATCAACGTACTGAACACTAATTGCGAAATTTCAACTTGGCACTTGAAATTGGGGATATTTTCTTTTTAGGAAATACAGAACCACTAAGAACAATTCAGTAAAATCGAAATGACACTATTTTATTGCAAATCTACATAGAAAACAGTTAGTGTTTCAATTATGTTGGGATTTTGCAATCTTTATCTCATTAGCCATTACAGTTTCTGTAGTGCTAATTTTAAAATGAAAAAGTTTATTTTTTGAACAGTCCGTAATGACATTGGAAATATTGAGGAAGTGACCAAATACATGTTAGACACAGCAACAGGGAACTTGAGTTGACCCATATAATACTAATCACACGGTGACGTGCTTAACCATGAAATGAATAAAAAAAAAAGCCCCGTAAGTTTATAGAAAATGAATACTAACTTAACCTTGCAATTCCTTCGCCTTTAAGATTTCGCATGCTAGAGATATAGATAAGGACAAAGAAATATGAAAAAATAAGCTTTGCTGCAAAGGTCTCTCTAATGTCTCTAAAAATCTATCATCTATACTCCTGTTAATGGTTGTTATTTCATTTCTTGCACATTCTTTTAATTTGTTGGTACGTAAATCAGAGGTTTTTCCCTTGATTGGCAATTTATTGAGACTAATAATAATTTCATTTTTAGCCCATATCATTTAAAAAAATATCTCCTGTTTTAGATGAGATGAAAATAGTAAAAATAATTTATTTTTGTCAAGCACAACATTGCCTAACGGAAAATTTCTAAAACGCTAGAGGAGCGTAAGTTGTGGCGCTGTAATTTATACCCGGTGGAAATACACTTTTGGGGCAGATCTTTCACATAATAAGACTACTTTAAAAGAATTAAACGAGGAAGTGGAAAAGTTGAAGCATCATTCGGAGGTAAAGTATTAGTGAGACATGTATTCATGCAGGTAGCGCTCTGGGAGGAAATAAGTGTCCTACACCTATTCGAATTAAAGTAGTTGTTAGAATCAGACTCATGTCGTAGCCGTTCTTCAATGTTCCGAAGAAATCAGGCGAACAGCTCGGTTTTTAACAGAATCCAACAAATTTGCTATGTTTGAGTGTATAGCCCCAAACATGTTATAATCATTCCATCCGTTGTTCGCATGTTCCGCTTTGAACGGAGAATTAACATTTTTTGTGGAGTGTAATGTTTTCTAGTTATCGAAATAATATTCCCAGCTTTTGACTCTGTTTGCTATGCTGGAAATGTTCATACCAATGACATATTTTCTCCCAACCTAACGCTCTGCAAATTAAGTGGCGATGCTAGAGCAATTGAGTTCCCCGAAATAAAATGTCGGGTTCAGCAATGTTGAATGAACTTGAGAAATGTTAGCGGAATTGAAAAGAAAAGTCAGCAAAAATCGGGCTTTAAATAAACTAAAGTCACATGTAGGGTAGACCCACATTCTATATATATATAAAAAACTAGCCGGGGCCGCTGGCTACGCTCGCGTGGACGGTGATTCACTACTATCGTCACTGCTTATTCGTGTATGTTACCCAACGTCATAAAATATCTCCCATTATTTTATCTTCTTATTTCCCAATATTTCTCCTTATTTCCCATTATCTCTACATAATTTCCATTATCTAGGCTTATCTCTGGGCTCATCTCCCATTATTTCTCCTTATCTCCCATTATTTCTTCCTTATCTCCCATTATCGCACCTTGATTTCCATTATCTAGGCTTATCTCGACTTATCTCCCATTATTTCTCCTTATCTCCCATTATCTCACCATAACTCCCCATTATCTAGACTTATCTCTGCTTATCTCCCATTTATCTCTCCTTATCTCCCATTTATTATACTTATCTCCCATTATCTCTCCTTATCCTCCATTATCGAGGCTTATCTCGACTTATTCTCCTCATTATTTCTCCTTAAGCTCCCTATTATCTCACCTTATCTCCCATTATCTAGGGCTTATATCGAATTATATAGAACATATGCATAAATTTATAAAAACACGTAAATCGGATAAGTGGTTTCGACAGTGATAAGCGCATCTAACGGACAGACAGACAGACAGATAGAGAAGAAAACGTTGCATTTTCTATATATTGTATTCTTTGCTACATGATATTGTTCCTATAATAATGCTATTAGGAAGTGGTATTGCAAGAGAAACGCGCTAGCGGCAAACTTTTCTCCGACTAAATTCACTTTTCACTATAACTGGCCAGAGAACATACCGTATGGTTAATAAAAAAGCACCTAAAAAATTTCGGGATAAGTAGTTCTCCAGTGATAAGCACACTAACGGACGGACAGACAGACAGACGGACAGAGAGACATTGATTTTATATATATTATAGATATTCTTGCCTACATTTAATATTGTCCCATATTTAATGTTTGGAACTGTAGATTGCAAAGAGAACGCGCTAGCGGCAAACTTTGTCCCGACTTCATTTACTATTATTGTCACTGCTCATTCCTTATGCTACCTATCGATAATAAAAATATAGCCCTATAATCTGGCCGGAGAACATATGTATGTTTTAAAAAAAAAGTACGAAAATCGAGATAGAGTGGTTCTCCATGTGATAAGCGCTCTAACGGACAGACAGACAGACAGAATTACGTGCATTTTATATATATTATAGATGTAATAAAATAGTATACCTATAACTGGTCAGAGAACATATATATGAATTTAAAATCAAGTAAATCGGATAAGTGGTTCTCGAGGGATAAGCGCATTAACGGACAATAGACAGTACAAGACAAACATTGCATTTTATATATATTATTAAGATATAGGCTTATTATTATATAACTGGCCAAAGAATATATGCATGAATTTAAAAAAAGACAGGTAAATATAGATAAGTGGTTCCCGCGTGATTAAACGCACTAATGGACAGACAGACAGACAGAGATGACATTGCCCATTTTATATATATTATAGATTATAAATTACAGATATTCTTTACTACATAATAGTGTTTTCCATTATATAATGGTTTAGGCTATGTTATTGTAAAGGCACGCGCTAGCGGCAAACTTATTTCCAACATCATTCACTATTTTACGCACTGCTCATTCCTTATGCCTACCATATCGTAATAAAATATAACCTATAACCTGGCAAGAGAACATATGTATGTTTTAAAAAAAAAGTTACGTAAATCGGAATAAGTGAGTTTTTCAGTGTTAGTGCGCACTAACGGGACAGGCAGACAGACAGGACAGACAGACAGGACAAGACAGACAGATAGACGTTGGCATTTCTTATATATATTATAGATGCAACGTCTCTCTATCTGTCTATCCTGTCCGTTAGTGCGCTTATCAATCGAGAAAACCACTTATCCGTTTACATTTTTTTTTTAAAAAAACATACGTGTTCTTTGCCAGGTTCTAGGGCTATATTTTATTACGGTAGGTAACATAAGGAAATAAGCAGTGCCGGTTTATAGTGAATCAACTCGGAAAAAAGTTTGTCGCTAGCGCGTTCTCTTGCAATCCACTACCTAAACCATTAAATATGAAACAAATATCATGGTAGCAAAGAATATAATATATATAAAATGCACGTCTCTCTGTCTGTCTGTCAGTGCGCGAGAACCACTTATCCGATTTACATGTTTTTTTTTTATTTTATATATTTGTTTTTCTCTGGCCAGTTTATCTATAATCATTCTATAATATGGATAAAATGCAATACGTCTCTCTGTCTGTCTGTCCATTAGTGGCGCCTTATCACTCGAGAATTCTACTTATTGCCGATTTACATGCTTTTTTAATACATATATATGTTCTCTTGGCCAGGTTATAGGCTATATTTTTATTAGGTTAGGTAACATAAGGAATAAGCATGACGAGTTAATAGGGAATCAAGTTCGGAAAAACAGTTTGCCGCTTTGAGGCATTCTCTTGCAATAATGCTTTCCTAAACCATGAAAAATGGAACAACATCATGTAAAGAAAAATACAATATATATAAAAAAATATTTTTGCAGGCGTGTCTTTTGTCTGTCTGTCCTGTCCGGTAGTGCGCTTAACACTCGAGAAAGAGACCACTTATCCGACTTATGTGCTTTTTTATTTTAAACATACATATGTTTCCCTAGCCAGGATATTATAGATATATTTTATTATCATTGGGTAACACAGGATATATTTTAATTACGTTAGGTAACAGTGATAATCAGTGACGATTAGTAGTGAAGGCAAGTCCCGAAAAAAAACGTTTGCAACTAGCGCGTTCTCTTGCAATAACACTGCCTAAAACCATTAAATATTGGAACAATATCATGCAGACAACGACGAAATATAATATATATAAATGGTAAACGTCTCTTTGTCTGTCTGTCTCTCCGTTAGTGCGCTGATCATTCGAGAAACAACACTTATCCGTTTTTACAACGTTTTTTTTTTTCAATCTTTAACTTAACATTTTTTCAAAAAAAATCTGTAATATATATATCTATATATATATATATATAAACAACGCAAACGTCTCTCTGTCTGTCGGTACCTGTTAGTGCGCTTAGCACTCAAGAACCACTTATCCGATCTTACGTGTTTTTTTTATAAAAATACATACGTTAAGTAACATAAGGGGGTAAGCAGTGAACGATAATAGTGAATTTCAAGTCACGCGAGTGGAGTCGCGGGCCGGCCACTCCTAGTGTAATAATAAGAAATAAGTCCCATAGAAAACCTATCAAAACTATGGCTTACCTTAGGACCTACATCCATTCTGGGAAAACAAAATCGAACAACATGGAGATAATTAGAAGGAGCAGATTAGCATGGCCCGGCATTGGAAAACTAAAAGAACTTGACATATTAAATACATTTCAAACGGGCAAGTCTCCATTCCTGTCTGTCCGATCAGTGTATACTCTCTGTTAAATCTTCTTCTTGAAGTGCCATCATCCGATACAGACGTTTAGGCGTCCCTCTCTCGGCTTTGCCCTTGGTGGATGCCTTTTTTTAAAAAGAGTTTCCATTGATCTACAGTACTTTAATGCTTTTTGCGCTTCCGAACGACCAAACTGAGAACTTTACATAGGCATGATAACTACGGGCGGTTTGCCATTGCCTATCCGAGATAGGCTACCCGTCACGTACCTAAGTTGGGAAGGTCGGGAATCTTTGGCACGAATGATACTACTCAGTATATATCACAACTACACCAAACACTTTATTTTTGCACTCGAACGCGCCGTTTCGCTAACCAGCTTAGCTTCATCAGGAGCTATGATTGACTAAAAGCTAAACTACAAATCTACCCTTTTATACTTAGCTAACCCTTGAATTACTCAAGCGGAACTAATGCGACATAGGCAAGGCCATCAGTTCCGGTCAAGTAAAAACCAGTAGAGGGGACTATAAGGAATAGGCCCTCTGTCTTTATTTAAACTACTTTTACTTTTTATGATTTCCCATACTTTCGTAATGCGTTCAACACAATCTCCTATCAGATACATTTTTTATCCAATCTTAGATTATCTAACTCAGGTTACAGTATGATCAGCCTTCAAGGAAGCATGTTCGGCAATGCTAGGACCTTTTCTGTTCTATTGTATTTTAAGTGTGCTAAATGTTCTTTTAAATCGTGTTTTTATAATTGACCTTTTAGTTTGCCCCAACATACTTTTTGTCACAATCATTTACAACTAATTTCATAAATTTCCACTTTTCTCACAATTAGGAATCTTATCTTATCTTTGGATTTCCCTAATAGTTATTCTCAGGATTGTCTGATGACTTATAGACTAAGGTGAGGCCTACCTTATTAAATACCTTATTGAGTCCCTTGCTATATTTCGGAATATTATGGTATGGAGGGACATACTTGGTGTTATTTTCTTAATATCTATACGCGTGTAAAAAAGGTGGTGGAATTTCTAAAAGTAAATCCTAAACTTATGTCTATTTATTAGCTTATTTACTAAAGAGTCACGTCGTCATAACCATTAACTCTAGTTTTATTTTCTAATACGATTCCTTTCTCTTTATTAAAGTTTACTCTATTCAGAGGGAAAGTGATTGAAACGATGAACTCTAAAAAAATGTAATGAGCCTAATTTTATGTTGTTTGCAATGAAATGAATCATTAGGAATATATCTATCTGTTACTGTTGTCCTTCCTATAGATATCAAATCTAATCTATTATTATTTTTTAATAATTAAAATATCTAGAAAATGGCAATTGTCCTTTGTTCTCAACTTCGTAAGTGAATTTAATGGAATCATACCGGCTATTTAATTTTTAGAAACAAAATCATCAAAATTTGCTTTATTTGTATCAAAAATCGCGAAAATATATCATCCACATACCTATACCATACCCTTGGGAAATATTCGAATTCTTGACTGGCTTCGATTTCAAACTTACTCATGAATAAATTTGGCTATGAAAGGTGATAAGCAATTACCCATAGCTGTTCCTTCTTTCTGAACATAAAATTGTTTGTTATATTGGAAAATAATTTTGCTCCCACTACAAAGTTTAGATAATGTTAAGTATTCAACGAATAATTTTCGTCTTCAAAGTCATTCAACCATTTGGATATTAAATATGTGGGTGATCCGACCGATGAAACAATGGGTCGCATTGCTTTTCCAGGTTTGTGAATCTTGGTAAGCAATACAATTTTGGTATGGTTCGGATTTCACATTTACACTTTAAATTTTTAGGCGAATCGGATTTACGAGGTCTTACATTTTTTTAAAGAATTTTTAACCTCTGATATCATTCTCGAGTAATGATTTCTTGTTACCTTTTCATAAGGGCCAGATTCGATAAGATTATCTACGCCGTTCAAAATAATCTTTCTTGTCCAATATTAACAACCTTATTGCTTCCGGGATCAGCTTTTAAGTAGAAGACATCCTTCGTTTTTCTAATCCTTTTATATACTTTTTATGTTTTTTTCGTGAATAAGGTAGGCCCTCACCTTAGTCTATAAGTCATCAGACAATCTGAGGAATATTCTTAGGAAATCCCCAAAGATATGATTCCTAATTTTTGAGGGAAAAAGAGGAATTTATGATAATTAGTGGTAATGATTGGTGACAAAAAGTATGTTGGGCAAACTAAAAGGTCAATTAAAGCACGATTTTAAAGAACCATTTAGCACCAATTATAATTACAAATAGAACTGAAAAGTCTAGCATTGCCGATCATGCCCCTTGAAGCTGATAATTGACTGTAACATTAGATTAATCTAAGATTGATAAAAAATGTATCTGATAGAGATTGTTGAAACGCATACGAAAGGTATGGAAATCATTAAATGGTAAAAGTAGTTTAAATAAAGGACAGAGGGACCTTATTCCTTATAGTCCCCTCTTACTGGTTACTTGACCGGTATTGATGGCCTTGCCTAATTTGCCATTAGTTACGCTTGAAGTAATTTCAAGGGTTAGGTTAAGTATAAATAGGGTAGATTTGTAGTTTAGCTTTAGTCCCTAATCATCGCTCCCTGATGAAGCTAACATGGTTCGCGAAATCGCCGCGTCGAGTGCAAAAATAACAGGGGTTTGGTGTAGTGGTGATATTTACTGAGGTACCGTCATCACGTAGTAAATTTTTTTTTTTTTTTTTATTATTTCTCCGAGCCGAGATACGAGCCCGAGGTCGCTTATAGCGTTAAACGCAGACACCTTATACCACATCGTTGTGGGCCACCCCCTACCCCATGTAATAAACTTTAAATAAATAAATTATAAGGGCCTTTTAAAATTATGTTAAATTTTTGACCTGAAAAAAAAAATAAACGAACGAACAAAAAGTTTTACTTCTAAGTTTTTCTTTTTAAAATGAACACGGATATTCTTTAAACGTAAAATAATAAGTGTACTTTAGTTGAAATACCAATTATAATTAATTATTTCGCTTTTTAGTGGATAATATAAAACGAATGATTGATTTGTAAACCGTTTTTTAAAATATTTGCCTAATACAAGCCTTATCATAAAAACTATTAGAGATAAATGTTCGTTTTGCCATTTCTCTAGAAAGACAATTACTCTCTTTGGAGTTTACTTGAAATTTAAGGGGGTCTTTGGAGATGGAAACGAAGTCTAACCTAGAACTAATCAATTAAAATTTCGTCATTGAAACAAAATGGAAATAATTCAAAAACGTATTGGCTTCAATGTTACGTGATTATTGCACAATAATAAAGACGGTATCAAATATTCCTGCAGCCGCCCAAAATATTTTTATTTTCGACTTAATCTCCACCTAGCTCTAGCACTTCTTCACTTGCGTTCCAAAGCTTCCACACCTGTGTGAAAAAAGATTCCCTCATGGTCTCAAAATACTGGTTAACTGGAACTGGCAACTCAATCTTCATTTGATGAAAATATTCTGGCCACCGAGTGTTTTTTTGTTTGTTGTTTTTTTAGGTGGAAACAATGAAAGTCCGAAGGTCCCAAATCAGGAAATAAGCAGGTGGGGCAGCAATTCTAAATCCCAATCACGAATTTGAGCCGTAAGACTCAACAACGCCCAGTGATCGGCAAGAACATGCTACGGACAATATTGATGACGAATTTCCAGAACCACTGATACGAACTTTAAACAACCCCCCCCCCCCCATTTAAAACGAATTCCAGAATTAATTTTGTTTATTCACCTCATAAAGGTATCGTATCAGGGTCAAAGGACCTTATAAGAGAGGTCATTTTCATTTGCAAATCAGTTGCATTTTATGCACACTTGTGAATTGAACATCTTTCAAATTGGTAGCAAAGTGAAACGGGTTTTTTGTGGATGGAATATCCTTGTTGAAGGGAGGTACTCTAGTATGGACTTATATTTATTATAAAAAATATGTATACTTTTGGTGTAAATCAATTGTAAATGGTAAATAGATATAATACCAGCAAATTTTAACTTTAATTGTAAAGCTTTTAAAACTACAACTGTTTTTTATCCACAAATCCATATATCCACCTATATTTTGTCTATATGGTAATACCATACAACATTTCAGGCACAGATTTTATATATATTATAGAACCCCGAAAAAGGCCCCGCGAAAGTAAAAATTATTTGGATTGTTTTTCAGAACGAAGTCCGTGACTATTGACAAAAATGGAGTTTTTTTTGAAGAATGGTTAAATCATAATACCCAAAAAAAAAAACTTGAACGAAACATGGCATTTTGTTTATTATATAAGTGAAAAAAAAAAATTTTTCAATATGTCTTGATTGTTTCTGACGATATCTCTAAAACGACTCAAAATGAAAATATCAAGCCTTTCAGCAAAATTCAATCAAAGTGGACTTCTTTAAAGTGTATAACAAAGAAATGTTTCTAATCAAACATAAAGATTGGTTAGGAAGGATCCGGAATCGAAATAAAGTGTGTGTTAACCAGCCGTGCACTTCAAACATCATCAGCGGCTCTTTCCGTAGGGCGACCCAGAAAATCATTTGAAGACTCATCAACGAAAACGAAGAGACGGAGAGTAGAAGTATCTTTTAGAATCGCGAAAGGTGCAAATGAGCTTATTACAGCAGCTGAGTTAGCTACTCGAAAAGAATGGCATCGAAGTGTTGCTAAACAGATCCATAACGTCGCGGTCAGTGAAACTAGAGAAAAAATAATGTTCTGAACAAAGTCGGCATTAACACCAGACGAAGCTTTAGCTTATTATGTGGACTCGAAATCGACTTCTCACTCATATAAACAAACAAGAAAATGGTCAATGAAAGCGGGACAATCAAGTGGTATCCATCGTTTTATAGTTTAGGTAAGTCCAAAGCTTCTTGTTGTCCTTCTGACGAATATATTCTGTACTGAAATCTCGAGCTGAAATTAAACTTCACGCGATTTTGGATAAAACGGCTGAACGATTAGTTAAAGCTCAGACGGAAGTCATTAGAAGTGTGTTACCTCGTTCATATTATACGTTGGTAAGCAAATGGGGCTGTGATGGGAGTTCGGGGCATAGCACGTATAAGCAGAAATTTGAGAACACTAACGCTACAGAACGAATTTTTGTTCATATACTCCATTTGTCCCTTTGAGACTGCTTGATGGCGAAACTGTGATCTGGCAAAATCCAAGACCTTCCTCTACTTTATATTGCCGTCCTATTAAGTTTATTTTTGCCAAGGAGACAAAAGAGTTTACGAAAGAAGAAACTTCTAAAATTTTAGATGAAGTAAGTCAGCTTCTTCCAACATTATGTAACGTTGGCTGGATCTCAAATCTCTGTTAAACACGATTTGTTGTTGACAATGACTGATGGCAAAGTGTGCAATGCCTTAACAGACACAAGTTCAACACAAAAGTGTTATATTTGCGGTGCCACCCCCGTCTACTATGAACGAGGAGTCAAAGAAATATCCCAGCAACGAAGAACGCCTTGCATTTGTTTATCTACTTTACATGCATGGATCCGCACGTTTTGAATGTTTGCTTCACATCAGCTATCGTTTAGAAATAAAAAAGTGGCAAGTCAGGGGAGTATAACGACAAAGCTCTTGTGAAGCAACGCTCACAAGAGATACAAAAAGTGTTTAAAGATCGTATGGGTCTCATTGTAGATAAACCAAAACCTGGGTATGGTAAACACAAACGATGGAAACACAGCACGTAGATTTTTTTTTCCAAAGCTGAATTGAGCAGCGAAATTACAGGATTAGACGTAAACCTTATTCGTAGATTTCATGTAATTTTAAGAACTTTGTCATCGGGATATGACATAAATTATATAGAATTCGAAAAGTTTTGTGTTGATACTAGAAAAATTATACCTTGATCTGTATTCGTGGTATTCCATGCCCGTTACTGTGCATAAAATTCTTGTACACAGCGCGGATTATAAAGTCTTTTCTTCTTCCCGTTGGACAACTCTCCGAAGAAGCCCAGGAGGCAAGAAATAAAGACTGTCGTAGATTCCGTGAACGGCACACCAGGAAGCGGTCACTATTGCCACAAATACAGATCTTTTGAGAATGCTTTTAATTACGTCTGATCCTGTTATCAACTCGTATAGAGAATTACCAGCGAAAAAAATTTACTTCTTTGCCATCGGAGGTTCTTCTGCAGTTGATTATCCCACCTTCATTGCCATCCGAAACACCATCAGTAAGTCATCATCACGAATTAAATGAGAGATTATTTACTCTCTGAATATTCTACTGAATGGGAGAGCGGTGATGACGACTCATCTGATGGTGATTAGTAGGTTTAGTATTTTTTTATTGTAATTATATTCTTATTT
The DNA here is from genome assembly GCA_019049505.1 of Pachyrhynchus sulphureomaculatus. Taxonomy (NCBI): domain Eukaryota; kingdom Metazoa; phylum Arthropoda; class Insecta; order Coleoptera; family Curculionidae; genus Pachyrhynchus; species Pachyrhynchus sulphureomaculatus. The sequence goes on from CM032446.1 coordinate 165,104,030, forward strand.
TATTGTGTGTTGTAGTTGCTTATATAATTCATGCCTTAGTATATAAGGTTCTTTAATATTATATTTCTTTTACTTATACACCTTGTTATTGTAAATAATTGATATATAGATACTGTTATTGTACTAATTTATTTTAAAAGAAATAATATTTTGTAAATTAATAAATGTGGGTACTATCATTATGACTTTTATTTTTTTCCTAGAAATTTCTTTGTAAACAAACATGATTGTGCTTTTCACACATAATGAGTAGGTAGACGTATGTAGCTAATTAAAGAACAATTAGCGACAATAGTGAACAAATGAGACACATTAGTAAAATCATCACTTCCGTCTTGCAGCTACATATTTTCGATTAATACACATACAGTACACATTTTTCAACTTTTTTTTTTCTTAAAATAGCTTAAGATACCTGGAATATACATAAACAATTGAAATAAGTGAAGAAATAATATTGTCCCGCTAGCTTGTACTATGTCGAGACACGGTGAGACGTATGGACGCGATTCGTTGTCCCTGATGGAACAAAACTTTCTTTCTCAAGTAATCCTGGGCGTTTTCTCTTTAATTTTCTTGACATAAAACGACGCAAAAGGTGCAATAGTAAATCGAGCCTAATTGTTTCAAGCTTTCGGAAAGGTAGTCCACTATAATAATATATCAACACCATGAGGGTATCCGGCAAAATCAGAGGGTGACGGCCATCCACTTTTTCCAGCCGACAGGGGGAAATGCCGGGGGGGTATGGCTTTCTTTGGGGTCGGTTCACTGGGGAGATTTTTTTCGTACTGCTTGGATTGTTGTTTTGACTCGGGGGGGTAGAGTATAGTGGTGAAGGCCCAGGTTTCGTCTCATTGTCCACAAACCTGTTAAGAAAAAATCTTACGGATCAGGGGGGGGGCCTCAACATCTGCCAAACAGTACCGCGAGAAATCGTGAGTCGAATAAGTCTTTTTGGTCAACTAGAAAGCAATCTGGGGACCTCACCTAGCGGTAACCTTAGAAAATCCGAATTCGTTGGCAAAGATGTTTTGTGTTCATTCATACGAGATGCCTATAGTGTCTGCAATCTCCTGATAGTTAATATAATGGTTTTTCAATAATGAATCACAAACACTTTGCGCCGGTGTTTGTCTCTTCAGTCATGTAGACGTCTGTGGGCCCGTCGGAGCGAGGGTCATCTTCGAGCTTTCTCCTCGTACTACGTTTTAAATTCTGCAACCCATTTTTTCACAGTAGTATATACCAGATTCCTCCTAGTGTTGTTGTCATATCATCGTGGATCTCCTTTGGGTTAATCTCTTTTTTTAAACATGATTACCGCACGTTGTTCAATTTCATTTTTCCAAAAACGCTGCACTTTTGGTCTCAATAAACTCGCTCAACCCTAAAAACCCCAAATTCTACAGCAACAAAATTTTACAAACTGTGATATAACCAAAGAATGTACGAAACTTATTGAGAGTGTACTATAATAAAAATATTATAATTATTTACGTAGGACATGAAAATTTTTTAAAATTACACAAACAGAACAACGATGCTTTTGATTCTATTAATGAATTACACAGGGTCAACACAAGTCTTGTTTCCTATATTTTTTTTTCTATTATTGGGTATTTCTATGGCCCTGAACATGTAAAAAAATACTGGGAGAATTGATAAACAGCTTTAACCTTTTGAAATATACAGTTTTATAATTTTGCCAAAAAAATTCAAAAAAAACAAAAAATATATGTTAACAAAAAATACTATTGAACACTAGGGAAATGATCTTTTATAAGATTTAATGAATGAACGACTTTATGTACGAATTCCGTTGCATACTCTGCTGATAGTATGCAATACATATGTGAGTTCCCACGACCTGATATATGCTCTTCCATTGTCCGATAAAAAAAAAAGATCTGATGAAATCTATCACTGCTCCTCACTAAAATACCCGATTTGGGAAAAAATCGGTCTAAATGCGAGTGCAGGAAGTGGCTTTTTTATGCTACATGTTGCACCCTAGCTTCTTACAAGTTTGATTGTTAGCATGCGCTCAACAGCTCGACATGGCTGTCAGATTTTCTTTTTTGCCTAGGGAAGGCTACCTCATAAACCAAAACATATGATTTTGTCATATTGATTTGACTAAATTAGGATATTTCACGAGTTTCCTAATCTTGTGTGGCCCATCAAACAAATACCAGCTTGCAAATTTTCTGAAACTTAATCATGGAAACTTGCGTGAAAGTAGAAAATTAAAACAAACAATTTGCCACTTTTGTCAAGCGCCTTCACAAACACTGTTTCATTATGCGAGTTTAATATGAAGTGGTGGAAGTTATGATGCGGTCTCGGCTAACTAATAGGGTACGTTTATAACATTTTTTGTTACAACTTTTAGCTCTTCCGCACTGGCCCAAACTTTTTGTGACCAATGGTGTTGTTTGTCACGACTATCCCAGAGACACAGGACGACATGAAAGCAAGGAACTTTGTGTTGTACCCCCTTGTTGACCTAAAAGAAAAATTAACATTTCAGATCAACACAAAATGACCCATTTGTGGTCTTGATACTTATTTTTTTCCATAACCTTAGAAACATTTACGTATTCTTCTTTTAAAGTCGTTCGAATGTGCAATAGGTATAGATCCGTACTTGTTACCGTTATGAAGCAAAACCACACTTTAAGACTTCTTTTTGCTGACTGTCTATGAAAAAAGACGCCAATCACTAGGTTGGTACTGTTTTAAATCCCCATCTACTGCAAAATACCTACAACATCGTTACAAAAAAACCTAAATCCTTCTCTGAGAGAAAATCGGTAACAGATTTTGTTTCTTTTCGGGTACGATAAAATGTAATGTTGGTTTCCGGAGTAAGCAAATTTTTTTCTTTTAAGCGAGATGCTAAAATTTCAGAAGCTTCTTTTGGTAAGTTCAGATCTCTTACTAAGTCATTTAGTTCTTTCTGATTAAATGGTTGAGGTTCTGAAAGGCCACATTTGTAGTCTGAATCAGAGTCTTCACTTGATGTATTTCGTTCGGGTTCACAGAGATTTGGTTCATCAGAAGATTTAGATGTGCTGAGTTGTACCTCTTGTGATTTTAATTGAGGTCGTTGAGCAGAAGATAAGTTAGGATATGACCGCTTACTTCGATTTCCAGGGGATTAATTCCGTTTATTTTCACAACGCAGAAGTAGCAATCGTCATGATGGTTTCGAGGTTCTCGCCAAATTATGAGTGTTACGAACATTAATGCATCTCTTTTTCCACTGGACCATAACCGTACGACATACCACACAATTTCTGGCAATACAATATGAGGAACCCTATGGCTTGTCCTGATTACACAATTTTATTTTAAAGTATTGATGATACGCAGTTTTCACAAAGTCCGGATAAGATAGGTTTTCGATATTTTGCAAATATAATATTCACCACAAATATAGCAAAAACAATCGGGATTAAGCACACAACATCTTCTTGACGAAGCCATATCTCAAACAACAACAAAATATATTTTTTTTTTTTTTTTTTTTTAGTGTCCAATAAAAAACAAAAATCTAAGTAAAAAATAGTAAACGAGGGTAGTTAGCTATAAACTCAAAAACAAAAGCTGTTTGAAAATGATACAAATTTACGTTTGTTTTTGTTTTCTAGAATTGTCAAGAGTACAATACTACTTGTTGTATCACAACAGCCTAAGGCCTAAGGAAATTAGAAATTTTTTAAAATTAAATGATGGAAAATTTACTAATCAAACCCAATTTTCAATTCACTAGCAAGAAGTCTAAATAACTACACTGTATAACAATAAACACATATTTATTTATAAAATAAAATATGTTACTTGAATCTTATAAACTGAGCACATCAAATGGCACATCACACAAGTCCAATATAAGTTTTTTTGATATTTTCCATATTAACAGCTAATCAGCAAAGTACATTAAATACGTAAAAATACGTACTTTGATGTCATTTTTCAACAAACTAGACGTCGTTATGACGTCGCTCAACAGGTCATTTAAGGGACCAGGACGACCTTGGAATAACGTCGAAAGTACGACACTGATGTTGCTTGGATATTGTTGAATCTAAACTAACCTGGCATTGTTAAACTTCATCTAAATAATATATCCAAATAATGATATAAAATTTTAACCCGAAACATTCAGCCCTGATGGAAAATATCTACTAAATTAGTTAATGGAAACCCTTGTAATTAATTTAGTACATAGTGTATATATATACATATATATATCCTTTATATATATATATATATATATATAATATATATATATATATATATATATATATATATATATATATATAATATATGGGCAGATCCATTACCGATTTTTTCTTCCAAAAGAGTGTGATCCTCCAAATTTGTGCTCGATACGATGAAATCCGGCATCTGGGGAATTTTTTAAAATTTTAAAAAATCGATTTTTTAGTTATTTTAAAAATTTTGTATCTTAGCTTCCATATAACTTACAGATTCGAAAAACTCGGCACCCTTCTCTGTTAACTTTATATTTTCAAGAAAAAAATAGATTTTTGTTTTAAACTTAAATCCGGCTGGGAGCTTTTAACTCTGCCTCTGTTTTAGCGAAATTTTGCTTGTTTTTGAAATGCTCTCCTGAGCTCATATTTTTCGTCTAGGTATATTCTGTTGATACTAAATAATTAAATATTATAATTTGTAAAATCAAGGATTGAATAAAACCACAAAAAATGTCATATTAAGCAGAAAATTTCACAATTATAAAAATTCATAGCTCATAAACCACTTCTATTCCAAGTTTGAAAATTTTGAGTTGATAGAAAAAAGTTATGGATATCTGAAAATAGCGATTTTTCAAAAATCAATCGGCTTTTGTTTGGTCATATATTAAAAGAATAGAGGCATTCAATGAAATTCGGGTAGATATCAACAGAATTTACCTAGATGAAAAATATGAACCGTCGGCCAGCCCTCTCCTTCAAATATTGTAGATCTGAGAGCATTTTAAAAACAAAGAAAATTTCGTTAAATAATAGTGATTCAGTTAAAAGCTCCCAGCCAAACCGGATTTAAGTTTAAAACAAAATCTATTTTTTCCTTGAATACATAAGGTTAACAGAGAAGAATGCGAGTGTTTCGAATCTCTAAGTTATATGGAAGTTAAGATACAAAATTTTGAAAAATGAATAAAAAATCGACTTTTTTAACATTTTAAAAAAATTCTACAGCTGATGGATTTCATTGTATCGAGCTCAAATTTGGAGGATCACCTTCTTTTCGAAGCTACTTTCAAAGAAAAAATTGGCATGCATATCGCTGGCCGACGCACGCACACTTTTGTCGAAAAGTAATGGATCTGCCCATATATATATATATATATATATTTATATATATATATATAATTATATATATATATATATATATATATATATATATATATATATAGGTGACCGCAAAAAATCGATGTCGGAATTTTGTTCGTACTGGACCCCACAAAAACGATTCCCCTTTCCAGATATTGAGATAGCCGAAATTTGAGCTCGATTAAACGACGTTAACCCCGTGCCGCTCGTCGCTCAAAGTTTGAAAAAATCCAAATTTTTGGCCAAAAAGCTGACATATGGAGCTATAACTCCAGAACGGTAAATAATAGAAACACGCTTAATATCTCAAAAGAAAAGCTAATGTTGTTCTCTTCAAATTTATATTCTATACATAATTGTTGTTTATTTTAAGTCAAACCGAGTTACAACAGCCTTTAGCCCCAAAAACGTGACCTGGTACCAGTAGGAGCCAGTTTGGGAGTAATTCTAAGAATTTTACGGGTTTCTACATAATGTGTCTCGGAATTAACATTTTTTTGTTAAAAAGTATTTTGGAACTCAATTTTCAAACATAAAGAGCTTTGTTCAAATTTAATCTTTTATTATATGGGGATTACCTGACTAGTTTTTTACCAAAGAAAGACCCGTTTTGACAGGTAAAAAGGAGGGTGAATATAGTTTCTATTTTAGGGATAGTGATTTTACTTCAGCGTACAACCGACCTTTTATTTATTCAGTTTAGTTTCTAAAGTGCCTTTGAGCTGGTTAGATCGAACAATTATCTAGTGAAGATATTTTAAGACACTGAAGAGGACAGCATGTACCAGGAACTTGAGAGCTTGGAGGAAATGGACACCCCTGAAGAAGCTGCAGAAGATCCAGGACTATCTGAGAGCAAGAGGATGAAAGTTTCATTTGCAAGGGGCGTTAAAGAGATTTTAAACATGAAATTGTCCATTTTATTAGATCGATGTAAGGTATCCGACAGAAATGCCACGAGAATTTTAATAGCTACTCTAGAAGCACTAAATCTTGACCCTCTTGAGTACAAAAGTCTCAAAAACTTTATATTACATGATAGAAGGCAAATGTTCAGAGAACAATATAATAAAAAAAATTTTGATAAAGTAAACATTTCCTGAAAAAGAGCCCGTGATTGTCCATTGAGACGGTAAACTTTTACCGGGGTGTTTTTAAAAAATGAACAATGTGAGCGAATAGCTTATAGCTATTTCATATGGCGAAAAGGAACAGCTGCTGGGAGTTCTGTAACAGCAAACAGCTCTGGAGAGGAGGCAAACTATAGCCGTATATGAATGCCTACATGAATGGGGTCTTCTCAACACCGTCAAGGCGATGTGCTTCGACACTACTACAGCAATCCAAACACGGGAAGACTCAAAGGAGCATGCGTCATATTGGAGCAAATGTTAGGAAGAGAATTGTTATACCTAACTTGCCGTCACCGTATCTTGGAAATTCTGTTAAGAGGCGTATTCGACACAAAAATGGGATCAACCACTGGACCTCATCCAGACATTTTCAAGAGATTCCTCACTGCGTGGCCCAAGATAGACAAAGGAAATACGACACAGGTATCAGTGACAATCTAATACAAAAGCAGCTAACTCCAGAAGTAATTGCAATGTTACTGCTGAATTCGAGACCAAAATTAACTGAGAGCCACCCCCAGAGATGACTACAAGGAGCTATTGCAGTTGGTTCTCGTATTTGTTGGATCACTAGATAGCAATGTTGTGGGTTTTAGAACTAAAGGGGCCATTCATCACGCTAGGTGGATGGCAAAGGAAGGCTATTTACTGCTTAAAAAATGTTCATTTTTCGTCGTCAATTTAAGATGTCTAAAGAAGAAGAAAAGTTCTGTGCGTGCCATTTCTGTTTTTTCCCTAGTTAAAATTTATTGTAAAGCTTGGTTCAATGCTCCAAAAGCTTATCTTGCACCAAAGCAAGATTTAGGTATTTTGCATAGTCTGTTAGACTATAAAGAATGTAACAACGACATTGCAGAAATAGCCCTGACCAAATTTTCGAACCATTTGTGGTATTTGAATGCAAAGTTGGTGGGATTATCGTTTTTTGATCCCACCATTACAGACGATGAAAAAGCTTCCGAGTTGTTAATGGCTAATAAATTGCTCAGTAGCACAGATGAACCATCACAGCACGCTAGGGTTGTAAATCCAAAAGTTAGGAAAGAAAACTTAAAAGAGGTAGTTGATGGAGGATTGGTTAATTTACTTACCAGAGAAACGTTTACATTCTTTGACCAATTTAATATAAAAACAGATTCCCTAAGACAACATCCAAACACATGGCCTCAAAATAATGACTTCCAAGAAGGATTGAAAAATTGTCAAAACATTAAAAGTAGTTAATGATATGGCTGACCGTGGTGTTAAATTAATAACCGACGTTAACGACCTTCTGACAAAAGATGAAGACCAAAGCAAATATGTCCTGCAAGTTGTAAGTAAAAATGCCGAGCATTATATCCTGACGTTTTTCAAAAAACTACTTTAACAAAAGCTCTAGAATAGATTACTAACTATGTAAAATTATCAACTCATGTAGGTACTACGTCTGAATCTTTTCTGTGTCTGTTTTGTATGTATTATATACCTAATTTTTATATTTTAAAATAAAAAATGTGCATTAGACTTATCAGTATTACTTGTTTTTTTATTATATTTCTACCTTTAAACTCAAAATATACCAAAAAAAAGCAAAATTTATTCACTTAATAACAAAATATACGAAGTATGCTCCTAGTGGTACCAGGTCACGTTTCGGGACTAAAGGCTGTTGTAACTCGGTTGACTTAAAAATAATAACAATTATGTATAGAATATAAATTTTGAAGAACAACATTAGCTTTCTTTTGAGATATTAATGGTTGGGGCGTGTTTCTATTATTTGACCGTTTCTGAGGAGTTATGGCTCCGTATGTCAGCTTTTTGGCCAAAAATTTGGATTTTTTTCAAACTCTGACGACGAGCGACACGGGTTAACACGGTTAATTACGTCGTTTAATCGAGCTCAAATTTCGACTTATCTCAATATAATTGGAAAGGGGAATCGTTTTGTGGGGTCCAGACGAAACAAGAATTCCGACATTTTTTTTTCCCCCTCTATGAGATCCGGTCACTAAATATTAAATATATATATAAATATATCATATATATATATATATAAATATATATATATATATATATATATATATATATATATATATATATATATATATATATAAATATATAATATAAAATCTATATTTAATAAAAGCCATGTTTAATTTCCAACATTTCTTAACCTAAACTATAATGTATAGGCCACAACTATTTTAATTTTATTCATTTCTCGGAACCCTATCACTTTGATCAAATAGCATTTCTCTTTTTCACACGCTTTAATGGCAACCCTGTATATATACTAACGAAGTGAAAATTAGCTGCTTTTACATTATTTTAAAATAATTACTGGAAGAATGCTTTTTAAAAGATTCTTAAAAATAAATTTATTTTACAGTTTGTACAAATTATTTTCAAATAACATTGTGGATTAAAAAAAAAAGTACTAACAAGAAAATAAAGACATTTTTTATACCATTGAAACTATAAAGTCTTAAATCGAATGGCTTATTTTTGTTTCTTTTTTTCACTTGAATCTTAGCTATGTATCAAACTAAACGAAGTACAAGGTGTAGCTAGAAAAATAACTGGACTGATTTTTGTTAAGCCTGAAAACCCCTTCAACCTATTCTGCCATTTTGTTGATCGTGCAGGTTCCTGTTTTGACTGCCGGCCTATTTGCTTTGAATAGGAAAAATATTTTAGTGTCAGGTCATGATGAACCGTCAGAAGACAACCTCAGTAAAAAAAAACATTGCCTCGAACAAAGGAAAAATTCGAACGGGGCGGTGTAGAGATCGAAAAGGAGTGTATATTGAAGGAGATTAGGGTTTTAACTTTAATGTCAAAGTTTTATAAATTCGGTCCCGTTATTTTCTAGCCACGCCTCGTATAAGAAAAAATACATGGGTATTTAAAATTATACCTCAATTATTATACAGATAAAATTGTGGTAAGAACACTTGAAAAGGTAAAAAATTTAAACTAGTAATTAAATTATATTGGCACACTGGAAAAATCTCATAAAAATTACCTCTACGACTTTCTATAAAACTTACTGCGTAATTCTATTCTATTATATATATATATATATATATATATAAATATATATATATATATATATATATATGTTTTGGTTTACGTTTTCGGTTTATTGTATTTAAGCCATCATTAGAAGTTATGTCTAAATGGATCATTAAATTATTTACGTTTTAACATAACATATATGTATTCATATATGTATAACGAAAACTGTAAAAGTGTTAAAATGTAAATAATTTAATGTGAAAAGATCCATCTAGACATAAGTTTCTGATGATGGTTTAAATACAATTAGCCCAAAACTAAAACTTGTTTTATTAAATTGACTGTAAGAACCAAGAACAACAATATATATATATATATATATATTATTATATATATATATATATATATATATATATATTATATATAATATATAATATATATATATTTATATATATATATATCGATATATATATTATATATATATATATATATATATATATATATATATATATATATATTTAGGTATATATACAAGGCCGCGCACTTTTTTTTCAATCTTCGATCGTGCCTGTAAACAGCCAGTCGAGTGCTACAAGGCTAGGATGTTCGGAGAGCGACAGCGCATCTCCCCCCACTTCTACCCACTTTCAACATCATTACGCCATTGTCAGCGGAGTTGCAGGCACGTAAACATGGCTGCTACGATTTGATTCTCCCGCCAAGTGCGAGTTGTGTTAGTGTAATTCGGTTTCTTCAAGCAGAAGGGAATAGTGCAGAAGGCGGAAATTCGTTCGAAGAATGAGCCGAGTATATGGTGAAAACTTTATGACTGATGGTGTTATGTGCGCGAATGGAGCAGGGAATTAAAAAAAGGCCGAACTGATGTTCACAATGAAGGGGGGGGCAAGGACGCAAATCTGTCGCAACAGAAGACATTGTTCAACGAGTTGAGGCAAGTGGTAGGAGAAAAGCGGAGATTTACTGTAAGTGAATTATATGTGGGATTTCCTGACGTTTCAAGGTCATCTATTTACACAATCGTAACAGAACATCCTATGCTACAAAAAACTGTGCGCTTCGATGGGTTTCCAAAGACGTTCTCTGATGGCCACACAGCTGGCCGAATGGCATCAGCCCCTGACGTTCCTTACCCGTTATGAGGCTGAAGGCGAACATTTTTTGAAATCAGTTGTGATGGAGATGAGACCTGGATTCAGTATGCCATTCCAGAACCAAAACAACGGTCACAACAATGGATGCACTCAAACTCGCCAAACAAAACCGAAAAAATTCAAATAATCCTTAAATAACAGGAAGGTTATGGCTACCATCTTTTTAGGACCAAAAAAGGTGTGTTTGCTTGTTGACTTTATGGAACCGGGGACTACGATCAATGCAGGTGTTTATTGCCAGACATTACGACGACTGCGGGAGAGCCATTCAAAACAAATAAGAGGCATGCTGACTTTCTGGAGTTCTTTTCAATTCCTGGACAACTCACCCCTCACAGTGCTGCAGTAACCCAACAGCTCTTCGAACAATATTAATGGGACAGTTTTTGAATACCCAACAATAGTCCCGACTTCCACCTTTTCCTGGAACTGAAAATGGTGGCTAGGAGGGCTGAGCTTTTCAGATTAATGAGGAGCTTCAAAACAACTGTTCATGTTCATCTCAACTGAGATGGATTGATTCAGCCGATATTGGGTGGAAATCCATAACTAGAAGTTTTGCAAGAAGTAAATCACTACTTAAATTCCCACTAAAAATATTTTTATTTTAACACCATGACATGTTTCGCTGTACGACAGCTTCATCAGATCGTTTGTTACAAAATGGGGACTTATTTTTGTAAACAAACCATCTAACGAAGCTGTCGTACAGCGAAACATGTCATGGTGTTAAAAATAAAATTTAGTGGGAAATTTAATGTTAGTGTTTTTACTTCTTGCATAAACTCCAACTGAGATTGATGTTGAGATTATGGTTTATACACAATTTTTGATAACTTCATTTTGTTATTTACACTTGTTCTTTTTTTATGGGACCAACGGAGATTGGAAAAAAGTAAATAGCCTCGTTAATCATATATATATTATATATATATATATATTATTATATATTTATATATATATATATATATTTATACGTATATATCTTCTACATATATATATTATATATATATATTATATATATATATTATATATATATATATTATATATATATATATATATATATATATATATTTTATACGTTATATATAAATATATATATATATATATATATATATATATATATATATATGTAAAAAAACTACTCTGAGCGAAATATTATAATCACGTGATTCCCGATGAAGACGATCTTGAGAATTTTACATGTTAATATTGAACGAATCAGTTCTCCAATAATAATGATTTCTTACGTTTCTATACCTAAATTTCTATTCCAGTATAAATTCTAACTACGCGTCTAACGTATGTTTTGGCAGCTTCATCAGGTGACATTATAGACAGTACCATTTGTTTGTAGTAATGGGTGCTTCATGCTCTCTTTTAAGTATGTTTTGTGTAGTATCTGATAAGATATACTACATACTTACACCCAAGGTGCTAAAATATGGAATGCATTCTTTCCCCCTACATATTTTGTAGAGAATTCCTCCAAGAATACTGCCAAATGCTGTAAACCTAAAAGAAGAAAAAATTATTTTGGTGGGTTTATCTGAAAAATTATCACTTTTGGGCAGTTTTTACTCACAAAATGGCTAGAAAGATAAATATTTTCTTTATTTACGAATTTACAAAAAAAAATCCCAGATATTATTTTTATTTCATTTACCAACACCATCATCCAATTCCTGCCGCAATTCCTTGCATTGTTGCTGATGCCCAGGGGAGAAGCCAAATCATTGGCGTACGCTACGACAGTAGTATACGTCAAAGCGTACGTTGGGCCTTGCAAAGGAATTCGACGGGTATGGATCCACCATGGATTTGGAACTATAGATGAATAAGGCCCAATCGGAGAGCATAGTTTATAAAACACCAGTAGAGATGCAGCGCACATATCCGAAGCGGTCTTGAATTTTACCTAAAATAAATTAAAACAACTTTTATGTGTGTCGTGAGAAAAAAGGAACTTTCTTTTATGTATCCTTATTCAGTATCGCACATATTTTACGCCGGGGGATTGAAAAAGTTATTGAAAAAAAAAAAATCACAGGTTAAATAATATTTTTTGCAAAAAGAAAAAATTATTTCTCGACATAATCTCCATTGAGCTCAATTTATTTGGTCCAGCGAGATCTTAATGTTTTATTCTCTCAGAAAAATTAAATCGTTTCAAATTGTGAATAATACTCGTTTACCGCATAGATAACCTCTTCAGTCGATGAAAATTTTGTTCTCACCAAGCCAATTTTGGAGGTTAGGAAAAGAAAAATCACCCCCCCCCCCCCCCCCCCCCCCCCCCCCCCCACCAAACAACCCCCCCCACCCCCCCCCCCCCCCCCCCCCCCCCCCTCCCCCTGGGGACAAATCAGGGAAATCCTAGGGAAATGGATGGGGATAACCTATTTTTCGAAGCCCAGTTAGTGCACTTTTTTACCATTACAACAGTAAATGTGAGTGAGCAGGTGCATTGTCCTGGTGAAGGATTGGAGCCCCTTTTTTGCGAGGTAATCTTGCTTTTACTGTGCAAACGGTTCACTAACGTTACGTAATAAGAGTCAGTCACTGGTTAATTCTCCTTTCAAACTAGTCAATTCATTAATGTGTGTACCGTATGCGTCGCAGAAAATATGTTATCACCTTTTCCCTCCTTCAATAACTGTTTTTTTGCGTTTTTCGGTGCATACCTTCACTTTCGCCCAACCCACTGTTTTGACTGCCATTTTTTCTTCAAGGTGTAATGGTGGATCTATGTTTAGTCTTCTTTTCTTGTTCTTTTCAACTCAAGTTTGTCCACTCCTGGATGTAGGTCTCTTCTAATCTCATTCATGCTTCCCTATCTTTTGCCACCTTTTTAACCCACTGCTTGCCTGCTACTGCTCTTATAGTCATCGACCCATTGTTTCCGTAGACGTCCCTCGCCACTTCCTGTTTCTCTAGGTCTTCATATTATGATCCTATATACCCCATCAGTCTCGGGTGATCTAGTCACATAACTCCCCCATTGCCACTTCATCCTTGCTCGCTTTTCCGCACACATGCCGCTCCTGGAGTTCTTTAGGGGACTTCCCTGGAGCACGTGTGCTAGGCCTAAAAAAAAAATAACCTTGCAGTCTCCAGAGCTATGTCATTGACTTTGGTGCGTCTTCTTATCTGCTCTTTATGAATTCTATCTCTAAGAGAGATACCAAGGATGTTTTCTTTCCACAGCTCTCTGTAAAGTTACGAGCTTTTTTAGCAAGTGCTTTATTGAGTCATTTTTGTTTCCAGTCCAAATGTGCTGACAGGTAAGAGGACGGGTATATTGTAGACTTTAGCTTTTAGGTTTATGGGTATTGTAGTATTTTTTAAGATATGTCTTAGTTTCCCAAAAGCTGCCCATGCTAGCCTTATTCACCTGGTTTTTTCTGCATGCTGGTTCTCCTTTCCGATCTTATACTTTGTCGGTCACGTTTTATGGAGTTATTTTTTTGCCTATTTGTTTGTTGATATTTTTAGGGCTCATTAATTTAGTTTTTTTTTAGGACCTACCCTTGCAGAGACCACATCTAGCTGGTTTAACATTTCTCTATAGCTCATTGGTGTTATTAGCTATCACTACTATGTCGTCTGCAAACCTAAGGTGACCCAGTCTAGGGCCGTTGATGTTGATGCCCTTTTTGTCCTAATTTAACTACTTGTAAGACGTCTTCAAGGGCCAGCGTAAATAATTTAGGTGAGATAGTATCTCCTTGTCGAACCTCTCTTTTTAATGGTACGTTATTAGTGACAGTTGTTTAGTCAGTCTTTAATATGTATAGATGCTTCTTAAACAAATGTTCTCTCTATTATTTTTATCTATCTGGATCTATTCTTGCATACGTCGGGGACTTTTCGAACAGACCAGATTTCAACAGTATCTAAAAGCCTTATGAAAATCAATCAAGTATTGGTACCTTATATTTTGTACATTTCTCTGTTATGCTATCATTGCTTTCTGAAGCCGCACCCTGTTCCACAGGTTGATAGAAAATTCTAGTTTCTGCTATTAAGCGATTTGTTAAGACTTTTAGTGAAAGAGCTTATATAAGTGCGACAGAACAGAGATATGAGTCGATGTTAATTTTCGATATCAGTATTATCATCTTTTTCTTAAATCGAGAAGTATAACTCCGAGTTATACCGATTTTTGTTGAAATTTTTCCCTCATATTTAGTATGGACCTTTAAAGCAGCTTTTCAGAGAAAATTTAGCGAGGATGTGATCTTTTCCAGGGCATCTTTTGTTTTTATTTCTGCTTCAGTGCAGCGTGTATTCCCTCTGTGTGATATCTGGGAGTGTTGCTTCTGATCCTATGTTCAGAAACGTTTTGTCTACAAGTCACCAAAATGATGCCAGAACTCTTTAAGATAACTCTGCAACATTTCCAAGTACACGATTTTGACATATCCTGCTTCTCGCGTTGTTTTTATCTGGAGTCAAAACAAACGTTGCAACCATCGCGCAGTGTAACTTTTTTTTGGGAACTTCATGAGGATATAATGTACCCGTTCATGACGAGATGCAGCATTCTCAGGAAGCTCCAATACGACAATCTTCCATGTGCGATACCATGAAATTTTATCGACCATTTCAGAAGATACTTCAATCGGGGTTCGTCTGCGGGTGCTGTAGGACCCCATTAAATTTATTTTTAGACCCATTAATAAACGGTCTCGACTGCTTGGTTTATAGTTCCCATGAAGTTTGTCTTCAATTCTCGTTTTCTATTGGCCGGCATCTCAGTGCCACTTTTTTAAATAAAAAATGTTTTTTATAACTGCAGGATACCGCAGCTTTATCCATTTCTTAGAAACGTCGTAACACCGATTCCACTTACGATAGCTGCACAACTAACAACTGCCTGCTGCATCTGTTTTTAAGCTTCAAAATCAACCGTTGCAAGAATCACGCTTACCGACAGGTAGATGCCACATTTTTGTTGAAATTTAACCAGACTTATCAACTCCACCCCCGTAAGATCTTCTGTTGTAAGATTTTTTTTTTTTAAGATTTTATTGTCTGTAGGAATATCTTCAAGAGAAGGTGATCCTAAAGCATAACAGACTACCTAACGTTATAATAAATAAAATTAAAAAATATATACTGAATTCAATATAGAAAACCAGACTGTGAAATGTAAATAAATAATTGTCGCCTGAAAAAAGTTTAACGGGACTAGAACACGAGGGATTTACAGGGTGTTATCGATCTTCGGCCCGTTGCCTTTGATCAAGTTCACCTAAAACTATTTATTGGTGTTGACATTAAGTCTTTAAAACAGTGGACGCTTCAATGTGAAATACCCTAAAATCAAAATATCGCCGCCCTTCGACAGGCATCCGGGCTCAGATTCCCTCTGGTTGAGTCCCCACTTTACTACTCAGTATATATCACCACTACACCAAACACTTTATTTTTGCACTCGACACGCGTTTCGCTAACCATGTTAGCTTCATCAGGAGCGATGATTGACTAAAGCTAAACTACAAATCTACCCTATTTATACTTAGCCTAACCCTTGAATTACTCAAGCGGAGCTAATGACATAGGCAAGGCGATCAGTTCCGGTCAAGTAACCAGTAGAGGGGACTATAAGGAATAGGCCCTCTGTCTTTATTTAAACTACTTTTACATTTTATGATTTCCATACTTTCGTATGCGTTCAACAATCTCCTATCAGATACATTTTTTATTAATTTTAGATTATCTAATGTTACAGTATGATCAGCTTCAAGGGCATGTTCGGCAATGCTAGACTTTTCTGCTCTATTGTATCTTAAATGTGCCAAATGTTCTTTAAATCGTATTTTAATTGACCTTTTAGTTTTCCCAACATACTTTTTGTCACAATCATTACAACTAATTTCATAAATTCCACTTTTCTCACAATTAGGAATCTTATCTTTGGGATTTCCTAAGATATTCCTCAGATTGTCTGATGACTTATAGACTAAGGTGAGGCCTTCCTTATTAAATACCTTATTGAGTCCCTTGCTATATTTCGGATTATATGGTATGGAGACATACTTGGTGTTATTTTCTTCCCGTGTAAAAAAGGTGGAATTCTGAATATTAAACCTAAATTTATGTCTATTTATTAGCTTATTTACTAAGTCATCGTCATAACCATTAACTCTAGTTATATTTCTAATACGATTCCTTTCTTTATTAAAGTTTACTCTATTCAGAGGGAAAGTGGCCAAACGATGAACTAAAAAATGTAATGAGGCTAATTTATGTTGTTTGCAATGAAATGAATCATTAGGAATATATCTATCTGTTATTGTGTCCTTCCTATAGATATCAAATTCTAATCTATTATTATTTTTAATAATTAAAATATCTAGAAAAGGCAATTGTCCTTTGTTCTCAACTTCGTAAGTGAATTTAATGGAATCATACCGGCTATTTAATTTAGAAACAAAATCATCAATATTTGCTTTCTTTGTATCAAAAATCGCGAAAATATCATCCACATACCTATACCATACCCTTGGGAAATATTCGAATTCTTGACTGGCTTCGATTTCAAACTTACTCATGAATAAATTGGCTATGAAAGGTGACAAGCAATTACCCATAGCTGTTCCTTCTTTCTGAACATAAAATTGATTGTTATATTGGAAATAATTTTGTTCCATACAAAGTTTAGATAATGTTAAGTATTCACGAATAATTTCGTCTTCAAAGTCATTCATTCTAAGTAATTCTTCGAGATATTGTAAAGTTTGTGGAATTGGCACACTTGGGAACAAAAAACTAACATCAAAAGAAATTAAGACTTCACCTTCATCAAGAACTAGATTTTTTGTTTTATTAATGAATTCTAACGAATTCTTCGCTGCGAAAGTATTTAATGGTAACTTCTCAAGTTCTTTAGATAACCATTTGGATATTAAATATGTGGGTGATCCGACCGATGAAACAATGGGTCGCATTGCTTTTCCAGGTTTGTGAATTTTGGGTAAGCAATACAATTTTGGTATGGTCGGATTACTCACATTTAATTTAAATTTTAGCAAATCGGGGACAAGGTTCTTACATTTTTTTAAAGAATTTTTAACCTCTGATATCATTCTCGGTAATGGATTTCTTATTACCTTTTCATAAGGGCCAGATTCGATAAGATTATCTACTCGTTCAAAGTAATCTTTCTTATCCAATATAACAACCTTATTTCCTTTATCCGCTTTTAAGTAGAAGACATCTTTCTTTTTCAATCCTTTAACTACTTTTATGTTTTTTCGTGAATTAGAATTTGTGTTGTTAACTATGTTTTTCGATATTTGATTGCGACATGCTTCCCTAACAAAGGATTTACTATTTTCTGGAAGTGTACTAATCGAACTTTCAATGTGAGCAACTATTTCTGATAAATTATCTCTAAGAGGGGGTACTGCAAAGTTAAGACCTTTGTTTAAGATGCGAATTTCATTTGGTGTAAAGGATTGAGATGAATGATTTTCTATAATATTTACGAGTTCCTGAGGACTACTCTTCTTAGGTAAGAGCTTTTTTAATTTTTTACTTAGAATAGAGAATTTCTTTTTATATTGAATATCAATAACTAAAAATATTTTCCTCTGGAACTCGCTCCATACTTCATATTCAATATTGTTTAATCCTGAAGTAAGTTTTTTGAATATGCTGTATGATTCTACTTCTAACATACTACGTTTTGTGTACAAATTCTTGATTTCTAAGTCAAGCCATTTTTGTTTAGCAAAGAATGAAACTTTTTCTGAAATGTTTGATTTTGGTAAATTAACCTTAATAAAATTAGGAAAAACTTTAAATTTCTTGCAATACTTTAAAAACCAAATATCTGCACCGACTAATCTAATCTTACTACTGTACTTACGATAAAGGTTTAATTCCGTTGACCGTGAAGCCATCTCAACTACGTTGGGAATGTGGAATCTTTGGTACAATGATACTACTCAGTATATATCACCACTACACCAAACACTTTATTTTTGCACTCGACGCGCGTTTCGCTAACCATGTTAGCTTCATCAGGAGCGATGATTGACTAAAGCTAAACTACAAATCTACCCTATTTATACTTAGCCTAACCCTTGAATTACTCAAGCGGAACTAATGACAAAGGCAAGGCGATCAGTTCCGGTCAAGTAACCAGTAGAGGGGACTATAAGGAATAGGCCCTCTGTCTTTATTTAAACTACTTTTACATTTTATGATTTCCATACTTTCGTATGCGTTCAACAATCTCCTATCAGATACATTTTTTATTAATCTTCGATTATCTAATGTTACAGTATGATCCGCTTCAAGGGCATGTTCGGCAATGCTAGACTTTTCTGCTCTATTGTATCTTAAATGTGCCAAATGTTCTTTAAATCGTATTTTAATTGACCTTTTAGGTGATCCACTAGCCAAGAACCAATTTTCCGCACGAAACTACCTGCTTCGTGCGGAAAATTGGTAGCAGTGACATTATTCGGAACACCTGAATGATTTTTTGAAGATTAGTTAATTTGTGTTTCTAAGCACTTCTCATACCACACCCCAGTAAAGAGTATATAAAATAATCCTTAATTAAATAATATACAGCGATTCAAGAACAACGTGAATCGCCTTTTTAGCACACGTGTCGCTCCTGTAGCGCTTTAGGGACCTTCCTGCAGTACGTGTGCTAGACTCATAAAAAAAAAAAAATTTTCTTAAACAATTTACGCCCGATATGGTTACCTGACGCAAAGGCGACAGAATCGCATTAAGGTTTTAATAGAGTTACATAAAATATATTATTTTAAATTTTGTATACAAATGTTTAGAAATAAGAAGATAATATTTTTCGAAGTTTAAATAATAAAATAAAATTATGAAACAAAATACAACACGTTAAGAATAGAACGAAGAATAGAAGAATGTTTAACTCGTTGATTTTTTCAAAGATTTCGATTCACTTATTCCCATAAGGGCCGTGTTTGTAAATTACAGTGAAGCATAAAGGAGATCTACGAGTACTTCATGGAGTTCTTTTATCCTCAGTTTTATTCATGTCGTTAGATAAATCAGGTAACAGAACTGACTAATGTAAGACAGCTGTTCAACTCTCACTTATGTAGATAAATATACCTTTTTTTATTCTGTTGCTTTCAGATCAACATATATTAGCAGTATGATATGATTGAAGGTCACTCTTCAATAATTCAATTTAAAGTATTAAACTTATCTGATAGTTTTAGTAGGTTTTATTTAAAAAAAAATGTATATGGAAAGCTTTTTCATGATTGCGTTGCCTGGACATAAAACAGATAACAGAGAAAAGGGCAAAATTCAAAAAATTAGAGAATTCGTTAAAAACCACCATAAAAAATACATCAAACAAATAATTAAATTAGAATTTTTTTGCATACAGAGAAGCAGAAATCCTCTTTTATTAACAACACCAAGAAAAATTGTAAATCAATAATGAATATGATTTGTATGATACATATACTTTCAAACACATTCATTAAGTATTAATTATTTGTGCTATCCCTTATTATTTTTTAAGCAGTCCACCAAAAATTGGGTCTTGATACAAAGATAAAATATAAGAGTTTCTGGAAAAATGTGCAAATATTACCTCTAAGTTTAGAAATTGTCAATATATCAAGAAAGGAGGAACCATGGTCATTTTTTTGAGGAAGTTGTTTGTCGTAACAATATTAAAACATAGTTAGAATTATATGGCGACGAAAATGACTCAACAGTTTCATAAGTACCAGCCAATAAAGTGTTAGTGCTACATGATGATTGTGATATTGGATTGTAATAATAATAGTAAAATTACATCGGTGGTAATATAACTACTTGATAGAGTTAATCAACGCAACTGAAACCTGAAATTTGGAAAGTGTGTGGTTGCCACGTCTTAGCATATAAAATTGTGTATTATACGCAAAAGGGATGTTGTTCATAGAGTATGATGGCGATATCTATTTAGAATACATACAATTAGTTTCCAGAATATCTGAGAGCTAGTTAAGACTCATAAGGTTTCAAGAAGCACGAAGAAGAGAAATAATGCCTATCGAACTTTACTAGAATCCTTAAAGCTTACGATACATTACAAGTACTAAATCCATTCTCTGAAAAGTAATCTTTTCTCTTCATTTATTTGAAAACTAAACATAAACTTGATATAGCTCTTTACCCTGTGCGTCTTTTGCAAATATGCCGTTCTTCCTCTCTTATGTTCTCGGTTATACCATTAATGTAATAATCGGTTTCTACCTATGATGCAGATTGTTACCAATAGTATTTTTATTCATTATAAATTTTAATTCTTTCATTAATTTTTAAAAAACATTAGATTTCGAGAGGACTTTGATTTCTCTTAGATTAATAATTTGTCCTCTAGAGTATTGGTGTTTAGCTACAGCCAATTGTTAAATTTGTTTTTTAGGTACGTTTTTTTTGGTCCTTATTTCTAGCAGTTATTAATATTAGGTTCCAGTTTATCTTACATATACCACAGCAGTAATCTTTATAAACGTCTTTATCTCGTCAAAAAATTGTGATCTGATGTCTCCAGCATTATCCAAGTTCTTTACAAAGGCCAGAAATTGTATGAATATTGACTTTTCTAAGGGATATTTTTCCCGTAGTCTAATGTACAAGCGACAAAACTACACTATCTAGTAGTGGACCCCTAAGACAATTTTGTGTGCTATAGAAATTTAGAAAAATATCTTACATCGTTAATTCAATATGCGTTACTTGTCAGTGTATCTGTTGGCAATAAGATGGAATATAAATTAGGTGGTTACAAAACTCTAAATACTAATGAGCTAATGATGTAAATTTATAAGGTTATTCTATCTAAAACAGCTATCTTAAGATGCTGGTACATATCTGCATTTAGAAAGGGAAGGATACTATCTTATTTAGTTTCCATATCTTATGTTTTGATGTTCCTGATTAAGGTGATTGAAAAACTACTCAAATATACTTTGCCATAATATCAACAATAAAGAGACTCAATTATTTGGGTTGGAGACAAAAGAGCTTCGGCACTTGGTTCGAAATCTTTACCAACACGAGAAATAGTGGAGAACTTGTCGTTGCTTCATAGTTTCTTCATAAAATAGCCCCCGAAAACATTACTACTACTAACTTTTTAGGATTAGACCATGTGAAACTAGAGTGATTTTTCGATGTTACTCCTACGATTGCACTAGGTATCTTCAAGTTACTTTGCTCTTGTAGACAGAACACTGAACTGACACCTTTAGCCGTAAAAGCTTCCACTTCATCTAACTACACATTCATTTAATTTTAAATTCAATCAGAATATCTACGAACCCAATTTTTAATCAACAGGAACTTCATGAACTTCTGTGGAAGGGGTATCAGAAAAATATATAAACAAATATTAAATAATTGATTTATTTAGTAATACAATATAGTATTGATTTTTTTAAAGTTTTTTGTAAATCCTCTTCCCAGCAGGTACTCCTGATTTTGTGTGAGTGGAAACCTGAAATAAAATAGTAGTGTAAACAATAAATTTGTGTCTCTAGGGCCGCTCCTCTGAACAGGATTTTTTAAAAGGACATCAAATAAAATAGAATATAAATAAACAAATTATCTGAAACCTAATAACATGTTAAGTTGACAAGATTCTTCCATCTATGTCTAGAAAAATTAAAAATTTTAGCTCTTGCCAGTTAAAATATAACCATTTTTTTTCTTGAAATTGAGAAATAAATGAATGCTTGAAATTTTCAAACTTTAGACTAATAACTGCTGAAAATATAACCAGTTTTAATAATAATCTAATTCCAAAAACATACCACAGTGAGTTCAGATCCTGCTAGTGCATACTCCCTTTTCCCAATTCCATCTTTATTTGTCCACTCAATTGTTAACACATCACCATTTAAGGTTGCTTTGCTCTAAAAAATGTTAATATATAAGATATTTGGATACACGTTCTTAATAAAAATTAAAACAGCTCCTTAGTTCAGTCAACCATTTTTAATAAATAACTAATACCTATTCCGTCAATATGGATGTAACACCAGTAGAAGTTAACTATGATAACAATAATACAGCCACACACAAAAAAAAGTTCAATACCACGGACCGAAATACATGGATCTAGTGTATTTTTTGACGCTGAATTCGAATCTGTAGTTAAAAAATAGATTTATTCAGTCATTTTTTTTTGGCCAAAAACATCCGTTAAAATGGGATAAAACTATAGTAATAGTGTAATGACTCTTAATGAAGTGTGAAAAATGGTAGATATTTTATAGCCTAGAGCAGAGAATACGCATTCAAATCATAACAAGCTATTTCTATTAATCAAATCCATCTTTATAGGCGGTGAAAAGCACCGTTAAAACTCAAATAAAGCACGTGAGTTTAAATAACATATACAAAGGACAAATTATTATAGCTCTTAGGACAAAATATCTGAATCTGGTGTGATAACCAGATATTACTCTTAAAGAGTTGAGACTCACCCCTATAGGGTGTAAAAACCACCCCCACCTACGGAGGTATCTCATAAGTTTCAATAACGACGAAAAAAGTTGAGGCATATGTAGTTTTAGGCAGGGTGAACAAATATGGAGTAGATTCGCTTGAACCACCGATACAAGGCTATAAACTACCCTTAGAGGGTGGTAGAAACTACCCTTACGCTTTAATGATTCATATGGATATTATTGAAATTCGGAAAGAATCAAGTACTATTAGCCCATTGTGCCAAACATTCAAGAAAACTAGATCATCTTCCTAATAAGGTCGAAAATCATCCCTAGGAGAGGGGAACTACCCTCTGGAATTGATGGATCTTAGAAGTTCTAGCATCTGAGAAAAAAATAGGGTTTCGTAGTCTCAGGCATTAAAAGGAAGCAAAATGTCCTTTTTACATGCTATTTAAACTCACCCCCCATTAGGGCGAATTTTGGTTTAACTAATAGAAATAGATTGCTTAGGTTTGAATGCATACTCTCTTCTCTAGACTATAAAATATCTACCATTTTTCACACTTTATTAAGAGTCATTACGTTATTACTATAGTTTTACCCAATTTCAAGGGATGTTTTTGTCCAAAAAAAATGACACGTACTAAAATGTTTTTTTAACTAGGGATTCGAATTCAGTGTCGAAAAATACACTAGATCCATGTATTTTGGGTCGTACTAATGAACTTTTTTTTTGTGGAGTTGTGTAATTAGCTGTATATATTTTAACATTGTTTGCAGATACAGTATTTGTTTAAGAATTAAGTCAGCACTGATAAACCTATCCTAAATGTTTATTAGGTAGTGATTTTACTTTCATCGTGACAATTAGTTAGAACATTTCCTGTTCATCTTTGCTTGCAGAAGCTATAATGATGGTCGCAAATAATATTGAATTCTTCTAGATATTTTAGAAGATGCTGATTTATAGTTTGTTCACTAATATCGAAAGTTATGGAAAAAGCTATTAATCAGCATTTTTTGAAATATCTAGAACGATTGGCGATCACCAATATAGCTTTCGTAAGCAAAGATCAACAGGAGATCTTCTAACTTATATCACACATGTTTGGAACAACGCAATGGAACATTCTTGAGAATCTCGAGCGTTTGTACTTCATATATCCAAGGCATTTGACTGCGTTTGGCATGATAAATTATTAGCTAAGCTACACTCTTATGGTATGCCTGATTAGTTTTGTTTATGGCTCTTGTGTTTCCCTAGAAAGCATTCATTAGAAGTAGCAGCTGACGAGATTCTTTTTAATATTTTTACTGTCAACGCTGGTGTGCCCCAAGACTCTATACTACCTCCTACTATTTTCGTTCTTTATATTAATGATCTAATGGAAAGGATGAGATATCAAATCTACAGCTTTGCAGATGACAGTATGCTTATTTATTCATTTACTTTTAAAGCTCGAACAATGGCTAACCATATAAATATCTACAGAGAGCAGGAAGTGGTTCAACTTAACAAAGACCTGGAAGAAATTCTATCCTGAGATGACAGCAATCCAATTAAAAAAGTTAACATTGCGGAACCCGACATAATTATGTCGGTACACTTGATTTCTCTAGCATCTTGGTATGAACATGCATATTTAAGTGAGTTTCTCAAAAGCTGGGAATATTATATTGAACTAGAAAGCTTTACACTTCACAACAAGTTTAATTCTGTACAAAGCTCAAATTCGACTGATGATGAAATACTACTACAATGTTTGAGCTTCTGCTCCCAAACATACACTGCATTTGTTGGATTCTATTGAGAAGAGACTGTTCGCGTGATCGGAGACCCAAAAGTTACCAGCACCATTAATCATCGAGGAACGGTTGGCGACGTAAATCTATTCTAAAAATACTTTCATAGAAAGTGTTCTATGGACGTAGCTCGCTTAATTCCTTCCAGGGCGGTGCATGCCGGGAATACACATCGCGCTTATACATCACATCCGTGTAAGGTTTAGGTTGTCACTCCTCATATAACATTTTTCAAGCAGTCTTTTATATGAATTGCTTAATTGTGTTTTCCATCCAGTACATCGAGTACAAATTACAGCGATTTAAAACCAACGTGAATCGCTTTTTTCGCAAATGCATAGCTCCTGTAGTTCTTTAGGGATTTTCTTGCAACACGTGTGCTAAGTCCATAAAAAAAGAGCGATTGAATATATTGGCAAAAATGTGCTATTAAAAAAAATGATATTTTGGAAAAAATATTAATACGTTGGAATCATAAAAAAGTTATCAACCCACACCCCTTTCTCCACAGTGATATCTTCCAAACACTATAGGTTTCTTTTCTACTTTCAATATTATACGTTTACCAAATTTAAAGGGTAATCGATATCTAATTTCATTCAAAAGTTTTTTGTGCCTGCAGACAGATACACAAACAGATCAACGGAACGACATTTTTCGTAATCTAAGAACCCTAAAACGTAAAAAACCGCAATAATTTAGGAAGATTGTCTTTCCAGTAAAAAAAAATTTCCTTAGCAAGGCAAATAAAACTAAACAGGTTCAAGTAGTAATCCATTTTAGAAATCATTATATTTTCATAATTTTCCAAAATTTTTACCCCGATTAAATTGCAACAAACTAGTTTTTACTTCCTTACTTTGGTAAACTTTCTTTTAGTTTTAGATTTTTGAAAAACTTAAGGTCAAATTTTTGCTTTTTAATGATAGTTTTTGAAACTGTAATTTAAAAGAGAGCAATAAAAAAATTGTATAGGAAAAATGTTCCACATAATATATAAATTTATCGATATTTCTGTATTATACAGTATCATTTAGATATGAGGTTTACATAAGAAAACTGAAGGGTTTAAGTAAGAAAAAAAATGATAACAAACAAAAAAGGATTTAAGAATATAAAACATGGTCTAAAATACAATATTTTTTTTGATAAATATATTTTTGAAAGTGTTAGATATAATGAAACGCGTACCAGCAAATCGTACAATCCGGAAAACCAAAAAGACCTGGAAAAATACGAATGGTTAGGGGAGAGCTCAAGGAAACTAAGAGAGGGTGAATGGGATAACAGAAATACATAAATATTAAGTATTGAACAACGTCAAAAGACATCATATACATATAAGACACGTTTTTTTGCATCTAAATTATATTTAGAATAGAGAGAAAATAAAATTTGGATTTTGGAGGTACAGAATATATTTAAAAAAGAATGTGTGTTGATGCGTTGATATATCAAGAACGTATTAATAGGCAAAGGCAACACTGTGACTAAGGATTTTAGCAGTAAGAACTCGGATATTAAGACATAATTTTTCAACAGAAAATTTTAACCCTATTTAGGCTATATATTGAAAACGGTTTGTCAGGCACATAAAAAGCAGAGCAATTTTATCTCTGGAATCTCACAAAATAATAAATGACACTAAATTGCATATATGTGTTGTACATGGTACTCCCTCTGTACAGCACAAAATAGGTATAACTAGAAAAAAATGAATTAGTTTATGATATAAGTCATTTTTGATAACAATACAATTTTAAGAGATAAGGCTGTGAAGGTTTCGAAAATTATTTAAAATATTTCTAAAAGTTTTTTTAGGATTTAATTTATTTCCATAGTTTACAAATTACCACTGGAGAGATGTATATACAGTCTGTCAAGTAAGAACGTGACCGCTCATATTCTTGAAATGTTTCGAGAACATTTTTTGCTATCAATGTATTCTTTGAAGTGCTAACAACGGCGCAATTACCTTAGTAAGTTGCTCAATCGCCTCCTGCATCAACAATAGCCTGGAGTCTTCAAGGCATGCTGTCAACGAGATTTTCTGCATACTCTGCAAATTTTTCGAATTTCTCGAGACAACTGAGTGAAAGTCGTCTGGGCTTTCTCTCTACTAAGTCCAAACGTTTTCAATAGCGTTGGCATCCGGCGATTGTAAAGGCCACTCTAATCTCTTATTGTGGGCCCAGGCGAGCCACTTCGCGACCAGGTTTTCGCCTAGCAAAAGTTTCTTCAACGTGCTTCAGAATTTGACAGCATCAGCACAAAGATGTTATCGAATGGCTGCATGGGATACATTCAAACCCGATTTTCTTCATTTTGTCGCTCCTTCACGCAGCGTCAATTTGTGGTCCCGTGAAAACAAATACACGATTCGTTTTTCGACTTTCGGAATGACTTTGCCTACCGAGCCACGTTTTGACAAGTCGTAGACATTTTTCATTTCATTAAAATGATTTACTTCTTCACAAACAATACCGACTATTTGATATATTTAGCTGCAGCGAAATGTGTCATTTTAGGCCTCTTTTGATGGGCACAAAGAAAAACTGCCTCAAACTGACGTGCAAACAAGTGACTCATTTTGGATTTTACGTGATTTTAACCAAAGATCGGAATTGACTGATACTTTTACTAAAATGTCTCGTTGACAAAGGTTCTCTACCGATTTTTTGTTGAATCACTAGAATCGCATCTACCAAGAATGAATTATCGTGAACACATTCTTACTTGACAAACTATATAGGAAATAAAATCAAAATTTTCATCAGTAAACTAAAATTTGAATAACCTGACACGTTATGTCAAAATTCCACAAAGTTGACCAAAGCAGCATAGTTACTATGTAATTTTTGCGTCGGCTTTTGATATAACTTTAAACAAAGTATATGGTGGTTTTTGACACTAAATTCTGGTCATTATTTCGCAGAACATGCTACGATTGCACGACAATTTTATAAAATATTAATACGTTATTTCGTTGACTGAATATTTGTTCCTCGTTGTATGTCAAAAACGCCCAAGAATGGTAAAACATGGAACTAAGTATTTTATTATGTACCTTAAATTTCTCTCCATTCGGTCCCGTTTCTTCAGACTCTTCATTTAAAGTAAATGCTTGTGGAGGACGACCATCTCCACGATCAAGTGTTACTTTGTCTTCCATTAATTGAAATTTCTAAAGATTTCTGCTCTACAGATTTTTTAGCAAGATCTTCTGGAAACCCTATGGAATTAAGACGAAACACATAATTAACCATCAGTTTGAAAACTCAGGCTATTTTATAATTTGATAACTGACAAATATTCCCTATTTCAAGAACTCAGCAGTCGAATGTCTTAACATCTACACTTAACACCAAAATAACTGCACTGATTAATCATTTTTACAAAAAAGGTATGTCCCTAAAGTGAGTGTTTTATATTTTGATACATTTTAAAGACATTTCCTAAATGTAGCAAAATATGAAAAAATAAACTCCTAATATTTTTAAAATTTGACGAAAATTATCAAGATATTTAGAGCAGTTTTTTTTGTAGAACATTAGTATAATTAAACCCACCGAAGTTCCTTTTTAGAGATCAATATTCCGTTTGTTAAAATTTTTGTTTTTACAATTTTCTACAGCAACTTAATTATTTTTTATAAAATCTTTCGTGTTTTGCTAACGCTTGTGTGTATTAAACATTTTTTTTTAAATAAAATGCTTGTTATAGTCGTCGTAAATAATTGTGCATTTTTCATTTTTAGAAATATTTATATAAATTAAAAAGAAAATAAAAATTTTTTTTTATGGGTCTAGCACACATGCTACAGGAAAGTCCCTAAAGCGCTACAGGAGAGACACGTGTGCGGAGAAAGCGATTTACGTTGTTCTTGAATCGCTGCAAATTGTACTCGGTGGGAAACAGTCCTAGGCAAATTATTCCAAAGGGATGATTTTCTCCATATAAAAGACTTCTTGAAAAGCGTTGTACGAGGAGTAACAAGCTGAACCTCATACGGATGTGAAGTATTAGCGCGACGTGTACTTCTAACATGCACCGCTCTGGGAGGAATTAAGCGGGCTACATCCTTCGAACACTTTCCATGAAAATACTTGTAGAATAGGCTCAAGTCGCCAATCGTTCTTCGATGTTCCAGCGAATCAAGGCCGCCGGTCAGTTCCTGGTCTCCAATCAGACGAACAGCTCTTCTCTGAATAGAATTCAACAAATGCAGTGCATGTTTGGGAGCGGAGCTCCAAACATGGGAGCAGTATTCCATAGTTGGTCGAATTTGAGCTTTGTAAAGAATTAACAGTTGTTGTGGAGTGTAAAGCTTTCTGGTTTGAAATAATATACCCTTTTGAGAAGCTCTCCTTGCTATGCCTGCAACATGTTCATGCCAGGACATATTTGCTACCAAATTAACGCCCAACAGATTGAGTGACGATGTTAGAGGAATGGAGTGCCCCGACATAACTATGTCGGGTTCACCAACGTTAACTTTTTTAGAAAAAACTGCCGCCTGGGTTTTTGTAGCATTAAATTCCACTTAGCTACTGTCACCCCAAGATAAAATTTCTCCCAGGTCTTTGTTAAGTTCAATGACTTCCTGCTGTCTGCGGATATTCGTCTGAGTAGCCGATGTCCGAGTGTTCAAAGTGAATGAAGAGATAAGTGTACTGTCATCTACAAAGCTGTAGATTGGATTCTCGGTCTTTTCCAGCAGATCGTTAATATAAATGAGAAAGAGAGTAGGAGACAGTATGGAGCCTTGGGGTACACCGGCGTTGATAGCGAAGGTGTTAGAAAGAAATCCGTCGACTGCCACTCGTAAAGAACGCTCTCTGAGGAAACATGAGAGCCACAAACAGAACTTTTCAGACATACCATAAGAACGTAGCTTAGCCAACAGCCCATCGTGCCAAACACCGTCGAATGCTTTGGATATGTCAAGAGCAACCGCTCGAGATTCTCCAAAGTGTTCAATTGCGTTGTTCCAAACATGTGTTACATAAGTCAGAAGATCTCCTGTTGATCTATTTTTACAAAAGCCATATTGGTGGTCGCTAATAATGTTGAATCATTCAAGATATTTTAGAAGAAGCTGATTGATAACGTTTTCCATGACTTTCGATATTATTGGAGGCAGTGCGATTGGTCGGTAGTTATTTGGCATTTTTTAGATATCGGCTGAACTGTGGCACATTTCCAGCAGGAAGGAAATATTCCCTTTCTGTAGGATAGGTTGGAAAGTCTACAGAAAACTGGTGTTTGTTCCCTCGCACATTTTTTGAGCGCCAGAAGCCTTTTTGGTGTCTAGCTTCATCAAAATACGTGTTATGATACTCTGTCTGAAGACAATATCGGGCATCCTTGACTGCACTATGGGAATAGTAGGTGGTGTTTTTTCTTGGAAATCGACAGTAGAATGAGAAGCAAAGAGTTCAACCAAAAAGTTCGCTTTCTCAACAATAGAATTATCTTGCCATGTGAGTGGTGGTATGGTGGATTTGGTAAAATTTTGACTAACTGCCTTAGCGACTAACCAAAAGGACCTAGAATTGTTGGGACAAGCGAGAAGTTTGTTTCTAATCCGTTGATCGTGTGCCTCCTTGGTTTCGTCGATAATTTCTTTGCATCTGTTCCTGACACGAACAAAGGTGTTACGACTTAGGATGTTAGGATTATCACGCTATTGTCGGTATGCACGATGTTTAGAAGCAACAGCTTCTTTGCATTTTCGGTCAAACCAAGGTTTGCCGTTGGAAGCGCATTTCTTCGAAAAAGGGATGTAATCCTCCATACCGGCCAAAATAACAACGGAAACCTCCCTTGCGCAGTCAGATGGGTCGTCGGATCGAAAACAAACATCTAACCAAGGGAAAGTTCGAAAATATTCTATGAGATCTTCCCATTTAGCTGATTGGTAGTACTCGATGCCGAAAGTAGTTTATGGTCGGAAGAACCTAACGCCGGATTTACGCTGACCGTGTAAAACTCCGAATTGGTGGTTAAAAACAGATCAAGAAGACTGGCGAAGTCCCCGTCTCCATCAGGGATCTGTGGTGGTTCGTCAATAAGCTGAGTTAAGCCACAACTGACTGAAAATGATTCTGCTTCACGACCTTGTTAGTCGGTAGTATTTGAATATTTAAACCAGTTGATGTTGTGGACATTAAAGTCGCCCAGGATGGCAATTTCGGTATTTGGATAGTTAATTTGTAAATGATCGATGGTGTCTGCAAGAGAAGCGAAAAGTGTTCTAAAGTTAGTATCACTCGGTGGTCGATAGAGGATACAGATGAACCTTGTGGTTGGTCGAGTTCTTATTTTTAACCACATAACGTCAAAGTTTGGAGGCTCCAGAGCCTCTTCTCGTTGGCAAGAGAGGTCGCTTCTGACAAAAAGACAGATTCCAAAGTTACGCCTAAATCGGGAATAGAAGTCGTACCCAGGATAAAAATAATTGACTGTGCTGATCGATAAACTGACCTTAGTTTCACGGAGAGCGAGTACATGAGGTTTATTTATTTTCCGGTGTTGGTGCTCTGAACTTATGTTCGAGTTTAAACCTCGTATGTTGCCCCCACCCGGAGATCCGAACGGGAGGCTATTTTACCTCCGGAATTTTTTGTATCCAGGTGCCTCATCATGCTATTTGGTCCCACAGTCCGGAACATAGGCACAGCCACGAAACCTTAAGCAACTTCACGCAGCCTAAGCCGATGCTATGCATTGACACCGGGCGGCAGGCTGGTGGGATCTGGGCATCTAGGTTGTTCTTTAAGTCGCCTCCTACGACAGGCAGAAGGTACCGGGGGAGATATTCTATCCCGCTTCCCCACGGGTAGCGAGATAAAATCTTAAAAACCCTTAAAATAAGTAAATATAACTCTTAATATCTTTATTTGACCTGTGCGGTGTAATAATGTTACAATGGCAACAAAAAATATTTATTAGTTTGAGCAGCACAAATCAGCAATTTTGAGCACAATGATTTTAAAATAATTTACGAGGTTCTAGTTTATATTTCAATCTCGCGTATAGAAACAATAATTGATCAGAAAGATGAATCAAATTCATTTTTGTGAATACCAAGTAAATCTTAAGTTTATCTGTTCTTAATTCATAAGATAACATTTGGAGAAATCGTTAAAATGATTTTTTTAATACTTTTCTTCTAAACGAACAACTTGAAAACAAAGACTAAATTTGATATTCTCACACTAAAGAATTAATTAGTCCAAGTATTACAAGTCGATATTTGAAATTATAGGTATATTATGTTACATATTTTTCCCAAAAAAAATGAACAGGAGAAGAGCTTCACAGATATTTATAGCTAAACCAACATTTATCTCTACATACACTTTCTGAATGAATAAAATGATGAAAAGATAACATAATTTTTAGATTCCTTTACTCTAAGAATCCTGAAATGGACATATATTATGATATAATATTAACCTTTTATAGATTCGATTGATGATAATTATGCTGAGAATTTGTTGACTATCCCAACCACAAACCACGAAAAATTGTCATATTACTATTGAAACTGTACAAGATTTATCGACTTTTAAAACTATCGCTTCCTTCGTCTGAGCATCTTCTACACAAAAGATTTCTTTTCTACTTCAACAGTTAAAGTATAGTAAATTTGAAATTGAAATCTGATTTTGTTCAAGCGTTCAAACTATGTTATTTTTTAAAGAGAATTTCAAATTGTAAGATTTGCACTACTAACTACCTGACTAGTTACTATGATAGATATTGGCATTCTCTGTGTTTCCAATAGATACTATATTCCTTAAAAATTTTGTACCAGTCCATATCAAACACCAGACTTGTTTACCATCATGAGTATGTTCTATCTTATGTATAAACTTTTATATAAGATCATCAAGTTCTAGTGTCAAATAAAATACTTCATAAACAGTACTGTTTTATATCTTAAAAGCAGAGGTTTATAGAAATAATTGGTAAAATTAATTATCCATCAATTCTATTGTATACAGTTTGTATACAATGTACACAGTATCTTATTTTGCTCTTATTCGAATTAATGGAAAAATAACATAATTTTCAGATTCCTCTACTCCGACGTTACATATTCCGGAAAACTTCTCTAACCTCATCCTCCAGCTCTTTAACCCCTTACATATTTGTTTGTGGAGAATTCTTACATTTCGTCAATTGTCTCAATTAAGAACTAGAAAATTTTTTCGCTTTTCCTGTAATTTTTAACATAACTAATTGCAGGAAGAAACAATTTCTTAAAAGTCTGAGTAACTTTGGCAGTACTATGACTAATTCTAAGACAAATGGAGAGAAGTTAAATGACATTCAGAATATGAAAACTATGTTTAATTGTGTTATTTTTAAATTACAAAAATTTACCTAATTTTTTTTATGAGTCTAGCACACGTGCTACAAGGAAGTCCCTAAAGCGCTCCACGAGCGGCATGTGTGCGGAAAAGCGATTCACTTTGTTCTTGGATCGCTGTAAATTGTACTCGGTAGGAAACACAGCCCTGGGCAAATTATTCCAAATGGATGGTGTTCTCCATACAAAAGACTGCTTGAAAAGCGTTGTATGCGGAGTAACAAACTGAACCTCATACGGATGTGAAGTATTAGCGCGACGTGTATTTCTAACATGCACCGCCATGGGAGGAACTAAGCGGGCTACATCCTTCGAATACTTTCCATGAAAATATTTGTAGAACAGACTGAAGTTGGCAACCGTTCTTCGATGTTCCAGCGAATCAAGACCGCCGGTCAGTTCCGGGTCTCCAGTCAGACACAGCTCTTCTCTGAACAGAATCATATAAATGCTATGTGGGTTTGAGAGCGGAGCTCCAAACATGAGAGCAGTTTTCTATAGTTGATCGAATTTGAGCTTTGTAAAGAATTAACAGTTGTTGTGGAGTGTAAAACTTTCTGGTTCGAAATAATATTCCCAACTTTTGAGAAGCTCTGCTTGCAATGCCTGTAACATGTTCATGCCAGGACATATTTGCTCCCAAATTAACGCCCAACAAATTGAGTGTAAGAAGAGAGTAAAGACATGTAGCGCTCGGGTCTTGTTTATATAATATGATATAATATAATATAATATAATATAATATAATATAATATAATATAATATAATATAATATAATATAATAATATAATATAATATAATATAATATAATATAATATAATATAATATAATATAATATAATATAATATAATATAATATAATATAATATAATATAATATAATATAATATAATATAATATAATATAATATAATATAATATAAATATAATATAATATAATATAATATAATATAATATAATATAATATAATATAATATAATATAATATAATATAATATAATATAATATAATATAATATAATGTAATATAATATAATGTAATGTAATGTAATGTAATGTAATGTAATGTAATGTAATGTAATGTAATGTAATGTAATGTAATGTAATGTAATGTAATGTAATGTAATGTAATGTAATGTAATAATATAATATAATATATTAAAATATATATAATATAATATAATATAAATATAATAAAATACAGTGTAGTAAAATGATCAGATCGATTTGAATTTTATTAAGGATAAGTTCTTTAGAGTGCCTGTTTATATGAAATTCCTTTGACTGATATATTATTTGTCTGTAGCATGCCTGGTCCTTAAGCAATAGCTTAAAAGCTGTTTTTACTGGTATATCCAGTACTTTAATTAATACTTATATTTGTCTATCAATTCTGAATCAATATATTATAACAAACCGTCGATCTAAATTAAATAGTGTCCGATATTTCCTCTGAAAACTAACACTTTTTTCATTTTGAGATGCTGTAATGTCTAAAGTCTATTTTTTTTTGGTTTGCCTGGAAATATATTGTTCCAAAATTATCAGAAAATGCTACTGTTTTATTGCCAATATTACAAAAACTTTAAATATGAATTAGTTAAATTTGTCTCTAATTATATAAATAACTCTAATATTCCAAAATATATTAACTGGTTTAAAAAAAAAATCGACTTCTTGGTATAACATATTTTGGGGTATATGGTATATAAAATACAAAATAAGTTTAGTAATAAAATTTTCTTAAGTAATAATTAATAATAAGAGTAGTAATGGGATCAACCATTTTTAAACAACATAATTACACGGCTTTAAGAAATTCAATTTGGTACGATATTATAGTTCTAGTAGATATCTATTCTCAATACAAAAAAAAATAACACTAGCTTTCGATTTCATTATAAACGTGACACTTTTTATTCGTACTATGAATTGTTTGGAAAGTATGGAAAATTTCAGACAACTTTATACGGACTACATCAAATCTTAGAACTTTAATCAAATTTTACAAATTGAAATTTCCTTCGTTTAGAATTAACAAAAGTCTAAATATTAATAGATACTTGGCGTATGTGTCATAAAAAAAATTATCTTTTCGCTGTTACTTAGCAAACAAGTTAGCAACTAAAAAATTAAGATTAGGGATTAGATTTTTTAAGAAGTTTATTTTAAATATTTTTTAAAATACTTATTCTTTTTTAAACGACAAACGAGTTAAGAGATTTTTGCCTTATCCTATATACTTTATATTGTCTCGTACTTACCAGCTGCAATTAAATGTTCGTAATGACCTTCATCTTTAACAATTTCGTATTTCCCCGATAAGGCCATGTTGAAGTATAGTCGTTTCAAATATAAATCTTCTACCCAATTTTGACTAGTACTTGAGAAATTATTTTTTTATATAGGTACGTTTTATCGTTTATCAGTAAAAAGATAATAAAATGTGAATGTTAAATTTAGATAAGGTATAATAAATTTCACTAGTAATAAATACTGTTACTTACTGACCTATTATAATTTCGCCAATACTCTGCTATATATATATATATATATATATATATATATATATATATATATATATATATATATGTATGTATATATATATATATATATATATATATATATATATATATATATATATATATATATATATATATATATGTATATATATATATATATATATATATATATATATATATATATATATATATATATGTACATATATATATATATATATATATATATATATATATATATATATATATATATATATATATAAGAAGAACGGTACAAGGAGATACTATCTCAGTTAATTTATTTACGTTGGTCCTGGAGGTGGTCTCTGCAAGAGTAAGTCTTAAAATAAATTTACAAAAAAAATAAATTAATTAGCCCTGAAGTTACCAACATACAGATCGGAAATAACTTCATAGAACACGTCGACCAGTATATGTACTTAGGTCACATTATTAAGATCGGAAAGGAGAACTAGCATGCCGAAATTTCTAGGCGAATAAGGCTAGGAAAATAGGACATATCTTAAAAAATTTTACAATACCCATAAACTTAAAAACTAAGGTCTACAATTTCTGTGTTCTACCGGTCAGCAAATATGAACTGGAAACGATGTGTCTCACTAAGGCATTTGCTAAAAAGCTAGCAAGTTCACTGAGAGCTATTGAAAGAAGCATGCTTGGTATCTCTCTTAGAGATAGAATTCATAACGAGCAGATAAGGAGACGAACCAAAGTCAGTGACATAGCTCGTTGCAAGCCGGGTAGCCAGTGGTCAAGATGGCCAACGCTATGAAAGCAAGAAAGAGATTAGAAGAGACCTACATCCAGACGTCGGCAAAACTTGGGCTGACAAGAAGATAAGGATGGGAAATGTGGATGGAGGCGGCAAGGATGAAGTGGCGATGGGCGGATTATGTGGCAAGATCATCTCGAAACAGATGGGTATATAGGGTTACCGTATGGAGACCCAGAAAGACAGAAAGAGGCGTGGGACGTCCACAGAAACGATAGATTGATGAAATAAGAGTTGCAGCAGGGTAGCAGTGGTCAAAGATGGCAAAAGACATGAAAGCAAGAAAGAGATTAGAAGAGACCTACATCCAGAAGTGGGCAAACTTGGGCTGACAAGAAGATATAGGATTGGGAATATGGAATCTTTGGCACAAGGACATTACTCAGTATATATCACCACTACACCAAACACTTTATTTTTGCATTCGACGTGGGTTTCGCTAACCACGTTACCTTCATCAGGAGCGATGATTGACTGACTGATTGATTGACTTAGTCAATCGTCGTTCCCGATGAAGCTAACATGATTAGCAAAACGCGCGTCGAGTGCAAAAAGAAAGTGTTTAGTGTAGTGTAGTGTGATATATACTGAGTATAGTAAGAATATATATATATATATATATATATATATATATATATATATATATATATATATATATATATATATATATATACAGTGACTCACAGCTTAAATGATGCAGTCGCTATAAGAAAAGACTCAGTGCCTCTTTATTTATTTGGAAAAAACAACTTATTAAAATTACATTAGTAAAGAGTCTTCTAAAAAAGTATGAAATACTTTTTGTCTTAAATATGCCTTACTTAATTATCAATAAATAATTAATTAACTTATATGCGATTTTAACGTCACAGCTTAAATGATGCAAAATAACAACAGGGGTCAAAACTTATCGCATTTTGAAATTTACGAAGGCGGCGTTGCTTTGATTTCTTAGTGCAATTGTTTTTTGTTTAGTTTGACATTTTTTCATTCAATAAAACGAAATTGTTTAAGAATGGGTCGTCGAACTACAATTTCTGAGAGAAATTTAATTATTACTCATTACAGGAATGGATACAGCCAAAGAGACATAGCCAAAATGGTAAATAAATGTCCGTCAACTGTTCAGCATTCATTGAACGTTACCGGAATGAAAATAGAGTCGAGGATAAGTCAAGGTTGGCTCCAAATAAGATCTTCAATAAACGTGAAGAAAGATGGATTTTAAGAAAGGTATCAAATAATCCAAAAAAAAGTGCGCCAAAGTTGTGCGCCGAGGTGGAAGGACAGTTTGGAAAAAGGCGTAACCACGAAACAGTTTGACGGATCTTGCGAAATAATAATTTACATGGTCGAACTGCTAGAAATAAGCCTTTCATTAGCCAAAGAAATAGACGCGTGGGATTGGAATTTGCCAGAGAACATATCAATAAAGACTTGAACTTCTAGAATTCAGTAATATTTGCTGATGAGACCAAAATAAACTTATTTGGGTCCGATGGAAAAATATCAGTGTGGAGAAAGCCTAACGAAGAATTAAAATTGAAAAATATGAAAGCTACAGTAAAGCATGGTGGAGGTGAAGTGATGTTATGGGGCTGTATGTCATCTGCAGGAGTAGGTAACATGCATTTCGTCGAAGGGAATATGAACCAATATGTGTAGTTGGATATACTAAGACAGCATCTCGTCGCTAGTGCCCAAAAATTAGATATTGAAAACAATTACCGGTTCTATCAGGACAATGATCCAAAGCACACGTCCGCAGTTCGTTGCCTTATAACTGTCCAAATGTTATTAAAACACCAGCCCAGTCACCAGACTTAAATGTAATTGAAAATTTGTGGCTGACATTAAAAAATAAAGTAAATAGATATAATAAGATAAATATCAAATAAAACTGAATTAAAAATGAAAATTACTGAAGCATGGAACACTATTTCCCCGGAGTATACTAGAAAGTTAGTTGAATCAATGTCCAGAAGATTACAAGCCGTTATTGATAATGAGGGAGGCCCGACCAAATATTAGCAGGCTTATTTCAAATGCTACCGTTTGTTTTCTCTAATAATTTTGGTATATGGAATTTTGCATCATTTAAGCTGTGACGTTAAAATCGCATATAATTTAATTAACTATTTATTGTTAATTAAGTAAGGCATATTTAAGACAAAAAGTAATTCATACTTTTTTAGAAGACTCTTTACTAATTTAATTTCAATAAGTTGTTTTTTTCTAACAAATGAAGAGGCACTGAGACCAGTTAGTCTTTTCTTATAGCGACTGCATCATTTAAGCTGTGAGTCACTGTATATATATATATATATATATATATATATATATATATATATATATATATATATATATATATGTATATATATATATATATATATATATATATATATATATATATATATATATATATATATATATATATATATATATATACATGGGCTGAAAAGTCCCGGGCCTAACAAAGAAAACACGGTTTTTTTGGTTCAAAATTAGCTTTATTCATCAACGTAATCTCCATCAAGAGCAACGCAATCATTCCAGCGCCGCTCTAACATTTCAATACTACTTTTGTAGAACGATTTATCTTTTGCCTCAAAATAGGCCTCAGTTTCAGCGATAACCTCTTCATTCGTGCGAAATTTCTTACCGGCGAGCATTTTTTTCAGGTCTGCGAACAGCCAGTAGTCGCTGGGAGCCAAATCTGGCGAATACGGTGGATGTGGGAGCAGGGAGTCAGGCTTGGTGCGCATTCAGGAAATTAAGTTATATATTCAAAGATAAAGCCATCCCAAATAAGTTGAGACCAAAGTTTACGATTAGTGCTTCCTATCCGTCATTACATATGGCGCTGAGACTTGTACACTGAATAAAGTCGATATGCAAAAACTAGGTCGGACCCAGAGCGCACACGAAAGACTGATGATCGGGATAAAATTTAAAGATAGAAAAAGAAACAAGTGGATACGTGAGCAAACGAAATTAAAAGATATTATAGAGCACGTAGCAGAGAGAAAGTGGCAATAGCTTCTTTAGCCAGAATATTCTTCTTCTTCTAGGCCCTCTTCTTCCTTCTACCTTCCCTTGCAGTATTTGTTGCAGCAAGCTGTACTTTTCATTGTTTCTCACGACGTGTCTGAGATATTCCAATCCAGTTTCAATATTGACAATCTTTAAAAAGACCATAGATCTATCCAACCTATCGATCTGATCTTCAATGCTAGAACACTGTCTGCCGATGTCAATGTCCGCAGACAGCAGATGACTAGATATATGCCCCTAACAACGGAAAATTATTTGGAGCTGTGGTTTCTCCTCTTTTGAGATAATACTCTTAAGGAAAAGAGCA
This sequence comes from Pachyrhynchus sulphureomaculatus, assembly GCA_019049505.1. Lineage (NCBI taxonomy): Eukaryota > Metazoa > Arthropoda > Insecta > Coleoptera > Curculionidae > Pachyrhynchus > Pachyrhynchus sulphureomaculatus. Next base: position 165,144,025 of record CM032446.1, read on the forward strand.
ATAAGAGAGTTATACAAATGACATCGAAGAAATTATGTCTTGTGGTCAGCTTAATCAATTAGAATTAAACGCTACAAAAACCAGAATTTTTTTACAATAGTTAAGCTTATTAAAATCAACGCAGTCTATATAAAGAAACTTTATTCATTCAGCATCGTTACGCAACCTAGGCGTTACCATAAGAGCAAATATATCAGCATGATCAGGTTGTATGCATAACAAAAAAAATTTCAGAAAAGCTTGAATTGCTATTTTGTAATAGAAAACTGTAAACTCCACAACACGTTCTAACCTATGTAAAGCCTAAATTCGATTACTGATAGAATACTACTCTCATGTTTAGGCTATTCTCTCAAATATACGCTAAATATCTTCGATTCTATTAAAAAATGAAATATCAGCGTGAATGAGGATCAATAACCCACCAGAAACACAAACTAGTAAGACTTGAGTATAGTGGAGAAATACTTCCATGAGAAGTGTTCGATAGAAGTAACCCACTTGATGACTCACAAAGCGATACATGCTAAAAATACATATGACGGTAATATATTACACCCGTATGAAGTTCAGCTTGTCACTCCTCGTATCACCTCCTTCAAGAAATTTTTGAATAAAGAACCTAATTCTTTTGTAATGGCCAAAGATTGTGTTTCCAATAATAAAAATACTTATAATTCTGAAGATTGGTGATACTGAAGTCAATAAAAGGTCTACAGTCTTTAAGCTGTATCTTTACACAAATCACGCGCTTTCTAAATACACAGCTTTAATTAAATTATTAAATCTATCTTTAATATTGTAAAAAAATAGCTATAGCTCAGCAATGAAAAATCGTGTAATATAGAGGCATAACCAGAGATGCCAGTGATCTTTTGGTATTTTCCCCGCTCGGCATTTTCATTAAGGCGGTTGAAGTAATTATGGAAAGAAATAGAAAAGAAGTTGCTGGCCGAGGCGCTTTCTAGGTTCATAGCTAACGGCAATAAGATTTGTTAGAAAAGGGTCCAAATATGAGTCAAATAAATGAAGTCTGGAGAGCATATCGCACACCAATATATTTGTATTAGACTGCTGTAGTTTACCCACAATCTGAAAATATTTTGGGATTTTATGATTTCCAAAAAAGTTTTGCACACCAACTGAGTGACCTAGGTCCAACGATACTAGTCATTTTGAATATTTTTCAACAGGATAAGCATATCTAACATCACAGACGTTGATGTGTTGCCACTGTGCTAAAGAGCAGCCTTTAAATTGAACCTCAAAGAATTACTAAACAATCTTCATTGTGTAGGTCTACGTTTATAATCAAGTACATCTACCTCTGAACAAATATAATTACGGTATTTTAAGCGATTTTCTTCTTCAACTTCTCCATGAAAGTTACAAAAGAAAGACACGTTAGTGTCAACGATCATTGTCAGCTTTGTCTTCAAGGTCATTTAAATCTTCGTTGTTATTCATTTAGATTCATAAGAAGAAGTAGTTATTTCAAAAGCAGGATCATCTTCTGTCTCATATTGTAGAGTAGCTGCCCCATATTTCAATTAATTTTCCGCAATTTAGGTGAGTTGGTGGATCTGGCATAGGTACTTTTTTTATGGGTCTAGCACACGTGCTACAGGGAAGTCCCTAAAGCCCTCCAGGAGCGGCATGTGTGCGGAAAAAGCTATTCACGTTGTCCTTGAATTGCTGTAAATTGTACTCGGTGGGAAACACAGCCCTGGGCAAATTATTCCAAAGGAATGATGTTCTCCATATAAAAGACTGCTTGAAAAGCGTTGTATGCGGAGTAACAAGCTGAAGTTCATACGGATATGAAGTATTAGCGCGACGTGTATTCTAACATGCACCGCTCTGCGAGGAATTAAGCGGGCTATATCCTTCGAACACTTTCCATGAAATGAGGTAAGTCCTCACTGTGAGGCCCTGGACTTATTTCCTTTGTAATATTATGTCAATGCCCCACCATCTGTTAGAAATACGTTTAAATATTGTTTTTAGTCCAATAGTTACAGTGGAGTATCCAGGTTCATCAGGAAGGTGGATAGATGCAAACGGCGTTTCTTAAGATAATATTAAAGGCTTTTTCAAGGAGATGAAGATAAGATTAAAGGGGAGCAAATCGATTAACGGGACGAAAGTTATCAATCGACATTCATTGGCTTAGCCTCCTGAAGAAAAAAACCTGTAAAAGCTTATAGCTTTTCCATCTCAGAATGGATGACTTTCATGCAGTGGAACTTCAAAACGTACACACAATTCAAGAAATCTACCGAATCGACCCTTTCATGTGACGAAACTTTAAAAGCTTAACTCCATATAAAAGACCTGTTTCCAAAAAGGAGATATTTTCTCTAGCTACTCGGGCGAGAAGGTATATGCTGCTCACCTTGTAGCTTTTTGGCTATCGTCCTATTTAGTTATCACTAAAATAATATTTAACATTGAGTAGTATTTCGTAAAAGAGGCCCTTGAAACATATTATGGTACAAAAACTGAATGCTATAGAAAAATCGTAATAACCTTATTAAATTCAGCATGTGTCAAAAATTGTATACGTATGTCAGTGTAATTTTAGCAAAATTATTTATAATCGATGTAAGCAGTGTATACGAGTAGCTAACCATTTAAGCAAGTAATGAAAACAATGACGCGCATAAACATAAAAGTTATTCGTCATTATAACTTTTACCTCAAGAAAGATTAGAGTATTATCAATATAATCTGTTCGAATTCCAGAAATTTTGTCATAAAAAATTAGCGAAAAACATAGAGGTGGATAGAAGCTTTACCACGTTTAGTTAAATGTGAAATCATAGTTTTGAGGTTAAATAGTGCCAATTGCATGAATGTTTTGACGTTTTATCTATGGTTGCACTAGATATATTCAGGTATCTTTAACTCATCAGAATTACACGAATGAGTTCAGAGGTGTCAAATATTTATTTCCAAGTAATGCTCAAAAGTCATCTATAATTCCAATAGGTTTCCACATTTAAGGCAAACCTTATGATCATTGGAGTGTCTGTGTTTTCTATTGATATCCTGAATTCCCTTTTATAGAAATTAGAGATAGAATTCAGAACTTTTATTTTTCACCTTTTAATGATGCAGACTTTGTAACATCCTGATTTTTAGCTTTATTAGATATTAGCCGGGCCCGCGGCTCCGCTCGCGTGGACTTGAGTCACTACTATCGTCACTGCTTATTCCTTATGTTACCCAACGTAATAAAATATCTCCCATTATTTCCCCTTATCTCCCAATATTTCTTCATTTCCATTATCTAGGCTTATCTCTGTTCATCTCCCATTATTTCTCCTTATCTCCCATTATCTCACCTCATTTCCCATTATCTAGGCTTATCTCGACTTATCTCGCAATATTTCTCCTTATCTCCCATTATTTCTCCCTATCTCCCATTATCTCACCATAACTCCCTTTATCTAGACTTATCTCTGCTTATCTCCCATTATTTCTCCTTATCTCCCATTATTTATACTTATCTTCCATAACTCACCTTATCTCACATTATCGAGGCTTATCTCGACTTATCTCCCATTATTTCTCCTTATCTCCGATTATCTCACCTTATCTCCCATTATCTAGGCTTATATCGAATTATATAGAACATAAGTATAAATTTATAAAAACACGTAAATCGGATAAGTGGTTCTCGAGTGATAAGCGCACTAACGGACAGACAGACAGAGAGACGTTGCATTTTATATATATTATATTCTTTGTTACATGATATTGTTCCATATTTAATACTTTAGGCAGTGTATTGCAAGAGAACGCGTTAGCGGCAAACTTTTCTCCGACTTGATTCACTATTATCGTCACTGCTTATTCCTTATGACACCTAACGTAATAAAATATATCCTATAATCTGGCCAGAGAACATATGTATATTTAAAAAAAAGCACGTAAGCGGACGAACAGACAGACAGACAGACGGAGAGACGTTGCATTTTATATATATTATAGATATAGATTATTATTATTATTATATAACCTGGCCAAAGAATATATGTATGAATTTAAAAAAAGACACGTAAATCGGATAAGTGGTTCTCGCATGATAAACGCACTAATGGACAGACAGAGAGACATTGCATTTTATATATATTATAGATTATAGATATTCTCTGCTACATAATATTGTTCCATATTTAATGGTTTAGATTGTGTATTGCAAGAGAACGCGCTAGTGGCAAACTTTTTTCCGACTTCATTCACTATTATCGACACTGCTCATTCCTTATGCTCCCTATCGTAAGAAAATATAGCCTATAACCTGGCCGGAGAACATATGTTTGTTTTAAAAAAAAAAAAGTACGAAAATCGGATAAGTGGTTCTCCAGTGATAAGCGCACTAACGGACAGACAGATAGACAGTGAGTGATACGTTGCATTTTATATATATTATAGATGTAATCAAATGTATATCTATAACCTGGTCAGAGAACATATGTATGAATTTAAAAAATCACGTAAATCGGATAAGTGGTTCTCGAGGGATAAGCGCACTAACAGACAGACAGACAGACAGACAGAGAAACGTTGCATTTTATATATATTATAGATATAGATTATTATTATTATATAACCTGGCCAAAGAATATATGTATGAATTTAAAAAAAGACACGTCAATCGGATAAGTGGTTCTCTCGTGATAAACGCACTTATGGACAGACAGACAGACAGAGAGCCATTGCATTTTATATATATTGTAGATTATAGATTATAGATATTCTCTGCTACATAATATTGTTCCATAATTAATGGTTTAGGCTGTGTATTGCAAAGGAACGCGCTAGCGGCAAACTTTTTTCCGACTTCACTAACTATTTTACGTCACTGCCCATTCCTTATGCTACCTATCGTAATAAAATATAGCCTATAACCTGGCCAGAGAACATATGTATGTTTTAAAAAAAAAAGTACGTAAATCGGATAAGTGGTTCTCCAGTGATAAGCGCACTAACGGACAGACAGACAGACAGAGAGACGTTGCATTTTATATATATTATAGATGCTTGATAGAGTTTGTTTCTTTTTAATAATAAGACAATGGACAACCAGTCGTCAAAACTAATGTATGGATATGGATATTTTCCTCCTTTTAGATCTCGTCAGCTAGTATTAGTTGAAGATCACATAGGTCAGCTTTTGCAAAACAATCATGGCAGCAAATATTTAAGAACCGCATCCTAAAACATATTAGCAACTTGTATACCTCAAACACATCGAAAACTTTGAACACAAGTACATGCCCAAGGAAATACCATACTATCATAGTCATCAGCATATGAGCTACTTAACGGTAACTGTCAGCAAATGAATTTAGACTGAAATACTGCTGACCTTAATATAGTGACCGATTCCTTAAATCTAAGTGACATATTTTGTAACATTGTTAAATTTCGCCGCTGGCCAGATTACGAGACATGACTATTTATTTTAAGGACGAGGCACAAGCGTAGTAGGTAAGTCTCTAATTCGCTATATGAGCGGTTTGTGAGTGAAAGTAGCGTTTAATGTTGGTATTGATTGGCTGCATATTGTGTTATACATGTTATTGAAGGAGGCAGTACGAGGAATCAGAAGCTGAATCTCATAAGAAAGTAATATATTAATGCAACATGTATTCTTATTATGCTTCACTATGGAAGGAGTCAAGCGGCCTACATTCATTGAACATTTCCTGTAAAAATATTTGTAAAACAGTCTCAAGTCATCAACTTTTTTTAACGTTCCAATGAATCAAGATTTTAAGTTTCTTTTTATCTAAAACCAGCTTACGATCTCTGACTAGAGCGAAACAGGCAATGTATTAGTTTACCAGTACAAAATTTACTGTTGATCTTTGTTCGCTAAGTGACTCAATGTTCTTCTGCTTATAATTTACGTACTCTAAACACAAAATTTAATTATTATTGCATACATCCATTCGAAAAAATGGCAATAGCAATAATAATAAGAAACAACTTCAGTAATCATAAAATTATACAAAATACATCGTACCCTTACATCTCTACACCTTAAGAACAATATTTTAAGTCAATATAAGAAACCTTTAAATAGTAAATTCAACTTAGAACTATAAGGGCTTTGTGCAGATGATGATATTGAGAAATATAAGCTAATAGCAAATGAAACAAAACAACTAACCAATCTGATCTACTATATAGTATATATTGAAAAACTGGTAACAAAAAAAGGTCAGTTACACAATTTTTCTTTCAGAAAAAGCAGAAAAACACGAAATAAAAATATAAAAATATAAATAAGCAACTAAAATGAGAATAAAGAAAGAAAAAAAATCATATTGAAAATTTGACTGATTCGAGATTAATGTCTATGTTAGAGGATCTACTACAGAAATGTGAAGGAAAATAAGAAATATTAAAAATAATTACCAAGATAAGAGGAATCTATAAATATGTCACCAGATTAAATTCGTTTTTAATATATGTTACACGTGGGTACCGAAATGAACCCGTTTACTTTAGATATCTGGATTAGGCAACATTTCAGTTAAATTAAAAATGATGAACAGCTGAAAAAGAAAAATGGGAGTTTTTTTACTAAATGTGTAGATTAAGTAATCATTTCGAAGAACTGACCATGTCATATATAAGTTTTTTATACAAAAAGGTGGTTGAAAGAATCCGTAGGTTGAGTACAAATTGCCCTTTTAGTAAGTTATTTGTGACGTGATTTATGAAAATCAACTGGATTGTGCCAGAACGCAATCTGTCTAATTACAAGTACTTTGCAAAAAGATAATAGGAGTTAATAATGAACTATATGCTTTAATAGTATAGAAGTTCATGACAGTGTGGTAAGAAATATACTTTGAAAAGTACTATTAGAAGCTGGGTACGGTACGTATACCAATATAATTCAAGATTTTTTTTCCATCAAGATATTGCTGTTATTAAACAACATAACAACCTGTATTTTAGTTTGTCCTTAATGTACTCGTACCCACCTATAGACCGGAACGGGATTTAAAGAAATGGAAGAGCAAGTATAATGAAATGAGTGTTTTGACTGAAAATTATCCATTAACCACTAATCATTTTTGTTACAAAATTAATTTTATTAAAATGATAAAATATTGGGTGTCACATGCGACATAATGAAATTTTAAAGCTACTATTGAAGCAGCATATATATCTATAATATATATAAAATGCAACGTCTCTCTGTCTGTCTATCTGTCTGTCTGTCCGTTAGTGCGCTTATCACTGGAGAACCACTTATCCGATTTACGTACTTTTTTTTTTTAAACATACATATGTTCTCTGGCCAGGTTATAGGCTATATTTTATTACGATAGGTAGCATAGGGAATGAGTAGTGACGTAAAATAGTGAATGACGTCGGAAAAAAGTTTGCCGCTAGCGCGTTGCCTTGCGATACACCGCCTAAACCATTAAATATGGAACAATATTATATAGCAGAGAATATCTATAATCTATAATATATATAAAATGCAATGTCTGTCTGTCTCTCTGTCCATTAGTGCGTTTATCACGCGAAAACCACTTATCCGATTTATGTGTCTTTTTTTTAAATCCGTAAGTATATTCTTTGGCCAGATTATATAATAATAATAAGAATCTATATCTATAATATATATATATAAAATGCAACGTCTCTCTGTCTGTCTGTCTGTCCATTAGTGCGCTTATCCCTCGAGATCCACTTATCCGATTTACGTGATTTTTTAAATTCATACATATCTTCTCTGACCAGATTATATATATATATATATATATATATATATATATATATATATATATATATATATTTTATTACATCTATAATATATATAAAAAAGTAACGTATCTCTGTCTGTCCGTTTGTGCGCTTATCACTGGAGAACCACCTATCCGATTTACGTGCTTTTTTTTAAACATGCTAAACCATTAAATATGGAACAATATCATGTTGCAAAGAATATCTATAATATATATAAAATGCAACGTCTCTCTGTCTGTCTGTCTGTCCGTTAGTGCGCTTATCACTGGAGAACCACTTATCCGATTTACGTGCTTTTTTGTTAAACATACATATGTTCTCTGGCCAGGTTATAGGATATATTTTATTACGTTAGGTGACATAAGGAATAAGCAGTGACGATAATAGTGATTCAAGTCGGAGAAAAATTTGCCGCTAGCTCATTCTCTTGCAATACACTCTCTAAAGCATTAAATATGGAACAATATCATGTAGCAAAGAATATAATATATATAAACAACGTCTCTCTGTCTGTCTGTCTGTCCGTTAGTGTGCTTATCACTTGAGAACCACTTATCCGATTTACATGTTTTTATAAATTTAAACATATATTCTATATAATTCGATATAAGCCTAGATAATGGGAGATAAGGAGAAATAATGGGAGATAAGTCGAGATAAGGCTCGATAATGGGAGATAAGTTGAGATAATGGGAGATAAATATAAATAATGGGAGATAAGGAGAAATAATGGGAGATAAGCAGGGATAAGTCTAGATAATGGGAGTTATGGTGAGATAATGGGAGATAAGGAGAAATAATGGGAGATAAGAAGAAATATTGAGAGATAAGTCGAGATAAGCCTAGATAATGGGAGATAAGGTGAGATAATGGGAGATAAGGAGAAATAATGGGAGATAAGGAGAAATAATGGGAGATGAGCAGAGTTAAGCGTAGATAATTTAAATTATGTAGAGATAATGGGAGATAAGGAGAAATATTGAGAGATAAGGGGAAATAATGGGAGATATTTTATTATTGGGTAACATAAAGAATAAGCAGTGACGATAGTGGTGAATCAAGTCCACGCGAGCGGAGCCGCGGGCCCGGCTAGTAGTATATATAAAACAATAATATTTCTGATATTATATAGTACTATATGGTTTTGGTCACAGTTTGATTAAGACATAAAGAAGGTCCTTGAACATTAATGTTACTTGACAAGATTAGTTGCTTTAACATTTTTAGTGTTCCGTACGGAACACTTTTCAGATCACTTGTGTGTCTGTTTGTCCATCACACCCAATTTTTTCCGAAACTATTCGACGTAGAAAGTTGAAATTTGGTACTAATATAGAAACCGATGGTCTCATTAGAGCCGTGTTGTTTTGAATGTTAAGTTTTAAATTTTGTAGGGGGAAGGAAAAAAAATTTTTTACTAGGTCGTCGAGTGGGGTGTTAAATGAAAGCTTGTAAAAACACGAGTGCAAAAATATATATAATGTCTTAGATGCGCACACTTTTCTTTGTATTATTTTGAAAAAATCGCGGAAAATGGCTGTCCCCTCGCCTCTATCTCGAAAAGTACTGCTCCAAAAATTTTGAAAAAATTCTGGAATATTCCCCACCGGGTGTAGATTGAACGAAAAATATCACGAGTGCATTACTTTTAATAATTATCTGGTTTATAAAAAAAAACAAAAATTTTAAGGTCCTAAGTTTTCAATAAAGATCGGAAACAAACTTTGTTGAAATCCCATTTGGGGTGTATTTTGTGAAGACAATAATCATTTTATACCTCCGTAACAAAATTTTTTATTTCAGAAGCAATCAACGTACGGAACACTAATTGCGCAAGTTCAACTTGAACTTTTTTTTTTTCTCTGTACTCCCATAAAATAATGACAATATGTTCAGATATACAGTTTTACAGTAGCCACCTCATAGTCTTGGATAACATAGGATAAAATCACACATTAGAACAGTGTGAACATGTAAATATACTTCAAAAATAATGCCTATTTCAGAAGCTACCGGAAAAATTTTTATATGTTAACAACTATGAAGTATATTTATTATCCAAATTGAAATACGTTTTATTATTTTCAAAAGTAAATTTGTCATATAAACCAAGAGGGCGACCTGAAAGAACCCCACACCAGTCTTATGGGAATACGTCTTTATGTGGATTTGGCTAATTTTTTTATATGTTGTAGTTCTCGTCGTTTTAAACAAATATCTTCATGGACGTAACATTATTCTATGAATAGATTTTGCTCTACGGACCTTCCAATCATAGAATCAGCATATGTTTTGAATACTAATATTTCTCCATGTGTATGAGTGACTGAATGGCCTACGTGCGTCCATAGTTAATCATTTTTATCAAATACTGACAAGAATACTCTCTGTCCTGCGGATTCAAATTCACGCACGCAGGCCATTCAATCACTCTTAAATATGGAGAGATATTAGTCTTCAAAACATAGGCCGATTCTGTGATTTGAAGGCCCATAGCACGAAATCCATTCTTAGAATTATATTATGTCCATGGAGACATTTGTTTAGAACGAGGAGGACTACTACATATCCAAAAATTAGCCAAATCCACAGAAAGATATATTGCCATTGGTGCGGAGTTCTTTTGTCCTGTCGACTAACCGTCTGCCTAGTTGTTTGTTCTATCGGGCGAGTCAAATAAAAGCCTTTAACATTGATTTTGCGGCCTCACTACCCTGGAATGCCCAAAATGCTACATGAACAAACTAAATTTATTGACTTTATATAGTTAAATGTCCTATGTCCATTTTTGAAACGACGTTTTTTGGGCTCCAAAGCCGGGGTCAGGTCTGGGCGGCGTCTGTCCCTTGGGGCGCTTAACTTTTTTAGTGTCAAGAAATGTTATGGTACTTAATTCAAGTGGTTAAACGACAGTCTATTTTTGGATGTAGCATATTAAGTCTTATCTGGGCATTCCAGGGCACGGGGGCCACAAAATCATCGTTAAAGGCTTTTATTTGACTCGCCCGATAGAATGAACAACTAGGCAGACGGTTAGTCCACAGGCCAAAATTTCAGGTCGTCCTCTTGGTCTAATATGTTCAGCTACTGTCACATGTTTGCTGCAAGATTCAATGAAAAGGTCATAAATTGAAGCCTAATCTAGTTCCTACGAAATTTGAAACTCTCGAGTCAACCTTTATTTTTGACACTACTGTAATTTGTAACATAAATTGCACGGCAAAAGTTTATATCCTGGAAGAGGTTAGAGAGTTAGTTTTTAGTTCTATTTTTCCTTTAATTTTGGCTGTTCGAATATAAATATCAGGCTTTTTTACTAGAGTTAATGTGAATTCATTTGGTAGCATCTTTTGTAATACATTTTATTTATCCTTCAATTTTATTTCCAGGAATCTTTGATATTAGAATTTGAGTTAAATATGAATCAACTATTTTTATTAATTACAAAAATTTGCTTCACTGTGTGATTAACCAGATAATAAACTTGCACTGAGTCGAGCTATGATTCTGAGGACAGATTCACACCAGGCATCGATCCCATCATAGAAAAAAATAAAGTGACTTTTAATGAGTGATGTAGTGAAATCAAGAGAGAAGTCACGTGAATTGTCCGCTGCAGCTACTAACCCTTACTCTCAATAAGTGGACAAGCGCGTCAAGAGGGTCACGTTTATTGTAGCAGCAAGAGTAGAGTCACCGCTTAGTGGGCAATGCTGTCATAATAAAATAAAACTCACTAAAATTATATATTTTAAGCTTAATAAAAACAAATATTGTCTAGTCATGAAATCTCCTGAACTTGGATAGCTCCATCAGAAAGCTCACATTTTTTATTTAATATATTAATATATTTAATTATTTAATTATATTAATGAATAACTTCAGCAACTTATAAAATAGTATGCAGAACTCATTTAATAATGGTCAGCAACATTTTGATGTAAAAAATTGCATCGTTTAAAGTTTTGAAGTTTTGAAAGCAAAGTATGTACAAACCAATTCACTTAGGTTTCGTCGTAGTCTTTTAAATGTTGAAATTCTCTCAAAATTCATTAACTTGTTAAGATAAATAACCGGTCAAGTGCAAGCTGGACTTGCGTAATTAGAGTTCCGTACGTTGATTCCTTTTAAAATAAATTTGTTTTAGAGAGGTATAAAATGTTCAATGACTTCATAAAACACACCCCAAATGAGTTTTCAACAAAGTTTTTTTCCAATCTTCACTGAAAACTGATGGCCTTAAAATGTTTCTTTTTTTATATACCAGATAAATTATTAAAGGTAATGCGCACGTTATAATTTCAGAATGTTTTGATCAGTACTTTTCGAGATAAGGGGGAACAGCGATTTTTCAAAAATAATACAAAGGAAAGTGTACGCGAGTATTATTTTTTATTTTTTTTTTTTTTGGAAATCGTGTTGTAAGAACACAGAAATCTTTTATTTGATACCCCACTCGATGACATGGTAAACATTTCTTTTTCGTTTCCAATTTCACTCCCAGCTAACCCCTTAAGTCAAAATTTAACTTTTAAAACTAGACGGCCCTGATGAGGCCATCAATTCCTATATTAGTACCAAAGTTCAACTTTCTATGTCAAATAGCTTCGGAGAAAATCGGATGGGACACACAGACAGAGGGATAAACAGACGGGCAGATAGACGGACAGACATGGAAGTAATCTTATAAATGTAAGTACGGAACACTAAAAATTACGTCTTACATACACCAAAATAAATTCCTATTTTGTACAACACATGTTCTGTAACTTTAGTTGAAGTGAATGAGGTTGTCAATATTTCAGAAATCTTAATTAGAGAGAATTTCAAAATGAATAGCTTCAGTGTTTTTAGTGTTTCGTACCAAAATGGAAAAACGAAACAGTTATGGAATCACTTCGGTGTCTGTCTGTCACAGCCGATTTTCTCCAAAACTTTTTGATATAGAAAATTTAAATTTATCACAAATTTAAAAATTGATGGCCTAAACACATCCATGTAGTTTTGAAAGTTAAATTTTGACTAAAGGGTTTATTTTTAGGGGTACAAAATTGGAGATAAACAAGAAAATTCAAGGTCATCGAGTTGGGTGTCAAATGAATGCTTGTGAAAACACGAATTCAAAAAATATATGTGATGTAATACTCGCGATAACTTTTCTTTATATTATTTTTAAACAATTTTCAATCATTGCTGTCCCTCCACTCTATCTCCAACTCCACTAAGAAAAAAACGTCAAAAAAAATTCTGGAATATTCTCCATAAGGTGTAGATTAAACGAAAATTATTACGAGTGCGTTACCTTTGATAATTTATCTGCTATATAAAAACAAAGTTAAACAAGTTATAACAAAAATGTTGTGGAATATGTTATTAACCGACTATCCACATATTTAAATAGGCTTATAAAAGTGATAAAAGACAGTAATTCGATTAGAGACAGAACCTTGATAGACAGGACATTTTGCAATATTCCTAATGATATAGAAGTTCAATAGAAGAACAATACTGACTGAATTTATGAAATTTTTGAAAATTAGTTATATGAATTTTTAAAACAAGTAAGTGTATGAATTTTGACTTACAAAGTTTAATAATTCGCTCAAAAATTTTATTTTATTTTAAACTTACTCATCATTATCAGCTTATACTGTCCACTGCTGGACGAAAGCCTCCCTCAAGCCTTGCCACTTTTTTCTGTTCTGGGCCGCTTGTACCCAGTTTCCGGCCACTCTTTTCAAATCATCAGTGCACCAACTTGGTAGTCTACCTCTACTCCGATAGGCATATGATCTGGGTCGCCGCTCTATGATTCTCTTTGTCCATCGCCGATCCTTAAACCTGGCAAGATGTCCAAACCAGTTCCATTTAAGATGCAGAATGAATTTGACTCCGTCTTGTACCCCCCGTTCTCTTCTTGATGATGTGATCTCTAAGGGTACCGCCTAACATTGACCTCTCCATCTTTCGTTGCATGATACATATTTTATTAATGTTTTTCTTGGTCGTTGTAAGAGTATCTGCTCCGTACGTAAAAACGGGGAGTACGCATCCGTCAAATACTTTTCTTTTTAAATACATAGGAAGGTTAGATTTGAATGTATAGGCCAGTTTGCCATATGCAGCCCAGGAGAAACCTATTCGCCGCTGAATTTCATGTGTTTGGTTACCTCGTCCTATGCTGATATCATGTCCCAGGTATTTATATTGGTGCACTTGCTTTATCTCTACGTTATTCAGTTTTATAATGTCGCTTAATATAAGATTTGTCATAAACCGGATTTGGATAGATTGATTTTTAGACCAGCCTTTCCTGAAGCTTCCTGAAGCATATGTAGCATAGTTTGCGCCTCTTGTATTTTGTTTGTTTTTGAGATAATGTGGTCGGCGAAACAGAAGTGATTTAACTTTTCACCGTCAATGTTAAATCCCATTCTTTTCCAGTTTATTAATTTTAGAATACTTTCTAGAAGTGTTACGAAAAGCTTGGGTGAGAGCGTATCACTCTGCCGCACTCCTCTTTCGATTCGAAATTTGCTAGTGGATTGATTAGTTTGCATTTTAACATGAGCGGTGGCATTTTCATATATGTATATAATTATATTGGAATATCGATGATCAATACGACACTCAGCAAGCGCTTCCAAAAACTCTCTGCTGATTTACAGAATCAAAAGCCTTTTCGAAGTCCACAAATATGAGTACAAGAGGCTTATTATATTCTATACATTTTTCAATGAGGATTTTAACTGTATGCAGATGGTCGTTTGTTCTATACCCCGAGCGGAAACCTGCCTGTTTTTTTGAAAGGAAAAAACTCAAATTTATTTGCTATACCTTTGGTAAGTATTTTCGTGAATACCTTGCATACATGGCTCAGGAGGCTAATGAGTGGAGAATTTGTAAGGTCTAGAGTATTCCTTTTTTATGCACCATGACAATAGTTGCATTATTCCATTGCGATGGAGTTATTCCTTCCCGGGAGGCATTTATTGAATAACATTTTACGTAATTTGATAATTTGTTGTCCTCTTTGTTTAATTGCCTTTACTACCATATTGTCTTTATCCGGAGCTTTTTTATTTTTCATGTCTTTCAAAGCTGATGTGATTTCTTCTCCTGTGATGTGTGGGGATATCCTCCGACCCCAGATTTAGGACTTTTGGTATGTTGATTTCTGTTCTTTTATCTTCTAAGGTACATATTTGATGATAAAATAATTCGATGATGTATAAAATATCTCTTCTGTTTACCATGCATGTCCTTTATCTTGCATTTGTCTTTCCTTCCCATTGTGTTCTTCCTTCTCAAGACTCTTAAGCTTTTATTCGGTTCTACAACGTGTTTAATTTCCTTTGCATTTTTTTGTCTTTTCTAATTTCCCTCGATATTTCTCTGTTTATAGTTCTCTAGTCATCTGTGGTCTTATCTACCATTTCTCTCCTTTGCTTCATTAACTGTTTTACTCTTTAATTTAATTTCTGTTCTTTTGTTGTTTTGGGCAAATTTTGTCAGTGGCATTTTCTATACTATTTTTGATGTTTTCAAATATGTCATCAATGTATCTTCATTGTGTTCCAAGGAGCTTGCGATCTCTCTTCTATTGGAGTCTACATCCTCCGGGGTTGTCCGTTTCTTATAGTTTCTTTTAAGAATCATGTTTTCTCTTCCTTGTTTAATGTTAATAAAGACTTTTGCTCTCACAGTGCGATGGTTACTCCCAACTGAACATGTATTTAGGACATTTAGATAATGTCTTTCCTGTTACTGATTATGAAATCTACTGTTGTTTTACCATCTGGGCTAGACCATGTAGATTTTCTGTTTTTGTTCTTTTTGAAGAAGGTGTTTATTACATATAAATTGTTTTGATGTAGAAAATCTATTAGTGTCCTCCCTCTTTCGTTTCGATTTCCTAGACCATGATGACCTATTGCAGTTTCCTCCTCGTCGTCTTCTCTGCTTTCAATTTTGTTATTGAGGTCACCGATCAACATCGTAAAATCTGTTTTTTCTTCTTAAACTTACTACTTTAACACAAACCTGTTAAATCCTTTACTAAGGGAAATATAGTATTAGTGAAAAATCACATTTCGAGATTTTTTGTATTTCTTTTTGTTTCATGTCCCGAAAAACAGATAAGAATTTCCATCAGACTCTGTCTATCAGTCTGTCTATCTGTTTGTATACATATAGTACTTGAAATAGGAATTAAACCTGTAATTTTTTAGGGATATCACTTCAGCGAAGAAAGCGAAAGGAGTGAGGGTCTATGTATCAGGTCAGTCAATAAGTTTTGAAAGCGACGTCTATGGAGCATCACTTCAACTAAATATTGAACACCCTTTTTAAGCTTCATCTCTCATATTAACACACCCTATATTTCAAGTCGACCTATCAAGTTATTCATTGTTTATCAGCTGGTTGAAGTAGACGTATTATTTTTTAAAAATGGAAAAAATCGAATATCATGCAGTGATAAAATTCTTCGTTTTGAACGGTTTATCGGCAAAGTTACTGAAAGTATTAAAGGGGTCTGCTCCTTCATTTTCAACTGTTCACAGATGGACTCTAGAGTTTAAACGTGGTCGTACAAGTGTCAATGATGGTCCACGTTCAGGACATCCCAAAATTTCAACAACTGAAGAGACTGTGCAAGTTCAAGATATGATAATGAAAAACTGTCGATTAACCGTGGATGATTTAGCTGAGGCTATAGACATCTCACATGGATCAGTACATGGGATCTGGGACTAATGTTTTGGGTATAAGGAAGCTATTCACAAGACGGGTGCTACATTTGCTAACATCAGAAATAAAAACGCACTTCAGAGAAACTTTCTAAACCACATTTGGCACGTTTCACATAGAATAAAACAAATTTTGTGCATCGATTTGTAACTATCGGTAAGACTTAGGTTTACCAATATGATTCTAAACTGCGACAACAAACCACACAGTGGACTAAGCCCGGTTGTTTAGCTCCAAAGCAACCAAAGTGGTCGAATTCGTTCAAAAAACTTATGGCATCAGTTTTCTGGGATACCAAAGAAATCTTATTACCTGATTACCTTCAGACCGTTAAAACAAACACAAAAGACTATTATTATAACCTTTTGGACCAGCTGGTTGAGAAAATTCATTAGAAAAGTTCCGGTTTGCAGAAGAAAAAAATCATCTTTCATCTGTGCCCAAACCTCAAAAGATTTCTACGTGGGAAGCGTTTTTCAATAAATAATGAGGTGGTAGCATCCGTAGATTGGTATTTTGAAGGTCTTCCCGAAGACTAATTCAGAGGTGGGGTAAATGAGTTGGAAAATCGCTGGAATAAATATATTGAGCTTAAGGGAGATTATACTGAAGAATAAATGTATTTCGACTACTTAATTCATCTTTTTTTATTTCCGCTTTCAAAACTTATTGACTGGCATAGTATTTTGTATAATTTCTATGTTACTGTGAGATTTTTTCTTGAATTTTAATAGTGATAATGAACATACTTTAAGCAGTTAAATTTACAGTCACGTTTACAAGAGATTAAGGTGATAGGAAACGGGGGTTAAAGGGGATTCTTGGAGCCAATGAAATTAAAAATTATGTAATTTTTTCATTATTCTCAATTTTGAGAAAATTGGTATATAGAGGGATGTAATTACTGAGAAATCTAAATAAAACAAATTAACTTTATAACCTATAATTGCAAGGCAAGTACTGAGTTTTGTCTATTTCTAAAATATTCACTCTTTTTCTATTTCTAAAATATTCAGTTCAATATCAAAATACCTTTTTTGTTGATAATACAATAAAATTATACGTAATAACTAACGTAGTCTAGCCAAGAAGAGCTAGAAGGTCAAGAAGTTAGTGGACCAAAAGCCATCGCCTCCTCGATCCTATGAATATTAAAAATAGCTCCGCTAGAAAAGGGAATTTCCTTTATGTTTTTTTTTAAGAGAAATATTTATCACCACTTTTTCAATTGGGTGTACATTTTTAGTGTTTAGAACGTCACTATAGGAAATAGGTTTTTTTGTAAAAATCTCTCCCCCTTCTCGGTCATGGAGTTTTTAAAGGGATTCTTTAATTTGAAAAATCTCCGTTAAACCATCATCAATTTTTACTTGTGCCTTACTTTTCGGTCATCAAGGAATTCAGCTCCCTGGTGAACTTTTGGTGCCCTCCTATTTATCTACTGACGTCCTCCTTCTACAAGCAGCTCCCCCTTTAGTTTTCTTCTTTCTCCTTAAAGAATCGCTCTTTATATCCATATGCCACTGCTACTAACATATGTTTTTCTGAGTTCTGCTTCAATGATCGTTTAGCCGTTTTTGTGTTATGCCATGCACAAACAGAGAAAATGTCAAAAATGGCTATCTAGCCCCTATTCTAGTCTGTAATTAGGAGATACTACTTCCCTGCATTTTTTTGGTTACAGTGTTGTAGTGGTGCATTTTTTAATTACTGAATATACGAACACAACTCCAAGTACACTTTTATTTTACGCATGTTTTGCAGTTTTACCTGTTTAAACCCTTTGATTGGTTAACGAGTATATTCATTTATAGTAATCTAATTCTGAGTGTTTAGAAAATTTACCCTAAGTATGGTTTAAACATGCACAGAAAGAAATTACTAATATTAAATAATGGTCTTAATATAAAGAAAAATTAAGTTATTTATCTTAAACTGAAAGTCATCTTAACTTATATTTAAACTAAAAGTGCAATTAATAAACTGACCCTTATTTAACAAGTCTAGCTGAAAATGTGCATTGGAAAGTAAAATTTTAATTGGGGGCTTTTATTAAAGACACCCCATTATATACATCAGAAATTTAAACCAATTTTGAAAAGGACCTATTATTAAAATTAATGGGCTTGTTGAATTAATCAAAATAAATATATTTTACTTTGAAATCCATATTAAGAGCAAAAAATGTGAGTTTTACATTAGGATGAATACACTCTCTGTCCAAAACGATCCTGAATTTGTAATAGACAATTAATCACAGTTCAATTGTAGTTGTTTAAATCTGTTATTTTAGTCGATATGTTCTTCCTTGGTATGATTACCAAGTTTAATACAAAACTTAATCGCAGCTCAAGTTGCTGTTCCAACCGTTTATTAAAACACGCTCTCACTCTAACCACTCTGACTAGATGTCTAATCAAACAAATATTGTAAAGTAACTTATACAGCATTAATGAAGGTTGCCGCTAACTATTTTGCTTCTATTTTCTAAAAGCTTTATTTAAAACAGAAGTGTAAAAATTAATATTTCACTTTCGATGTTCTATGTTGTCGAATTCAATTTTTTGGTCGTATTAAATATTAACTACGTCTATAGTTACGTTCTTTAGAAAGAAGCATAATGGACCATTTTATTATAGTTTAGAATGCTGTATTTTCGTTTTTAACATTAGTAACAAAGGAAAAAGCTGTTTAAATTACGCCATTTTATATATTTCTCTTCTTCTTTAACTGTTATAGGATAAGAGGAATAAAGACAAAGTATGAACTGTAATGGTACTTACTTATTTCCTATTAATGACAGCCGTTTTCTTCGGATCTTTTTGTATAGCAAGCCGTTAAGCATTAGCATAAAGAGTTCGTATTTTTAAAAACTATTCGTAGAATGAATTCGAACTACTGAAATAGTTATTTACTGTTATAAAACACAAAATGGATTGTCTAAGAAAGAACAAGAAGTAGAGGAAATTGACAAAATCGATTCCCCAAACAACTACTGGAGTTACTTTTTGCAAAGAGAAATTATTAAATTAAATTATGTTACTTATCTGTTTGCAGCTGATAAAATATATTTTATGACGTGTCTGAAGTTAGTGTTGAAAAAGGGCAGATATGATTTGTTTGCTTTTGATAGCCAATGTATATATATATATATATATATATATATATATATATATATATATAATGTATATATATGTGTATATATATATATATATATATATATATATATATATATATATATATATATATATTTAATATTTTTTTTGTTGTGAATTTCTCGACTGTACTTTAATATGGAATAGGAATTTATATCAGGTTTGCGGTCTGTAGACAACTAACACTCAATTGTTGTCAATTCAATATGTCGTCATTATATTATGACTTCATAAGGAAAAAAAAAAAAATAAAATACGAAACAATGGGTCAGACAAATGGTGAACTACAATTGATACTTGGGAAGAACTTACCAACTAAGAGTATGTTGTATATGCAAAGTAAAAAATCATTAACTAACTAGATACATTAAAGTAAATAAAACAATGCAACAGGGACACTACACGGCTCATATTTATCAACTAACTAAAAGGTTGTGCTGGTACAAATTAAATATCAATAGTGTACATCAATACATGTGCATTGGTTCACAACCCGTCAGTAGTGGTAAAATTTCTTTTAATCAAATTTTAAAACGTTACAATAGATGACGCTCGATTTATTCGTGTCCGATTTATAATTCACACATTTTTTTTGAATATCTAAATAGCATATTTCAAGGAACAAACGATTCTTATAATTTTTTTCTTTCTCCAATATTTCTACATTCGAAAAATCAAACCGACTTCCCGTTTTTAGGTGGTGGTCTACAACGGCACATGATCTTTTGCTTATTAGACCATCACTATTTGTGTGATTCTCTGTTTAAGCCATTGTGAGGTTTGTTCAACGTAGCAAGAGTCACAACCCAATACAGTAATGTTGGCTTTTGTTTGAGTTGGGTGAACAAGGTGTAGTTGCTCAGACTGTTATATTTTGAGATCTTTATATGTGTGAGTCTTTTAAAAACAGAGATTACAGAGTCTGTTAACCCACGTACAAACGGTAGTGTCTTGTATTTTACTTCATTCTAAGTCTCTTCTGTGGGGCCATCATAATTATTAGAATCATAAATTAGTCTCCTCGGGAGGTTTGGGTTACCCATTATTGCAGAACATTCTGAATAATATATTTAAATTAATTTGTAAGAAACTTTCATGGCTGATGTGTGTTACTCTGTTTTTTAAAGTTATTACACTGTTGTATTTCTGCTTAGTTGGATGCCGTATGCGGTTGGTTTCTGGTACTAGTTTAAAATAATTACATTGTCCTCAGTTCTAATGACCTTTGTGTCAAGAAAGGATAAACTTCTATTATTTTCTAGTTCGATGGTAAATTGCAAGTGTTTATTAAAGGAAATAAAGGTGTTCAAGGTTAATTGAGTTTTATTGGCGGGTACAGCACAAATAATATCATCTACATATTTGAAAATAAAAGGGGTGTTAAAAGGTAGTTTTGGTAACATAAGATCGACAAGTTGGTCCAACACTATAGTGGCCAAAATAGCACTAATCCCATTGGGGTACCGAATATTTGTTTGTAGAATTTCTTATTAAATCCGAAATAGATGTTTTTTGAATATAAATTTAATAAGTCTTAAAAGTTATTTTTTGATAAGAACGTGTGTGTTTCAATGGAGGTCCATGGATATCCATGTTGTTTTAATTAAAACGATTCAAACACGCTTGAGAAATTCGCATTCGAATGAGTTTTTGGTCAATTATCAACAAATACGGCACCCATCTTGCACAAAGCTGTTTCATATGTAATTCTTCATGCAAAATTTTTCCAATTCGTGAGAGTGTGTGAGAGCAGCCCATTTTTCACAGTGGAAAATGAAGGTGATACATCTTTATATACCTTTAACAATTTCGGATGAACTTACTTCTATTGGTGTTAAACCATCCAAGACAAAGAATTTAATCATTGCATGATATTTAACTTTTTCCATTTTAAAAACATCAATGTCAATATTAAACAGCTGCTACTACTCAAACGAATCGACGGATCGAAATAAAATTTTGCACGTGGTTATATAAAGGATGGAACTTTCCAATACAGTTATGGTTTCACAGTTTCTAACGTCATCTATGTGTCAGGTTGAGAAATTTTCATATATATACGAGGCTGGTTTGAAAAGTCCGTGCAAAAATAAAAACTACTTGTATGTTTGGGGTAAACCTTTTTTATTTTTCGACATAGTCTCCTTTTAGGCTTATACACTTCGTCCAACGATGTTCTAGTTTGTTGATCCCTTCCGAATAATAGGATTTGTCCAAGTCTGCAAAATATCCATTAGTGTCTGCAATCACCTCCTCGTTTGAATAAAATCTTTGTCCCGCCAGCCATTTCTTCAAATTGGGGAACAAATAGTAGTCCGAGGGAGCCAAATCTGGAGAATAGGGGAGATGTGAAACGAGTTGGAATCCTATTTCCATTAATTTTGCGACCACAACTGCTGAGGTGTGTGCTGGTGCGTTGTCGTGATGGAAAAGGACTTTCTTGTGGGCCAATCGCGGGCGTTTTTCTTGCAGCTCGGTTTTCAAACGGTCCAATAACGATGAATAATATTCACCTGTAATAGTTTTACCCTTTTCCAGATAGTCGATGAGGATTATCCCTTGCGAATCCCAAAAGACAGTCGCCATAACCTTTCCGGCCGAAGGAACGGTATTCGCCTTTTTTGGTGCAGATTCTCCCTTGGTAACCCATTGTTTAGATTGTTGTTTGATCTCAGGAGTATAGTAATGTATCCATGTTTCATCCACAGTGACGAAACGACGCTTAAAGTCCTCCGGATTCTTCTGGAACAGCTGCAACACTTCACACGCTTCCGTTTTTGGTCAAGCGTGAGCAATCGCGGCACCCATCTTGCGGATAGCTTTCTCATGTCCAAATATTTATGCAAAATATTATGTACCCGTTCAGTTGAGATGCCCACAGCACTAGCAATCTCACGCACCTTAACTCTTCTGTCATCCATCACCATATCATGGATTTGATCAATGATTTCTGGAGTCGTAACCTCCACAGGCCGTCCAGAACGTTCAGCGACACTTGTGCCCATATGGCCAGTCCGAAAATTTTGAAACCACTTATAAACTGTTCTAATCGAAGGTGCAGAGTCACCATAATGTTTATCAAGCTTCTCTTTAGTCTCCTGAGGCGTTTTGCCTTTCATAAAGTAATGTTTAATCACCACACGAAATTCTTTTTCGTCCATTTCTTGAAAATCACTCGACTTCCTTGATTCACACGAATGCCAAACACAAAGAAATAGACCAATATGGCTGAAACTTGGTGTGCGTTCATTCAAAAGATGCTACTAACTAAACATGACCTCGATACGCGCCGGTGGTGTCATCTCTCGGACTTTGCAAACCAGCCTCGTATTTATATATATATATATATATATATATATATATATATATATATATATATATATATTCACATTTATACATTTATACATTTATACATTTATACATTTATACATTTATACATTTATATATATATATATATATATATATATATATATATATATATATATATATATATATATATATATATATGCACACCTCATGCTAGTATTATTTTGTGTGTTTCAGTTTAGATTGGAAATAATGACATATACCGTTAATTCTCACTCCCTTATAAAAACCCCTTATATGTTTGATTAAAGCTAATTATACTTACCATCAGCTGCAATAAAAAGGAAAGGACATTTAAATAATGCATTGAATACTTTTAATTTCAAGACCACTAAATTAACTGTATCCTAGTATCCTCTACTGTTATTTAATTACGATTAGAAGAATTAAAACTAAGTAAGATCCAGTAAGAGGTATATATTGTTATATAATCGCTCTTTCTAACGTTTTACAAGTCTGATTATTTAACTATGAATAAAATTTGTTCATTTTTATTGTTTAAAAATTAGAAAACATTTCTATGATACTACGAAAATTATAGAAAATGTCCATCTCATTCCTTCCGTTCCAACGAAACGATATTCCTCAAACTCAATATCCACTACCCAGAAACCGACTATCGACATATGGAAAGAAATTGTCGTAGTCTAGAAAACGTAATTAAATGCGAAAATATCTGGGAATAATTGTTCTTGAAGAGAGAAGTAGAAACAAAGGCATGTAACAATTTAATGTTTTTAGGAAGTTTGAAGCGAATAAAGATAACACTGATTTATTAGAAATTAGAATACATAAAACTATTCTCACTTGTTTTTTGCGCAAGTATTTTGATAGTAATTTGGTTGATCAGTCATTATACGACTTAAAAATGTAGTTTTCAGTCAAGTAAATTATTCACATAAAAATATTTTTAGATATCGAAAATCGTATTTTGCCAAGTTCTATATAATTTTAATAATTAAAACAGCAATATAATTACTAAGCGTTTTTTAAAAATAATAATATTAGGTTAAATGACAATGTAATTTTTTCTTTCAATTATTTATGGGATGTTTACCTAGTAGGCTCTTTATCGCCTTATTATATATTTACTTTTCCAAAGTCTCTTTACATGCATTTTAAAACGGAACAAAAGATAAATTTATTATTACATTCTAGAAAGTATTATAAATAACTTATTTAAGTGCTTCAAATTTATGTTACCATGTCAAAAAATAAATTATAAAATAACCAGCATAGTTTTGTCAGGGGAAAGTCAATCATATTCAGTCTAGTATACCTAACGTTGTAGGAAAAGCTTTCGGTTAGAATTAATACTCATAATTATTCCGATTTCTCAGATTCTATGAATGTTTTGTTATGCCTTAGTATTTTCAATTATTTCCTACCTTAACAAAAATATTTGCAGATGAGACAGGGGAGATCAGTAGAATTTTTCAACATTCTTACTTGTTTTTCAAAGAGAGAAGAAGGCTAATTTCTATTGACAACAATGACAGCCCTATGTCAATAAGATATACAATATCCTATAGGCCTATTTCAAATTAGAAAAGTACTTTAGATAATTTAAATATTTTTAAAATATGGTAGAATTTTTAACAGAATTTATTATACAAGAACTAATGGTAAGAAATATGTTGGAGATAAATATTCGTGAGTGTGTAGTAGAGTTTATAACTAAATATTTAATCAATTCATTTATCTCCCAAATGTAAGTAAAAAATTCATAAGGTTTGTTTATCACCTATTTCAAAAATTCTTAAATTTTAGTTTTATATATATATTAATTTAATCCATTTAAAGACACTTAAGATACCGATCGATCTTTAAATTACTTGGTCTCGAGGGGCTAGTTCAAAAATCAATATTTAGAGAATATACTGCCAGCGATACTAGCAGCCTAAATGATCGAATCATATTGTTCAGTTTGAAAGGAAGTGTGGCGTACCAAAAGTGCCCAAACAAAGAAACAGGCGGAGTAAAAGTTTGATTTTACAAGCTAGTTGGGTATTCAATGTGGTTCTCAAAGGGTGCTTGAGTACAATATTACGGAGGAACGTTCGTAATGAAAATCTTTTACGGGAAATTTCGCTTTAAGTGGGAAATAACTATATATGTACGGGAGATTCTGAGACGCGCTTTTCTTTTTTTTTAAACTTTAAATTGAAAATAAAAGACCAATCTTCTCTTCAGTCAATAGCTGTTCGGGAAGCCGTAAAGTAAGATCTACTTCAATTATTTTCTTTGTTTCACTTTTTAAGAAGAAGTTATGTCTCCTAGCATCGGTAAAATTTAAATCATTAATCTCGCCGGTAACAATAGCATAAATAAGCAATAAAATATCTTAAATCAAATGCTCGAACACCATATATATATATATATATATATATATATATATATATATATATATATATATATATATATATATATATATCTATATATATATATATATATATATATATATATATATATATATATATATATATATATATATGTACATATATATATATATATATATATATATATATATATATATATATATATATATATATATATATATATATATTTCCCAGATTGGGCGGCTGAACACAAACTCGCCATAATAACATATAACGCAATATCAAATAGGTTAGCCTAGGTTGTACTAAAGATAACAAAACACTGTAAAATAAAAATAATTCAAATATATGCTCCAAGAACATCATACGATGATGATTCAGTAGAAGATTTCTACGACGAAATAAGAAGTGCCACCGAACGGGATTGTTGTCATTATACCCTGGTGATGGGCGATTTTAACGCTAAGGTAGGCGGTCAGATTGACGCAAGTAAAAATAAAATAGGTAAATAGTAATAATAATAAATAAAATAATAGGTTTAGGTACACGGAATGAACGTGGTCAAATGTTAATAAACTTCTTAGAACAACAGTTATTCGATATGAATACCTTTTACTACGAAAAAAAAAACACATAGAAAATGGATATGGGTAAGTCCAAACGGAGTCGTAACAAACGAAATATATTATCTTCAGAAAAAAATATAGTAAAGAATGTAACAGTTATAAATAGGATAAATACGGGAAGTGACCACAGAATAGGAGAGAGAGAAAGGAGGAAGAATAGAAATAAATTCATAACAAGAAAGAAACCAAAAATGATACACACATCTTAAAAGTAAAGAAAGGGAAATACCGAAATGAAATAAGAAAAGAATTAACTAAAACCGATAACCTTGATAACAAAAACATAAACAAAATTAATGAAATACTGACGAATATCTTAGTGAAAACAATAGAGCAAATAGCTAGAAAGAAAAGCCACAAAACAAAAATATGGAGCATAAAAACGGAAGAGCTTTGAAGAAAGACATAAACTGCTAGCCCAGGGAAAGAGAAATACTACAGTTACAGTTTGTAGAAACTAACAAAACCCTTAAAAAGTCCATTAAAGAAGATAAAAGACAACAGTTAGAGACAACGATAAAAAAAATTGTAGAACAAAATAAAAATATGAAAGCACTCCGACGATGCCTAGACAAAACTACAATACACAACTTGAAGGATAAAAATGGAGAAGATATAAAAGCAAGAGAATTAATAACACACATGATTCAAACATACTATCAGAACTTATATGAATAAAAAAAATGCCCACCAGTTGACCTCAAAGAACGTCGAAACAGAAAGTTAATCAATGTTAACTCAGAAAAAAATACCAGAGGTAACAGATGAAGAAATATTAACACTAAAAACTATGAAAAACAATAAAACACCAGGACCTGACCGAGTGTTAATAGAATTAATGAAAAAAGGAGGATTGGTGATACAGGTGCTGAAACTCCTATTCAATAAATGTCTAAAAGAAGAGAAAATACCAGAAAATTGGGATACAGCTTCAATAATCTTACTTTTTAAAAAAAGGTGATAAGACTAAGTGAGACAATTACCGTCTAACATCATTACTTTCATAGATATACAAATTGTTTACCAAAATAATAATTAATAGATTGGAAAACAAGCTGGAATTAAACTAATTGGTAGAACAGGCTAGTTTCAGGACAAGTTTTAGTACTTGTGATCATCTCTTTACTATCAGAACTTTAATAGAGAAAGCAACAGAATATAACTTAAATTTGTAACTGGTATTTATAGATTATCAAAAGGCTTTTGATAGTATCGAGAGCTGGGCCGACGAAAGAACCTTGTATAACAGCAGAATAGACTATTGGTATACTCAACTCATAATAACAATTTACAGCATGGCTTAAATGATAGTGGAAACGGATAGTAAAATAAATCCAGTACCTATCAAACGTGGAGTAAGACAGGGAGATTCCATGAGCCCAAAACTATTTATAGTAGTATTAGAAGAAATTTTCAAGGAACTAGAATGGGAAAAAAAGTATCAGGTTAAATGCACAAGTTAACTCATCTGCGTTATACTGATGATGTAGTACTAATATCGGATAATTTTGATGACATACAAGAAATGATTACTGAACTACAAAACAAATCAGAGAGGGTAGGATTACTGCTGAATAAAAATAGTACAAAGGCCATGACAAACGAAGACAGTCCACGAGGCTTGAGAATAGAGGGTAGAACACTTGAATATGTAGAGGAATACATCTACCTAAGGCAAGTAATAAAGCGTGGAAAAGCAAATCAAACAGCAGAAGTACAAAGAAGAATCAGACTGGTATGGGCAGCATTTGACAAAAAAGGAAAATACTAACCAACAAAAGAATTCTTCTGAAACTAAGAAAGATCGATCAATGCATTCTACCAGTTCTCACCTACGCAGCCCAGACATAGACATTGACTAGGAAGATGCTGGACCAACTGAGTAAAACACAGGAAGCAATGAAACGCCAAATGCTGAATATAAGATTGCGAGACTGAATCAGAAAAGAAAGTATAAGACAAAAGACCAAAGTGATAGAAGACGAGAAGGTTTGAAATGGAGATGGGCAGGTCACACAATGAGACAACATAATGAGGGATGGAATAAAAGAATTCAAGGATGGAGGCCTTGGTTGGGACAAAGATCCAGAGGAAGGCCCCTATAAAGATGGAAGATGACCTAAAAGAACGGTTTAGGATGGATCAGAAAGACATAGAATCGAGAAGGATGGAAAAAGGAAGGGGTTGCCTATGTCCGACACTGAATGGAAGAAGGCATAATATATATATATATATATATATATATATATATATATATATATATATATATATATATATATATATATATATTGTAACATTCATTTTTTCCTAGATTTTAAGACCATGTAATGTTACTGATTTTTCACTTCAAATTGTACTTATTTTCATTTTTGTATCGAACGGTATATTAATAAGAGATTCCAAGCCGTTCGGTATATTAGTGTGCTGTGCGGGTTTCTGACCGAATCTACCGGCACGCCGGGATTGGTTGAAAATGTGTATCCGGATTTTTGGTTCCGGCGTCGCGATATGACCGAGAGAAGGCCGAGGACTTATTTAAGGGTCCGAGGGACTACGGTCGAGGCTGAGTACCATCAAGCCGCAGCCAGGCGAATTTTCATCGGAGCCGCCAAAGAGCTTCCTTCGACTGAGCTGCAGTAAAGGCTCATAACAACAATCATGAGAGCTAAATAATGCACAAGTTTTTTTAACGAAAAGCCGTAGTGGGCTCTCTAAGTGTTTACTAGAAAAGTGTGAAATCGGTCGTGTTCCATCGAAGCCGAAATAAAAACAGTAAGTTACCAAAACATCCTTCCATAGACTTATCCCTGAGTAGTGCCTTAACAGCAATATGAACTGACTAAAAAGTTAAGTGAAAAGCACTATTTTTCGTCTTCGGGAGTAGTCAGAGTTTAGAATTTAAATGTCATAACTACCAGTTAGGCTAAAATTTTTTAGTAATCCTGTAAAACTGCAAAGGTTAGAACTTTTTATTTTTAAAAAACTTGAATAAATTTTCTTTTTGTTGATTAAAGCTAGTGTCTCACTGAATACCTATCTTACTTTTCAGGATAAGAACGGCTGTACCAAACTGATTTTTTTATTTACCAACAGTACACCCTTTCAGTATTTTTTCATTTTTTTTGCTGAAGTTAGATCCTTTCTATTTTAAAATGAATGGTGCCCAAAAAGTCGTACAGCTGAGGTTTCTTTAAAAATAGAAAATAATTCCAAAAAGACGTACAAAAATTATCTCTTACCCATATCTCTCTACCAAAGAAAACTGAGCTAGTGTGTGTTTAATTTCTTTAGTTCTTTTAAAATCAGGATTCACTCGATTCATTATCAGAAATTAAAGCGGGGCTGCAAGAAAATTGCACTCAAGCTTGGGGCATCCAATATTCAAACGGTACAAAATTGCGCTCAAGCGTGGGACAAACAACTTCTCACAGGGTACAAAAAAAAAAAAAAAAAAAAGATGCCTCAAACTGAGGACAGTTTGACATGTTACAAAGTAGCGCTGTCAACGCGGGGCTTTTGGAATTTTATTTTTTAAAGGGTTCAGTGTACTAGCTTTCGAACAAAGTAAAAGCTCTAACTTTTCAGATATTTTTATTTCATAATATTTATTAAACGAAACTACACAATAGCAATAAGACAAAAGCAGGAAATTTGTAGAATTTTTTATTTCAATTTATCTGATGGTGGTATAGATATTTGAATTTTGTTAATTGACTCTAAGATAAGTGATTCCTACTTTTTTCTTAAAAGCTAGCTTTATAGTTCAGATTAGCAGATGTGCTGGTTTACTTTAATTTTTGCAGTGTTAGACTTATTTTGCGGAACCGAAGAAAAAAACTGTACTTTTTTTTCTCACCGATGTTTTGCATGAATATTAAAAATACTTAGCTGATACGAAACGGTATTTGGAGATTTTTTGTTGAAAATTCTTAACATATTTGATAAAGGAATTTTAATACAAGGCGATACTTAGAAATTTTTTTTGAAATTGTCGAAGATTTTTTAAATGTTTGGTAAAGAAGTTTACATATTTTAAGTGCCTTTACATATTTTCTATTTTTGACTATTGGGAGCACAGGAGAAATATTTTCACGACTTTTTAAACAATTCTCTTAAATTTTATTCATTTATCATGGAAGCATTCAATTTTAAAGTCACCTACTGGAATATGAATTAGACTATGAACTGAAAATCCGTCGTACTTTCTCAGAACGTCCGGTCGCGGATAAAAGAAAGATTCTAACGAGGATCTTAAGTAAAGAAATATTCCAATAGATCAGATTGGACTAAATAGTTACAAAAAGTTTCTGATTTTTTAAGTCTAATAAAAATTCTCCTTCTCAAGATAAAACTCCTGCTTCTCCAAATGGTCACATGTCTCCTTTATTCGTGCATAAATATTTAAATAATAGACCGCATATAAAGATAGATCTATTAGGTGCCCATTTCTCGGCTTTACTTGACTCTGGTGCAAATGCCTCCGTTGTAGGTCAGAATGGTATTAAAATTTTAAGTCATTTATGTATAAAAATATGCCACGTCAAAAATAGAAGTGTTACCACTGCAGATGGCAGCCGTCTACAAGTTTTAGGTATGGTTGAGTTGCCGCTAGTCTGCAATGGTCATTGTTTAGTAATCTCTGCTCTAGTAGTACCTTCTCTATCACATACTTTGGTTTTAGGATGTGATTTTGCACAAAAATTCGGAATTTTAGTAAATTTTAAAAATAATTCGTGGTATCCACAGTCCCTAGAAGTCAATTCTCATACAAGTTTTAAAGATTGTTATTCAGAAAGTTCATTAGAAAACCTTTTCTCGCGTCTATGTACCCTAGATGATCTCTCGCGGACGGAACGCTTAAAGACAGAAAAAAGTAATAAGCTCTTTCAATGAAATAAGTAGTAAAGATAGGTTAGGCCGAAAGAATAAATTCACCATGTCTATAGATACGGCTGATGCCAGTCCTGTAAAGACAAGGCCCATCGCCATGTCTCCGTACATGTCAAAAGTATTAAATAAGGAGTTAGACGAAATGTTGAAACTCGGAGTGATATCGTCTATGCTTTGACGGAAGAAAGCTCAACGAGGTCAGCAAATTTGATAACTATCCATTACCGAACATCGACAGAATTTTGTAAGGAGTTAGACGAAATGTTGAAACTCGGAGTGATATCGTCTATGCTTTGACGGAAGAGAGCTCAACGAGGTCAGCAAATTTGATAACTATCCATTACCGAACATCGACAGAATTTTGACATCACTCAGGAATGCTAAGTATGTATCTTCGATAGACCTTAGAAAGGCTTTCTGGCAAATTCCTTTGGACAAATCCTCTAAGGAAAAGACCGCTTTTGCAGTAGTAGGCCGAGGTCTATTTCAGTTCGTCACTATGCCGTTTGGTCTAAAGAACGCTGCTCAAACTCAGCAACGTTTAGTGGACGCTATATTTGGTCCGAAATATGAGCCACATATTTTTTACCTATCTCGATGATATTTTAGTAACATCGGAAGACTTCGAATCGCATATACGTTTACTTAAAGAAGTAAAAAAAAAAAAATTGAAAGAGGCCGGACTGACGATAAATTTGAGCAAATGTGATTTTTTCAAAACTTCTCTAAAGTTTTTAGGCTATATTGTAGGCTCAAATTCCTTACATACCGATCCGGATAAAGTAGCAAGCATGGTTAATTATGCGAGACCTACTAATACTACGGAAGTTAAGCGCTTCGTAGGAATGTGTTTCATGGTAGAGACGTTTTATTGAGAATTTTTTCTACCCTGTTGTCGCCTATCAATGATCTTTTGAAAGGACGAAAAAAAAGGACAATCGATAGATTGGACAAAGGCAGCCGAAGAATCTTTTATAAAGATTAAAGAGCTATTGGTTTCAGCTCCCATTTTATCCCAACCAGATTTTTTCCAACAGTTTTATATTTCTAGTGATGCTTCTAATACCGGTTTAGGGGGCGTCCTAACACAGAAAATCAATGGTGAGGAAAGAGTGATAGCGTATGCCAGT
Organism: Pachyrhynchus sulphureomaculatus; assembly: GCA_019049505.1. Taxonomy (NCBI): domain Eukaryota; kingdom Metazoa; phylum Arthropoda; class Insecta; order Coleoptera; family Curculionidae; genus Pachyrhynchus; species Pachyrhynchus sulphureomaculatus. Next base: position 165,176,064 of record CM032446.1, read on the forward strand.
AGAACTTTATCGAAGGCTGAACGTAACTATTCGGTTGTTGAAAAAGAATGTTTAGCAGTACTCTTTAACATCGAAAAGTTTCGACCTTACATAGAAGGTGTTCCTTTCACGGTCATAACAGATCATTATAGTCTATTGTGGCTTAATTCTATTAAAAACCCTAGTGGCAAACTAGCGCGTTGGGCGATTAGGTTGAGACAACATACGTTTAATTTAATTCATAGAAAAGGAGTCCACAATGTTATTCCTGACGCTTTGTCAAGAATCCCAGATCATACAGTGGACGAAAACAGTCTTAATGCACAAATTGGCGTAAGAATTGATACAGTTGATATAGATCGCATTGATCCATGGTACGATAATTTACGGCAGCAAATTAAAGAATTTCCTCAAAATTTCCCGCAGTGGAAGGTGGAAAATGATTTCGTGTACAAGTTTATCCCAAACCAGTTGCCTTTAAAAGTTAATGTACCTGAGTGGAAAATACTAGTTCCTAAACCACAGAGAGAGGAAATTATAGACATGTGTCATACTCCTCCTACTTCTGGTCATTTTGGTTTTTATAAAAACTCTTCACAGGATTCAGGAACAGTATTATTGGCCAAAAATGCGTTTTGATATCTTAAAGTTTGTGAGGACTTGTGAAGTATGTGGAGCGCAGAAATCTCCAAATACACTACCTATGGGACTGATGGGAAAAAGAGAAAACGGTTAATTACCCTTTTCAAGTCATAGCAGCTGATCTAGTAGGCCCATTCCCACGTTCAAAAAGGGGAAATAAATGGCTCCTCGTGGTTTCTTGCTGGTTTACGAAGTATACCATGCTATTTCCTTTGAAAAGCTCTAAAGCAGGACATATAGAGAGAATTTTGGAAAATAATGTCTTTCTAATCCACGGTGTTCCATCGCTCTTAATATGCGATAACGGTACTCAGTTTACCTCTAAAAGTTTTAAGAGCCTAAGTGAAACTTATGGTTTTAACATCCGTTTTAATCCCGTGTACTCTCCACAATGTAATTTTGTCGAACGTAATAACCGAACAATCGGGACCGCTTTAAGAAGTTACGTTGATTCACATGACACTTGGGATGGCAATATTTCCAAAATTCAACAAGCAATAAATACCGCAAGACACGAAGTAACAGGGTTCACACCGTCTTTCTTAGTTTACGGCAGACATATACCTCTATCCGGATCGTATTATAAAAATTTAGATTTGGATGTCAATGTTGACAGCGAAATAATTCCGGGTAACAGGGGTGAGTATGCCGAAAATTTAAAGGGTTTAAAAGATATTTTCACCGACGTGCGTAGTAGGATACATAAGGCTTATGAACGGAACAGTAAGTCTTACAACCTTAGAAAAAGGGATTTTGCCTTTAATATAGGTGATCACGTTTGGCGAAAAAATAAAATTCTTTCCAGTGCAGCAGATAAATTCACATCTAAGTTGGTACCTAAGTATGTGCATTGCGTGATAAGAGAAAAGATTTCAGACTTAGTTTATGGTTTAGTTAATTTAGATGGGACTAAAGTAGGACGATGGCATATTAAAGACTTAAAACCATTCACTGGACCTAACCCTAATGAAAGTTTGTCAGAAGAAGAATAATTTATATTTTACATTATCTTAATTGCTTTACTTTATTTTTTTGATGTTGCTCTGTAGAGGTGACGACCTCGTTTTTTGACTGTTATAAAAGTTGAGCAGAGTATAGCTTACTTTTATTTTTTTGCTAAGGTTTTGGGTACTGATCATATCCAAACTTAGGTTGATTGTGCTTGATGTTTAGCATCGGCTCAGTTTTGCGAGCTTGCGAAGGAGTCACACTCAGGATATATCATAAGACTGGTATGTCGGTTTAACGTAAAACAACTTAAAATAGGCAAAAAGCCCATATTTAAGCAGTCTACCCACTGTTCTCTTATTCTATATGGGCTTTTTGCCTATTTTAAGTTGTTTTACGTTAAACCACATAAGGTCTGAGGTTGATTCCTCGCAAATCTCGCTGCCTGCCTTTAGTGTTGGCTGTGCCAACCACTCTGTCGGCTTGTGGCTGCTGTGTCAGCCTCCGATTGAGTACTAGGTGTGCGTATTTGGTACAATTCGTTGTATCTTACCGTTGTGTTCCGTAAGTGCCGGAATAAAGTACTTAAAATTCTGTTCTCTTCTTCGTCGATCCTAGCCCGACTGATGAGCCGTGATACGGCGAAACGCGTCTCGGGATGGATGGACGAATAAGAGAACAGTGGGTAGACTGCTTAAATATGGGCTTTTTGCCTATTTTAAGTTGTTTTACGTTAAACCACATAAGGTCTGAGGTTGATTCCTCGCAAATCTCGCTGCCTGCCTTTAGTGTTGGCTGTGCCAACCACTCTGTCGGCTTGTGGCTGCTGTGTCAGCCTCCGATTGAGTACTAGGTGTGCGTATTTGGTACAATTCGTTGTATCTTACCGTGGTATGTCGGTGGTCGCGGGATTTGATTTGCTTATGACCCCAAATAATATCCAGTTCTTGACACTTGGAAGCGAAATTTTGATTAGAGGCAATCCAAGGTGATCTTGAGTTAGGACAAGCGCAAGATGTAGCTCGTGTAGTGTGATGTAGAGTCAAAATTTCTATGAGCAATTTCAAAGTTTGTTACACGAGTGGGTGTATTTCTATTACCTTAGTGGTATATGTTGGGTGCAATTAAGAGTAAATTGAGTTTGGTTTATCCAGTAAGTCTAAGACTGGGATTATTTTGATTTAGATCTTCTCCTGAATTGACAAACTGAGGGTATTTTCTATTTTTTTTCAGAGCCGTTTAAACGTTACCTTTGAGTCACAAATTTTTTAAAATTTTTTTGCATGGACTCATAGGCGTATGTTGAGTTTTTTCGGTTTACTATCAGATTGATAGAAAATTGAAGTTCTGCAGGAGAAGTAAAGGCTGATCATTTACAAGAGATGAGAGCAGACTAAGACAGTCGTTTCACAAAGAAATGATCAAAATCTGATACCGAGATGAGAACCTTGTCAAGAGAGGCTAAGCGCAGTGAAGGAAGATTCCTAACCGAATTTTTAGATTTCCAAGAGGTAATCTAGGAGTTTGGGCTGACAGAAAACGGTTATGCCTGATACCCGTAGCAGTTTCTTCTAGAGGCTATTGTCTAGGAAGACGATTAACACCATGATCGAATATTTTAGCTGTCAACGATGTTTTCTTCTTGTTTCTGATTAAGCTGGAAAAGCTCTTGTCGTCTTCAACAGTTTTGTTGCGTTGCCACCGAAAAATAGAGAAATTTTTGCTTCATGTAGCTTTTTAAGCTCATTTTCGTTTTTTGGAAATTTCCGTTAGAAGCTTGGTTAAGTTAACCTTATAAACCTTTTTGGTAGTATCCCATGAGTTATCTGTTTTTACAGGCTGTAATGCACCGGGTGCTAACAGATGCCGTTACGACGTTTGGCAGGGAGTTAGTCTTCCTGAGGAACAGACTGATTGGAAGGGTAGTCTATGGGGGTGAACGTTTGACCTTTGGGACCTTTAGGGGTTTTGTTACCCAATGGTTATTTCTATTTGAGCCAAAGGAGAGCCTAGCTACTGTAGTCGACCTCAGCTCCAATTAGCCTATTAGTGGTGACAGGCTGTTGGCAGTAGTGTGTTTCGGAACACCCTATTGATTAAATTTTTTTGACTTATGGTGGTGTGGTAGACACCGTTTTAGTTTAGTGGATGCTATAATCTACTCCCTTTTGTTGGTGGACTCCAGGGTCACCATTTCCGTATTTTATTGTCTCCACCTTTCAGTATATCGTGGTGAGGTGTTTGTCTCCTGTTATGTGGGATGGATTGAATGTTTTTCGTTGTTGTTCTAGGGCGAGACCAGTACACGAGGGTTCTTCATGCAACTTGGAGAAGCGCAATGCTGGTTAAATTTTATATCTCTGTGTAGCCACCCTGAAGGATGACGGAGGGCGTTTTTTCTGGCTCATGTTTCTAGGCAGATTTGTCACTTTGGTGCGATGTGCCGAAGATTTGATTAGCTTTTGCTAAGAGCTTTCACCAAGCTCAGTATGGAGTTATCATAACCAAGAGTTTGGGATTTGAACTCCTGTATATATTTCTGTATATATTTCTGTATATATTTCTGTATATATTTCTGTATATATTTCAGTGTATGTTGGTTGCCTGAGGGCATGTGCTCAAAATGTGTGATTTTGAGTCGTTTTGTTTAAGGACTCCTATATATAGGATTATGACTTTAGGGAGGTCCTATTTAGAGACTAGCTGTCTCACATAGTTATGTTAGGAATGTTTCCTTGAATGTTAGTTGCGCGTGGACTAATCATTCTGTTCTTTGTGAACATTGCTTTTTGAAGCAGGATCATTCCGTTTGGTGAATTTTAGCTTTTATAGCTATTCACTGTGTTTAGGGTGAACTTTAGCTTTTACAGCTATTCCCTGCGCTTATAGTGATATAGTTAGCTTTTATAGCTGCTCACTATGTTAATGGCGAAATTGTTCTTTTAGAACGCAGACTTTGTGTAGTCGAGGACTACTTACAGAGTGTTTTCTTGGCGAGGAGCCGAGGCTTTTTTCTGGCGATGTACCAGAATGTTTTCTTGGCGAGGAGCCGAGGTTTTTTCTGGCGATATACCAGAGTGTTTTCTTGGCGAGGAGCCGAGGTTTTTTCTGGCGATATACCAGAGTGTTTTCTTGGCGAGGAGCCGAGTTTTTCTGGCGATATACCAGAGTGTTTTGTTGGCGATAAGCTGACGTGTTTTCTGGCGATCAACCAGAGCGTTTTCCCTAGCGATTTTAGCATGTCTAGATGTCTTAGGACGTCGACATTGCGCGATGGAGTGCGATTATTTTCCGAGTGCGACTAGTAGTGATACTAGATTTAGAATGTTCTCTTAGCGATGAGCTAGAGCATTGATAGCGATTTTTTCCCGAGCGTTTGTCTGGATATTTATTCAGATATTTTTTTTGGCCTAGTGCTAAATGGTCTGACAAGGCTTTTTCTTTTTAGTGTTTGCACTAGAATCATTTTTTTATTTTTTTTTTTTTATTTAAGAATTTTTATAAATTTCTTTTGCTGAAATAGAAAATTTTCAGACAATCCTTAAAATATTTTAAGGGGGGTGTTCATATTTTATTTCAGTTCACTTTTTTTGATTTAGACAAGAGTCTAGACAAAGTTATATTTTTTGTTTTGGTAACAATAACAGAGCTGATTCTTTTATATAAGAAGACCGCGATTGTTATTTTGGAAAGGTATTTCTTATGTTCATGCAAGGATTTTTATTTGCTTTTTGATGTACTTAACCTTAGTGTCTAATTAAGTTAAGTCTAGTTATAAGATTCTCGTGATCATGCAAAGATTTTCATTTGGTTTTCATTGTACTTAATATTAGTGCTTAATTGAATTAAGTCTAGTAGTAAGGTCCGAAGTTTGTACTTTTGTTTTAAGTTCTGACCTTAGTATTAAGTGATAGTGTACCACTTTGTACCTTTTCATAAGTAGCCTAAGTTTAATAGACTAGTGTAGTCTATTTCTTTTTGGAAGGGGGTAAATGTAACATTCATTTTTTCCTAGATTTTAAGACCATGTAATGTTACTGATTTTTCACTTCAAATTGTACTTATTTTCATTTTTGTATCGAACGGTATATTAATAAGAGATTCCAAGCCGTTCGGTATATTAGTGTGCTGTGCGGGTTTCTGACCGAATCTACCGGCACGCCGGGATTGGTTGAAAATGTGTATCCGGATTTTTGGTTCCGGCGTCGCGATATGACCGAGAGAAGGCCGAGGACTTATTTAAGGGTCCGAGGGACTACGGTCGAGGCTGAGTACCATCAAGCCGCAGCCAGGCGAATTTTCATCGGAGCCGCCAAAGAGCTTCCTTCGACTGAGCTGCAGTAAAGGCTCATAACAACAATCATGAGAGCTAAATAATGCACAAGTTTTTTTAACGAAAAGCCGTAGTGGGCTCTCTAAGTGTTTACTAGAAAAGTGTGAAATCGGTCGTGTTCCATCGAAGCCGAAATAAAAACAGTAAGTTACCAAAACATCCTTCCATAGACTTATCCCTGAGTAGTGCCTTAACAGCAATATGAACTGACTAAAAAGTGAAGTGAAAAGCACTATTTTTCGTCTTCGGGAGTAGTCAGAGTTTAGAATTTAAATGTCATAACTACCAGTTAGGCTAAAATTTTTTAGTAATCCTGTAAAACTGCAAAGGTTAGAACTTTTTATTTTTAAAAACTTGAATAAATTTTCTTTTTGTTGATTAAAGCTAGTGTCTCACTGAATACCTATCTTACTTTTCAGGATAAGAACGGCTGTACCAAACTGATTTTTTTATTTACCAACAGTACACCCTTTCAGTATTTTTTCATTTTTTTTGCTGAAGTTAGATCCTTTCTATTTTAAAATGAATGGTGCCCAAAAAGTCGTACAGCTGAGGTTTCTTTAAAAATAGAAAATAATTCCAAAAAGACGTACAAAAATTATCTCTTACCCATATCTCTCTACCAAAGAAAACTGAGCTAGTGTGTGTTTAATTTCTTTAGTTCTTTTAAAATCAGGATTCACTCGATTCATTATCAGAAATTAAAGCGGGGCTGCAAGAAAATTGCACTCAAGCTTGGGGCATCCAATATTCAAACGGTACAAAATTGCGCTCAAGCGTGGGACAAACAACTTCTCACAGGGTACAAAAAAAAAAAAAAAAAATGCCTCAAACTGAGGACAGTTTGACATGTTACAATATATATAAATATATATATATGTATATATATATATATATATATATATATATATATATATATATTTATATATATATATATATATATATATATATATATATATATAAATATATATATATATATATATATATATATATATATATATATATATATATATATATATATATATATATGTATATATATATATATATATATATATATATATATATATATATATATATATATATATGAACACTACCATAATTTTTTATATTTTAAAACCGTGTTGTTAACTTAAAAGATTATTTACTGAATATTTACAGGTGGTTCTCTGTTGAATGAGAATCTGATTATTTTCTGCAATTGATATAGGTATGGAACTCAACAGGGAAACACCTGTAAATATTCAGTAAGTTCTCTTTTAAGTTAACAACTTGGATTTAAAACAAAAAGTTAAAAAAATTATGGTAGAGTTTTTCTTCTTTCTGAAAGTACGGTATATTTTTTCAGAGGTTGCTCTGAATTTTTTTTCTGTATCTTCCATGTCCTGAAGATGATGTACGATTTGGCATTGAAATTTCGACATTAGTAACTACAGTTACTAAGAACCTTAAGACTTCTTGTTCACTCTATAATCCTAAGGGCTATCCCAGAGTTAAACCCCTTTTTGGCTATATATATATATATATATATATATATATATATATATATATATATATATATATATATATATATATATATATATATATATATATATTTATATATATATATATATATATATATATATATATATATATATATATATATATATACATATATACATATATATATATATATATATATATATATATATATATATATATATATACATATATATATATATATATATATATATATATATATATATATATATATATATATATATTAAGTTGGGAATGTGGAATCTTTGGCACAATGATACTACTCAGTATATATCTCTACACCAAACACTTTATTTTTGCACTCGAAGCGCGTGTCGCTAACCATGTTAGCTTCATCAGGAGCGATGATGAAGCTAACATGGTTAGCGAAACGCGCGTCGAGTGCAAAAATAAAGTGTTTGGTGTAGTGGTGATATATACTGAGTAATATATATATATATATATATATATATATATATATATATATATATATATATATATATATATATATTCCGTTTTCTTGGCCTTACAAACTTAGCGTATTATTGCGACCTTATATTAATTATGATAAAAACCTATAATATGAAAATATCTAGCCGCTAGAGCCGGATTCAAACCAGAGATTTTCGGGCCAGTTAGCGGGCTCTCACTCTACCACTCCACCGAGACTCCAGCTTTTAAAGTATGGTAACTCCAAATACGTAAGTAAAATTTAATTTTTCTATATACTGATTATTCTTTTTTTTTTTCATTTTTTAATTTATGTTAAAGTTATTCTATGTCAATTCATAATTTTAAAAGATATTGACATTGTTTATTTTTTTAATCTTGCTTCTTTTGTTTTAAAATATATTAAGGTTACATTATGTCAATGTATAATTTTGAAGGGTACTGACATTGGTTTTAGACAATCAATTTTGACACTGCAGAAACTAACCAAATATAGATATATATATATATATATATATATATATATATATATATATATATATATATATATATATATATAACATATATACCATATACGCCACAATTTTTGTCGAAGTTCTGTTTCTTTTTGCTAAAGAATAAAAGTTAGTATATATAACATATTAGTTATCTTTTCTCCAAAGCATACAAAAAAAAACCATTTAGCTGTAAGTGATAACAGTCTAAAAATTTATATGATGAAATATATAATGCATATGCATTACATAGTATAAGAAGTCAAATTTCTTTTAGAATACTTTGAAACCCTACTTAACAAAGGAGTGATGTAATAATATAGATACTTATATGCATTTAATGTGACCTGACGTACCACGAATGTAGTTTTCATGTATTCTCTTCCCAGATTTTTATCAAATTTTACTATTGTTCTTGTTAGTGTTCCATACGAAACATTTATAAAATCACTTCGGTGTCCGTCTGTTTGTCACACCCGATTTTCTCCGAAACTATTTGACATAGAAAGTTGATATTTGGCACTAATATAGGAATTAATGCCCTCATCAAAGACGTGTAGTTTTGAAAATTAAATTTTGACTTAAAGGATTAGTTTTGGGGGGTGAAATCGGAAGTAAGAAAAATTGTTTTTACCAGGCCATCTAGTGGGGTGTCAAATGAAAACTTGTAAAAAGACGAGTTCAGTAATATATATAATGTAATACTTGCGCACACTTCTCTTTTGTATTATTTTTAAAAAGTGCGAAAAATCGCTGTCACCCCCCCCCCCCCCTCTATCTAAACAAAAAATTTTGAAAAAATTCTGGAATATTCTCTACAGAGTGTAGAATGAACGAAAATTATCACGAGTGCATTACCTTTAATAATTTATCTGCTATATAAAAAAAATAGAAATTTCAGAAAAGATCGGAAAAGAACTTTATTGAAAACTCATTTGGGATGTGTTTTGTGAAGTCACTGATAATTTTATATGTTACTTCCGTAACAAAAATTTTTATTTCAAAAGCAATCAACGTACGGAACACTAATTGCACAAGTCCAACTTGCACTTGACCGGTTATGTTATTTACACTTTATTTTGAGTATTATATAATTTTACTATATGACTATAAAATGAATCACCTCAAATTAAATTTAATGTTTTATATATTATTTGATGAATCTTTTTATAATTTATTGTTGTTTATTATAAACTTTAATAATTCATGTATTTTATCTATGTTTGATGTTTCTAAAGATTTATCCTAGAGCCTCTAAGCTAATACTTACTAAAATAAGGATAAACTCTAATTAAGCACAAAGAGCTAAAAGGGAAATTATTCCCAAGCTATTACTTATTTACTTAAGCTCTAACGGCATAAGCAATCCCGAAAAGCTTGAAAATTACTTATTCTTTTAAAGACTATATTTTTAACAGAATAATGTACGCAAATTAGGTACAAGTAGAAAGAAATATCGGAGGCTCCATGTAATAAGCAACCTTATAATGATAATGATGAAATTGCTGTCTTAAGAAGACGTTGAATTTTTAAATATCGAAATGGACATCGCAGTAAAGCGATATTTGCGACTTTGCTATATTCAAATCTATAACCATATCATAATCTGCATGTTCTGATAAAAACTATTGCAGCTATAATAAGAAGGACACTTCCACAAATTGTAGCCAATTTATAGACTTTAAGTCCACATCCTAATTGTGAGTTTCTTTCATTAATGAAAATTTAGATTTGTATACTTAGAGTAATGTTGTAGAGATCAGAATAGGTGGCATTTTAAAGTAACGAAGTCTGGAGAAGTCTCAGAAGAAAGAGTTACGGATCCCAAATTTGAAATGGTTTCTAGGATCAGCAATAGTTCTGGTTAACAGTCTTACCTCCTCAAGTGCGTCACCCACATAGATCAGCTGTTGATAATATAGTTTAAATGTTACGATCTGACCAGATCGGAGCATCTTCTAGCCGATTCGTCGCTCTGATCTCAACAGAGGTTATCATTTTAAAGGTGGAAATTAATCTATAGAAACCTTTGCAACCAGATCTTACACGTGCTATTTGATAGAGCGTTTTTATCCTAAATCGAATAAACCACTTGTTCCTTTCTGGCCACGTTTGTTTTTACCTTTTAATGCGTAAAGGAAGAAAACAAATATTGTTTTTTCAGCGAGATCGCATCTACAACTAATTTTTTAGGTTACGCTTGTGCAGGTTCAAGTACTATATCGATTTTAAAGTTAGAAGATTATTATCATCATCAATATCAAAATAATTTTAGATTAGGAAAATAAATTGAATACAGATTAGTTTTGTGATCGGTAGAAGATAGGGTTCGAGAATTAACTTGTACACATAATACAGGAAAAAAAAGAAACGACTTAAAATACTTTAATACATGAAAAAAAAATATTACAAGTAACGTATTTTTAAACAATTTATTATTTTTTTCTCAAAGATTCAATTCTATTGCACCACTAGTGATAATTTATAGTATTGCTGATATGGTATAATTTAATAACTATTTTTAGGAGTTATAGTATAATAAAAATTTAATTCAATTCAATTCAATCCCACAAAATGAGCTAGGAAAAATTCAAATTACTATTAAATAATTGAAAAAAGAGCGTTCAATTAGGAATAGAGTAGATTTAATAAAAAAAATAAATAAACAAATTGAAGGTTTTTAATATTTATTATTATTATAAACAAGCACACGCACGTGTGCTGCAGGAAATTCCGTAAATCGATACAGGAGCTACACGAGTCCGGAACAAGCTGTTCCCGTTAGTCTTTAATACACATTGTACACGGTGGTTAACACCCAGTAAGTTGAGTGATGATGCTAGAGAAATGAAATGTCCTGATATAAATTTGTCGGATTCTGCACCGTTACTTTCCTTTGGATAAAACTGCTGCCTGGGTTTGTACAGCGGTAAATTGCACTAGGTTACTGTCACCCTAAGAGAGAATTTCTTCCATATCTTTGTTAAATTAAAGTTCCTTATATAAGCAGCTGTTGTCTGAATATTCAAAGTAAATGTGGAAGCATGCATACTGCCATCAGCAAAACTATAGATTAGCTCTCTGCAGTAGTTCCCTAATGTAAAGGAAAAAAAAATAGTAAGAGAGAGCATAGAGCCTTGGAGCACATCGGCGTTGATTGCAAAGGTATTTGAAAGAAACTCATCAACCTCTATTCGTAAAGAACGCTATCTGGGAAAACACGAGAATCATAAACAAAACCCTTTAGATATACCACAAGCTCACAATTTAGCCAACAATCCGTCATGCCAAACCCACTCGAATGCCTTAGAATCTAAGGCATTCGAGTGATCTCTAAAGTTTAGATATATCAAGTGCAACCGCTCGAGATTCTCTAAAATATTCAATTGCGTTGCTCGAAATATGTGTGACATAAGTTATACGATCTCCTCTTGGTCTATACTTACGGAAACCATATCGATTGTCTATAATATTATTGAATCCGTCCAGATATTTTAAAAGGTGCTGATTGAGATCCGTTTATATAATTTACAATATTAATAAAAGCATGCAACTGGTCAGTAGTTGGTTGGTAAGTTCTTCTTGCTTTCTTTGCCTGTCGGCTGAAGTGTAGTGTATTTCTGGTTGGAAGAAAATATTTCTTTTGTGTGGGATATGGCCTCTAGTAAACTGTTTTAGTTCGCTTGCACATTTTTTGAGATAATCAGCAACATGCACTTTTTGGTGTCTAGCTTCATCAAAAGACGTTTTATGACGCGCTGTCTTAAGACAATATCGGGTATCTTCGATTGCATACTGGGAATAATAGGTGATGTTTATCCCTTATTGACAGTAGAGTGTGAAGACTTGAGCTAACAAGTTGGCTGTCTCAACAGCTGTTGTTGCAATAAAATATAAGTGATGAAGATTTAGTGAAATTTTGACCAATGATAGATCATAAGGTCCTAGAATTGTTAAAGCAGGTAACAAATTTGTTTTTAATTCTTTGATTGTGTGGCTCCTGAATTTCGTTGATTAACATATTTGTTTGTATCAATTTCTAGTACGAACGAACGATTTATGATGTTAGGATTTCCACGACATTGTCGGAAGGCAAGATATTTAAAAGCAACACCTTTATTGTATTTTTGGTCTTGGCTTATCGTTGAAAGGACCATTTTTCGAAAAAGAGGTGTCAGCATCCATGCCAGCTAAAATGACACTGAGAATCTCCTGAATACAAAAACAAGAATCTAATCAAGGTAGAGCTTGAATTTATTCCATGAGTTCTTCTTATTTAGCAGATTTTTAGAGTCAAATCTTGCGCGGTTTAGGCGCCTGTTTATCACTGATTGATAAAATAGTCGATGTGGTGACCAGTTTATGGTCAGAAAAACGGCAGATTTACAGTGGCAAGTCTCTGAATTAGTGCTTAAAATCATGTCACGAAAACTGGCAAAAACTCTGTCATGGTGAGAAATGCTTGTTGGTTTATCGACAAGCTGAATAAACTGATTAGAAATAATTCAGCTTCACGGTCTTGTTTGTCGGTGATATTCGAATGCTTATGGCAGTTGATATTGTGGGCATTTAAGTCGCCCAGGATTTCAATTTCGGCACTGGGGTAATTACTCTGTAAATAGTCGATGGTGTCTGCAAGAGAGACAAAAGTGTTCTAAAGTTAGTATTACTTGGTGGTAGATAGAGGCAACAGATGAATCTTATAGTTTGTTGAGTTATGTTACTATTGTTAACTACATAACATCAACGTTTTTGTGCTTGAGCGCCTCCTCTCGTTGACAATAGAGGTTGCTTCTAATAAAAAAGCAGATTTCGAAGTTATGCCTAAACAGGAAATAGAATCGTACCCACGATAGAAAAAAAATTGACTGTGCTAATCGATCAACTAACCTTAATTTGGCAGAGAGCGAGTATATAAGGTTTATTTGATAGCACGTGTTGGTGCACTGAATTTATATTTGACTTTAAACGTCGAATATTGCAGATATCCACTATAAAATTTATATCTCCTTATGGAGCTTCCCTAGTCCTTTTCAAGCAATCCCACGAAATGAGCTGAAAAAAATGAAATTACCATTAAAGTGTTGAATAAGCTGAATTAGGAACAGAATAGATTGAATAAAAATAAGGAAAATGAACAAATTGAAAGTATTGTATTGATAAAAAACCAAACTCAGAGATTTTTATCCCTTTTACGTTTCAGGGTTCCTAAATCCCCAGAAACGTAGTCGCTCATTTCAGTATGTAAACACAATAACTCTCGGACAACAGAGACTATTTCAAATTTGGTACACATATAACTCTTGAAGAGATAATGAAACATACAGTTTTAAGTAACAAAGCTTCGGTGTTTGCATTCATAATGATCTTCCTGTATATTTCTTGCCATAAAGTTGTTCTCTTCCATCTAAAAAATAAAATCTTAAGAAATTATATTTTTGATAAGTAATCATGACCACATACTTTGCTCGTCAAATTGAATGTTCAAGTGGCATTTTTGTAATTGTTTGTGCGAACTTTAATTACAGTTCGATGTCATAATTTTTACCATGAAATTATTGAACCGTGAAAATTGCGCTCTCAATTTGAAAATAAAAATTAAATGTATTAAAAAAATATATTATAATTGTAGATCACTACTATACTATATACACTGTTAGTCAAGACAAATAATTGGTATACAGAGGCTTATATATATATATATATATATATATATATATATATATATATATATATATATATATATATATATATATATATATATACATATATATATATATATATATATATATATATATATATATATATATATATATATATATATATATGTATATATATATATATATATATATATATATATATATATATATATATATATATATATAAGCCATTTTTCTATAACATTTATTTATTGATTCTTGGAATTTTTGTTCTTTTTTTTTAACATAAAACCATAAAACAATTTAAAACAAATGAAATAGATAAAGTAATAAAAAAAGAACACATAAAATATTCAAAAACCAAAAAAATATCATCAAAAAGATAAAATTCAAAGCCAAAGTAATACCTACCGTTACTATACACAAGGAAACTACGAAAAACTAAAGAATGCTCTAGAGAAATATGACATTGTGGTTTGCCATAAAACGCATAACAAACTAAAAACGCTATACACCAACCTAAAAAAGCAACATATCAACCATATACCAATCAAACAGCATATTCAATGCCATATGCCGATTGCCCAAACAAAAACATAGGGATGACCTGTTAAAGGTTAAAAAGCCGACTAAATGGACACAAATATCCTAAAAACGCCCGAACTGCCCTACACAAACACATGACCGAACAAAACCACAACTTCAATTTTAATGAGACTAAAATCATAGACAAAGACCACAATTATGAAAAGTTAACCATCAAAGAAATGATCGGAATTCAAAACGAACAGCACACGATGAATAATAAAAAACAGACATAGCACACATTAACCACATTTACACTAACCTATTAAATTAATTTTGGGCTACCATGTACCTAAAATAAAGAAAAAGAGAATTCCGTACAAAATAGAAAGCAGTAAAAAATCTAAAAAATTATTGATAGCAACTCAGTTCCCATGCACCAAATAAGTAATAGTTTAAAATCCATCAAACGTTCAAGGTGCGTATGAATTTAATTTTTAAAGTTTTAAAATTATAAATGTATGTTATGTTGTAACTCCTATAAACACTCATTAAGTTTTAAAATTTAAGTACAAATTTTAACATATGTGTGTGTACAAAGTTGTTATAAAATAATTGTGTTTTTTTAGGAATGAAAGTAAAATAAAAAATTTCTTTTGAAAATGCCCTAAACACTAGGGCGAAACATCAAGGAGGTGCTTCTTTTAAACAAACGAACCAAAAATTCCAAGAAACAACAAATACATGTTATATATATATATATATATATATATATATATATATATATATATATATATATATATATATATATATATATACATATATATATATATTAAATCGTCTTAACTTTCTTTACTTTTAATAAGTATTTTATTTATTAAATAGAAGTTAGTTGCTCCTTATGTATATCTTAATTTCTGAGAATGGATTGAGTGGATATTAGTACTGAAAGAACTAAATAAATTAGATATAAGCTCGCTCATTGCTGGTAGAGAATATGGATAAGAGATAATTATTGTACGTCTTTTGAAAATAGTCTCTATAGTTGTTTAAAATTTGGTTGTAATGTTTATTTTTGGGCACTATTCATTTTAGAATAAAAGGAATCTAATTTCAGCTCGAAAAATGAAAAAATACTGAAGAGTTATTTAGTTGTTAAAATAAGATTAAGTACATTACAACTTGTGCGTCCTGAAAGAAGAGCAGTAGTTTAGTGAAACGCTACACATTTAAATAAAAAAGGCTATATTAGCAAACTAAAAATTCCTACTTTATTACACTCTTAAAATTACTTCTACTAAATAAAATACAACTTAAACTAGAAAAGTGTACACTATGGCATAGACTCTTTAAATCAGAATTGCTAAGTTTTTAATAAAAGGCTTGATCAAACACGATATTAAAAGTTTGTGACATTAACTCCGCGAGTTACACGTGTTGAGTAGTCGTTAGAAACATACTTGTAGACAGGAAGTTATATTTTTAGACTGGTGTACTTATGACTTACAGATTGGTTTCTCCTCGTGGGTTTTCCATAAGTTACTCGGCCTCTCCTGGTGAGATCTTCATAAAAATATTGTCTCAGCCATTACCATCCTAGTTTCATTTGGGTTGCTAAACACTTTTTGACGCGAAGTGCCTGAGGATGAGCAGAATATTTCAAGAAAGGAAAAAGGCCTTAAACTTGAGAACTAGAAACCGTTACTGCACTACTACATTACTGAGAAAAAACACTCTGGCGTGCTGGAGAAGAAAGCCACTACGGCATACTGGTGGAACAAAGCCGTTACTGCTACATGGTGGAAAAAGCCACTACTGCTTCATGGTGGAAAAAGCAACTATTGTTTCATATTGGAAAAAAGACTCTAAAAATTCCATCTGGCCGTTTATATATCCTTTGCCCCTTCTTTAAAGTGACGTCTTTAAAATGGCTCACTTTCGGGCGCAAAATTAATGCAAACTAAATAAGTAAAGTCGGAAATACGCGTTACACTGGTTTAAGCTACATTGCTCAAAAATTGAAATCACTGCAATAAATATAAAAAGGTAATAAAATACAAATTATAGGAAGAAAAACAGTGTCCTAACATGATCTTAAAATCTAGGAAAAAATTAATGTTACAATATATACATATATATATATATATATATATATATATATATATATATATATATATATATATATACATATACATATATATACATCCATATATATATATATATATATATATATATATATATATATATATATATAAATATATATATATATATATATATATATATATATATATATATATATATATATATATATAATATATATATATATATATATATATATATATATATATATATATATATATATATATATATACATATACATATATATATATACATCCATATATATATATATATATATATATATATATATATATATATATATATATATATATATATATATATATATGTATATATATATATATATATATATATATATATATATATATATATATATATATATATATATATATATACATGCATTAAACAAAACTTTGTCAAAAAAAACACTTATAATAGGGTAATGTTAAATATTTATTATAAAAGATATTTCTTAATTTCTTAAAATTGACGTTTGGACTATAAAGCACAAAGAAAATGAAAACGCAGTAAAACCAAAAATAATCTCCCGATAGGAGATGTTGCCACAACTCCACTTACCTTCACTCAATCACTTTCTTGTTAAACTAGGGCCCAATATATCCACGTCAAGAAGTATTACATTATGTTTTCTACAAAAACGATATGAAACACTAAAATTGTTCTGGCTTGTAAACATTTATTATTGTGTAGGTACAGCAGGTGTTTTCTCTATAAATTCTTGGCTAAAATGTTACAATATTAATTGAAGTAACACAGTCAGTATTCGACAGGTAAAAATATAGTTAATCATATCCTATATCAAAAGAAATTTAACAACTACCGAAAACAAACAGTAATAAGGTAATTTAATTAAGCAGGATACGGGCTTTAAAAATATTTACAATTAAGTCCAGCCATTTAAATTGAAGATGACAAAAAAATAACATAATATGGTATGTATATTCCTTAGTCCCAGAATTATGAAAAGGCCGTATAACATGGTACGTACAGAGTAACCTTCCACCCCTTTAATTCAATAACCTGTAAAAGTCTCATAATACCATTGAAATTATACAATATTTAACGACCGCATTTTTTTCTCTGAAAAAACGTCCTCCAAAAATCGTTTTCGTTCGAGAGTTATTGTTGTAACAAACTGACAGACCGGAAGACAGGCAGATAATAATGGAAAACTACGTTTTTTTTTGTAATCTAGTAACTCTACACGGTGCGGAAGAACAAAAATGAATTCATGAATTTAATACTTTTTTCTTAAAGAAAGTAAAAACTTCAACATCGAAAAACATTTTTAAGTCGCCAGTTCGATCCGCAAATAATATTTGTTAAAAAACATTATTTTAGGGCATGAATTAGGGATACTAGTTAATTTTCATTTCAACCAGTAAAACTCAAATTCTCAAATCATAAAAAATGAAATAAGTGGGTCGTGGGTCCCTAAAATTATTTATTAAAAAAAAAAACAGTAGAGTATTTGACTCAATGCCTTATCGACTATCGACATCCTATCTATATAGTCATTTTGCACCAAGCGTCGGGTTATAATAATAGAGATAAGGTATATCAATTAGGAAGACGAGATCTTCACAATCTTATAATAGGAAATTTGTTGAAAATGGTTCATTCTCTATGTATTGAACGAAGGTTGTTTAATCCATGTGTACTTTCAGTATTGACTTACTGCATAAGTATCTTAAGATAAAAAGCAAAGAAAATAAATTTGAAAATGAACACCAATAAAGCTGAAAAGGCAGATTATAAATAACTTTCTTGGCAACAAAACGCAGTGGTTTGAGGATGCTTAACACATGGATGTTAGATCCAACGAGGCATCAGACAAGAATGCGTGTTATCCCACTACTGTCTAATCACTCTATATTTGGAAAGGTTATTCAAGTTCAAAAGGCATTATAGGAACTAGAATTTAGGATTAAGTTCAATCGTCAACTTATAAAGACCATCAGATATGATGATATCGTCGTTTTAAGTAAAAATCTCTAGTCTCCAATTCGTCTGAAATTCTATAAAAGCAGAGGAACAAAAGTTTGGACTCAATGTCAGTGTCAATAAAACAAAATTTATAGTCTTTAACCATGAACCGCTCCCCTATGCTTCATTAGAAACTATCGAACAGCAAGTTGAACAAGTTACCTACTTCTAATACCCAGGCTTACATTACTAAACAACTTGACCTAGGCAAGGGAATTGCATATAGGGTAAAATCAGCTTGTACAAACTTTAAAAAAACGAGATTACAACATAAGTTTTGTGAGAGGAACGAACTGTGTTACTATCTGATACTGAGATCTGCGCCTTAAAAGCTTCCACATTCAATTTGCCTCAAGGCATTTGAGATGTAGTCATATAGACGAATGTTCTTGTATCCTAGATAACGTCAGAAACTAATAATGAGGCTTTAACTAGAGCAAACCCAGTTCGCAAACTACTAACCACCATTAAATGCAGAAAGCATGTATATCTAGAAGCAATCGGTATAGAATATTACACCCAGCTCCCCCTGCCTGTTACAGAAGACGACTAAAGGAGCAAGTCAGATAGTAGGTGCCCTTCATGAAGTTGCTCAACGCTGTACCGATGTTCCCGAACTGTGGAAAAACAATAGCATGATGGATCAAAAAATTCCGGACAGAAAATAGATCCCCGTTCGAATCAATTCAAATAAGCCTCATGTACTCACTCTCGGTGAAACCGAGGTCAGTTCATTGACGAGTCAACTTTCTCTATCTTCGATACGACTTCTATTTCGTGTATAGGAGTAACTTTGGAATCTGTTTTTTTGTCAGAAACGATATACCTTGTCAACTAAAGGAAGCTCTAGAGACGCAAAACTTTGATGTTATATGGTCAAAACTAACGATTCAACAAATTCCAACGTTTATCTGTTGCCTCTATCGACAACCAAAACTAACTTAAGAACACTTCTCGCTTGTCTTGTAGACACCATCGATCATTAATTATTCAAGTGCCGAAATTGCCATCTTTTTCGAATTTAATCTCTACAACAACAGCTGGCTTAAGTATTTGAATATGACCGACGAACAAGGTGGTAAAGCTGAATCATTCTCAATCAATACGGTTTCTTAACCGAGACGGAGAGTTCACCAGTCTTCTTGACCTATTTTTAAACACCAATTCAGAAATTTACACTGATTTCCACAGCATCGAATATCCTGACGATCAGCGATAGAGAAGTGCCTAAAGCCCAAGATTTGTCACATTAGATCTGCTAAATGGGAAGAACTCGTGAAATATTTTCGAAGTTCCTCTTGGTTAGACGTTTGTTTCAGATTGTCCCATCTGATTGCGTTAAGGTTTCCGATGTCATTTTTACTGGTATGGACGCTTACATTCCCTTTTTAAAGAAATGTTCTTTCAACGGCAAGCCTTGATTCAATCGAAAATGTAAAGAACCTGTTGCTCTTGCCTACTGACAGTGGTGTGAAAATCCTACCGTCATAAATCTTAAGATCTTTGTTTTTACCCGGAACAGATGCGAATAAATTATCGACGTAACCAAGGAAGCACAAAATCCAAGAATTAACAACAAACCTCTTAGTTGTCATAATAATTTCAAGTCCTTTTAATCAGTCGCTAAGGCTATTGGTCAAAATTTCATGAAATCCACTATACCACCACTTACATGGCCAGATAATACTATTGCAACAACACCATTTAAGAAAGCCAACTTGTTTGGTGAACTCCTTGCTTCACATTGCATTGTCAATTTCTAAGGAAAAACACAATCGACTATTCCCATAGTCTAACTAAGGATGCTCGATTTTGTCTTCAGGCAGCATATCATAAATGATGCTACACACCAAAAAGGCTTCTGGCGTTGATGGAGTACCTGTCATAGAACTTAGAAAATGCGCGAGCGAACTAACACCAGTTTTCTACAAACTTTTCAACCTCAGAAAGAAATATTTTCTTTCAAATGGAAATGCGCTACAGTTCATCGAAAAGTCAGCATCTTCTAAAATAATGAGAAAGATTCAATATTATTAGTGACTTTTGCTTTCGCAAGCAAACATTAACAAAAGATCTTCTAACTTATGTAACACATGTTTGAAATAACGCATTTAAATACTTTGGAAAATCACAAGCGGTTGCATTTGATATATCCAAGGTATTCGACCGTGTTTGGTATGATAGATTGTTGGCTGAGCAACGCTCTTATGGTATATATGGAAGGTTTTTGCAGCTCTCGTATTTTCTCAGAGAGCGTTCTTAACGAATAGTAGTTGACGAATTTCTTTCGAATACCTTTGCAATCAACGCTGATGTGCTCTGAGGTTCTGCACTTTTTCCTACCCCCTTTCTCCTTTACATTAAGGATCTATTGGATGATGATGATGACAGTATGCTTGCTTCTTCATTTACTTGGAACCTTTAAACTGCTTATGCGAATATCCGCAGACATCAGTAAGTCATTTAATTTAACAAAGATCTGGAAAAAAATTCTCTCTTAGGGTGACAGTTAACAAGAGAGAACGAGTGGCAGTCGCGGCTAATACCTTTTCTGCCAACGCCGGTGTGCCCCAAGGCTGCATATTATCTTCTACTCTTTCTCATTTACATTAAGGAACTGCTGGAAAGGACAAGGAATCAAATATACAGCTTTGCAAATAACAGTACGCTTGCTTCTTCATTCGCTTTAAATGCATGAACAGGAATACTCATGCAAATGTCCGCATACAGTAAGAAGTAACAAAGACCTGGAAGAAAATCTATCTTGGATTGAGAGTAACCAAGTACAATTTAGCGCTACAAAAACCCAAGCGACAGTTTATTCCAAAAAGTTAATGTTGCTGAACCCGACATAGTTATGTCGGAACACTCCAGTCGTCTAGCATCATGACTAAATATGTTGGGAGTTAATTTGGGGGCAAATATATCTTGGCATGAATATGTTGCATGCATAGCAGTGAGAGCTTCCGAAAGGCTGAGTATGTTATCTCGAACTCAAACTCAAATTCAATCAACTGCTTCCTTGTTTGGAGCTCCGCTCCTAAACGTACACTGCATTTGTTCGATTCTATTCAAAAGAGAGCTTTCTTTTTTTTTATCGTTCACCTCCCCGCCTGAGTAGGGATTTTACCCTTTTTCTATATCTTAAGGATATCGGTGAGGTTGTCGTAATACCCGTCAACGATGTTCCAGTGCCGAAACATATATTTTTGTAATTCACAGCACCTTTTAGACAACGCGGTAGTGCTGCCTCGGAAGTTATTGCATTTCTGCGAACAACTACTACCTATGTATGTGGCCAAATATACTTAAATAAATTAATAAATAAATATACCAACCTGAGGGATTGAACCGTCGACCTTCTGAACCGTAACCTAGGTACTATGCCACGGGCCGCCATATAGCTATTCGTTGATTAGAAACCTAGAACTCACCAGGAACCTTGCTTCCTTGGGACATCGAAGAATAGTTGGCGACTTCAGTCTATTCTATAAATATTTTCAAAGAAAGTATGTGAGGGATGTAGCTTGCTTAATTCCTCTCAAAGCGCATTAATACTTTACATCCGTATGAGGTTCAGCTTATCACTCTTCCTAAAACACTTTTTATATGGAGAACCTCGTCCCCTTGAAATGAGTTGCTCAGGACTGTGTTTTCTACCAAGTACAATTTACAGCAGTTCAAGACTAACGTGAATCGCCTTTTCCGCACACTTGTCATTCTTGTAGCGCTTTAGTGATTTTTCTGCAGCATGTGTGCTCTGCCCTTAAAAAAAACAACTTATAATGAAAGGTAAAATCGAGAGTCTTAGAGGAGTTAAACGAAATCAATACTTTCAGCTGAAGAATATTGCTCAACGAACTGGAATGCAGAGTCGAGAACAGAACTTGCCCTTGGCCGAAAACGGAGAACAACTCGCTAATTGTCAACATTAGGGAATCCTAACATGGTACATCAAGAATCGATCAGTTTCAAATTTCATTCTAAATACAGGGATATAAAAAGACAATACTATATAGAATATTGCTAAATTAAAGTATTATTGAGAAGTAAACAACTGAATTAAGGTGGGACTAAATGCTTTGTCAGCGACTCCAGCAAGGTAAAATTGGCGTAAGATCTTTTTTGAAAGTAGATATTCTCTTTAGAGTAGATAAATGAGGTTTATTGAAGAGGAATTAAGTAACTTTCATAAATATATACTTTTACCCTGTATTTTCTGAAATAAACGAGAAAATGTGTTTATATATTTTGATTATTGCTGACTGTCTAAAAAAACCGAAATTTTACATTAACGATTTTTCTTTGAATATCTACGATAAATACCGAAATTGGTGAGGCTTCATTTTTGGATTGAATGAAAATATAAATGATACAAGATTATTACAATAAAATAAATAAATAAAAATTAGAAAGCTATTAAAAATAGTAAAAACAGTTTAATTATTTAATTCAAATTTTATGAAACAATGAAGTATGTTATCTGGTTTAAAATACACATTAATTGCTTTCCAGTTTCCATTAGATGCGTAAATTTGAAGAACTAATCAATCACTTAAAGATAGATTACCACTAGTCTAAAGAAAGTGTATTTACTTTTTTCTTTCTAATAGCTTTTAAATGATAGTAGAGTAGTAGAGCTATACCAGACCTCGTTTGAAAGGTAATTATAAGTGAGAAATGGAATAGCGTCTGTATTCTTGTTTTTCTAAGGGTACAAAGAAGAAAGTAGTAAGATATCTAAAACCCCTTCACTTAATTTTTACTTATTTTTATGATGTACGTTCTCATTTCTTACAAGTATTGAACATTACTACATCACAATATTTGTTTAGTTTTATAGTATATTATAACAAATAATACCCTTAAAATATTCAAGCGTAGCGTCATTACACAAGTATTTTATTAACAACTTCGACAAATGCACTTAATGTAGCTAACATAAATCATACTTATTAATAAAGTGTATAAAATTTACGTATTACCTGACTTGAATCATTACCGATCTATCTAAATGTTGCATGCCTATTTTAATTAAGTTATTTACCCAAATAAAAGAAAGTTGGAATTGATTTGCACTTATTCGGGCTTTTTAAAATGTCGTTTTCTGAAATTGTAAAAAGTGTGTTACGAAAATAAAATATTAAAAATTATATAATAGCAATAAAAATAGAAGATTGTTTGATTACTTTTCATAAAACCTTTCGTTGAAACAATGTTTAAATACCAATCAAATTTTAATTTTATATTTCTCCTTTTTGTCATCTAAAGAAGTATTAATTTGCAATGAGTTTTTGTTACAGATTTATGTCTGCACAACTACAACTAAGTTGAGAGTTTGGAATCTTCGAGACAAAGACACTACACAACGTTTGTCACCGCTCATCATCATCAGAAGTGATAATTGTCCAAATTGATATCCCACCTCGTGGAAGAGTTGTCATGACAAGAGACAGAGACACCGACGAAAATTAGTGACTAAGTTTTTCATGATCAAGGAACCCTGAAACGTGAAGATATTCAAAAGCCTCAGTGCGTGATTTTTTGGATAGATACAACCCTTGCCTTTAGCAAGATAATTAAAGGAAGCTTTAAGACAGTTTGTATTCAAAAATATTAAAGCTGTTTCAAAAATAACTCGGTTATATTATACAAATAATCTAAAAATACAACACAGATACTTTTTGTGAAGTAAGAAGCCGTTCAGAACAAAAGCACTAGTCTACAAATAAAAAAAAATGCGACTGACATGGCTTTAGGCGTTTTGTTATATTTGAAGATCACTTAGTTTGAATATGCTCGGGAAAATTTAAAAAATAAAATACTCATGTTTATTATATTTTTAATCATTTATTTACTACTTAATAATGTGAAGATATAATACTCAAACAACTGTAGAAGACTTTTTTTTTGGAAATGGTGATTTTCTTTTGTACTCGGTATCACTTTCTCTCATAAGGAACCAACAGTAGTCTCCCATCATTGCAGGGTTCCATCGGCCTTGATATAGCTGTTCCATTGATATCTTGGTGGCACCCCTCCCCTTATTCGTCACTAATAGAACCTAAATTTTCTGGGAAAAACTCAAATGTGAGTGTAAAAAATGAATTTTTAGCGACATTCTGCAGCCCATTTTTTGGTAGTTTTTGAGCAAATCTTTTACAAGTTTCTCATATGTATCTGACTTTCTATTGCCTAAGAAATGCGTTACAATGCTTTTAAATGACTTTCAAGCTTTTAATTCAACATCATTCAGCTTTTTTTTTCAAACTGTTCACTTTTTAATATTTTTCGGATTTGGGGTCCAACAAATATTCCTTCTTTTAACTTGGCATCGCTTAGCTTCGGTAAAATTTGCTTAAGGTATTCGGACTCATCGCTATTTTTATCTAACGCCTTAACAAAATTCTTTATCAAGCCGAGTTTTATGAAACGGAGGTAGTAGAACTAACCTAAAGTAGTAGCCCTATGACTTTAAGATCGCCACATCGCTTACTATCCTTTGTAGGTGTTGTATTTTATAAAATTCAATATCAAATACATATTTTTATATATTTCTTTGATATTAACTGCATGACCTTTGGTTCTGCGTTTTCATTATGTAGTAGAATGGCCTTTAAACTAATCTTAGGCGAGTCTATAAATAAACGCCACTCTTTAGGAACACGTTGAAAGCCTAACTTTTCCATAACACTTGCAAGATCTATACAAAAGTAAAGGTTGGCTTGGAATGTAAACAAAGATTTCAGCTCTTCATTAGGTTTTCTAAACACGGTGACCTTTGTACCCTTGGCTAGCAAGTTCCATTGCTGTAATCTTGATGTCAATAATTAGCATGTTGTTTAGATAAGTTTAGATCACGCACTAAATCATTAAATTCAGCTTGCTCAATCAAATGTGGTTCTTTTTCAACTTCTTCGGGAATATACACAAAGAACTCCTGAGATATAGACTGCTTTTCAATAGCATCAGTATCAAAACAATTACGTTCTCCATCGAAGTCCATTGGTGGAGTTGGAACCAGTAAACTTTAATCATGAGGAACAGGTCGTTTAGCTCAAGGAATATCTGGATACTTAATTGCATGTTTATTTTTCTTTGAGTATCCCAATACCTTTGTCATACAGAAGTAGCAATCGATGGTGTAGTTCGTCGGCTCACATCAGATCAATGGAATAGCGCAAGGGGTTGAAAATCTATGTCCATTTAGCCAGTTGCTCAAGTTTGCCGTACAAGTCTGACAACAAATATAAGGAGCCCAGTTCGGATCTTGATTCACAATAAGACGTCCAAAATACTTAAGATAAGCAAATTAAGTTACTTTAGTTATTATTCTGGTTTGTGATTTAGGTATATATGAGTCCGCTGAATTAATACAACCAAATTTCCGTATTTTAGATATATTTAACTTCAAATAATTCAATTTTTAACTTTAAATAAACACTTTCTGCAGTTGCCACAGTGAATTTACAACTACTCACTGGTTTAGAATTTCTAGAATAACAAAAAAGAACGATAATACAAACTAGAAAAGCGTAATTTTTTACAAATACCCACCATTAAGACAAAAAATTACCGATAAATTGAAGAGTTTTTACTAACCAAAGCAAAATTTCTTAAAACACGCAAGTTTGGAAACTTCGAACATTTGACGTGAAATAAAATTTCTGATATTACTGGTATATTCATGTTGTGTACTCATCAATTAATGGAAAAACACCGCTCAGTCGCAAAATGGTTGTAGACTAGTAAAATTAATAGTAAATGCGTAATAAATATTTTCTGTAAGTAAAAATTTTTGCTTGAAAACCAAAACATAAGAAAAAATATGTTATTACAACTTTTTAAGGCGCTGCTTAATGATTTTTGTTTAATTTTTCCTATTTTCTGTTCTAAGATAAATTTTCAGTATGCTTTTCAACTTAAATACATTTTACTTAATTGGAAATAAAAAATATACTTGTCCATTTAGCAAGATTAGATAAATTTATGCCGGAATGTTTAAAATGAGCTCTGGACCCTTATAAAAAAAATTCCTCTTTAGTATTTTAAAAATTCATTACTTTTATGACAGGCGGTCACTACGGAAATAACTTTTCATCACCTGAAGCAAAAAAAATTGGGCCACTTTAGAACAACAAAAACATGAATAATAAAAACAGGGAGCGGGTAAATTATAGCCAGGAGCAGGATAATAAATTAAAGTGGAATTTCTCTTTAATTAGAAAAACCGCTTTTTAATATTCCGACTATAATTAACAACCCTGATTGATGAAACAATTTTCTCTAAAAGCATATTCTGGTAGATGTTAAGGGATTGCTTTAAATGGAAAACAAATAAGATTAATTATACATTGTGTTCGATCGGGTCTGAGGCAGAGAAGAAAAACTTCGACACACATTTATTTTGATTGACGTGATATATGTTCAGACTAGACCTTAAGATAAAATAGTAAAACTCATGAAGTGCTTGAAATAAAACATATAAAACTATATGCTCATTTATCACTGAAAACTGTCTGTATTGTTTTAGGCTACTTGTTTTTATCTATAATGTTTTTTACGGCTTTTTGCCGCAAACTTAACACTTAAACTTAAATAAACTGATGTACCTTCATGTAAATAACATAGTTTGAGTATAAAGAAAAATATATTTTTAAGCGTAATGATGACTCGAAATCTTGTGTAAACGAGGATATCATACGAGTCCCAATATGAACACGTCATCATAATAAAATCTTAAAATAAACTCTGGCTTATATTTGAACATTGTATTATTCATCTGTAACATTTTCATGTTGTATGCATAACTTAACGTTGTTATTGCATATTAACTGAAATATGTATTATAAACTGTAACGGTGTTGACGCAGGAAGTATCGGGGCTCTACCCTTTAGATTCATATGGCAAAGCGCTCCCTGGCCTGAACTGAGGACTCAATAGCTTGTTAAAAGTATTGCTGCTGATTACAATGGCGCTAACGGACCACGATAAACGGTAACGCTGACTGACGGCATTAGTAGACGACCATAGATGCTCACGCTCATTGATGAGGAAATATGGGAACATAACTGATAACGGTCGACGATGATCCCCACCATATTCATGGTTACATTAAAAGGCTATGGGATCTCCAGGCAACTCACGGCCAGCAGATAGAAATAAAAAATAAATAACGGCAAGTCATTTTCCCGAAAACTCTAACGGACGGACAGTAGACTGAATCTCTCTGACTTGTCTCTGGTCTGCTAGTTTTCGATCTTAACGGTTTGAAGTCAGCGGTTGGACTCACTTGCTCCAGGTGCTGTATTGTTGTTTGTACAGCTCCTACGATGATGATGGACCGTTAGTATGATATTGATGAGAGGAAATGGCTAGAGAAATTAAAAACTTGATTCTCCAAGTATTATGCCAACGAATTTTCAGAGAAATTGCAATACGAAAGCTTATATCTAGTCTTTTAAAGTTGGGTAAAACATGTTATAATATAAAATATTAAAAATGGGACCGACGGGATTAATCATCAAAATAGAATTATTTAACCACATTACAGTAGTAAAGAATCTGATTAAGTCTTTAGTATAGTAAGAATTTAAAGCTCCAAACACGAATAAAATAAGCAGTTGTCGAGGTTGTTATATTAATAGTATATTCGTCGTACAGCAATTTAGGGTACCTTTCCTTTTTATTTTCTTAAATTTTTTAAATTTTATTAATTGAATTATGCTAAAAATTTAACATAGTCCTCGATTGATTTGTATAACTAAAACACTTACGGAATAATATTCTAGAAAATATTTGTAGCCATTTAATTACTTTGGAAGAAGCTGATTTTGCACACTAGGTATCTAAATATTAAGAAATTAATTTAATTACCGTTCAATACATTTTTATTCTTTCTAGTCGACTTGGAAACACAGTAAGCTTCTTGTATCCTTGAAACGGTAAATTATTTTATTCTTTTTAGGTAATCATTTTGCCAGATATATATTCAATCAAATGGTTGTAAAATATTATTTTATTTGATCTCATTCATGAGAAAGTTTACCAAAGATCGCCGTCAGCTAGCCGCTAATATTCTCTATTTTTTAATAATTTATGACAGCATCATAATATTTTATGCCTTTGCGACCGACTTGCTTTTGCGCCAGAGAGAGTGGGTTTCACTTATTTAAAATATTACTGAGTATGTTTTTGTTTTATTTGATCACCATCTATTGTCGTTTTAAAAAAAAATGATGGTTTATCAACTGAACAATGAAACAAAAAGATTGCAATTGAAATAAACAATAATTTCATGACGTTCTTAAAATTGTATAAAGTATCCCTGGCTTAGTGTGTTAGAAATTGTATACAAAAAAGTTCTTCTGTAGGTCGATGTATATAAGTTATTGAAATGCTAACATGATCTGTAATTCAGTTTAAAAGGTTCCTTCTCGTCGAACCATCTGGAAGTTTCTTAGGAAATTGAATATTTTCACAGTACTAAAAATATTTTAGTAAGAGACAGTTACGTAACTCGTATGGAAACAATTTCAGTTAAAAGATTTACGCTCAGCGTTTCTTACTTTGTAACTGTTACCTCTACCAAAAATATAGTCATAGAGTAAAATAAAAAAAAAAAACACTTGAAAAGAAACACTGGAAGAAAAAATTGGTATTTTAAATCTGTACCTTAAAACTGCAACGGTAAAACCTGTATCTTAAACACTACCAGGAAAGAAAGCAATTATATTGTTTCAGTCAGTCTCCAATTCTGCTAAATCTTATTGATTTCGTAGCATGATTTGAAGGTGACCTCAATAACAAGTCGTGAGCTCTGTATTGTCTTGCAATCCACAGTGGTTTATTTGAAATGGAATTCTAAATCGAATTGAAAGAAAAGAAGCAGTAAACAAAAAAATTTATCTATTCAAATTAGCCTCCCATACAAAACCACAAAATCGTCTTAAATTTAGAGTTAGAGCTACAGAATAAACAGTAATTAGAGAAATGGTACACCCTGCATTTTGAGCGAAATAGTGGTTATCTATGAACATTACTAACTTAGAAACGTTATACATACGTATGTAGGTTTTTTTTCGAAGATTGTAAATAACCATCACAACTGCATATCATAATGGCAAAAATTTTTATTTGTAAGATTCTTAAATTATGAGACTTAGTGAATATTTTTAATGTATTTATATAACCAATGTGTATAAGATGAAATAGGCAGTTAGTCAAAATTTTACCAAATCCACCATACCACCACTCACACGGCCAGATAATTCTATTGCAACCACACCTGTTGAGAGAGCGAACTTGTTGGCTGAACTCTTTGCTTCACATTCTACTGTCGATTTCCAAGGAAAAACACCACCTACTATTCCCATATTGCAGTCAAGGATGCCCGATGTTGTCTTCAGACAGCGCATCATAAAGCATATTTTAATGAAGCTAGACACCAAGAAGGCTTCTGGAGCTGACGGAATACCTGCCATAGTTCCCAAAAACTGTGCAAGGGAACTAACACCAGTTTTCTGTAGACTTTTTAACCTATCCTACAGAAAGGGAATATTTCCTTCCTGCTGGAAATGTGCTACAGTTCAGCCGATACCTAAAAAAGGTAAGAAGACCTTGCCAAATAACTACCGACCAGTTGCACTGCTTTCAATAATATCGAAAGTCATGGAAAAGGTTATCAATGAGCATCTTCTAAAATATCTTGAACGATTCAATATTATTAGCGATCACCAATATGGTTTTCGTAAACATAGATCAACAGGAGATCTTCTGACTTATGTAACACATGTTTAGAACAACGCAATTGAACACTTTGGAGAATCTCGAGCGGTTGCTCTTGACATATCCAAGGCATTCGACCGTGTTTGGCACGATGGACTGTTGGCTAAGTTGCGCTCTTATGGTATGTCTGAAAGGTTCTGTTTGTGGCTCTCATGTTTCCTCGGAGAGCGTTCTTTACGAGTGGCGGTCGACGGATTTCTTTCTAACACCCTCACTATCAACGCCGGTGTGCGTTACATTAACGATCTGCTGGAAAAGACCGGGAATCCAATCTATAGCTTTGCAGATGACAGTACGCTTGTCTCTTCATTCACCTTGAACGCTCGGACATCGGCTGCTCAGGCGAATATCCGCAGACAGCAGGAGGTCGTTCAACTTAACAAAGACCTGGAAGAAATTCTATCTTGGGGTGACAGTAACCAAGTGGAATTTAACGCTACAAAAACCCAAGCGGCAGTTTTTTTCTAAAAAAGTTAACGTTGCTGAACCCGACATAGTTATGTCGGGGCACTCCATTCCCCTAGCATCGTCGCTCAATTTGTTGGGCGTTAGTTTGGGAGCAAATATGTCTTGGCATGAACATGTTGCAGGCATAGCAAGGAGAGCTTCTCAAAAGTTGGGAATATTATTTAGAACCAGAAAGCCCCACAGCAACTGTTAATTCTTTACAAAGCCCAAATTCGACCAACTATGGAATACTGCTCCCACGTTTGGGGCTCCGCTCCCAAACATACACTGCATTTGTTGGATTCTGTTCAGAGAAGAGCGGTCCGTCTGATTGGGGACCCGGAATTGACCGGCGGCCTTGATTCGCTGGAACATCGAAGAACGGTTAGCGACTTGAGTCTGTTCTACAAGTATTTTCATGGAAAGTGTTCGAAGGATGTAGCCCGCTTAATTCCTCCCAAAGCGGTGCATGTTAGAAATACACGTTGCGCTGGTGCTTCGCATCCGTATGAGGTTCAGCTTGTTACTCCGCGTACGACGCTTTTCAAGCAATCTTTTATATGGAGAACGTCATCCCTTTGGAATAATTTGCCCAGCGCTGTGTTTCCCACCGAGTACAATTTACAGCGATTCAAGAACAACGTGAATCGCTTTTTCCGCACTCGTGCCGCTCCTGGAGCGCTTTAGGGACTTCCCTGCAGCACGTGTGCTAGACCAATAAAAAAAAATAAAAAATAAAAAATAAAAAATAAAAAATAAAAAATAAAAAAATACAAAATAAAAAATAAAAAATAAAAAATAAAAAATAAAAAAAATTATAAGACAAGCAGTAGCAGAACTGATTTTTCATTTATGAAAAGTACAAGCTTTCATAAAACCATATATTTTTTATTTAATAAACAAAATTTTATCCAATGTAGGGTATACACCGTCTACCCAAAGAGTTCTTGGATTGATTTGCTCCCCGGCCTTTAAGCAGCACCATCTCATAAACAACCATAAAAGCTTGAACTCTCATCTATAAACAACACATTTGTATTCAACCAGTCAGTGCTGAGTAGTAGACGTGCGAACTGTATGTGTCGTAGTGGTGGTGTCACAGAAGTGTGATGGGGTAGCGAGTAGTGTTCAAATTTCATGCAACCCTTGGTTAAATAGCTACGTAGAGATTTGAATCTTTGAAAAAGTCTTACAGTGATGATTGTTTATCGCATTCACAAGTGTTTGAACAGTTTAAACTCTTTAAGGAAGGGCGGGAGTAGGTCGAAGATGATGCAAGGTCAGAGCGTCCTAGTACAAGTTCAGCCCACGCAAACGTTGTGAAAAATTCGTCATCATGTACCGTAATATAAATTTTGGCCTCACAAGTTTCTAATTCAAAATTTATTAAAAGCTTTTTATAGACTACACGAAAAAAAATGGTGATAAAAATATATTATCATTTTCCAAATAACACTCTGTTGTATGGAAAAATTGAAATAAATAACTTATATATTAATTCACTGAACACTTCACGTTCATAAGAAAATACGAAAGGTTATGTACTCCTTGATACTAGTATCTAGATTTTTTCCACTAAAGGTACATTGTGATCATATCTTACAAAAGATCATTATCGTTAAAATGCTGCAATTGAATTTTGGAAGTAAATAAAAGTACTTTCTATTTATTCCAATGGTATGAAAAGTACAAAGCTGGATGATCGAAAAACAGTGTCAATAAAAACTAAAAAACTTTTGAATATATTATTGTAAAATTTTGCTTTCATTCATTGCTTCAACAAATATTTTCAATTGAAAAAATAATCGTCAGAAAGAAACAATTTAAATGAACTGTTAAAGGGAACTTGTGAAATGAGTCTACCAGCACCATGTAGTTTTAATCCCAGAGATTGTTCATCATCAATCCAGCTTTTTTTATAGCGTTTTCGCCTTCCGGTTCCAAGTTTCCATCGTCTTCGATCTTCCCAATCTCTAGGTCTTAAATTTCTCTCTGACATTGCTCTCTGAACACCTCCAAACCATGTCGCTCTTGGTCTCCCTCTTCTCCTTTTTGCGCTTGGTACCCATTTTAGAACTATCTTTGGTATTTGGTGTTCTTCCATTCTTTCCATGTGTCCGTAGCATATAGCTTGCCGTTGTTGAATTTCTTCAATATGACACTCCAGCTGATCTTATGACCGCCTTTCCTTTACTTATTCTACTCTCCGCTTTTTTATCTGCTCTACCGTCTTATGTTAGTTCCGAGATATATATATATATATATATATATATATATATATATATATATATATATATATATATATATATATATACTCTTCACAAGCGTCACTGACATCACCGATATTTAGAGTAAGGCTTCCCTGTTTTGCTGTTGTACAGATTGTTAATTCAACTAAAATAATTAACAATTAATAACAATATTCTATATTCAGTTGCCAAAATTGAATATCACTTTAAAATTTTAAAACATCAAAAGGAATCGTATGATCGAGATTTATTAAAAAAAAAACTAAGATCTAATTTATTAAATGACAGTACATATTTTTCTGTTTGTTTCGACTATATAGATTTTATTACAGTTACATGGGGTATTATAGGCGTTCGAGAGGAATCTTACCTTTTATAGATCTAAAATATTTTGACAGTTTAGGGTACATAGAGAATCGTGTTATTATTTTTATATTTCGGTAGAATTATCGAAATGCGATTTGTACTACTCTTAATGCATGGAAAAAGTATAATTCAAAGAGACTGATCTGCTTGACTTTTAGTTTTCGGAAAAACCTGAGGAGATGTATGTTTTTGAATGGAGCGTTTGATCTCTCGGTAATGGAGATTGTTGGATTGAAGAACGAAGAAGAAAGACGTGTAAATTCTAGTTGAAGATATTATGGCTGAGAGAGTGTTACAGCTCTATGAACAAGGGAGCTGATGAATGAGTGGTTTTGGGTGTGATGGTGATCCGAGGAAGAATTTAGATATCTAGTCATATGAGAGAGAGTATTATTAGTTTTAATATCATTCACTTCTCGGACTAAGCTCTAAAGAGGCCGGTAAAATGATCGGCGAGACGTGAGCATTGCTTTTTTAATCGATACAGGGGACATCCATTAGAATTATACTTATGTTCTTCCTCCTCTTCTTATCGAACCTATCTATTTTTGATGTTGGCTATTAGCATAGCTATTTTAGCTTTATTAACTACTGCTCAAAAAAGTTGTGTAATAGATAACGAGCACATTTTAACAAGTTTTGCAGCCAAGATTTCCTTCTTCTGCCTAAGTTTCTTCTCCCACATACTTTTCCTTGTAAAATAAGTTGCAGTAGGTCAAACCGATTACAGAGTATATAACCCGATCAGAGCTTTATTTATTCTGAAACCCCGATTCGCAAAATGGTCAACCTACGAAATTTTCAATATTCCTCTATAGCTCCATATCTTAAATGCCTTTAGTCTCGTCGGTATCCAAGAATCTACCTCGTAGAAAAGAACCGTGAACACATAACATCTTCATCAGCAGATCTTCCTTCGCATGGGGAGATAATGGCAACCGCAGACGTTCCGATCCCTGGCCTCTGTGTTATGTCTTACCAGCACCGGGTTCTAACGCTGTGATCTTACTCTGCCTCCCACTGACATAAAAATAGGTGAACAAAAAGAATAGCATTTTGCTTCTACTGCCTGTTGACGTGGGAGTAAGCCATCTGAAACAAGAAATTAAATGTTATAGGAAACAAGGTTCTATACATTAAATCGAACAGCGTAATTATGCGTTGGGTGAAAATAAGTCCAGGTATTACAAATACGTTTAAAAACATTGTTAAATTGAAACATAAATAAAGGAATAGAGAAGGTAAGATATTGATAAGAAGACATATCTATCAAGGACTCTGTTTCAAAGTTACAAATTACAAGAGAAATAAATAAACAATAAAACCCGTAAATTTTTACGTTTACTACCTGATCAAGATAATTACAACTCGGATATAGTTCTACATGTAATATAGCTCAATAAATAATCATTAATGTACGCAAATGAATCATAATTAACGAACTGAGGTTGGATGTGTACTTTATTTAAAAAATAACCGGTCAAGTGCAAGTTGAATTTGTGCATTAGTGTTCCGTAGGTTGATTGCTTTTAAAATAAAATTTTTTGTTACGGAGGTATGACTGCACAAAACACAACCCAGATGAGTTTTCAAAAATTTTATTTTTCCATTTTTTACTGAAAACTGATGACCTTGAATTTTTTTGTTTTTTTTTTTATTTACCAGATAAAAATAATAATAATTATTAAAGGTAATGCACTCGTAATAATTTTCGTTCAATCTGCACCCTGTGGAAAATATTCCAGAATTTTTTCAAAATTTTTTGATCAGTACTTTTCGAGATAAGGAGGGGAGAGCCATTATTCGCGATTTTTTTAAAATAATACAAAAAAAAAGTGTGCGCAAGTATTACACTTCCGATTTGATCCCCCAAAACTAACCCTTTAAGTTAAAACTACACGGCTCTGTGAGGCCATCAATTTCTATATCAGTGCCAAATTTCAACTTTCTTTGTCAAATAGTTTGGGAGAAAATCCGATGTAACGTACGGACAGACAGACCGACAAGCAGATGGACAGGTAAACGGGCAGACAGACGAACAGAGACCAAAGTGATCTTATAAGTATTCCGTAGGGAACACTAATAATATTAATAAGAAATAGACAAAAGAAATTCTGAAAACAGCTCAAAGATGTAAAGTACATATTTCCAGTAATCAGGGGATGTCAGTAAGGTAACGCTGTGAGACTGTATGTTATTAGCATCTGTGTTAGGAAAGTGAGAGGTAATTCATAAAATCCTATATTCCAATATCGATTATATAAAAATAACGTAACCTTATGTAAACTTTACAAACTGTAAAAGATAAACGCTGTAAATTTAGCGGCCCCATTCACTTTATTATTTATTAAATCATTGATTGTGTAATGAATAATGCGCCTCCTGATGTGATTATGAGTGGTTAGGGGTTAACTTGCTAGTAACAGTCACTATATTGGTTATAAGTTTATCTCATTTTTATAGCTAAATTTTTCTTAAAATACTACTAATTTTGTACCAACCTTGAAAGGTAATAGATTCTTTTTTTGGATGTTGAACAAAGTAGTACGATTAGAGTTTAAAAATAGTAAATGAATCACTAAAAGTAATCCAATTGTCTTTCTCAATTACTTTAATTGATTTGCCGACAGCCTTGCTACACTTAAAAAGCAATTGAAATATTTTTAAGGGGTTACATTACCTTGGCGCTCGGAAAAATAGATATAAAAATAAAAAAATCTTTGATGCAGCTATTCAATATATAAAATATTTTTTCTTTTACACATATACATAGTAGTTGTATGAATAATTTGAAATGATAACGAATAAAAAAAATTAAAAAATGACGGAGATATGACCCATCAAGTAGGACCCTCTTTTGAAAATCCTTGCTGGTGGTGTTCTTATTTTCTTTGTCAGGCATCGACTGAAAAATAAAAAATAATTTTTTTCTTATTTAGAAAGGTAACAGCTAAGATTTAGCATAGGAAATTTTTTTTTTTAATTTTTTTGTAGAAATGATAGCCGTTTGAAAAAAACTCTGATTTATCGAAATTTTGAGTTTAAAAAATTTATAACTTATGAATGTGGCACCCAATCAAAAAATCCAATGATAATATTATAAAGAATATGTGTTGTAAATTTTAATAAAATCGGTTAAGTAGATCTTAAGATATCTTCTACACCAGTTTGAAAAAAGTAGTTTCGAAAAAAAAAAATGCAAAAGAAAAAATAGTACGGCGTCAGCGTCTCAAAACCAAATATTTTTTTAAATTACCTTCAATCTACGATTCCTTGACCGTACATGAGGTATTTCATTGTTGCCGCGATGTCCTCCGACTCCTTTTGAGCAGCTCTTTTCAATTTCTGGTCTCTTTCGTCTCCTGTTGGGCTCTCACGATGGCTATAGATATTCGTTGAGAATCCAACTTCTCGGTAAAACGCAGCGCGCTTGGACCAATTACAAGGTTTAATAATTGCATCATTTGTGATACACTAGTATATCCACCATTAAATATACTAGCTGCAATATCAAATGCAATCTCAACAATTTTTGTGCCACTGCAATGCACTTTTGGAGCCATAGACCAAATGACAGCGTTTAGACTTTCGTTGTTATTATGAGTGTATCCTTCTAAACAGGGTTCTTATAAAGAATTGACTAAAAGAACAGTACTTTTTGTCAAGGCTTTGATCGCTTGTGCCGGTCCGATCGCTATCTGAATTTCGGGCCGACTCTCTTCCGCGCTCACTTCTAATTGCTATAACTGCTGAAATAATTTGAATTTTAAATTGGTTAAACGTTTAAAATATTCTTAAAAGTATAAACAATATATCTAGCTGAAAAAAAAAATCGATTTTTTGAAAATCTCAAGGTGGTGTAACCCTTTAAGTGTTTACGAAAACCAGTAATACTAAATTTTAACCCATCTCTAAATTCAACTTACGAGTAATGAAGATTTCGTCCAGTAACTGGTGTGATTGCGACTATTGTTATATTTATTGTATTGGTACAAAATAATATATAAAAAAATTTTTCTTCGTTTTGATGTTTTTAGGTCTACATTGAATAATATAGAAGTTTTTTAAAAAGATGGGAGGTCCACAAAATAATGAACAAACCAGAGCATGTCTATCGATGATTATATTTATTTACATATTTATTACATATATATATATATATATATATATATATATATATATATATATATATATATGTATATATATATATATATATATATTACATATATATATATATATATATATATATATATATATATATATATATATATATATATATATATATATAAATATATATATATATATATATATATATATATATATATATATATATATATATATATATATATATACATATATATATATATATATATATATATATATATATATATATATATATATATATATATATATATATATATAGTCGGAAATTCGCCAAGTGGTCATTCGATTTTCCACAATTTCGCAAAAATCACTGTTGTTTATAAAAATGAGTAGTTCTTACCAACCTCTAAAGGGTCCACGTAATAGTTTTTTAAAACTCAATTTTTTTTGTTATTGTTTTTATGACTTAAAAATTTAGGAAATTACTTTTTCAAAATTATTGTGTCTCGACACGCTCGTTGCGGCGACCAATGCATCGGCGTGCGTGAGATTTTAGTTACACGTTAAAACAAAGTTATTGTCGTTTGTTTTATTTCAATAGCTCGATCGACACGGAAATATTGCTCTCCAATACTTTTGAAGTTTTCGTGATGTAATAACAATTATAACGAGTGCAAACACTCTAAAATGGTCAAAGCAACTTCATTTTTCAATCCTCACAAGAAAGAATTTATTTTACATTGGTGAAAAGTGCAACGAGAAATTTAAAAACTTTATTGGTTTACATATGGGCGATTCTTGTCGGAGAAAAGTGAACAGTGTTACAAAAACAATTAATGTTGTATCAGGAAAAATGTAGCAATTGCAAAATTTGATGGACAAGAGCAAGAAGAAGTTTTCTACTATGATGATGAAAAATCGAATTCAAATGCGATTCAAGAACAACGTGATCGCTTTTTCCGCACGCGTGCCTTTCCTGGAGCGCTTTAGGGACTTCTCTGTAACACTTGTGCTAGACTCATAAAAAAAAACAAACTTTCAGTTGTAGTGAAGTGGATGATGCTTTAGCAGACGAAAAAAATCAATGGTGTTTTGCAAGAATTTAGCTAGCCATCAATATAGAAAAAACGCTTTTATCAACTGCCTCAAGAGGAAAGCCACGTGACTAATAATGCGATTTCTAGATTGACCAATAATCAAGAGAACAATGGTGAAAAACAACAAAAAGTTGTACATTGATGGGAAAAAAGATGCTTTATCCAAATGAACGACAAGCAAACAAAATATCGAAGTTTGGATTATTCTGCCACCGGATTGGACAATTCAAAAAATGTGAGAAGAACTGCAAATATGTTAGAAAAGTTAACGCATGACTCTGAGTCAGTACAATATATTTAAAAAATCTTTTATTTCTCGGTAGGAGTGTGGCTCTCAATATAAGAATAGATTTAACTTTATTATCCTTACAAATCGTCAAAAAGATTTTGGTGTCGGCGCTGAGTGGAATTTTTGTGTCACTGTTCATAGTAAAAGGACATGCGATGGTATTGGGGGAACTGTAAAAAGACGCGCCAAAGACGTAAGCATGCAGCGTACCATATGGATGAGGATTACATTACGACTCCATTGAAACTTTCTTCTTTTTATGCCGAAAAAGAACACGATTTGCACATTTAATTATCGTTTCAAGAAAGCGGTGACCATCAAAAACACGCGCCAGTATCACTTTTACTGCACTTTGAATAATAAAACGATTATTGGCAAAACATATTCGGATGATGATATCAGTACGGTCCATACAGTTTTCTAAAATGTAATGGAAATTGCCGCCCAGAATTAACAACATGACAGTGAATATGAATTTATTATTGAGTCCTTTTATACGTGTTGTGGTCAACAATTATAAATCCAATTGTGACTGCTTGTAATAAAAATACATGTAAGAATGTTATTATTACTAGGTGCAATAAAAGTTAAATTATTTAACCATCTTTTTTCATGAACACATTAATCGTTCTCGTCATATACCAATGAAGTGTTAATGTGTAGTCAGCGCGAACAGGCGTACTCGAACGTATGTCGAGACGCGCGCGCCGCGCGACATAAACCCTAATATGTACGAACTCAAGGCCGATTCCAAAGATTTTTTTTTCAGATTTTGTAAGAATTATGTATCATACATAAAAAAAAACGTTTAAAAATGATTGAGAATATTAACAAAAAATTTATATATATATATATATATATATATATATATATATATATATATATATATATATATATAAATATATATATATATATATATATATATATATATATATATATTTCATATATATATATATATATATATATATATATATATATATATATATATATATATATATATATATATATATATATATTTATATATATACATTTCCAATCCGTTCCTCTAACAATGAATTTGCACAACGTTTTGCCAATATATATAAATACATATATATATATATATATATATATATATATATATATATATATATATATATATATATATATATATATATATGTATATATATTTTTTGAAATATAACCCTCATTATAATTTTTCTTACTCCCATAATAGACATAGTACATAACCCAAATAAAGCCATAGGAAAATAAAACTTATGTATATGTTCGGTTGCTCTTGAATATAATATTCAAAGATCAAAAAGGAAATTTTCATAAATTTTGCAGTATTAAATATGTCATGTTCTGTTTCATTTTAGAACTCGCCAGATCATCGATATCTCATAACACAATCGCAACAGTAGCAAGATTTAGGAATCATGTCTCAACCTAAGTAATATACTTAATAAACCTAATCCAAAGGCTGAAAATCTTTGTCCGATTAACACAATTTATTTTTCTATGTATTTTTCAAGGACACTAGGTGTATATTTTGTTTAATATCAAACTGATTTGAGGCAGTAGGTAGTTTTATCGTCTAAGTCATATAAAATCTCTAAATAAAAAGAACATTCAATTCATATACGTGCATTAGAATTAAATTCTTTATCTCCTGTAACAAATTGGTCTCCTCAATTTCGCAAGCGCGAGCCTGAGAGGCGCCCGACATAGAGGCGCCTCTAACAACGTCGCGCTTTTCCATTCGGTTTTCCTGAAATTCTAACAAATAGTGTACTATATATACTTATCGTGTTTTTAAGTGATCAAATAGTTTTAGTAGTGTTGTAGACGTTTTTATGGTTATGTAAGGTAACAATTTTAAACTGTTACTAGACTGTAAAAAATTAATAAATAATTTTTTTATGTTTTCTGCTTTATACACCAATGTTTTGCAGTGCGTTAATTCAATGACATTATAAAGAAGTACAGTTTTCCAATAAACGATCGTAGGTTATATCATGAAATCTTCGAATTTTGTTGACAAACTTCCCCGTAAGTTCTTTCTCAACGTAAGACTCAATGTTATACATATAAGTTTGATTATCCATCATATTTAATCTCGGCTAAATTGTGCTATTCTTATAAAAGAAAAACGTATTTATTTTGTTAAACAAGTAACTACATTATCAAAAGCAATGCACGAAAAACTAGGAAGGTATAAATATAAAGGCAGGTAAATTTTGCAATAGTTCATATAATATGGAATGACTCATGTAAAATTTATATTCTATTGTTATTGTTTTTATATATTTCAATGGCTTCCAGCTAATTTAATCTTTGGAATTTTGACAGTGTAAAATTTTCATATAATTATTATTTGAGTTACATATTCTCTGTCTCTCTCTCTCTCTCTGTAAACAATGATTAGCAGAGGATGAGTTTGTTTTCCTATGTCTAAAGGAACATAGGTATTATTTATATCTAATTTCAAAATTTCTTATGTCCTATATAACAGCTATTACATTCGAAACAATCTTGATTTCCTAAACTTTTCTATCTTATCTTTAACATTAAAAAATAAATGTGAAGGTTTTTTCAATGGCTTAAAAACTGTTTTCCACTTTACTTACTTACTATTTTCCACTGTTGAGAAAGGATTCTGGCTTTTTTTCTTAATCATTCTGAAACTCTTCTCACCAACATAACTTGAAAATAGTTCTCAAATCTTCTCAAAAATGTTCAATCCTATTGTTTATTATTAAAAGTAACTAGTACTATGTTGAGTGTTTTTAATGCCCGAAAAGTTTCGGAAAGAACAGTGTATATTTTTAAATTTCTGAAGTATTTTATTACTATTATTGACAATTTAATATACATATATATATATATATATATATATATATATATATATATATATATATATATATATATATATACATATATATATATATATATATATATATATATATATATATATATATATATATATATATACATATATATATATATATATATATATATATATATATATATATATATATATGTATGTATATATACATATATATATATATATATATATATATATATATATATATATATATATATATATATATATATATATATACGTGTGTGTGTGTGTGTGTATGTGTGTGTGTGTGTGTGTGTATGTGTGTGTGTGTGTGTGTTGATTGGTCTGAACTGAAAATAAAACTCTTTTCTTCTTTAATATTCAATATATCGTTATCGTTTGATAATTTCTTCAGGTACTGTACTGCCGTTTGTAAACAACATACTTTCCTGCCATTTTTAAGATACCCAGGGATAATTTCTAAAGAACTGCAACGTAACAAAAATGTCCTTCAGTTCATACTGCTTCTAATTTCAGCTTTTTGACATACTGTTTCATCTTGTAGTTTGGATGTTGTAATTTCTTAGGATATCCTGTCAGCTCGTCCAAATTATCGCAATATTGACCAAGTTTCTATTGGGTAATGTGCAGGTCTTCAGCGTCAATTTTGTATAAATTTCGCGCTTTAAGGTCGGGAATGTGAAAGACCATAACGTTTAAAATATTAGATATTGCCATTTGAATTTCCTTGATATTATTATCGTGTATCTGTAATTTCTGAAGGGTGGAGTTAAAAGTTCGAATTAAGCAAGTGGTTACTCAAACTTGTTTTTTTGTTAATAGGTTTTCATTTTGATGCTCATCACGAGTTACTTTCTTTATGCAGTTATTAAAGTACTCACTCGTGAGGTGTCTAAATTATCCATTATAAATTTCCAGATAGTTTCAGCTCCATTAAGTGAACCACGCTTCGATCGAAAATCATATCGTTTAATGTTAGATGTGATTTCCTAGTATTTCTGATTTACTAAATTTTAGCTGAGGAGGCTTAAGTACATTTGAACTTCGGCTTTCAGGGCTAACATTTTCGTTCTCGAATTTTCAAACATTTCAAATAGGCAGAATAGGATTTTGACATTGCTCGAGATGGCTTCTTTGAGGGGCTGACGTTCTTTGTATACTAGGAGAATCCATTTGTCATTTGACACTTTGATATAACTTACTTCATGAAAGAGTCCTATGGTGGTATGGCGAACAAGACGTTGGGGCTGAGAGCAGCCAAAAGAATCTAAAAAGAAGGATTTCGATTTATTCTTAGTCGGGCTTTAATCGGTCGAAATTAATTTTTAGAAACATGTTTTGTCTCTAAGTTTATTATTTTTGCTGCGTCCGTGGCTCCTTGGCGTAGTAACTTGCTTGCGGTACAGAAGATCTCGGGTTCCAATCCCGGCAGGTCAGTATACTTTATTTATTAATTTAATACATAGGTAGTAGTTATTTGCAGAAATGTAATAACGTCCGTAGCAGCACTACCGCGTTATCTAAAAGGTGCTGTGAAATACAAAAATGTATGTTTCGGGACTCGGACAACGTTGAGAGGTATTACGACATCCTCGCCGATATGTTGTAAGATATAAAAAAGGGTAAAATCCCTACTCAGGCGGAGAGGTGGACAATAAAAAAAAAGT
This sequence comes from Pachyrhynchus sulphureomaculatus, assembly GCA_019049505.1. Taxonomy (NCBI): domain Eukaryota; kingdom Metazoa; phylum Arthropoda; class Insecta; order Coleoptera; family Curculionidae; genus Pachyrhynchus; species Pachyrhynchus sulphureomaculatus. Next base: position 165,219,611 of record CM032446.1, read on the forward strand.
TCCGAATATTTCCTGTATTTGAAAAAGGCCATTAAATTCGTTTGGTGCTTAATTTTTCATTTGTCATTTCTTTACGGAGAGCCAAATTTCCAGGTCGGGAATTTTTCCGGAAATTATTTTATCGAAACTAATCTTTGCTTTTTCTTTTTGCATTTCGGTTTTGGTGCGATGTTATAGTAGTATTCTATACTGTTGTTAAGACTTCTAACGTATTTGATTGTTAGTTCTTTTGGGTTATACAGACTTTCTGGTGGTCTACCAGAGGTGATCGAAAATTAATTCATAGGATGTAAAGCCTTGGTTAATAATAAAATCAATAATTTGGAGAGTGGGTGGTGATTGTGATTCTTAGCAATATAGATTCCGATGAGCATTTCTGTAAGGGTTGCATAAAATCTTTTCTAGTTTATGGGTGACGTACGCTGGAAAACGTCAATTTGATGTGGTTCGCATAGGTCTTGCATTAGGGATTTCTCGAACTCAAGACCATGGTCACCCTGGATTCTCAGTGGTATACCATAGTATATTGGAAAAATACTACTACGGTATTCACTACTGCTGAAGATATTTCATTTTCCATCGGGTAAGTCTGACTGAATTTAGTTAACTTGCCTTGAATTGTCAATGCGTAAATTCACGTTGGGTACTCAAATATATCAATATTCTTTCGCGAGAATTTTTAGGTATTTCTATAATAACAAGAGGGGTACTCAGATATTTCCTACAAATTTTTACTTTTTGACAACTTTCACAACTTTTGATAAATTTTTCTACATCTCTGGTAAGTCCTGGCCAATTATATTTCGTATTAATCCGTGTTATAGTTTCATTAATTCCGCGATGTAAGTTATTGCACCCGTTATAACATTAGTCTAAAATGATTGGTATTTGAACTTCGTCCGGAGTTCTAACAATATTATGGCAGATTTTTAATTTTATGTCCTATGCTGTAAAAATAAAGGAAATAATATCAAATATAGATAAGTTTAAATTACTTTCGATGCAATAGATTTCTGTGACATTATATTGATTTAGGCATTTATAAAGAATAAAACACAGATTTGCTACTACGTTTCCCGGATCGAATTTTGAAGGAATTATACAATATTTCCTGTATCCGTTTATATTGCTCGATAAAGCATTTATTTGGTCTTACGGAAAATTAGGAGATTCTTCAAAAATGTCGCTAAGTATATTGAAGTGGAGATCTTCCATCTTTTTCTGCCAGATGAAAGTAAAAAATATTCTTATGAGTTTTGTTTAGTGATTGAATCTTATGAAGATTTACAAATGTATTAAATTCATCCTTAATTTTGTCACGGATAAGTCTCGTCCTCATTGCTTCCGCCATCGTTTTCGTTCTTGTAGGTTGGATGCTGTCAGCTTTGTTAGTTGCATGTATAGTACGTTGGAAGTTCGGACATTATTGGAAGTGGGTAATTTTATTTCGGATAACGCGGCTATGTTTTAATTTACCCTTCTCTCTGTATACTAAATTTTATACTCGTACTCTTCTAATTTTAAAAGCCATCTGGCTAGTCTACTTTCTGGGTCTTTTACGGAAAAAGGTTATATTAAGGGGCAATGGTCCGTAAGGCTAAATTTTCGACCATATGGGTAAAGTCGAAAGTCCTTCACAGCCCCCCAAAAAAACTAGTAGTTCGCGTTCTATGGTGGAGTGCTTATTGTCTTCGGCACATAAGATTCTAGATGCATAGCAATTGGTAAATATTTATCCATTGGTCCTTGAGAGAGAGTGACTCTGATAGCAAATGTGCTTGAGTCAGTTATTAACAGGAGGGGCTTTTGAAAATTAGAATAAATAAGAAATAATTAGAGATAAGTGCCTGTTTTAGTTCTTCGAAAGATATCTTACACTCCGAGGCAAAACAGAAAAAGGTGTTTTTTTTTTAATATACGAGTTAAAGTTCGATGTTTTGGCAAAAATGGGGATAAATCGGCGGTAATTTGAAGAAGGATTGTATATCTTTAGATTTCCTTGCTTCCGGGGAATTCATTCAACTTTGGACGGGTTAAGTTTAACGCCTTCTAGGGTGATAAGGTGACCAAGGTATGTTACTTCTTTTCTCGAGAATTTTAACTTATCAGGTTGAATTTTAAGGTTTGCTTTTGGAAGACCCTTAAAGACATCAGGAGTAAAATATATTGGTGAATGGTTGGAAAATAGACTATAATGTCGTCCATATAGACTAGACAACATTCATTTTGAATGCCAAGAAGAATATTATCCTTGACAAGTTGGATTGTGGACGCAGCATTTTTGAGGCCAAACGACATTCAGAACTAAATTTCCGTTTTCTACCGGGAGGTCTCTTGGGTCGATTTCTACCTAGTGAAATCCACGCTAGATCAAGGGTAGAGAAATACTCTCATTTTCCTAGCTGATCTAGAAGAGCAGAGAAATTAGGTAACAGATAACGATTACCAGGTAAAACCAAAGGACGGATGATACCTTCGTCCAACAGTTTGTTAATTTATGATTTTACTTCTTATGTAAGATTTATTAAAAACTAAACGACTTTTGCTCGTATCGATTGAGTGTTGTTTTTCACTCGTGGTCACCGTCAAGTTAAAAATGTACGCAAAGTCTCAGGTTAGTTACAAGTTCCTTTTTTTCTTCATTTAACATTCATCTATCGGTTCTAAAATCATATCTACGAAATCGACAATTTTAAGTATCGCGTTTACGTTTACGATTGAAGTAAGGAATTCGCCGAGTTCGTCTACTCTTACTAATGCATTTAAAATTCTAACTTTGTTCTTTTTCTACGCAACTATTAAGGCCTCGGTATTTGAAAAGTAGCATTTTAATTTAAAAATCTGCTGGGTTCTAGCTTCATTTGAAATTTCGTTTTCGCTTCTGAAATACTATTTTTATTTTTTTCTTTTCATCTACCTTATATAAAGGAATAGTTTTAAACTTCGTTGCTAATTTTATTTTAAAATCAATTACGCTTTTATAGTGTTCAAAAAAACTTAAGCCTAAAATTCCATCACAGTCGATATCTACAATATAAATATAAACTTTATGAGAGTTACCGGTATTGAAAGGAATATTAGTTGATTCCCAGATACAAAGTTTTTATTTTGTTGTACCTTGAATAGCCACACTTTCTGGTAATCTTTGACGAAATTTTTAAACAGTATTTTCTTTAAAAATAAAGATTCGGAAAGCTGGCGTCGAGATCTAAATTTTGAAAAAAAAAGATCCATTTTGGACCAAATGGCATAAAATGGCGGGCAATTCAAATTTTAAATAATAAATTGAATTGTGATCATTGGGTACAATTTTTTTGTATCAAAATTTCAGGGTGTTTTTGGTATTAAAAAGGGCATATTTTCTGAAAGTTTCAAGTCAATCGGTTCACCTGGTCGACCTGTGAAATAAAATCAAAAAATAACAGTTTTTTACGAGTTTTTTCAATTTTGTAGGTTATGTACGCACTTGAGCGACTTAAAACTAACAAAAATATACAACTTCCATTACGAAGAGTTCATTTTTTTTTGTCTCGATCCGACATATATAACCGGAGTTAGTCACATTTTAAGCTCAAAAGGCGTTTTGAAAACTCAAATTATTTTTAAACAAAAGAGCACAAGTTTTGCGAGGTCAAAAACTCAGGCCAATACTCCTGGTGATACCCCAGAGAGGATAAAATCATAATTCAAAATTCAAATTCAGTTTATTTGCCAATATCCACAAATTCATAAAGTGACAGAAATTAAATTTGCTCGAAATACGACAAAAAGGATGGCACAGCGACTATAAATAGCCGATACCACAAGCCCTTCACTATTTGGGCCTGTGTAGTGCCACCCTGTGACGAACATATACATTAAAAATAAATAAAAAACTAATTGTAAAAATTCTAAGAATAAAAAATTCTAAAAATAGCAGAGCGCAAAGAGGGATCGGCGAGCACGTAGCGAAACTGGCTGCGGAGACGCGGGGAGATATATATGGATAAACAGAGTAAATTTTACATAATATGACATGGTAGGCAAGTGGTACCACCTCTAAAAGGATCTCAACTTATATACAAAGAAGTAGGTAAATATTACTTTAAATTAGAATTCTTTCGCTGGTTAATTAGTTGGTGTTTTACATAGGAAGAAAACTTGCCTGGTGGTAATTGTTTAACCTCTTGTGACAAAGAATTCCACAAATGCACAGCAACAAAAATAAAGGACTTTTGAAAGACAGCCTTCCTGTGCTGAGGAACTCTAAAAGAATTAATGTTCCTCGTATCGTGCGGATGCAGAAAAACACTAAATTGTTCTCTGAGGTATTGGGCTTGTCCAAATTTAAAAATTCGATAGACAAAATTATACAAGTGACACCTTCTACGATGTTTGATATTTAAAATGTAGCTGTTATTTAAATAGTGTGTGATTCGATTTCTGAATGGAATGTTAAAAGAAAAGCGCATACAACAATTTTGTATTTTTTGGATTAATCTCACATACTGGGCTGACAAAGAGTCGCCATATATAACATCAGCATAATCAAATAAAGATAAGATCAAGCTGTTGCACAAATAATATTTGGTTTTTGATGGCAGAAGATTCCTTAGATTATACAGTTTTTTTTAAACGAATATAAGCAGCCTTTAATTTAATATTAATATGTGATTGGAATGAAAGAGATTTGTTAAAAATTACTCCTAATACTTTGGCCTCATCAACTAAAGGCAAAAAAGTATTGTCAATGGAAGGTCTAAAGGTATCAAAAAGTATACCTTCTGTATTTTTATCACCGTTAAACAGCATAAAACAAAACTTCTGTGCATTAAGCTTGAGGCTATGATCATTACGAAAATTATATATGTTATTTAGGTCCCTATTAAAATATACTAATGAAGTGCGTAACTTATTTAAAGGAAATGGCATATATATTTGAGAGTCATCGGCATACTGTTGCATTTTTAGTGTTCCGTACGGAATACTTATAATATCACTTCGGTGTTTGTCTGTCTGTCTGTCTGTCTGTCACACCCGATTTTCTCCGAAACTATTTGACATAGAAAGTTGAAACTTGGTAATAATATAGGAATTGATGGCCTCATCAGAGCCATGTAGTTTTGAGAGTTAAATTTTGACTTAAGGGGTTAGTTTTGGGGGGTGAAATCGGAAGTGAAAAAAAAAATTTTTTACTAGGTCATGGAGTGTGGTGTCAAATGAAAGCTTGTGAAAACACGAGTAAAAAATGTATATATAATGTATATATAATGCGCGCACTTTGTATTATTTTTAAAAAATCGCGAAAAATCGCTGTCCCGCGCCTTACCTCGAAAAGTACTTATCAAAAAATTTTGAAAAAATTTCGGAATATTCTCCACGAAGTGTAGATTGAACGAAAATTATCGCGAGTGCATTACCTTTAATAATTTTTTTGGTATTTAAAAATAACAAAAGTTTCAAGGTCATCAGATTTCAGTAAAGATTGGGAACAAAACTTTATTGAACAAATTTTTTTATTTTAAAAGCAATCAACGTACGGAACACTAATTGTGCAAGTTCAACTTGCACTTGACCGGTTATTTAATATTCTATCGCCTTATCAATATCTGCCACATAAAGAGAAAACAATAATATTGCTGTCTCTAAACTGTGCCTTTTTTACTACACTAGACGGTCGGAACTAGCTGTCAGATATCTATTCGTAGTATAGACCGAATGTTCCAAAATATCCTTACAGAATTTATTAACAATTTAAATTGTTAAGTTACATCTTTTATATAATACAGATTTTTTGAACTAACAATATGAAGTCGATTTAAAGAAATTTTTGATACAGTTCGCGCTTAGGCTTGCATTAAATTCGTTATCTGCGTGGATAAATTTATCAGGACAATTGTCCTGACCCAGATAATAGTGCACTTGAAATCATAGTATATCTTACAGAAGATTATACTATCTTTTGGTCTTCAGTGAGAGGGAGTTTTTATATGCTCGCATGCATTTTCGCGTTTCGAACTTATATTTTATTATAAGACTAGCCGTGCCCGCGGCTCCGCTCGCGTGGATTTGATTCACCTTTATCGTCAATGCTTATTCGTTATGTTTATATTATTATATAGCTCAAGGGACCTTAGAGGCCCATGGCTTGGTTGCATACTTGTCTCCACTTTTTTTTGTTTCCTGTTAGCTTTTCCCATTGCGGGATTCCCATCAACTCGGGATCTTGCTTTATTGCCTGAATTCATGTAGATCGAGGTCTACCCTTGCCTCTTCTTCCAACCACTCCTCTTATTAGGGCTTGCTTTGCCTGTCCTTCTTCCTTCATCCTTGCCACGTGTCCCAACCATCTTAATCGCTGGCTTCTTATGATTTGGCTTATAAGGGGTTTCGTATATAGGCATTTTAATTCGTAGTTTGATCTTCTTCTCCACAGTCCCTCTTCTTTCCTTCCTCCGTAGATTCTTCTCAAAGCTTTCCTTTCCCACACCTCCAACGTCTCATTTTCTCTTGCATTCAGTTTCCACGTTTCGCATCCATATGTCACCGTGAGTCTGACAAATGTTGTATATATTCTTTCTTTTGCTTTTCTTGATACATTCTTTGATTTCAATATTGGATTCATTGCCCCCAAACATCTCTGTCCTTTCGCTATTCTTTCTTGTATCTCCGTCTTTTCTTGTCCACTCTCTGTTATTGTTACTCCCAGACAATTAAATTTGTCTACTTTTTCAAACATATATCTCTTCCCTAAGTTGTTTATTATATCTAAACTTTTGTTGTTTTTATTATCCTTCTTCTTTGTAATTTCCATGTATTTTGTTTTTTCCTCGTTTATCTTTAGTCCTCTCATCCTTCTCCTTTCTTCTATCCTACTTATGGCTTTTTTGAGGGTCTCTTTTGCTCTTGCAATCACTGCTACATCATCCGCATAGGCCAAGCATTGGCAGGTTTGTTGCTATATCGTTCCATTTGTTTTTATTTCTGACTCCCGGATTATCTTCTCTAGTACCAAATTAAATAGACATGTCGAGACTGGTTCCCCCTGTCTTAATCCTCTCTTCACCTCAAACTTGTCTGATACTTTGCCCTCAACCAACACTCTATTTTCTGTGTCATTCAGGGTTATTCTCAACATGCGAATCAATTTACTTGGAATTTTTAGTTCTTTCATTATCTTGTTGAGTCCTTCTCTATTTACAGAGTCATATGCTTCTCTGAAATCCCCAAAGACCAAGTGTAGTGTCAAATTTTGTTCTAAGCTATTATCTTGGATTTGCTTAATCGAAAATATCTGGTCTGTAACCGAACTATTTTTCCTGAATCCATACTGATACTCTCCCAGAATAGACTCGGCTTTCTCTGCTAGTATGTTTTTGATAGTCAACACTACTATTTTGTACACGACATCCAGTAAGGCTATTGGTCCATAATTAGCACATATAGTTTTTTCTCGTTTTTTTGTATATTGAACAAATGAGCGACTCTCTCCAGCTCACTGGCATCTTTTCTGTTTCCGATATCTCTTGCACCGGCCGGCATATTTCATTTTCCAGATCTACTCCTCCAGCCTTTATCAGTTCTGCTGTTATACAATTTCCACCCGGGGCCTTATTTTTTTAGGTTCTGAGTATTTCTCTTATTTCTTTTTTCAGGGTTTGTTTGTCCCCTCCTGCCCTTCAGTTAATTTTGCTTCCTATTTCTGATTTAACTAATTTTCATCTCCATTTAGTGTTTCTTTAAAGTATTCCCCCCATCTATCCAGTCTTTCTGCGATGCTTACTGCTAAACTTCCATCTTTTTTCCTACATATTAGCATTTTGTCTCTGTTTATTCCCTTTATATTTTATAAAAAAAAAAACACGTAAATCGGATAAGTGCTTCCTGAGTGCTAAGCGCAATAATGGATAGACACACAGACAGGGAGACATTACGTTTTATATATATTATAGATTTTTTGACATATATTAAATTAAGAATTAAAAAAAATCACGCAAATCGATCGGATGAGTGGTTTTCAAATGATAAGCACACTAACGGACAGACAGACAGAGAGACGTTGCTTTTTATATATATTACATAGATTATTATTATTATTATATAACCTGGCCACAGAGAAATATATGAATTTAAAAAAAAACACGTAAATCGCATAAGTGGTTCTCGAGTGATAAGCGCACTAACGGACAGACAGACAGAGAGACATTGCATTTTATATATATTACAGATATTCTTTGTATTGCAAGAGAACGCGCTAGCGGCAAACTTTTTTCCGACTTGATTCACTATTATCGTCACTGCTTATTCTTTATGTTATGTAACGTAATAAAATATAGCCTATAACCTGGCCAGAGAACATATGTATGTTTAAAAAAAAAAAAAGCACGTAAATCGGATAAGTGGTTCTCCCGTGATAAGCGCACTAAGAGACAGACAGACAGAGAGACGTCGCATTTTATGTATATTATAGATGTAATAAAATATATATCTATAACCTGGTCAGAGAACATACGTATGAATTTAAAAAATCACGTAAATCGGATAAGTGGTTCTCGAGAGATAAGCGTACTAATGGACAGACAGACAGACAGAGAGACGTTGCATTTTACATATATTATAGATATAGATTACTATACTATATAACCTGGCCAAAGAATATATGTCGGAATTTAAAAAAGACACGTAAATCGGATAAGTGGTTCTCACCTGATAAACGCACTAATGGACAGATAGACAGACAGAGAGACATTGCATTTTATATATATTATAGATTGTAGATTATAGATATTCTCTGCTCCATAATATTGTTCCAAATTTAATGGTTTAGTCTGTGTACTGCAAGAGAACACGCTAGCGGCAAACTTTTTTCCGACTTCATTCACTATTATCGTCACTGCTCATTCCCTATGCTACCTATCGTAATAAAATATAGCCTATAACCTGGCCAGAGAACATATGTATGTTTTTAAAAAAAAAAGTACGTAAATCGGATAAGTAGTTCTCCAGTGATAGGCGCACTAACGGACGGACAGACAGAAAGACAGACAGACAGACAGAAAGAGAGACGTTGCATTTTATATATATATATATATATATATATATATATATATATATATATATATATATATATATTATAGAAGTAAGCTGTGACTCGTTTACTAATTGTTTCAGGCGTTGCAAGTCTCGTATGAGCGAACTATGATCCCAAAATGTGAGTTAAGTAATGTTTTATTTCAACAAAGGAATTTGGATTTCTTGAATTTATTAGCTCTGCGTCTAAGCTATTTTTTATATGAATCATCAATATTTTTGATCGGTGGTTGATATATTATAAGCATGCGCATATGCATTTAAGAAGGTTTCGAAAAATATTTGATCACCTTCGAATTCCGCAATGATTGAGAATATTGCCGACAACTTAGGAGTATAAGGTTTAATTTTGGCTTTAATATCATCAACTTTATTATTAGCCAATGCCGTTATTATTTAAACATATACTTAACAGCTAATAAATAAAAATAAAATTGGTCTCAAAAATAAGAGGGTAAAGGGACTAAACTTTGAGAAGATCGAACAGTTTCAACGAAACAAAATATAAAACATTATTAAAAATAAATGAGATATACGGGACGATTCATAAAACTTACCACAGTAAGAACATCTGGATGGTCCTATTCTTAACTAGTCGCAGTGGGCATATTTTTGAACATTTATTACGTCATAATAATTAATAATTAGATAAATTAAACTATATTAAAATTATTATTAACTATTTGTTTATATTTTCACAATAACTTAAGTGTATTAATAACAAGGGTAAACATTTTAAAATTCAAAATAAATCAAAACTATTAGAAATAGGTATATGACATACTTAATAAAAGTTGGAGGGTTTTGTAAAATCTATCAGAAAAAATAATAATATACAGGGTGTGCCACTTGAGATTTAAAATAGTCGAAATGCATAAATTTATTATGAACACCCTGTAGCATATAACTCAAATTTCTTTAAATATATTTTTTTTTCATCTCTCTAGCGCTACTGGCAATTTTTTACAAAAATGAAAAGTAGTATTTTTTTAAAATAATTGAAATATTAGAAAAAACTATTAGGTTTAGGTATATAACATTATTAACAAAAAAGTTATAAAATTTTACGCAGAATTTAAAAATAGGATGTTCTATTTAAAAAACCATATTTTATATCGGCCACACTTTTTTGAAGTGCCCTGTATACTCAAAAATAATTTTAAACTATGCACCAATATTCTCTAAAACTATTGTATTTAAAATTTTTTCGTCATTCCCGAAACAAATGAGATAATGAACTTCACTCTATCGTTCACTCACCCTGTAGAGTTAATATTTCTTATTAAGTATTTCAAACTACAATCTGTTATTCCTATAAAACAAGAACAATATAAATATTATATTTTGTCTTTTGATTGAAGCCTACACAAATTTCAGGCTACCGATTATTGTGAAAATATTTTCAGTTTATCAGACTTTAGTATCTGTTAATACTAAAATACTCTCCCAAGTGACAACTATTATACGAATGAAATCCAATTGATATACTATAAATGTGTTTCACAAAAGCCAATAATATCGGCTAAAATTTGTTGCTTTCATAATAATATAAAAGGTATTCAATAGTTTTTTGTTTTTGCTGTTTTTAATAAAATTATTATTTCATATCTAGGAATATGGATAACTGATGTGAACTTAAAGTGCTCATTATGTATTATTACATATACAAGGCGTTTCTTCAGTTGAGTATTATTTTTCGCTGGTAATAATTAATAAAATAAGACAGTTTGCCAGATATAACTTATAGAAAAGTTGAATAAGTGAGGTATCGCCATTAAATCGTCTTTAAAACTATGTTACTCGTGATAATTGAGTGCAAAAGTAACGGATTTGGTGTATAGTTGATATCTGTTTATGTATTCTTTTTTAAAACATTTACAAACTCCAAATGTTCTCCTAAATAATTTCCTATCGGTAATATTCCACCGGGTCCTTCAATCCTAAAATTCACGTTCCCTTTTCCACTTTTACTTACAATTTCAACTCGTTTTTTTAAATCGTTTACATTAGATTTTTGTAAATTATTTTGTGTGACGAGTTTATTAGATAACAAAAAATGACCAGAGCTGTTTCTTTCTTCCTATTAGAAATTTTCTTTTGTACTTTTACTATTGACTTAGATTTTCTATTAATAGGGGCAGTTACAGCACGTGCAAGTAAATCACTACATTTCTGTTATTTTAAGATTTTTACTTGCAGTTTGTCTAGAAAATCTTTTTAGTGGTCGGAAAGGTAGGTTGAACTAAAAGTACAATAATATTTTCTTACAAAGAAGGAAATAGATCTTTTTAATTCTCCGCATGTCAAAAGTGTACTTTTATACAATTTATCTAGACAATCCTAAATACAATTTTTAGGGTGAAGTAAAAAAACAACTATTATATGAAAGTTTTAAATGAATACCATAATTAGGTAAAAATAATATCTAGCATAACAAACGTTCCGTACAATGTAATAGTTATTTACAATAATATGTTTATCCGCAAACATGGATAAAGCACGTACTATTGTTTATTCAATATTATGTTTTCCGAATTTAAAAATAATTGGAATAGTTTCGTTTTTGAAATAAAATAGCTGATTTTAATTACCGGCGTATCCAAAGGAGATATTGACCTAAAATAATATGTTTACAAAATTTCATTCCAATTCTTTAAGAAATACACCCCAATTCAGATTTACCCTATAAAGGTAATATATAAACTTTTGAGCTACGCCGACGCATCACTTTCATATTTGAAGACATTCAAGATATAGTGAAAATTTATAGAAGTTCTGAGACGTTACCATCAACAAAGTTATGTTACTATCTAAAAAAAAATTACTTTGACACTCTACAATAAGATAGAAATCAGTATTCATGTTTGCCTAGTTAATTTTCCTTAAACTTTTATTAAAGGTGTTTATATAAGTAGATTTTTAAAACTCTTTTTAATTCTCTTGCTAAAAGAAAGGATTGTATTTGTAAAAAAAACACGCTACAAGATTTTTACATTCTTCTTCACGTTTCAAAGTTCTCATATCGTCAAAAACATAGTTCTGCATTTCCGCAGCTCTGTCTATCTACCGGTCTGTCTTTCTATAAACACAATATTTCTTAAACAAAACGGAGGCATTAATTTTCAATTTGGCACATATTTACTTAAGGTAACAATAGAATCTTTAGTTTTTGAGCAATATTGCTTAAGATTAAGACAATGTAACGCAAGGCGTTAGAGAGATGAGGCAGGTTATGAGAATGGTTACTTCTCATATATGGTATTATAGGCCCTCTTCAAGGCCTCATTTCTAATTTTAGCAGAAATAATACATCAAAGCAAGTATAAGGCTTCAACTGTAAATATAACCAATAGTCCGAATAGTTGTTCCATAAAAGCAATTTAATTGGAACATAATTATTAACAAAAATAATCACAACAAATATAAAAATCCATTATTTTCGTTATTTCCTTATGTCAATATTACAGTAATAATATTATTGAAAATATGAATAATAATAACACAGCCCCACAAAAAAAGTGGGGTATACTTTTGATGCGATATATCAGATCCGTAGTATTTTTGCCCGCTGATCACGAATCTGACGTCAGAATATCGCCATCACATCTCAATTTTTTTCTAACCTCAAAAAATAGGTAAAAATTAGTAAAAATTAAGAAAATATACTCCTAAAAAATTGATTCAAGCTTTTACATGAATCCAAAGATGTATTAATATGTATTCGGACACGCTAAGCTAATATTCATCGGTTGGATTAAGCCATACAGTTCTGTTTTCTTTCTAACCTTAATAAATCAGACGTGCTTCTCGAATGCAAAAACGAATTCAAATTAAAATTCAACCGATTCTTACCAAATTTGGTACACGGGGGTTTTTTGGGTTGCTGATCATGAATCTGAGGTCGGATTTGCAAAATTCAAAATGGCGGATCCAAGATGGCGGACAAAATTTTTGAAAACCAACCGATTCCTACCAAATTTGGTATACAGTTGGGGAATCCTCAAACCTGATACTCTTAAACCCTAAACCCTAAAACCTTAGACTCCCACACCCTGTAACCTCAAAAAATAGACCTCAATAACCCTGTAACTTTAAAAATGAGACCCAATAAACTCAAAACCAGGACTTTTAAACCATATACTCTCAAATAGTAGACCCTTAAGCCCTAGAATTGCGAAGGTTAGAACCGCGCCTAACTTTCCTTTTTTTGGCTGTATCTTGTTCTTTTTTCCGCGAATGACCTATTCAAAGGCTTTCTGCCCAAACGCTTTTGAGGACTTGTTTCTCTTTTTAGCGACCAGCAATAGTCCGCTAGCATATGGTCATCCCATCGTCCTTGATACCGATTTTCTATGATTTTCAGATCTTGGTGAAAACGTTCCCCTTGCTCCTCACTGTAGTCACCAAGATTATCTGGGAAATCATCGATGTGGGAGTCCAGGAAATGTAATTTTAGATTCATTAAGCAACCTAATGTTTGAAAATTTTTTACCATTTTCTCGACTATTTCTTTGTACTTAGGACTTTTATTATTTCCCAAAAAGTTTGTTGCAACTTCTTTAAAACTAAGCCAAGCAGCTTTTTCAACTTTATTCATTTTAGTAACAAATAATGAATCTTGAAACAATTTTCTTATTTGTGGCCCGTCAAATACGCCTGCCTTAATTTTAGCTTCAGAAAATTTCGGAAATTTTTTATGCAAATATTTGAAACATGGGCCGTTTGTATCTAATGCTCTCGTGAATTGCTTCATAAGTCCAAGCTTAATGTGAAGCGGGGGAATAAGAACTTTTCCTGGATCTACCAATGGTGGAAACAATACATTATTTTCACCAGGAGTGAACGATTGTTACTGGCGAAACATCGTTATAAGTAATAGTGCTTTTATTTTTTCGGTTATGCCTAGATACAACATTCATACAAAAGTAGCAATCATTTTCACTGTATGGTCTATTCCATATTGCTGGTCTGGAATATTTAATCGCCTTCTTATTGATGTACAACATTATTTTGCAAGAACTGCAAATGATGCGGGGAACCCAATCTGTATCCTGGTGCTGTATTTCAATGTTAAAACAATCCTTATATAAGGTTTTAATCTTATCCGTTATCGGTGACCCCATTTTACTCAATACGTGTTGAGAGCAAATATAACAAAATGAGTCACTGTTTTTATCGCACTTATGAAAAGTCCTTGTACCGTGAGACCGTTTTCTTGAAGCATTATACTCTACATGAGCCAAGTCACCCACACATGAAGAGCTACGGTCGCTGGATGACGACGGCTGCGGGCCCGCTTTCCCACCCTGACCAACCGCCGATACTGGGTTTCCGAGTCCCTGCATCGTAATTCTCTTTCTTCTACCTGCCATGACGGCATCTAAGCCGTTATCCAGGGACTCTGCCGGCTAGTGGAGTAACACCGTTGCCCACCGTCACCACGTGGAGGTGCCCTGGATGCAGGTAGAAGAATAAAAATCGACCGATGAATTTTCTCGGCGTTCAAAATGGCGCGAAAACATCTGCCATCTTGAATTTTGCAAATCCAACCTCAGATTCGTGATCAGCGACCCAAAAAATCCCCGTGTACCAAATTTGGTAAGGATCGGTTGAATTTTAATTTGAATTCGTTTTTGCATTCGAGAAGCACGTCTGATTTATTGAGGTTAGAAAGAAAACAGAACTGTATGGCTTAATCCAACCAATGAATATTAGCTTAGCGTGTCCGAATACATATTAATACATCTTTGGATTCATGAAAAAGCTTGAATCAATTTTTTAGGAGTATATTTTTCTTAATTTTTACTAATTTTTACCTATTTTTTGAGGTTAGAAAAAAATTGAGATGTGATGGCGATATTCTGACGTCAGATTCGTGATCAGCGGGCAAAAATACTACGGATCTGATATACCGCATCAAAAGTATACCCCACTTTTTTTTTGTGGGGCTGTGTAATCAGATCTGGTTATCACGCCAGAGTGTAAGGAAAGATTTAATATAATTCATGAGACTTTCCACTAAGAATTAGCAGACTAATTGAGGTTGCTACAGATGGATAAGATGTTTTAGTGTAAATACCAACCATTCCTTGAAAATACCAATTACAAGCTCTACTCAGAGCGAAGTTTACCAATAAATCTAGAAGTCATTCAGAATAGTCTAGATATTATAGTAGTTAATAAAACTTGAAGAAACGTCACGTCATCCAAAACAATAACTATTGGGGAAATACATTAAGAAAATTGCCTAGTAAAATAATCAGAAACGGAAGTTACTAAAAAACTTCATCCAAAACGCAAGTGCATAAACCTGTATGTACATTTGGAAGGTCATCCAAGGGGCAGCGCAACTACGAACAGCACAGACCCAAAAGACTAAAAATTCGTAGTAAATTATATTGCGGATTCGCCAAATAATTTTTTTTTTATTTTTGTGCTAAAATGTAATAAAATATAATATTGCTGCGCCTCTCGATTACACAAAAACAAAAAACCGTAATGGGTATTTTGGGAAGGCATTAAATCGCGAGTAATAAAACTTTACAAAATATTTAGCTCTACACTAAAACAATATTTTCTTATTTCAGCGTAATATTTAATGAATATCACCACACAATTTGTCGTTTATTTATTTAAAATTTAAACTTGTTTGTATTCGCTTTTCTACCTATTGAAATTGTCCACGTTTCCAAATAAATATCAATAATTTTGTTATAGATACACATGAACGCGATTGTGAATGAGAATTGTATTATTGAAGGTACAAATGGCAGCTGGCAACATGGATGTTCATTACACAAAATAATAATCCATTGTTTAAGTGAATTTCATTGGTGGAAAATTGTTACTGGTATGCACTAAAGATTTTAAAAATCAAATATATCAGGTAGTTTCATTACTTTTATTTAGATATAACAACTTAAAATTAGAAGTAAATGGTTTACGAAAAATAGATTTTAACAAAAATAACATCTAAATACTAACGGAAATAATAAAGTAACTTTATATCTTGGAGAAGTTCACACGGGACACTTTGCCATGACACCACATAGTCGGTGGCAGTCGTCTTTCCATGTAAAAATCATTACTTCTTAGTGAATATTGTTAGATAAATGACAGGGGCATGTGATTCAAGTATTTGTTAAAAGATAAAAGTTTCAAATGCAACAGTAATTACCAAGGACAAAAGGACCAGTTGTTGGAGGGCTCTAATTCCTTAATGTTGTATAGTGTCAATGATATTGTTACACTATTCCTGATTTTTAGTTATTGAATAAATTTAAAGCACAAACAAGTATAGGGTTTAAGAAGGATATGTGGGGCGTTGGTTCTAATATATCGTGCAATATTATATACACTTTTTGGGTTCTTGAAGCCGTGAAGATAAAAATTTCAAATGCAACAATAATTACCAACGACAAAAGGAGTAGTTGTTGAGGGCTCTAATTCCTTAATTTTGTATAGTGTCGATGATATTGTGACACTATTCCTGATTTTTGGTTATTGAATAAATTTAAAGCACAAACAAGTATAGGGTTTAAGGAGGATATGTGGGAAGTTGATAATATATCGTGCAATATTATATACACTTTTTGGGTTCTTGGAGCCGTGAAATCTATGTTTTTTTTTATTCTTTACAATTTTGTCAAAAAAACTATGTAGAGAAAAATGTTAATTATCAATATCTGTTAATACCTCCCCTCACTTATTCTTTAAAATATCATGTTGTATCGTTGAACTAATTTATCATTGAGAGAGAATTCAGTATTTGTTTTAGAAGTGTGTGGTAAGTATTGAGAAAATCAATTTACCTTTTTTAATGAATTTGAATAGTTCAATAACTTAATTAGATATGTGCAGACACATGATGACCACGAGTGTTAAGTACTAACTTCCTAATTTCTCCGTTGAAATTTCACCTCTTTTTTATTGCTGTAAAATACGAATAATTCAACAAATTTCTACACTAACTTAATCAAAATTTTCTCAAAATCTAATATTTTTAACGTTTGCAATTAGGCTGAATGAATTGAACAAAAACTAAAATCGTGACTCCAGACGAAATACCAGTCTATGTTGGAGGCAGTAAAATAGAAAAAGTAAAAGAATATGTTTACCTAGGTCAAGAAATAAAACTTGATAAAGAGAACCAAAAAACCGAATTGAGTAGGAGAATTAGAATGACATGGACAGCCACTGGAAAACTGGGTCACGACTTAAAAAGTCCTATTATCACGACCAATCTGAAAAACCAAGGTTTTTAACACGCGTATTCTCCCTGTGATGATATGTGAATTAGAAACCGCAACATTAATGGTGAAAACAGCTAATAAATTTCCTGAAATACCCAGGTGCTCTAAAACGAATTATGCTGGGAGTAAACGCTTAGAGACTACTTGCGTAACGGGGAAATAGGTCTACGAACCAAGGTCGAGAATATCATAAAGCGTATGGCAACTCTAAAATGGACTTGGGTAGGATACGTCTCTAGACAGGAGGCCGGTAAGAAGTGGACGAAACACTTAATGTAGTGGAGACCTAGAAGATACAGGAGAAGGGTGGGAGGACCACCAAAAAGATGGATAGATGACATGAAATAACGGGTCGGTAAGAACTGGCACCATATAGCCAAGGATAGGGAGGAGTGGAAAAGATAGGAGGAGGACTACGTCCAGGAGTGGATGGCGAAAGGCTGCTAAAAGAAGAAGAACAACAACAATTGGACTAGGTCAAATAGATCGTCTTTTTCTTTTTGTAACGAAGAAGTTTTCCGAAGAAGCCAGGGTAGGGATTGTATCTGCCTCCTGTTAGCCACACCAAGCTGCCGCGAACAGCTCAGCTGTGCCATTGCCGCTCAGCCGTATCACGAAAAAGATTTTAAATTGTCTAGAATATCAAGTATCTAAAAAAATTCTATATTTAAAAAATACTAGGCAACTCTGGCAATAGGTGTTTATGATCTCTATTTTTCTTGCAACTATATTATATTACAGCAAATAGAGACTTTTTAAATATCGCGTCAGTTTATTATGAGAATTGAGAGTCTACGAATCTCACTAGAATTTAGAACTTTCTTTCTATTTAACGAATTTTTTACAATAATTTTCTATCTGAGATCGAATTTTATTAGACTGTAAGCTAAAATTAGATATTTGTGAATTGGAAATCGCAGATCACATATTAACATCAAATGAATGCAAATAATAATAATCTGTTACTGTATCAATTTTAGTAATGAATAAAGAAATGGTACAGACCCAAAGTGCTGCACCATGTCTAGAAACCACCAGAAAACTAGAATGGAACTAAGTTCAATCACGGTTCAACAGCTCTTTGTGACTGGAAAAGTCTCCTCATACTATCCTTCTAATACATACTTACTCAGAACTCCTTAATAAGAAAGTGTGTTCAGTGACATCAAAGGTTCGCCTCTGAAAAACAGTGCTATGAGAGATATCGAACCTGCGGCTTTAACTATTATAAATAACATCAATTTGGCCGTAGCATAATCATCAGTAAATCTATATTCAAAATTTTATAATTCTGAAGAAAAATTTAAAAGAACAAATGAGCCACGAAAAAGTAATACAAATTTAGACCATTGGATCGGCAACTGTATCCGTAAGAGAATAGCAATTAAGTTTATGGGACTACAATTCAGAGCTTAAAAGTAGAGAATGGAAGTTTTTTTAAGATGGCAATATCTTTAGTCAAATTATTTCATACAAACTTCATCGTCGTCACCACTAGCTTACGCCATCCATCCATCCATAGTCGGACGTAAGCCTCCAGCCTCCCTAAGTTGTCTCCAACGAACTTTGTTGTTTGCTTTTTGCATCCAATCGTGTCACGCTAATCTTTTTATGTCATCTGTCCATCTTGTCTGCCTCTCGTATGTTCACTATGCCTCCATTTAACCATACGTCGTGTCCATCTATTGTCATTCATCCTTGTGATATGCCCAGCCCAATTCCAGCTTAATATACATATTCGTTGTATTACATCTGTCATTTTTAAACTTTTTCGTATCTCGATGTTAGGAATACGTTCTTTGAGTCTAATATTTAGCATTCTCCTCTCCATGGCTCTTTGGGTTACCTGGAGTGTATTTATTATACATTTATTTAAAGTCCACGTTTTAGTGCCATATGCTAACACCAGCAGCACATATTGAACGAACACTCTGAATTTTATTGTATTTGGGATGTCCAATTTAAATGTAGATTGTAATTTTCCGAACGCAGACCAAGTCAACGAGACTCATCTATCCAAGTCAGCCTTTAAATTATTTTTCGATATTTCGATTTTTTGTCCTAAATATATGCATGTTTTGTACCTTTCCTATTCTTTCACCTTCTATTAATTCCTGGCTGTTATTTTTACTTTCGTTGTTTGGTGAAATTTATTTTTAGACCTATTTCTCGAGACTTATTTAATTCCATTATCATTTCTTGTAATTCTTCTTTTGTGTTGGCGATGGAAGTGACATCATCTGCGAACCTTAAGTGATTTAATTGTTCACCGTCCATTAATATTCCTCTATTTATCCAATTTAGCGATTTGAATATGTTTTCTAGAGTCAATGTAAACAGTTATCAACCACGTGAAAAAGCGGGATTTAGGCGGGAATACAGCACTTATAATTAGATTACTAGTAGAATTATAAGGTCACCTTGGGCATAGCAATCGTTGACTACGAAAAAGTATTTGATTCGGTAGAGATATAGGTAGTTCTTAATACCTTGAGCAATAGCAGAGTCAACAAAAAATATACAACTCTTCTTGAATACCTATATAAAAAATTACAAATCACTGCTTAAAGAAAGAACAAATCAAAACAAAATTAAAAGAGGAATTAGACAAGGCGGCCCAAAGCTGATCACGTTGACAAATTTACCTAATATTAAACATACCAAAAATAACTAACTACCTAACTAAAAAAGCAGAATAGATTTTTAATAATTTTTACAAACAGTTTTTTGGGAAATTGTAGTACAAATGGTAAAGACATCAGAATTTTATTAATGAGGATTTACAAAAACATAAAACATAGATCACTTAGTAACATAAATATAAATTTGGAAGAAATCAAAAATGTAATAAAAAGTCTTAGCTCTTCTTTAGGGCATATAAAATAAAGCACTTAAAAATATACCTAAAAAACAATTTTGAATAAATTGAGTGTATTTAAAGCCATATTATACCAGTTTTTTTCCAAAAAACATGGAAAATAGCTAACATTATTTCAATTCACAATCTAGAGCTGGCTACCAGTTATCAAAGTCCTTTGTTTAATCGTGAAAACAATTATTAAAAAAAAATGTTTTATGTAAAAATAAATGACTTCTTTCATTAAACGAATATACTTCCTAAAGAACAATTTGGATTTATTTCGAACTATTGCATGATTCAACAATCAAGAAGATTGACATCAAATATACTTAAAAAAATTAACAAAAACTTTAAGACTGCAGCAGTTCTCCTTGACATTTGCATGGCCTTCGTTAAGACAACAACACGCATTTATCCATTGATATATAAGAAAAGTAAAGTACACTCAAGAATCAAAGTCAATCCATTTAAATCTTTTCTCAGGTAGGTTTTGACTTTTGGTACTCTCTTTTGGTACACGATTAGCAAAGTCAATCAACTCAGATAATACAGAATAAATTAGTAAAATTAATCCTTCATACAGTAAGGTACGCTTAAATAAAGTGATACACAGAGACCTACACATGGGGATAATTCTAAAATACCTTATTAACGTAGTAACTTAAACAAGAGTTAATGTCAAAGTTCATTTCCAAGTAAAACCAATTATACAAAAATGACCTATATGATTCGAACTTCTCGAACAATTTGGCAGAGGTTCATTTGATAGAGGGACGATTGACGTAGAGATAAATTTGCGGAGAGATAATTTCTTGGTCGAAAACTATGGTATAATTTGCAATTTTGTTTTGTTAATAACAGTTTTTATTTTTTTTTACTAACTCCTTCTTTAATAATCATTCTATATTTTTTAATATGTTATAAATCCGATAGTCGTGGATGTTTTATACTGCTTAGCTGAAGTTCTGCTAGCCACGAACGGTAGCTATGGGTACAATATTGAAATAAACTAATTAGTTTTTAGTTGGTTTTAGTAAGCATACCAATATTATTTTATTTTAGTTGTTTTGAGCCAAATTTTTCTCTTTGCCATATTGTCTTTGTGTCGAATTGTCTGTTGTTATGGACAATCAGCACCGACGATAATTTTAAATAACATTACTGTGAGTTTTTGCCAATGACTAATATTATTAGTTAGAATAAATTGCGTTACTAATGATTTTAATAGATTTGAATTACTGAGAAGTTAATAATAAAAATTTAATAACGCTATTCACCAGTACCTTTCTCGCCAATATAAATTATGAAATTAATATTTCAAATTTATTTATTATTTTTCAGTCACTACTGTTTCTGTGAACTGGGGATGGATAGAATTTGGACCATGCCTAGTTCTGTTCAAATGGAAATATTTCCGTCCTGCTGGAAATGTGCCACGGTTCAGCCGATACCTAAAAAAGACAAGAAGACCTTGCCACATAACTACTGACCAGTAGCACTGTTTTCAATAATATCGAAAGTCATGGAAAAGTTTATCAATCAGCATCTTCTAAAATATCTTGAACGATTCAATATTATTAGCGATCACCAATATGGCTTTCGTAAACATAGATCAACAGGAGATTTTCTGACTTATGTAACACATATTTGGAACAACCCAATTGAACACTTTGGAGAATCTCGAGCGGTTTCTCTTGACATATCTAAGGCATTCGACCGTGTTTGGTATGATAGATTGTTGGCTAAGCTACGCTCTTATGGTATATATGGAAGGTTTTCTTTGCAGCTCTCGTATTTTCTCAGAGAGCGTTCTTAACGAATAGCAGTTGACGAGTTTCTTTCGAATATCTCTGCAATCAACGCCGATGTGCTCCGAGGTTCTACACTTTTTCCTACCCCCTTTTTCCTTTACATTAAGGATCTATTGGAAAGGATGCTGATGACAGTATGCTTGCTTCTTCATTTACTTGGAACCTTCAAACGATAGCTGCTTATGCGAATATCCGCAGACATCAGGAAGTCGTTTAATTTAACAAAGATCTGGGAAAAAAATTCTCTTTTGGGGTCACAGTTACCAAAAGAGAACGAGTGGCAGTCGCCGCTAATACCTTTTCTGCCAACGCCGGTGTGCCCCAAGGCTGCATATTATCTTCTACTCTCTTTCTCATTTACATTAAGGAACTGCTGGAAAGGACAAGGAATCAAATATACAGCTTTGCAAATGACAGTACGCTTACTTCTTCATTCACTTTAAATGCATGAACAGGAATACTCATGCAAATATCCGCAGACAGTAAGAAGTAACAAAGACCTGGAAGAAAATTTGTCTTGGATTGACAGTAACCACGTACAATTTAGCGCTACAAAAACCCAAGCGACAGTTTTTTCCAAAAAAGTTAATGTTGCTGAACCCGACATAGTTATGTCGGGACACTCCATTCGCCACGATGGACTGCTTGACTAAGCTACGCTCTTGTGGTATGTATGAAAAGTGCTGTTCGTGGCTCTCATGTTTCCTCAGTGAGCGTTCTTTAGGAGTGGCGGTCGACAGATTTCTTTCTAACACCTTCACTATCAACGCCAGTGTGCCCCAAGGCTCCATACTGTCTCCTACTCTCTTTCTCATTTACATTACCGATCTGCTGGAAAAGACCGGGAATCCAATCTACAGCTTTGCAGACGACAGTACACTTGTCTCTTCATTCACTTTGAATACTCGGACATCGGCTGCTCAGGCAAATATCCACAGACAGCAAGAGGTCGTTCAACAAAGACCTGGAAGAAATTCTATCTTGGGGTGACAGTAACCAAGTGGAATTTAACGCTACAAAAACCCAGGCGGCAGTTTTTTCTAAAAAAAGTTAACGTTGCTGAACCCGACATAGTTATGTCGGGGCACTCCATTCCCCTAACATCGTCGTTCAATTTGTTGGGCGTTAGTTTGGGAGCAAATATGTCCTGGCATGAACATGTTGCGGGAAGGAGAGCTTCTCAAAAGTTGGGAATATTATTTCGAACCAGAACACTCCACAATAACTGTTAATTCTTTACAAACTTTACCAAATATGGAATACTGCTCCCATATTTGGGGCTTCGCTCCCAAATATACACTGCATTTGTTGGATTCTGTTCAGAGAAGAGCTGTTCGTCTGATCGGAGACCCGGAACTGACCGGCGGCCTTGATTCGCTGGAATATCAAAGAAAGGTTGGCGACTTGAGTCTGTTCTACAAGTATTTTCATGGAAAGTGTTCAAAGGATGTAGCCCGCTTAATTCCTCCCAAAGCAGTGCATGTTAGAAATACACGTCGCGCTGGTGCTTCACATCTGTATGAGGTTCAGCTTGTTACTCCGCGTATAACGCTTTTCAAGCAGTCTTTTATATGGAGAACATCATCCCTTTGGAATAATTTGCCTAGCGCTGTGTTTCCCACCGAGTACAATTTACAGCTATTCAAGAACATCGTGAATCGCTTTTTCCGCACACATGCCGCTCCTGGAGCGGTTTAGGGACTTCCCTGCAGCACGTGTGCTAGACCCATAAAAAATAAGGTTGAAATTAAATCATACCAATAAAGCTTCTTAAAATATATCTAGATACTCTCTTTGAAAAAAAAGTCGTTTAAAAATTATTAGTTTCTTTATTGCTTTAAATACTATAATTATTTTAAATTAGAAATTGATATCTCATTTCGCTCGATAGTTATAACTCAAAGATTAGGTCCTACCTCGATTTTAAAAATCTTCTTTGACACCAGCAAGATGGTTTCTTATATATTATTTTTATATAAATAAGCTACAGTATCATATTATTATTTTTTGTTACATTATGATATTTTAGGGCCGTACAGAAGTTATTAGAAGTATTTCTGGTACTATTAGTACCCGTGATATCCTCTCTAACATTAAATCAATTGAAACTTAGCTTTGCAAATTAGAATACGAATATATAAGTTATTTTGCCGTTTTCTGTGTCTCAGTCGCTATATAATCGGAAACCGCCATTTTGAAGACGTCCGCTATTTTGAAACAAAAGTTTAATTGAAAAATCGGCTCCGACAGCTTTGTTCGGAATTTAATAAGCTTCAATTAAAAAAAAAATCGTCCAAATCGAACCAAAATTGAAGGCTCTAGACAATTTTGAAACACGATTTTTCGTTTTTTCCCCACTGTGCGACGGCTATATGTTATGTCTTAAAACGAACTTTTTCCTCCAAATTAAAAAAAAAAGTATATTGACATGTTCCATCTCACAATTTGTTCACAACAATCAAAAAAATTTTAATATTATGAAATTAAATTCATCAATACCTTTATTGCCAATATGTTATATTTATTAAAAGGCAAAACACTAAAAGTCCCTTCCTGTTAATTAAAGCACTTCACCAGACATTTTTCTCTAACTCACTATAATAATTTTCCATTTCTTTACATTTTTGGGGATATATATTCACGGAGTGGAGTGAAAAATGGGACAAATTTTGGAGGGTAACCAATTTCTACTATTTTAAAGTATTCCAAAATATTTTTACATCACATTAATGCCACCATAACCAAGCATCTTGAAAACATATCGCTGCTACTTATAACTATAATGAAATTTACTTTGTTTTCTATTCGCCAAATAGTGCAGTAAAAAAGGTCAAAATAATGATGAGATAGGCATAGTTTAGATACAGCAATATTATGATTTTATCCTCTCTGGGATATCAGCAGGAGTATTGTCCTGAGTTTTGGACCTGGAAAAACTTGTAATCTTTTGTTTATAAACAAGTTTTCAAAACGGGTTTTTGTTGTTCAGGGTATTTTTGCTATAACAAAAGGCATATTTTATAAAAGTTTCAAGCCGATTGGTTCACTTAACACGTAGCGTAGGCTGAAAAGTTTTTGGTCTAGCTACTTAAAACAAATGTTTTTTGCAATATTCGTTATTCAGCAATACAGTCTCCTTCAGGAGCGATACAAGGAGTCCAACGTTTTTTCTAACATTTCTATACCTTTCTTGTAGAGGGATTTGTCTTTCCTTCAAAATAGGCCTCAGTTTCGGCCGGTTACTGGAACCAAATCTCTTTCCCGCGAACATTTTTTGAGGACTGCGAATAGATAATAGTCGCTGGGGGCCAAATCTAAAGAGTACAGTGGATGAGGAAGCAACTCGAATTTCAGTTCATGCAATTTTGCCATCGTAACCATTGACTTGTGAGACGGTGCATTGTCTTGATGAAAGAGCACTTTCTTCTTGTTCATTTGGGCCATTTCTTTGCGATTTCTGCCTTCAAACACACCAATAACTTTATATAATATTCGCTATTGATGGTTTCACCGGCTGCTGTCCACTCAGCTGACTGCCGATTTGATTCCGGTGTGTAGTGGTGGATCCATGTTTAATCCATTGTTACATATCGCATGAAAAAAAATCTTTTTACTACGTTTAAACAGGTCCAAACAGCGCTCAGAATCATCAACAAGTTGTTGTTTTTGGTCCATTTTGAGCAAACGCGGTACCCATTTCGAACAGAGCTTTCTCATACCCAAATGTTCATGCAAAACATGACCAACACTTTCTTTTGATATTTTTAGGATTTCAGCTATCTCACGCAATTTCGCTTTACAGTTATCCAAAACAATTTTGTGGATTTTTTTAATGTTTTCCGGTGTAACCACCTCATTTGGGTGTCCAGAGCGTTCAGCATTATTTGTATCTGTACGACCGCATTTAAATTCAGCATACCAATGATTAGTGATTTTCCAGGGGCAGACCCCGTAACATTTATCAAGCCATTGCTTTGCTTGAACGATATTTTTTCCCATCAAAAAACTGTGTTTAATCAACACACGAACTTCGATTTTTTCCTTGTTTTGAAAATATTAAAGGTAGCGTCACTAAAACTTGTAAACTAATTGTTGAAATGTTATGAAATTTTGACAAGTATCGTTTGAGGGTTGGCATTTCCTAAAAATCATATGGGTTTTTTAAAAAGAGCGATATCTATGTGTCAGACCAAAAATTTTTCAGCTTACGTGCTAGTCGACCTGTACAATAAAATGAAAAAAAAAACAGTTTTTTTGCATGTTTTTTTCAATTTTGTAGGTTATGTACGCACTTGAACGCCTCAAAACTAACGAGCATTTATTGGAAATTTCATCACGAACAGTTTGTTTTTTTTTTTTTTGTCTGGATCCGACTTATATAACTGGAGTTATTCATATTTTAAGCTCAAAAAACGCATTTTGAAAACCTAAGTTTTTTATAAATAAAAGAGCACAAATTTTTCGAAATCCAAAACTCAAGACAATACCCCTGGTGATACCTCATAGAGGAAAAAATCATAATATTGCTATATCTAGACTGTGTAATTTCGGATGCATTTTTTACTGCGCAAAAAACTATTACAAATTTCATTAGATTAGACTTTTAATGCCATTAAGAAGACAGTGACTTAAGTAATTTTTACCAATTTACATTTTGACCGAATCGCCATTTGTCTGCCTGCCCAAAACTGATTATAAAGCGTATGGCTTTTACGATCACGTTAGCAAATATGATATATGCATGTTATTAAAATAATTTCATGATTTAACATAAAATGTTAAATTGTTTAGAGATGTGGGAATTTGTTCATATAAGTTATAGAAATGGCCGTTACAGTCAATTTAAAAAAATATATTATAATTTCTAAAATACATATTTTTTATTTTATTTGTAAGTTGACAAAACCTTAAAGGAGGCATTTAGGTTACTACTTTAAACCGCTTAGACATAATTGTGTATTTCACTAAATTTTAGTGTGAGTACTTCAGATAGAACAGTAAAAAATAAAAATTTCTACATTTACAATTTCCTAAAAATTTTTTGTGAAAAAAAGAACCAAGAAAGTAAATTAAATTGAATACCTGACTTAGCACATGTTAGGTATACGTTAAGGTCATGCAGTGTTGTCAAGATCATTTGGCTTCATTTAACATGGATCCTAGAATTTAGTGTTCATATATTTTTATGGATTTTGGTATCATTTAAAAGCCTATTCTATTCTCTTTCTAATGATATTAAATTCCATAGTATAGCTCCTGCCTTTTACTGATTAAAATGATGGGAGACAAAGAGAACAAGGATTGAAAACAGGGGTAAGAGAAAGGAAAAATTAAACAAAACCAAAATCAATATTTTATATTACTCTCCCACCCTTATTAGTGCTTCCAGCTGGTTTTTCATGGAGCGGGTGAGCTTTTTCACCACTGTCTGTGGTATTCTTCCCCACTCTTCCGCCGTCGCAATATTTTAGTCCCTCAGCGATACAAGGGCTGGATCTCTGGCTCGAACCATTCTCTTGAGCTCCTCTCACATGTGCTCGATTAGATAGAGGTCAGGACTCCGCGAGGCCAGTCTAATGTAGGTATTCCCACTTCCGCAAGGTATTGCCGCTTCTATGCAGCAGCGTATAGCCTCGCATTGTCGTGTTTAGCACGAAGCTATTTCCATCAAACCCAGCGTAAGAAATGACAAGTTTGTGCAGGACCTCCTCCATGTGAGCAGTTAATCCACTGCTATGAGTCTCATCAGTCACGAAAACCAAATCGGTTTTCGCATCCAGTGAGATGCCTCCCCACACTATGGCAGCACCTCAGCCGTAGGCGACCGTTTTAGTAATGCATCAGTGTGCATAGCGTTCCCCAGGCCTTTTATAGACTCGTTTTCATCCATCATTGCCATGTAGGCACATTCGGGACTCGTCGGAGAATAAAACGGAGCGCTATTGCTCTAAGGTCCACTGGATACGTTCTCGGGCAAATCTCAGTCGCGCTTGTCAATGGGCTGTCAATTTTGGTGCATTAGCTGATCTCTTCGGAGTTAGGTTAGCTTTTTTTAGTGTTCTTCTGACTGTCCAGTGATTGACATCCCAACCACGAACTTGTCGCAGGGCAAGTGAAGGTTTTTTAGAGTTGTGTTGACAATGAAGCAGTCGTCTCGCTCCGAGGTACACCTTCTTCTTCTTGACCCTGGTCCCCATGTAAAGGCACCAGTATTGTAGTAACGTCTGTAGATTCTGAAGACAGCTGACTGGCACAGGTGCAGTTGCGCAGCCACTACACGTTGGTTAAGCCCTTCTTGCAATAGGGCAATGACTTGTGCCGTTTCTTTCGGGTTGGTATCTATTTTCCAATGACGTAATTAGTGAAAAGATATAATAGAGATGTTAGCGGTTCCAGTTTCGATAAAGAAATGATAGGAAAATGCAGTTACATAGGTTTTTATAGGGATGAATAGCGCGCAACGAGTACGTTGTAGAGCAAGCAAAAACGGTTCTATTGACTAGAACCGTTTCAATCAGTAAAACTTTTTGGAACTCCAATTGTTTTTAATATTATTAGAAAGAGTAAAAAATCAGCATTTTAGTGATATCAAAAATAATACCACCGTTTGAAAATTAAATTCAAGGATCGATGTTAAATGAAGCAAAATCGTTTGAGTCGATTTTTTTGCTCACCAGTGTATAAACGAAAAAATCAATTGTTCGTTTATCCCAATATCTATTTTATTTCATACTTGCGAGTATATATAAATACTGTAAAGTCAACATCGGTATATTTGCACACAATAATTACAATAATATTATCAGAGGAAATTTTCTCAAATTCTAGCTACGAATATATTACGCATGATACTCTTAGCACCAAATGTGGAATGTAAGCAAAGGAATAACTAAATACTTATCAACAAACAGCTGTGACAATATAATAAAAAGAAGTAATCGTCCTTGAATCTCGTTGTATTTTACGGGTTGCTATTAATGTGTAAAAAAATAATAATAAACTCTAGATTATTTTTATTGTTGGAAATTGCTTTAACTACTACAGACCAAATAAGCGTCCATAAAGCAATAAAAATACCTTTCTATGTATAATTTTATTAAATTAGTGTTACCTTTAGTGTATTTTAGAACTACAGATAGTAACAATGAATGTCCATCGAATAAGTCCAACCCCAAAATGTATTAGTAGTGCTAGTAAGGGTGCCCAGTTTATCTCCTAAAAATGCTGCATGATGCATTAAGATCATAATACTTTAACCATTTCTAATTTAAATTGGTAGTGCTCATATTATGAACTTTGCTTAGAGTAAAATACCACATTGAAAAAAATATGAAATAATGAAAATCAAGAAAATTAACTCATTTCTGAAGACAATCGCCAATTATTTTTAAAAGTTAATTGAACAGCGAGTCACCATATACCAGTATTTTAAAAATTTGATTTAGTTAGCCACTACGTTTTCTTCTCGAAGTGCCAAATCCGATACGGACGTAGACGACCCTCTTGCCTTTGCTTGTGGTTCGCACCTTTTTTTTAAGTATTTCACAGACAAAGAGAACCTACAGTTTCATGCCGATTCCGAACGGCCAAAGTGAGAGGACTTTACTAGGTCTGATATTACCAGTGGTTTTCCAATGCCTCCCGAGAGAGGCGACGGTCACGTTCTAATGTTTTTTTTTTTTAATTTTATTATTTCCCGAGCCGAGAATTAAACTCGAGTCGTCGACGTAGAAGGCAGACACGTTAATCGTTACGTTATAGTCGTTTCTAACCATTACTTGCACAAAATAAATTACACCATAAGGAATTACTGCAACTGGATTAACTCTTGGAGTAATTTGCAATTACATTTTATAATAATTTGAATACATTTATAGTAATTCATTTATTTTTATAGTCATCCAATTACTGTTACAGTAATTTCTTTACAATCATAGTAATTCGTTACTGTGAAAGTACTTCAGTTCCTGAGGAAATAATTCAGTTACTGCCAAAGTAATTCAGCTATCCAGAAATAACTACAGATTTTCTATTATTATAGTCATAATTGTTGGGAAACAAATTACAATTACCTTTTAAATATTATAATGGATTTCAAGTAATTGAATTATAAAGATTAATTCAATAATTTTTTTTTCAGTTACTGTAAGTCAATTTTTGACAGCTCTAATTTTGTAATAATTTAGAAAGTTACTGTTTAAATGGTGAAAAAATGAAATGGTGTTTTTTTTTGTCATCTCACATACTAAGGAAGTCAGCTCATCAATTTATTTCTCATGAATGAAACGACTTATGAAAAGTAAATAACTGCTACGGCCTGTGACATGAGCTTCAACAAGGAGATTTTAACATTAAGTCATAATGTAAGTTGGGAATGTGGAATCTTTCGCACAATGATACTACTCAGTATATATCACCACTACACCAAACACTTTATTTTTGCACTCGACGCGCGTTTCGTTAACCATGTTAGCTTCATGCTTCATCAGGAGCGACGGCTGATTGACAGTCAATCATTGCTCCTGATGAAGCTAACACGGTTAGCGAAACGCCCGTCGAGTGCAAATATAAAGTGTTTGGTGTAGTGGTGATATATACTGAGTAGTTAAGTCATAATGGATAGAATGAAATGTTTTGAATTAATTACTAATGTAACTTGCTTTAGTCTTTAATTGTGTTAACTAATATCATAGTACACATATTATATAACTAAAATATTGTTCAGGTATAAGTAAACTTACTACATAAGAATTTTATAATCGTTGGTACAATGATACTTTACGATAGTTTGTAACATTCATTTTTTCCTAAATTTTAAGATAATGCCACGACACTGGTTTTCTTTCTATAATTTATTTTTTTATAACATTTTTATATTTGATTAAGCAGTGATTTCAATTTTTGAGCAGTGTAACTTAAAACAGTGATTTAAATTTTTGAACAGTGTAACTCAATCGTGTATAACGTGTTGCTGACCTAACTTATTTAGTTTGCGTTGATTCTGCGTCCCGGAAGTGAGCCATTTTAAAGACGAAGATATATAAACGGCCAGATAGAATTTTTAGTGGCTTTTTCGGCCAAGATGCTGTAGTGGCATTTTCCTCCAAGCTGCAGTAACGGCTTTTTTCTCCAGTATGCCATAGTGGCTCTTTTCCTCGGCCATGCCGTAGTGGCTTTTGGCTGCCAGTATACCGTAGTGGCTTTTTCTTCCGTGATGCAGTAACGGCTGTTTCCTCCACCATGCCGTAGTGGCTGTTTCCTTCCGTCAAGCCGTAGTGCAGGAACGGCTTTTTTTTTTACCACCAAGTGGGTGTTGTTTATAGATCTCAAGTTTGATGCTTTTTTCCAATCTTAAAATATTCTGCTCATCCTAAGGCATTTCGGGTCAAAAAGTGATTAGCTACCCAAATGAGACTAGGATTGTAGTAGCTGAGACAATATTTTTGACGAGAATCTCACCAGGAGAGGCCAAACAGCTTATGGAAAACCCACGAGGAGAAGCCAAGCAGTAAGTCATAAGCACACCAGTTTAAATATCTCACTTCCTGTAGACAACGTGTGTTTCCAACGAGTAACTCAACACATGCATTCGGCGAAGTAAATTTTATAAACTTTTAGATCATGTTTTTTAAAGCTTCTTGTTTTTTTACACTTAGGATCAGTAAATCATAGAATTCTATTTTAAAAGTGTACACTTTCATAGCCTAAGAGGTTTCTATTTAATTAATGTAATTTTAAGAGTGTAATATCTGTAACGATTTTTATTTTGTCAATGTACTTTTCCCTATGTTAATGCAGCCTTTTACTGAACTATCTGCTTTATCTTTCAGGACGCAACGATTGTACAATAATAAAATTTCTTTGAACAACTACATAACTCTTCAGTATTTTTTCATTTCTTGACCTGAAGTTAGATTCTTTTTATTCTAAAATGAATGGTGCCCAAAAACAGTACAACCAAATTTTAAACAACTATAAAGATAATTTTCAAAAGGCATACAAAAGTTTCCTCGATCTCCATGTACCAGTAAAAAAAAGAACTAGCTTTTATCTAAATTTTTTTTCTATCAGTATTAATATCCATTCTCAAAAATTAAGATATAAGGGGCAAAATAGCGCCACAAAAGAGACGTTATAAAAAGGCGCCTCAACGCTCCACGTTATATCATCATATCACAAAAAATTTTGTTTGTTCACTCTTACAGCATAACCAGGATTGATAATTAACAGTTCAATCGTCGCTACTGATGATGCTAGCACAATTAGCGTAAGGCGCCTAAAGTGCATGGTGTAGTAATAAATGTTGTGTAGAAAAAGTAAAATTTAAAATTTTGTAAAAAATCAGAATTGTCCTAAGGATGCTTTTTATTCTTATTTCTTTATGTCCTTAAGTATACCTATTTTATTAACACTGTACCATGATTAACAGTGACTACGAAGTATCTGGTAATCCATAGTTTATACTACAATAATAATATTTAGATACTGTAACTATTGCGGTAAACCAACACAACTAATAATGTACACTAAGGGATATTTAAACATCGTAAATGAACACACATCCGCTTCAATATTGACATAGAAAAGCAAACAATGTAGACAGGAATCATTGTCTTACATAGACAGTGAAATGTAAATAAGGATTAGATGAAATGGATCTTCATACAGAAAATTAATACAACACTTCATCTCTACTGCATAATGATTATTCGTGCTAGAAAAGTTTAAAAATTATATAATTTACCCAGTATCCCAATGAATACGAATATATAGTTTCAAAGAGACTTTTATCAAAATTAAACAAAATAACCGGTCAAGTGCAAGCTAAACTTGCGCAATTAGTGTTCCGTACGTTGATTGCTTTTAAAATAAAAAATTTTGTTACGGAAATATAAAATGATCAGTGACTTCACAAAAGACACCCCAAATGAGTTTTCAGCAAAGTTTGTTTCCAATCTTTATTGAAAACTGATGACCTTGAAATTTTTGTTTTTTTTATATACCAGATAAATTATTAAAGGTAATGCACTCGTGATAATTTTCGTTCAATCTACACCACGTGAAGAATATTCCAGAGTTTTTTCAAAATTTTTTGAAAATTACTTTTCGAGATAAGGCGGGTGGACAGCGATTTTTCGCGATTTTTGAAAAATAATACAAAGAAAAGTGCGTGCAAGTATGACATTATACATATATATATATATATATATATATATATATATATATATATATATATATATATATATATATATATATATATATATATATATATTTACTAGTGTTTTCACAGGCTTTCATTTGATACCACACTCGATGACCTAGTAAAAAAATTTTTTTTTCACTTCCGACTTCACCCCCCAAAAGTCAAAATTTAACTTTCAAAACTACATGACTCTGATGAGGCTATCAATTCCTATATTATTACTAAATTTCAACTTTCTATGACAAATAGTTTCGGAGAAAATCGGGTGTGACAGGCGAACAGATAGACAGACAGACAGACACCGAAGCCATCTTATAAGTGTTCCGTACGGAACACAAAAAAAGTCTTCTATTGAAACTGGAAAAATAATATAATTATCAGATTTTTTTTTCGCGACAAGAATCCCAAAGAGCACTTAAAACATGGTTATTGTGATTGGATTAATATATGTATGTATTGTTATTTTTGTGTGATTTTATATGTTAGTTTATATTTTTAAATGTTTATTTTTGTATTGATATTTGTGTGTTTTTTAAATATTATTGATTTAATTTAATGTTTGTGTATTATGTGTTTTATGATGGATTATATGTTTATAGTTTGATTGATAATATTGTATTTGTTTTAAATTTTATTATGTTTATATTATTATGATGATGGATTAATGTTTATATATGTGGGATATTTTATTTTGGTGAATGGGAGATGTTTTGTTTTTATATTGATTATTGAATTAATTTTATTATTTTGGATTTGAAATTAGTGTTTTTGGTTTATATTATTTAGTGTATGAATGCATTTGTTTAAGATTAATTATGCCCACAGACAGACAGACGAACTGAAAAGGAGTCACACGGATGGTCAGCCTGGAGACCTAGGAAGCAAACTCTTCTTAGCTCAGATGTAACGAAAAATAATGAAATAATACATATTAAATATAGAGGATATATTTAAGTTAAGGCATTTGTTAGTCCGTGAATCCAATTAGAATATGTTAATTTTGTAATACATAGTAGAATTTGTCTGTCTGTCTGTACTTTATGCTTGGCTCCGGAATGCCACAGGGTGATTCCGAAAACATTTTCTTCCACAAAAAACAAATCTGCTAAGAAACTGCTCTATTACATCTGATTTGGAAGACTCTATTAAAAATGGCACAACCCGTTTTTAAAGGTACTTTGTACAATTACATTCTAGGTTTAAAATAATGTAAGACACTACAGATTATATCTAAATTAGTAATAAGGTATGCAATACCACCGTGGGGGAGCGGGATAGAATATCTCCCCCGGTACGTTCTGCCTGTCGTAGAAGGCGACTTAAAGAACAACCTAGATGGTAGACGCCCAGATCCCACCAGCATCGCCCGGTATGATACCATCGCATCGGCTTAGGCTGCGTGAAGTTGCTTAACGTTTCGTGGCTGTGCCGATATTCCGGACTGTGGGACCAAATAGCATGATGAGGTACCTGGATACAAAAAATTCCGGAGGTAAAATAGCTCCCCATTTGGATCTCCAGGTGGGGGCTGGTTCAGGGGAGTCGACATGCAGAGATCATAATTTTAAAATAGATTTTTGCAACATACGAGGTTTAAACTCGAACATAAATTCAGTGCGCCAACAGCTGCAATCAAATAAACCTCATGTACTCGCTCTCTGTGAAACCAAGGTCAGTTCATCGACCAGCACAGTCAACTATCTTTATCTTGGGTTCGATTCTATTCCCGATTTAGGCGTAACTTTGGAATCAGAAACGACCTCTCTTACCAAAGAGAAGAGGCTCTGGAGCCCCAAACTTTGATGATATGTGGTTAAAAATAACGACTCAATAAACCACAAGGTTCATCTGTATCCTCTATCGACCACCAAGTGATACCAACTTTAGAGCACTTTTCGCTTCTCTTGCAGACACCATCGATCATTTACAAATTAACTTTTCAAATGCCGAAATTGCCTTTCTTGGCAACTTTAATGTTCACAATATCAACTGCCTTAAATATTCAAATACTACCGTTGAACAAGGTCATGAAGCTAAATCATTCTTAATCAGTTGTGGCTTATCTCAGCTTATTGACGAACCAACACGAATCCCTGATAGAGACGGGGAGTTCGCCAATCTTCTTGATCTGTTTTTAACCACCAATCTGGAGATTTACACGGTCACCGTAAATCCGTCGTTAGATTCTTCCGACCATAAACTGCTTTCGACATCGAGTATCCTACCAATCAGTAACAGAGAGACGCCTAAACGGAGCAAGATTTGGCACTACAAATCTGCTAAATGGGAAGATCTCACGGAATATTTTCGAACTTTTCCTTGGTTAGACGTTTGTTTTCGATCCGACGACCCATCTGATTGCGCCAGGGAGGTTTCCGATGTTATTTTGGCTGGTATGGAAGCTTATATCCCTTTTTCGAAGAAATGTTCTTCCAACGGTAAGCCTTGGTTTGACCGAAAATGCAAAGAAGCTGTTGTTTCTAAACATTTTGCATACCGACAATGGCGTGAAAATCCTAACACCATAAATCGTAACACCTTTGTTCGCGCCCGGAACAGATGCAAAGAAATTATCCGCGAAACCAAGGAGGCACACAATCAACGAGTTAGAAACAAACTTCTCGCTTGTCCTAACAATTCCAGGTCCTTTTGGTCCATTGCTAGGGCAGTCAAAATTTCACCAAATCACCATACCACCACTCACACGGCCAGATAATTCTTTTGCGGCGACACCTGTTGAGAAAGCGAACTTGTTGGCTGAACTCTTTGCTTCACATTCTACTATTCCCATAGTGCAGTCAAGGATGCCCGTTATTGCCTTCAGACAGCGTATCCTAAAACATATTTTAATGAAGCTAGACACCAAAAAGCTTCTGGCGCTGACGGAATACGTGCCATAATTCTCAAAAACTGTGCGAGGGAACTTACACCAGTTTTCTGTAGACTTTTCAACCTATCCTACAGAAAGGGAATATTTCTTTCCTGCTAGAAATGTGCCACAGTTCAGCCGATACCTAAAAAAGGCAAGAAGACCTTCCCAAATAACTACCGACCAGTCGCACTGCTATCAATCAGCATCTTCTAAAATATCTTGAAGGATTCAACATTATTAGCGATCACCAATATGGCTTTTGTAAACATAGATCAACAGGAGATCTTCTGACTTATGTCACACATGTTTGGAACAACGCAATTGAACACTTTGGAGAATCTCGAGCGGTTGCTCTTGACATATCCAAAGCATTCGACCGTGTTTGGCACGATGGACAGTCTTTTATATGGAGAACATCATCCCTTTGGAATAATTTGCCTAGGACTGCGTTTCCCACCGAGTACAATTTACAGCGATTCAAGAACAACGTAAATTCCTTTTTCAGCACACATGTCGCTCCTGTAGCGCTTTAGAGACATCCCTGCAGCACGTATGCAAGATCAATAAAAAAATAAAAAGAAAAAATTATTATAGTATTACTTTATATTTCTAAAATTATTTATGCTTAATTTTATGGACTGTAATTTCTCGAATTAAGAATGAAATCTCAAGGTTCACTACAATGCATCAGAAATTCAAAGTACACAACATTTTCAAATGATTCAAAACAAACTATCAATACATAAATTTCAATAATTTTCACGTTTTAAAAGATGTTATGTAAATTGTATGTGCAGAGGCTGCACTCTCGATACGTGAAGTAGACGCATACGGTCCAGTCTGGGGTGGCTATTAATACTGAAAATAAGTAACTGTAGAAGCATGCAGTATAAAAGTCATTACTTGTTACTTAACACTGAATATTTTACCTCCAAAAACTATGGTTTTAGAGTAGTGGTAGCGAATATGTCCTTCGGACCGGCATAACTAACATTAAACTGAAACATATTCAAACTGCAAAAAATGTAAGGCCCAACTTTCGACTACTGAGGAATCAAGAAATTCGATCGCAAGTAATTGAAACACTCAATCAAGAAACAAGTCAAACAATTTCAGTAGGCCACTTACTATCAGGAAGCCACATTGAAGTCATTTAAAAATATCTGGGCCAAAGTTCAAAACGAAAAACTTAATATGCCAACAAAGACTGCGAAAAGAGAATAGATGACCCAGGAAGTATTGGGACTTATGGATGAAAGAAGACGGTATAAAAACAATAACAAAACTAAATATAAAGAGATCAGTAAACAGATTCGAAAGCTTATAAGAAAGGCTAAAGAAAAGTGGATGGGAGAACAATGTCAGGAAATGGAAGAACTACAGCTTAAACATGACTATTTCGTGCGGTACATTAAAAATACCTTTGATGACGACAGAAAATTACCAGAACTCATTACGGACGGAATTTCTTTAAATATTCCCCCAGCAGAAGTTAGGGATGCAATAAAACATGCAAAAACTGGAAAGACTCCTGGATCTGATAATCTTTATGTGGAGATGTTTCAACTTTTAAATGAAGAAAATATTTCTATCTTGTGCAGCGGCATAAATTCCATCTACAGTACAGGAACTATACCAAAGGATTGGCTTAAGTTTGTGTTTATACCATTACCTAAAAAGTCAAATGCGAATAGATGTGAACAGTACCGTCTTATAAGCCTAATGAGCCACTCTTTGAAAGTAATGCTTAAGATCATTCACCATAGAATACGCAATAAATGCGAACAAGGCGAGCGAAGAGCAATTCGGATTTAGACAAGGATTTGGAACTCGAGAGGCACTTTTCGAGCTGAGTGTATTTTTATAGAAATGTAGAGATCAAAGAAAGGACGTTTACTTGTGTTTTATCGACTACGAAAAAGCATTTGACCGAGTCAAGCATCCACAATTAATACAAATGCTTCAAAATATGGGCCTTGACGAAAATGACATCAGATTCATTACTCGCCTATATAGGGATCAGGTGGCGACAATACGAGTAAATAGCAGAGAAACTGAGGAAATAGGAGTAAAAAGAGGTGTTCGTCTGGGATGTGTTCTTTCCCCGCTCCTGTATAATCTATACTTTGAGCACATATTCCAGAAGGCCTTAGAGAATGCCACAAATGGTATTAAAGTTAATGGCAAAATCATTAACAACCTAAGGTACGCTGTCGATACCATTATTATTGCAGATACAGCGGATGGACTTCAGCGTCTTATGAACAATATATCTAGGGAAGGCGATGTTTTAGGCATGGAAGTAAACGTTAATAAAACGAAAGTAATGGTCATTTCAAGAACACCCGGGTTGCAAACAGATATTCGTGTTTACGATCAATTGATAGAACAAATAAACAAATTTAAATACCTAGGGTGTTGGGTAACTAATGATTTGAATTCTGAAGTTGAGGTACGAGTTCGCATTGAAATGGCTAGAGCGGCTTTTCTCAAAATGAGACACCTCGTCACAGACTCAACAGTTTTTTTGGATACGCGTTATCGTTTTGTAAAGGTCTATATATATCCAGTGCTTTTATATGGAGTTGAGGCCTAGACTTTGGGAGTACGATCAATGAATCGTTTGAAGTCTTTCGAATTACGGTCATGCGCAGAATATTGAAGATCTCTTGGACAGAGCTAATGAAGATGTACTTCGTCGAATGGGTAGAGAAAGAGAACTAATGTCATTTATTAAAAGACATAAAATTCATTACTTGGGACATATTTATAGGGGTCCACGTTACTCACTGCTCCGGTTGTTGATGGAAGGGAAAATTGAAAGGAAAAGAGGTGTGGGGCGTCGAAAATGTTCCTGGCGGAAAAATATACGAGATTGGCAGGTCTGGATACTCATACTTGATTAAGAATTGCCCAGGATAGAGAAGAATTCGCCGTGATTGCAGCCCAACTGCAGTAATGGAGATGGCACTATAAGAACATGGTAGCGAATATCTTTGAACCAGACGTGAGAAATTTCTTAAAAGAATTCATTTTTTGCAGTAAAAATACAATTAAAATAACCCTGTGAATCCCTAAAATCAAGAATAATGTGTTGTATTCTGTTATTTTGTGGGCAAAGGTATAATAAATGAGATATAGTATTATAAGATTTTAAATTTGGTCATACATAACTGACACCTCTTGCCCGTTACCATCTTGCTATAATCTTTTATTATCAACGATCCTGTTTTGAAGTCGAAAATTAAAGTTTTATTGGTATTTAAAAATGTTGTATCTAAGAATTCGTAAGCTGACAAAATGTCCTCATTTTCTTCGGTTAATAAAAATGTGGATGATTTCTGGATTGAAAACGTACCTGGTTGAAGGTTTCGTTTAAAATTGCTTTACTAAAGGGTTTAATTTTAAGAATATGAATAACAAATTTTATAATATTTATTTAACTGATGAAAGCTTACATCAGATAATACGTTTAAAGAAAAGAAAATGCCAATATTTGAAATATTTAAAAAAATATATTAGTTTTATTATAAAGTGATAAAAATAGTAAGTTCAATCTTATCTCGGAAACTGTTTAAGTTCGAAAGATGTTATGTCATAAATTTTAAAATTAAATATTTAAAAAAGAAGCGAAGAATCTATAATACATATAAAATGCAACGTCTCTCTGTCTGTCTATCCGTTAGTGCGCTTATCACTCGAGTACCACTTATCCGATTTAGGTCCTTTTTTTTTAAACATACATACGTATGTTCTCTGGTTAGGTTATAGGATATATTTTATTACGTTAGCTAACATAAGGAATAAGCAGTGACGATAATAGTAAATCAAGCCGGAAAAAAGTTTGCCGCTGGCGCTTTCTCCTGCAATACACTACCTAAAAAATTAAATATGGAACAATATCACGTAGCAAAGAATATAATATATATAAAATTCGACGTCTCTCTGTCTGTCTGTCTGTCCGTTAATGCGCTTATGTCTTTAGAACCGCTTATCCGATTTACATGTTTTTTTTAATTCATAAATTTATTCTCTGGCCAGGTTATCTATAATCTTCTATAATATATATAAAATGCAACGTCTCTCTGTCTATGTGTTTGTCC
Organism: Pachyrhynchus sulphureomaculatus; assembly: GCA_019049505.1. Lineage (NCBI taxonomy): Eukaryota > Metazoa > Arthropoda > Insecta > Coleoptera > Curculionidae > Pachyrhynchus > Pachyrhynchus sulphureomaculatus. Next base: position 165,259,781 of record CM032446.1, read on the forward strand.
GTTAGTGCGGTTATCACTTGAAAACCACTTATCCGATTTACGTTCTTTTTTTGCATTAAATTTGACTAAATATATTCGTTATAGGTGAAACTGTTTTCCTTGTTGAGTAACATTGTCAATTGACTCAATTTTAATTAAAAAAAAATTAGCAGAAAAAAAGTAAAAGAGTAAATTCTCGATTTTTTCAATGGACTGAAACTAAATAATTTGTTTTTTTAATTTAGGATAAAAACAGAAACATCAATTATTTAATGCTCAAATTTCATTACAAAATAAGTATTCGCTAACTGGTTTATTACAGTAGAATTAATAATTAAGCCAGTTTATTAATTACACCTCTATTACAGGTCAAACTGTTACAATTCTCAGCAGGATTGGACATCTTCATTGAAATTCAGGCTACGTGTTCGTAGGACAGAGCAACCACAATCATTCGAAACCGCAGAGAAAATGCTCATGTCTATTGCAAGTTTCAATTTCAACATGGCTCTATCTGTTTACAATACGCAAATAAACTTGTTGGCTACATCGCTTGTGTTATTGTCTTCAACCGATGGTCTTAGGAGATATATGCCAGGTATCAGTAATATAAGGCAAAAAAATTTAAAAACAAACTATTAAATTTAAAATATGTAAACTATTTGTTTAAGTGCTATCGAAAATTAACGAATATTTGTTTGGATCGTTTTATTTTCAATTCATTACTATAAAAAGATAAAGTTTAAATAAAATAAAAAGGGCTGTGTTTTAAATATTACATGAAGTGATACTTTTAGGAGCTAATTATTCAAATATATGGGTGGTAAAGCTTAAAATGCTAAATAAGCATATTAAATATTAGACCGTACATTAATTTATTGGCTATCCATATTTCAGACGAAATTAAAAATAAAATAACCAAAATCACTCATATGAACCTAAATCACCAAAAAAAAATTAGACATAATAATATAAAAACCAGCAAATTACAAAACGATATTAAAAAAAAACTTGTCACGAACTAAGAAATTCATTAAAGAAACTCCTCAAATCGTAATATTAACACCTGACAAAAATAACAAAACAGTCATAATGAACAAGACAGATTACGACTCAGAAATGAAAATCTGTTAGCATACACTAACACCTACAAAAAAATAAAAAGTTATCCCACCACCACCTACAAAAAGAAAAATAATGCCCTTACAAAAAAATTTTTAAACAAAAAAGAAATAGATGAAAAACTAGCTAATGACTTAACACTGCATAACG
>CM032446.1:165266031-165295508 GCA_019049505.1 Pachyrhynchus sulphureomaculatus
TTTTCACGCAATTTAGGTAAGACATAAAATAGAATCCATATGAATATAAACCTATTTTTATCAGCAGTACGAGCAAATTAATCTTTTATGTTCTTATATTTGGAGTTATAAGTGATAAAGACATTGTTATAACCGCTGTAGCGACATATTTACAAGAAACACCAATAAAAAACCTCCGGCCTTCACACACGCCCCCCCCCCCGCCGCCCCCTCCCCCCCGACACCCCGCTAAATCTCAAATTAAAATATATATATATTATATATATATATATATATATATATATATATATATATATATATATATATATATGTATATTATATATATATATATATATATATATATATATATATATATATATATATATATATATATATATATATATATATATATATATATATATATATATATATATATATATATATATATATATATTTATATATATATATATATATATATATATATATATATATATATATATATATATATATATATATATATATAAACAGACTTCAACAAGCTCAAAAAATAACAAAATAATATGTTCATTTAATGTTAAAAAGTTGGTTCCTATAAAAGAAAAATGTAGTTAGCAGAAGAAATCGTCGCTAAATGAAAATTCTCAAAAAGAGACGAAAACAGTATGCAGTTAATACTTAATTTACAAAATATTATACGTAAATATACAAAATTAAGCACAATTTTGGAGTTAAGACATGTCGCTCTTGCTTATTACCGCACGAGTACGTTTCCAACTTATTGTTTGTCTGTCGGTCTCTCAGTCTGTTGCCAAACGACTTGAGGTATTTTCAATTTGATACACAAACATACTTGAAGAAGGAAAGGATCTTATCGTTTTTAGGCGATACCCTTTCATAGGAAGGGGATGAGAATCTATCAAATATGTCTAATTTCAATATTATCGTAGGACATTTTACTATTCTTTAGTTAGAGAATCGACACATTTTAAGCATTTTATAGGCAATTATCTATAGACAAACATACAAGAGCAAAAAAGGTGTCAACGGAGGATTTTTTTGAGTTGCGGAATCTCAGAAGCATGTCATTTTATCATTATTTACATCCAAAACGAAATATAATGGAATATAGATAGCTGCAGTGTACCTAACAGAGTAGCCCTAAATAGATCGATAACGTAATTGGACGATCTTTCTAGTTTTGTTCCAGAAACGGCTATTTTTAGAATTTATTTTAATAAGATTATAAATGGCATAAAAGGTAGTGGAAGGGAATAATGTTCAATATATCTAGCTATATGCTATATTCAGTGATCGCGGAGCCAAGACATTTGAAAAGCATATTGAAACACTCAGTATACTGAACTAGAATAGTAATAAAAGAGCTACTCGTACTTCATGAAAAAAAATTACGTAGGGAACATAAGATTTTCATTGGAACTCTATTTCAAGTGATATTTTATTGAAAAAAAAAAATTAAAAATCTTAGAAAAGATAAAATTAAATTAACTGACTTACCCACACACAAAAAAATATTTTTACCAAATTTGTTGGTTCATTGGGGCTAACAGAAGCTTGAAAATCCATAATGAAAATGAAAGATTTAATATAATATGTTTTTTTTTTAATATGTCAGATATAATCTATTAAAGAATATTGTAAATATGTACTGATGTTTTATGATTACATTATACAAACTTTTTCTATCTTAGTTTATTTTCAATAAACTAACTTTTATTTTAATAAAGTATAATAAGCATGTAACATGTAGAGTTCAGGATTCAGTTATTATTTGACTCATAAAAGTCGGTAGCAGTATATTCTCCACGTGTTCTTTTGATTATGCGAGATATCAGAAGCTCCACGTATAGCTTTTTTCCCGCCAATTAAAAAATGATAAATATATATATATATATATTATATATATATATATATATATATATATATATATATATATATATATATATATAGATATATATATCTCTCTCTATTCGTTTCCTCAGTCTTGAGGGTCGTGATCTCTCTGGAATGACTTCACTGTTCTGTTCACTATTTCTCTCCATTTCTCTTGATCTTCTGCCAAGTGCAACGATACATGGAGTGGTTGATCCATAACTTGTTTTATTTGATCTGACCATCTTGTTGGCGAGCGGCCTCTACTCCTTCTACCCTGGACCTCTCCCATTATTATTAGCCGGTCTACATTATTGCCTGGTCTTCTAGCTACATGTCCAAAATACTGAAGAATTCTTTTCATGCATAGTGATGATAACCTTACAGTTACATTTAGTTCATTCAGTATAGATTGATTAGTTCTTCTGGGAGTCCAGGATATTCTCAACATCCTCCTATAGCACCACATTTCAAAGGAGTCAACAGATTTACGTTCCTTTAGTCTAAGTGTCCAGGATTCTACACCATATGAAAATATTGGAAATACTAAGGTCTATACGAGATTTAATTTCGTTCCTTTAGTTATGTACGGACTTTTCCATATCTTAGTAAGTCTCGTCATAGCATTTCTTGCTAAGAATATTCTTCTTTTTATTTCATTCTCGCATCCTCCCATACTACTTACGGATGATCCTAGATATACAAAGGTTGTTACTCTCTCAATGCCATTGAGTAAGTCGGATCTTACTATTTGGTCAGACTTATCGACTATCAACAGCTTCGTTTTGTCCCTATTTATGGTCAGACCTAGTTTCTCGCTTTCTTGCTAAATCCGATTTAAAAATGTAGCCATCTCTTCCTCAGTCGCTGCAAATATGGTGGTATCATCAGCGTAGCGCAAGTTGTTTATTCGCTCACCTCCTATTAGGATTCCACCATCCCATTCATTCAACGCATTTCTCATTATAAATTCACCATAAACATTAAATAATGTAGGAGACAGAACACAGCCCTGTCTTACACCTCGGCGAGGATGAAACTGATCGGATATTGTATTGTCTATTCTCACCACTGCAGTGCTGTCCAAGTAGAGGTTTTTTAATCAATTTAATCAGATGATAAGGAACACCCATTTGCTCTAGTACCTCCCAAAGCTTTTTCCAGTTGACAAAATCAAAAGCCTTATTATAGTCTATGAAGCACATTACCATAGACACATTATACTCTCTACATTTCTCTATCAATTGTCTTATGTTAACAATCTGATTTCTTGTGCCTCGTCCTTTAACGAATCCCGCTTGTTCTCTAGAGATTTGTTGGTCAACATAATATCTTAAACGATTATTTATGATATGTAGCATTACCTTACTTGGATGTAATAATAGAGATAATGTACGATAATTACTACATTTATATAGTGGTATTATTATAGAGGTCGTCCAATCTTTCGGCCATATTCCAGTTTTCCAGATATTATTACATATTTTATAGATCATCCCCACTGTGGCATGATCTAGTTCCTTAAGAATATCTCCCGTGATGTCATCGTAGCCAGGTGCCTTATTGCTTTTCAGTTTCTTAACAGCATCCTCTACTTCACTCCTCATTATTTCAGGTTCTTGCTGCGTGGTATTGATCTGTTGGTGTATGTCTTGTTCTTGTGCATCATAATAAAGGTCTTCACAATATTCTCTCCAACTGTCTATTATTCTTTCTTTCTCTGTAAGCAGTGTTCCATTTTTATCCTCGATTGCCCAAGTTTTAGGTTTGAAATCCTTATCTATCTCTTTAATTTTTTTAAAAAGATCTTTAACTTGATTTTTCTCTGCATATGCTTGTACTTCTTTATATTGGTTATTGAGATATGTATTCTTATCTTGTCTGCAGTTCTTCTGTATAAGTCGGTTTAAATCTTGGTACTCTTTTATCTGCTGATCATCGTTTAGTCCAGTTTTCTTTACGTTTTTCCTATGTTCTATAAGTTGCCATGTTTCTGCAGACATCCAAGATTTTTTAATACATTTTCTTACTCTTCGGGATGCTATTTCTTCGTGGGCATCTTTTATCGATGTTTTCACTTTATTCCACATCTCTTCATTATTTCCCGGATCTTCATTATATTGGATATTTCGTATATTTTTATTTACTAGTTCCGTAAATTGTTGTTTTTCTGGAGGATATATCTTCATTCGTTGCACCATTATATTTTTATGAGAAGCTTTGAGTTTAATACGAAGAACTGTAACTAGAAGTTGATGGTTGGAATTACAGTCTGCTCCTAGGTACGTTCTCGTGTCCAGTACAGATGATTTCCACCTTTGGCTTATCATTATATAATCTATTTGATTTCTGTATCGATCTCCTGGAGATTTCCAAGTATAAAGACGGCGGATATGATGATTGAACAGGGTATTGGTGATAGCCAGTTTATTTTGTATACAAAAGTTGATCAGTTTCTCACCTCTAACATTTCTCTTCCCCATTCCATACAGCCCAATAATATGTCTTAGATGGTCATCATTCTTTGTTTCCCCAATTTTCGCATTTAAATCTCCCACAAGCAAGGTAATTTCTCTTGACGGGATTTTTCGCATTGTTTCTTGCAGTTTTAGATAAAATTCATCTATCACATTATCATCTGCTGCTGCTGTAGGGGCACGTACTTGAATTATATTGCGTCTAACCGGTTTAGTGTCAAGTTTTATGGTGATTATTCTCTCTGTAGCACCTGAGTAAGACAAAACTAAGTTATCAAGTCTCGAAGGTACAACAAAAGCAACACCACTATAATTTTGTTCATTCTGCCCAGCAAAGTACACTGTGTTACCATGTGACGTGGTGAAATGACCTCCATTTTCACCTTTCCAGTGTGTTTCACTCAGTCCCAAGATATCTATATTGTGTTCTTCCATTTCTTTCTCTCTACCACGGCCAGCTTTCCCGGTTCCAGCAACCCTGTCACATTCCATGTGGCTATTCGATGTTTCGTTCTAAGTTTAGAGTATGGATCTTTAGATATTCCAGTCGCCTTTTTTCCATATACCGCCTGGTTTCCTACGGACATATGGCCGGTAGCACATTTCACACCATGAGGCCCGGAAAACCTCACGGCGCCGATCGCTAGTCGAGTCGCCCGGCTCCATATCCAAATATATATCGTCCAATCCATAAGATTCTCATGGAAAAATAATGAGGTAGTTTTCCATTGCTTTCCTCATCCTACGCCGATGACCAACTTTAGTTCATCCGCCTTAAGGACAAAAGGGTGCCCTTGCTTTTACTTATCTCCTAAAAGCTGGATTGCCATTTACGCAGAGTCCGCCACGTTGAAAAATACCCTTCTGTGCCTTTATCGCCGGTGTGGTCTTCACCCGTATCCCTGGGCAAGGGTAAAGCGTTATACCCCGCTATACTGGGTCCTCAGCCGAACTTAGCCACCGACTTGATAGTCGGGCCCACCCCCGCGACGTGGACGCGCCGGCTGAGAATTGTCCAAGTGGGTTCAGAGAAGGTGTCTCTGGTTCTCCTTGGACCGGGTTAATGCTCGTGTATGATGCCACGAACAAAGGCATATACATATATATATATATATATATATATATATATATATATATATATATATATATATATATATATGTATATATATATATATATATATATATATATATATATATATATATATATATATATATATATTGTAACATTCATTTTTTCCTAGATTTTAAGAGTATGAAATGTTACTGATTTTTGGCTTTACAATGTACTTCTTTTCATTTTTGTATCGAGCAGTGTATTTCGCAGAAATTTCTAGCCGCTCGTAGTACAGTGTGCAGTGCGGGTCCGACCTAAAATTCGTGGTACGTGGCGATTGGTCAAATGTGTGTATCCCGGAAGCCGGATTTTCAGAGAGAGAGTTCTCACGGCTTATTTAAGGGTCTGCAGAAAGCAGATCAAGGCTTTTTCCACCTAGCCGCAGAGACGCTTTTTTCCACCTAGCCGCCGAGTGGCCTTTTTCCATCGAGCCGCCGAGAAGGCTTATTCTCATCAAGCCGCAGCCAGGCTTTGCCCATCAAGCCGCAGTAGAGGCTTTTGGCAATATTTACGAGAGCCAAGTTAAGCACGAGTTTTTTTAACGTAAAGCCGTAGTGGGCTTTGTGTGTTTTCTACATGGAGTAGCCAAAGTAGGCTCTTCTCATAAGTGATGGAATGTGTGAAAGCGGTTTTGTGTTCAATTTAAGGCCTAGAAGCCCGTAGGAAAACCGTAAGTCACCAGAACATACATCAGTAGACCTATTTCCCGCAAATAAGTGTTTTAACATCAATTTGAACTGATAAATCGTGAAGTGAATATCACGACTCTTCGATTTCGGGTGTAGTAAAGTTTTAGAAGTAAGATGTCTGATTTAGAAACTCTACTTTTAGTAACTACTTTTTAGGCTAGAATTTTTGTAATTCTTAAAACTGCAAGGGTTAGAACTTTTATTTTAAATCATTAATAAATTTTCTTTTTGTTGATTAAAGCTAGTGTTTCACTGTACACCTATCTTTCTTTTCAGGATAAGAAGGGTTGTACCAGACTGATTCTTTTATTTAACAACTGTATAACACTTCAGTATTTTTTCATTTTTTTAGCTGAAATTAGATCCTTTCTATTTTAAAATGAATGGTGCCCAAAAAATAGTACAACTAAAGTTTTAACCATAAAAAAATAATTCCAAAAAGACGTACAACAATTATCTCTTACCCATATTTCTCTACCAAGGAAAACTGAGCTAGTGTTTGTTTAATTTCTTTAGTTCTTTTAAAATCTTTATTCACTCAATTCATTCTCAGAAATTAAAAAGGGGCTGCAAGAAAATTGCGCCCAAGCGTGGGACAAACGACTTTTCACAGGGTACAAAAAATGACGCCACAAAGTGCGGGCAAGTTAAAATGTTACAATATATATATATATATATATATATATATATATATATATATATATATATATATATATATATATATATATATATTTATATATATATACATATATATATATATATATATATATATATATATATATATATATATATATATATATATATATATATATATATATATATATATATATATATATATATATATATATATATATATATTCGTTGGATTATAAACCACAAAACGGATTTATCGACCAATCGAGTGAAATGGACTCTATATTACAAATCTATTTTATGTCGATTTTACCGAAGTAAATAAAATAAATTGCTATAATCAAAAGCTTGTTACATATGCCTAACAGGTAAGTAATCTAATTAAAATTTCTTAGAAGCCTGACTAAACTCAACTATGATAAAACAAGCAAATGTTTGCCTTTGAATAACAGCGTACAACGTATAAACAAAGAACAGATAATTAATATGTGTAATGAAAATGTATTGTATCTGTAGAGATGGAGAAGAACACTTAATTTCGGATTTTCTTTATTGGGGTTGATAAATAAGCGATAAAAAAACCATTTTTTCTTCTTTTTTTCTTGTGCTTCTTATACATCATGTTGTTATCGTCGCCGTACTTTTTATTTCTACTATCACCGTCACTGTAAAATACACTTTCGAGGAATATCTTGTATTTTACAATAAATGCACTTAGAAAGCTTGATATATTATTTCTTGAAAACTCCATTAGTTATTTTACTGAAAAACATATTCAATTTGATGCAATCATATAGAGCCTTTTCTTGTAAATGTTCACCAGATACAAAACTTACTACATTTTTCAGATATTTTCTACACTAACTGATAAATGTAGTTGACTCTACATTTGTTTCCTAAATCGCTTTAAGGGCATCTTAAGCTGTACTACCCTGAAACATCCGTGCCTAGGAGGATTGTAATAATTAATCATAATTTGTATATATATATATATATATATATATATATATATATATATATATATATATATATTATATATATATATATATATATATATATTTATATATATATATATATATATATATATATATATATATATATATATATATATATATATATATATATATATATATATATATATATATATATATATATATATATATGTATATATGTATATATATATATATATATATATATATATATATATATATATATATATATATATATATATATATATATATATATACATATATATATAGCGATTCCTTTTCTCGACCATAATAAAAATTGTGAAGTAAAAAGTATCGGGATAGCCGTCTATGTAGTAAAATTATTCATTTGTTGTTGAAAACTCTAATATTTAGCCAATCTTTATCGGCTTCATGAGGAGTATTACTAAAATTAAAACCATCATGCACACATAGTTCGCTAAAAACAAACAACATGAACTTACTAACTAGAATAAAATAGATGCAAAAGGAAAATAAAACATCACATAGCTATACACACTTCGATCTAAGAAAAAAATTTTACTACATAGAGTGCTATCCCGATACTTATATAGGTACATATATATATATATATATATATATATATATATATATATATATATATATATATATATATATATATATACATACACACATATGCATATACATACACACATATGCATATACATATATACATAGATAATCCTCCCTCTTCTGCCTTACGGTGTCGAGGTAGTGGAGCAGATAATGCGTGTGCCACTCCTCTCGGTCCTCTGTCATTTTCTCCGCCTGTTTCCAGGTAATGTTCTTCTCTTTCAAGATTTTTCCTACACCATCATTCCAGGTTCTTGTTGGCTTACCTCTTTTACGCTTCTTATCCACTTCTTATCCATATTTTCTTTACCATTCTACAGTCGCTCGCACCATGAGCTCGAACCACGTTAACTGTTTTCTCTCCAAAGTTGTTACCACAGAATTCACATTACATTTTTCACTAACTATAGTGTTTCTGATGCGGCCTCGTCTTGTCACTCCGATAGCCGCCCTCAAAAAGCGCGTTTCATGTCTAGATTCTACTTCGAGTTCGCTCATCCAAACTCCATACAGCACCACCGGGATGTACACCATATTAAAAACCCATTTTTTAGTATTCAGACGTTTCTTTTTCTAATAAATGATTTGTTCAATGCGTAGAATAACTTAGTTGCCCCGGTCACTCTACTATCCACTTCAGTATCCAGCTTTCCACGCACTCAAAAAGAATCCTCAACTTGCTTAATTTTCACATGATTCATGGTGATTTTTGCTTCCCTCGGTGTTTTAGCGATCACTATCAGCTCGGTCTTAGCCGTATTCACTTTCATTCCATATTTTACAAAGATATCATTCTATACATTTAGGTTTATTGCATATCCCTCTCCGAACTTGTTACAATGACCAGGTCATCTGCATATACAATTTCCGAAACATATACTTGCTCCAGTTTGTAGACACCCACTCTCGTCTTCTTGACCTTAGTCCTGGCTTCCTTCGAGATTCCATCCATCAACGCAATAAACAGTAATGGACTTAACACACCACCCTGTCTCACCCCTGCCTTCGTTTGAAATTCATTCGACGCTTTATGGCTCGCATCAGCTTATTGTCAACGCCTTTACGTTCTAATGATTCCCATGTTTTATCTCTTGGAGCACTATCAAATGCTTTTTCCAGGTCTATAAAGCACATGTACATGATATCATCATATTGCAAAGTTTTTCAACTAGCTGTCTAACTGTAAATATCAGCTGCACTGATTATCATTAAGTGTACATTCAATAATGTCTCTTCTCTAGTATAATTTCATATACCTCTCTGGCTACAGTCAGCAGTGAAATACCTTTATAATTTTAACATTTATGAATATCACCTTTCTTGAATAGTGGGAGAACAGTTGCCAGTGTCCAGTCTCTAGGTATGTCACCCGTATTCCATGCAGTTCTTATTATTTTGTGCAGTAGCTGCAACCCTTCTCCATTCACATATTTAACCATTTCGGCCTTGATATTATCATGTCCTGCAGCTTTTCCTTTTTCCAGTTTACCAAGGGCTATTTGTAGTTCTTCCACTTTAGTATCATCATTAGTTTCTATTGCATATTCTATTTTGTGCGCAGGCTTATCAGTGACCATTACATCTCCATCCAACATTTCCACAAAGTATTGTTACCATTTCTCTATAATTCGTTCATCTGATAACAGCAGATTGCCTTCCCCATCCTCAATGCCAGCTACAATTTCTATTTTTCTTTAAATTTCTCAGAGTTCCGTAGAGTAGTTTTGCATTGTCTTTACTATCATCTTTCATCTTGTTACCAAATTCTTCCCAGCGCCTCACTTTAGCATCCTTAACCATCTCTTTGACAATTTTTCTTTGTTCCTTATATTTCTCATAGCTGTCAATATTCTTTTCTCCCAGAGAAACCTTCTCCATAATTTCTTTTTCTTTGCAATCTCATTTTTTATATCGTTATTCCAACATGATCTGAGTTGTCTGTCTTCACTTTGCCACTCCACATACTTGTTCTCCTATCTCACATAATATTTCCTTAAAAATCTAGCACAATACTTCGAGTTATTCTTCATTTGTCCAGTTTACTTTTCTTATCCTTTCGTTTATTCTTCCGCAGTATTCCTTTCTAATTTCTTCATCCTGTAGCTTATATACTCTGACGTTAGCCTGTACATACTTGTCATTTCCTATTCTTCTTGGTACTCTGGGGGCCCTCTTTCCACTTTTTCAATATTACTTCTACAAGATAATGGTCTGTGCCTAATTAGATCCTCTTCTACCTTGCACATCATTGATTAAATTCTTATATCCGTTCCTCACCAACACTAAGTCAATAATCGATTTTTCATTTCTAGACTTCATTTCTCGCGTAACCTTTTGAATGTCTATACGCTCAAAAAATGTTTTGCACACTCTCATATCATTTTCCTGACAAAAGTCAATCACTCGTTGCCCATTATTATTTTTGGCCTCTTCGCCATATTTCCCAACCGGATATTGTCGATTTGCACTTACTTCCACTCTTCTATTAAAATCTCCGATTATAATAATTCTGTGATCTGTTGTATCCATTTTATCTTGTAGTTGATCCCAGCAGTTCTCTTTCACTTCATTGTTTTCATTTTCCGAAGGTCCATATCCTACCAAGATTGTATTTTTTCCACTTCGGTCATTTTCACAATCTACCCTCAACAATCTTTCAGAGAGTAGGTTCCATCTTTATTATTATAAACCCAACCTCTGCGAATGAGTGCCCTTGCCCACTCAATTTTTGCTACTCCCTCGAAAATTATATATATATATATATATATATATATATATATATATATATATATATATATATATATACATATAATAAAGAGTAAGTAGACCCCTTTTTATATTTTTTGTTGATACGCCCTGTAGGTTGTAAAATATTATTTCTTAACTCTTATTCATATTTTAATTTATATTTAATTTTTTAATTTATATTTTAAATTAAGCTACTAACTTCGTTATTATATTTATAAAAGTGAATCTAATTTATCTGTATTACTAAGATTTATTGCAATTAATGAATTCAAATTGTATTCTGATAAGCTAACATCTTCCCTCTTTTGTGCCATCAAAATGCGTGTGTTATATACCTGACGATTATAAAGAGATTTATCAGTTTATCCCCGTCAGGAGAAATTTACATATTTTTTTCATTGCAAAGTAATATTATACATTTTTTTGATGGTTTGTCATCGCTTCATAAAATTGTTTATTTTTTGTGTTTTAATTTTAAAGATACTAAAGAGTTGTACGAGCACAACAATCAAAGAAACTAGAGGATCTATATCTCAACAATCGGAATAAGTTTGTGTTTTGTTTTACTATCTCTTTATGTATATAAAAGGAAAAGGATCCACAAAATCTATCACTTTTAAAGGAGACAATGCGACAAAAGTTCTTTTTGGACACGATGACATGGTTTCCTATCAAATCGAGTTAAAAATATATTGCTGGCTTTTTATCGTCATAACAATACTTCTTATATTATTTGGAAAAAAAATGATTTATAATATTCGTTTGCTATTATTTTACAGGTAAATCATACATCATTGTTAAAAATACTTTACACCAACCAGGCGTGTTGGTAAACTGAGGCCATTATCCGAAGTAACTACTCATAAAAATTAATTCTATTTCTATACGTTCAAATTGTAATTAAGTCCAATGTAATTACATTTTTATTTTAGAATCTTAATGTTTGTTTTAACTAACGTATTTTAATTACAAAAGAGGTACGTTAAATGAGCTAAATCTTGTTTGACTTTGTTTTGATGACCTTCTTGTTTGCCCAACGTACTTCTTGTTACAATAATTAAAACTTATTTAGTAAATTCCGCTTCTATCCTATTCGTGAGTTTTATTCCTCGGATTTCCTAAGGTATTTTTCAGGTTGTCTGATGACTTATAGACTAACGTAAGACCTAAATTTTAGTACAGTTAGCATAGTTTTTAGTCTTAAGTTTAGTTGGCAATCACTTCTGATGTTGCTAACATGGTTAGTCAAAAGCGCATCCAATGCAAAAATAAAGTATTTCATGTAGAGGTATTAACTGTTGTGTATCAATCATAAACTATATGATTAATACAAAAAAAATAAAGATTTATCTTTATCAAATTAACGGTACCACGGTTAGTTCCTGAAATTTTTCCTATCGTACTCAAATAATTCGCAGCGAATTAACTCCAGTGCTTCGTATGCTTTTCAACTTCCCAGAAAAGGAATATATGAATCCTGCTACCAATACTTAAAAAAACCATGCTAAAAAATGCCGATCAGCTTCATTATTCTCAATAAAATGGGAATTTATCGAAGGACTATCAGCAGGCATCTTTTGAAATATCTGGGAGGATTTAATATTGTCAGAGAGTACCAATATGGCTTTCGTTAATGAAGTAACAATAGTCGATTTCCTAACTTATTTCACAGATCTTTGGAAAAACAGGATTGAACATTATTGACAATTTCAAGTGATTGTGCTTAATATATCCAAGAAATTCAATCTTGCTTATCATGAGGAATTGTTGGTTAAGCACCGCTCTTATGGTATATCTTAAAGATTTTATTTCTGGCTCTTGAGTTTCCTAATACGCTCTTCCCCATAAATACTAGTTGACGGGTTTCTTTCCTAAATCTTCAGTATCAACATATGTATAACCCAGAACTCCATACTGTTTCACATTTCTTCTTTATATTAATAATCTGCTTAAAAAAAAAATACGAATATCACACTTTGTTAACCTTAAATGCTCGATTACCATCTATAACTAATGGCAGCCCATACAAGTAACCACAGACAGTAAGTAATTATACATCTTAATTCTATTTTAGGTTGACAGTAAACAAGTAGAATATATCGATATAAAATTCCAGGCCGTTGTCATTTATAAAAACGTTAATGTTATAGAACTTGACATAGTTATCTTAGGACTCCATTAGTCATTAGTCATTTAACTTGCAAGTCACTAACTTAGAAGCAAATATATTTTGACATGATCATGTATTATTTATAATAAGGAATGTATTTTAAATAACTATAATGTAGGTTCGTTCAAGAAAACTGTATATTTCATATATTTTGATCCTCTTCAAAACTCACACTTGACCATCAAGATTTCCCATATTTGGGAGTCTGCTCGTAAATATGCCAAATATAAAAAACTTGGATAGAAATTCTTTGAAAAACTGAAAAATTGATTTATTTAAAAAGAGTCATGTGACGAAGCGGCAAGTAATCAAAATAATATAAGCAACAATCCGGAAAAATGTACATGAAAAGAATGAAAAAGTCATTTCATGCTCATATTCGCGCTTGACAAACTAAATTCTATAAAATAAACCAAATGTGACAAAATCTTTAGACTATATAAAATAATCAAAGTTACTTCAGGATATTATTCACTGAAGTGAATAATATAATTCAAGCTTCTACAAGCTTCTTAGCCACATGGTATTTTAAACTCCTGTTGAGAACTAGAATTTGCACACAAAACATCTGGTTCTTAAACAGTTGCATTAGATTGAATGTATTTCCCAAATATATTTATTTGAAGACCAACAACAACACCAAATCTGCTAACAAAGGTCAACAATATGGAATGAAGAAATGGTTAAGAGAAGACGTAAAAATTCAGTACAATAAAAGAGATATCTACAATATTTACTTAAAAACGATTTATAGCGAACTTGCTCATAGACTCACAAACATAGAGTTTGATATTCACGATTCGCACACAAGACAAAAAATCGAACCAATTATCCACAATAAATTTATAAAACAGAAAAAGAAACTTAATATATTGTTGAAATCCAGAAAAAATGGAACAAAAACTAGAAACACACAGTTCAGTGATCACCAGTTTTATAAACGTTTTATTAATCTCACGGAAACCACATTTTCACCAGAAGAAACCAATCTCCTAGAAAAAGGATTTTCTTATAACTTAAAACCTAGAGATGACAATGGAAGTAGAGAATATCTAGGAGTAGAATGCGAACTTGCACTGGACAACCTAAACATCACTGATAAACATATTATAGCAAAACAAATTAAAACACAACCTCTAGAACAACGCAGAGACCAATCTTCCAGTGAATACAACACCGCAAGAAAAATAAGTCAGAAAATAGAAAGTGAAGACATCATTCTCACTAGAGCAGACAAAGGTAAATCGATAGTAGCGGTAACAAAAGAACAGTATATCTCTAAAACAATCAATTTTCTTAATATCAATAATTTCAACATTTTGAAATTTGACCCAACAGAACATTTTCAAAAACTTACCAAAAATGTTATTAAAGACCTTTCACTCTTTAATGATTTCGAAAAAAGAAATTTAATACTAATGAATCCGCAGGCCCCTAAATTATATTCACTAATTAAACTCCATAAGAATAATTTCCCTATTAGACCGGTTGTATCTTTTGTTACTGCTCCTTCTGTTAAATTATCAAACAAACTAATAGACATCATACAAAAAACATTGCAACTTTCAAGCACAACACAGTATTCTTAATTCTTACGAACTTATCAATAAAATTCAACACTTACAGATTCCAAAAAACGCTAAACTTATATCTTTTGACGTCCAAAATTTATTTCCGAGTATACCACCTAATGAAGTAATAAGTTTAGTAGAAGGTCTACTCACTAAAAATAGAATTAATATAATAATCAAACAAGAAATCCTAGATTGTCTATTAGTTTGTTTAGATCAAAATTACTTTGAATTTAATGACATATTTTATATGGCTAGGGAAGGTTTAATAATGGGGAATCCGTTAAGTCCATTGTTAGCCGAAATTTTCATGGATAATTTAGAATCCATAATTCTCAAACACCCAATTAGTAAATATTTTCTATACTGGCATAGGTATGTAGACGATATATTAGTTTGTTTTTCTGGAACAGATAGACAACTACAACAATTTCTCAACCATATTAATACTATCCATTCCAATATTAAATTTACCATAGAAATTGAACAAGAAAAAACAATTAACTTCTTAGATTTAACAATTAAAAATATTAATAATAAACACAATTTTTCAATTTACCATAAACCATCACATACAGATACAGTAATAATACATAATAACTCAAATCATCCATATTCACACAAAATGGCAGCTTTTAATTCATTCATCCATCGACTTTTACATGTACCTATGTCAGAAGAGAATTATTCTATAGAAATGAATATAATAAAACAAATAGCGGTTAACAATGGATACCAACCAGATATCTTAGACAGAATGATTAATAAAAAAACATATCAACTAGCAATCAACAAGTTATATCCTAAACCAAAAAAGAATAAAGAAAGTTATAAAACTATCACTTACACCGGACAAATTACACAGTTTATTTCTAAAGAATTAACTAAAATAGGTCTAAATATTGCTTTCAGAACTAATAATAAACTCTCCAACATAATAAAAAATAATAAAAATAAAAGTAACAAAAAAGCAAAATCGGGAATTTATAAACTCAATTGTGGTTCTTGTCCAAAATTTTACATAGGCCAAACAGGCAGATCTTTTCAAAAAAGAATCAACGAACACAAAAGAAGCTATACCAAACAAAATATCATATCCCATTACGCAGAACATTTAATTTCAACAAATCACGTCTTTGACGATAATTTCAAAATACTTCATTATGACAAAAAATCCAAGAAATTAACTTACTTAGAAAGCTTAGAAATAAACAAATACAAAAATTCAAATCTCCTCTTAAATCAACAAATAGAAACAAACCATTCCCCATTATTAAACCTTTATCCGGAATAACCCATTATTAATCCATCATTTAAGTATGGTACAACTTATTTATTGTTATCTTCATTTTAATTTTGTGAAAACCCACAAATGACAGGTACTACCCCCTTCTTTTGTACAATAATATTAAGTGTTTATTATTTTATAATTTAATCTTGTTATTTACTACTCCTAAAGGTATATATGGGCTAATATGTTCTAATTTAAAATTAGTTTAAAGTTATCATCCGTCTGATGAAGACATTGTATGTCGAAACAATTGTTACGGTTTATAAATATAGTGGAATTCTAAAAACATCTATTGTTTTACCTCGGTATTAATTTACTTCAGGATATTTCATTTACAATTTTATTATTATTACTTGTATATAAAGACACCATTTCCTACAATTTCTAAGAATTAATTAACATAGTGGACGAAGACCAGCAGTCATTTTGCCCTGCCATTTTACATTGAATTAAAAGTGCGAGCGTCAAAAAGGGATTCAGTACGTTGGACCACCTCTATATAGTATGTACTGGAATAGAGAAATGCACAGAATATAAGGTACCAATACAACTGGCCTTCATTGATTTTCATAAGGCATTTGATACTGTTAAAATCTGGTTCATTCTAAAGTCCCTGGTGAATGCAAGAATAGTTTCCAGATATATAAAAATAATAGAAAACACCTACAAAGAAGCATCTATACTGTTACTAACAACATACCATTAAAAGAAGGAGTGCGAAAAGGAGATACCATCTCACCTAAATTATTTGCGCGAGCCCTTGCAGACGTGTTTAAGGAGTTAAATTGGGATGAGAAGGGCATCAACATCGATGACACTAGACTGAGTCACCTTAGCCCAGTTTGCAGACGACATAGTCGTGATAACACCAATGAGCTACAGGAAATGTTAAACCAGCTTAATGTGGTCTCTGAAAAGGTAGTTCTTGAATTTTAAAAAACTAAATTAATTAGCGCTGAAGATACTAACATACAGATAGGAAAAAACTCCATTGAACGCGTCGACGAGTATATGTACTTAGGCTAAACTATTAAAATCGTTAAGGAGAACCAGCATGCAAAAATTACCAGGTGAATAAAGCTAACATGGGCAGGTTTTGGAAAACATGGAGGACATATCTTAAAAGATACTATAAGATCCGTAAACCTAAAAACTAAAATCTACAATGTCCTGTGTCCTACCTGTCAGCACATATGGACTGGAAACTATGTGCCTTAATAAAGTATTTGCTAAGAAGCTAGTAACTTCACAGAAAGCTATGGAAAGAAGCATGCTTGGTATATCTCTTAGAGATAGAATTGATAACGAGCAGATAAGAAGACGAGCTAAAGTCAATAATATAACTCTGGAGGCAGCAAGGTTGAAGTCGCGTTGGCCAGGTTATGTGGCTAGAACATCTTGAGGTAGATGGGTATATAGGGTCACCGTATGGAGAACCAGAGAAACAGAAAGAGGCGAGGGACGTCCGCAGAAAGTGATGGGTCGATGATATAAGAGCAGTAGTAGGCAAACAGTAGTTAAAGATGGCCAAAGATAGGGAAGCATGGAAGAGATCAGACGAGATCTACGTCCAAGAGTGGACAAACTTGGATTAAGAAGAAGAAAAGAGGGTTAAAAGTACGCAAGTCCAAGAATAATGGAAACAAGGATGTGTAAGTAGGTCATGGAACATATCATTTCATTTCAGCGTTCAACGAGCTTAGGCGAAGAAGCAAACGCAACACAATCACGAGGATAGCAAAGATTTTTTAATCATTTATTTGCTGATATTATTAGTCAAGAAATTTCGGCGACAGTTCGTGAGAAGCTCCGATATTTTTAATTATCGTTTTCACAATATCGCTAAGTAAGCTGCTAATATTTGTCTCTACACCGGTGTCGGCGATTTTTCTGTTGAAATTGTTATTTTTATAGTTACAGTTATCATTTAATTAGTATCCTATTCGATATGGCGTAGTAGCATAATTTTTTTATATCATGATGATAGGATTTGTTCTTGGATTGCAGGTTTTAGCGGAGCAGTTTCTTGCTTTAGTTACTACTATATTTAGATATAATTCGTAAACCTTTGCTGCTGTAGTAATTATGTTGCGATTGCCTCTTTCCCTACACTAGCCGATGATCTCTTAAATGGAGCGAGACATGAATATCTAAATTTACTAATAAAAGACAAAACTTACTGATAGTCTTCGTCTCATAAGCTACCATATATTTTTACTTATTTTTTATGAATATGAAAGTAACTTAAATATTTAAATTAATGACTGCAGTGTTGGAGAAACGCAATTTGGATTCAGAAACGACCTACGCACACGTGAAGCACTATTTAGCACACAAATCCTGATACAGAGATGTCGAGACGATCACTACAACGTGCATATGTGTTCAATTGATTTGAAGAAGGCCTTTAATCGAGTACAATATGACAAAATGATGCAGATGTTGAAAACGACTGAAGTAGATGACGAGGATATCCGAATAAGAACCAACTAATAATCAGTCAGCGAATGTCCGAACGAGAAACCAGGCTACAGATAAGATAGAAATTGAAAGAGGCGTAAGACAGAGACGTATTTTATCTCCCCTACTTTATTCTGAACAAATCTGGAGAGAAGCTCTTGATGATACTGACGCCGGTATAATAATTAATGGACAAGTGATCAATAATATTCGATATGCGGATTATATGTTAATACGCAAAATTTTAGCACTACAATATCTATGAATAAAGAATGAGCTCATGTGTTGCCCAGGATGAGGGAATAAAAATTGATGGCACGAACCTCGAACGAGTAAATAAATTAGCCTATCACAGAACTATAATTAACGACCAATGCGATGAGCAACTTTTGTAAAAACGAAAAGTTCTATGTAATCACGACCTAAACATAGACCTCCAAATAAGGATGCTTAGATGCTATGTTTTCCCTATATTGCTATATGGAGTAGAAGCCTGGACTATCACAGACATGCTACTTAGACGCTTGGGGGCTTTTGAAATGTGGACTTGCCGACGGATGTTGAAAATCAAGTGGACTCACAGAAATAGTGAATACAATAAAGAACAGAAAACTAGCATACCTAGGACACGTTATGAGAAACCCTGTAACGTACGCTACCTTACACCTAATAATTCCAGATAAAATACAGGGAAAAAGAAGTGCCAGAAAAGAGATGACTGTTCTGAGCAGCAGTAAATAAAACCATGATAGTTAATATGTTAGCCAACCTGAGAGTCAACGATCGGTAGCGGTCATGGCACTAAAAAAAGAAGAAGTATTTTGGTATAAAATATAAATAAATTTTAATCTAATGTAAAGGATACACAATAGGTTCACAAAAATGTATCTTTAACTATATAAATTTTCATTGAATAACTCTCTATTGTCGGAAATTCAACACTTAGTAGTAATTTAATATACCATTGAAAATGTTCTTATCATTTCTATATTAAACTGAAGTACTTAGTGTAAAGTTTCCATTGGAAACTTTAAGCACAAGGGCCATTAAGTGCTATCTATACTCTCTTACTTGTACCTACAGCAAACTCAAGTATCTTTGTAAAGTCTAATGTGGATCTTTATTGCCGGAAATACCTAAAATTATTTGACGATGCGACATGGTTTATGTAAGTATATAAGAAGAAATTCTATACAGAGAATCATTCAAATGTTAACCACGGGAGCATTTAAATTTCAAAAGTTAAGGACCATCGATTCAGCCCTTTCGCCTTTATTTTATAACTTACGTGCTTATGGTACACCTAGAATATTTCGTTTATGACTATCGAGTTAAAGTTAAAAAGACTGCACGATCAATTTATAGCAATGCTGATATGAGGAAATTTGTTTCTTCATTTAGTTTTAACGCTCTCACTGATAAGCGCTGAAAAGAGGTGGAAGAAATTCTATCTTGAGTGATAAGCAACTTAGTAGAATATAACGTTACAAAAACTCAAGTGGGAGTTTGGCGATAGTTATTTTTGAAAAGTTAGAATTACGTTAGTAAGTATTAACGCATGTGACATTCCTATGGCTGGCTAGGTATAGCGCTAGATCAGAGCAAGACCGCTGGTGCGACACAACAATACCATGTGAGCATTCCCCTTTTCCTCCCCCTCTATCCATAGCAGTCTAAGACTTGAGAGAAAGTGCATCTATTCGGACGAAATTTAACTTTAATAGGAAGTCAAAATGTATAAAATTTTAGGTATTTTCACTTCTTTTGTCAGGCAGAGACCTTCATAAAGGGCGGGTGTTTACAAATTAAAAAATTAAAATTTTGGAGATACCTTTACTGTCTAGTTGCAGTCTTGTTCTCTGCATAATCACTTACAACTCCGAGATTGGTACCAATTTCCTGCTTTACTATATAGTGATCTCTACTAGCCCATTCTACAACAGGACATTGAAGGAAGCCCTTTTAAATTCTCAGGTTACTAAAAGATTTGAATATGTTACCAACTCAAGCAACGGCATATCTCTGACATCTCTAAACTGTATACCTTTTTGTGAACGGCTAATCATCAATTTAATTAACGGCAATGAGTTAAGCAATGTTCTGGTGCTCTTCATCAGAAAACTTTACACCAAACATAGCTAATCCCAGGGGCAGCGTTGTACGTAACCATGTTTAAACATGAGGACCTCGACATTCGCGCTCATGCATGAAATTTTCTTCCCTAAAATGGCCGTATAACTATCCATTTACCCAAAATATGTGTTTGGTGCTATAAAAATTCGCATACCTCCGCTGGCTGCTTTTACGTCTTTTAAAACACGAGTTAGGTAATCGTGTAGTAATGGACACTAAATTTTAATTTGTAATTGCAATTTGAAAAGTGCAAATTAAAAATTTTAAAAAAATAATCGTTCCCTTAGTGCAGCAGGTGTTTCTGAAGAGGCGAATAGTCCATTCGACGTGCATTGTCATTCAATCTGCGTAAACTCGGAAGCAAATACTTTGCTCTACTTTATTAATGTAACTTTGTAAAATTTACAAAACGAATAGACCAGTTGCGGTTATGCTGTCAGAGAGAGGAACAAGTTTCAGTAAGATGTTTCAATCTTTGAACAATTGACGGCATTGCCACTTCCCATTTGTTTGATTTACTATGGAATCGATTAATAGATCTTGATGGTCCTTCGAAATCTTATTCTTGCGACTGTTTCAACAATTTTAACTAGATGTCCAACTAAAATTCTCTATCGTACGAGTATTGTATTTTTTTTTAGAGGTATTGTCATAAAAAGAAATATTCAATACAGTATTTTTATATGTGTATAGAGGGCAGTCTCTATAATAATTTACTCAGTTTTGTGGGCAATTGGACTGAGAGAATTAGATAATAAGTTAACCAAGTATAAAAAAAAAATATTTTTTTTTCACCAACTCTATTCATGTACAAAAAATTTAACTTTTAAATGCTCTCAGTTATTGTAATTTAAGCAGAAAATACATTTCGTCGTGTAATTATACTGTTAAAGTTCTTAAGATAAAAAACCTGTTTGCGCCACAGAATGTTTCAGAATGGGATTTAAACAGCAATTTCAACAACAACTCTCTACGTCGTTCATGTAATATTTGGTATTTTCTTTCTTCTTTTTTAGGTTGCTGAAATAAAAACTTAATTTACCTGCTAATGGGGAATATTTGAGGTACAGGATTTTTTTAAAATTGTATCTCTAGCTAGGAAAATTACTTCACACAACAAATTAATTAGTTTTTAAATTGCTCTTTTTTTATGGGTCTAGCACACGTGCTGCAGGGAAGTCCCTAAAGCGCTCCAGGAGTGGCTTGCTTATTTTTAAATAAAATTTGGATCAATACAGTTTTATTGGAGCCGAGACTCAAATTAAGTCGGTGTCAGAGCAGAAAGACGGGTGCATGTAAGAAATGAGAAAACCATCAGGCTGCTTTCAGACCGACTGGAGAACATAGTGTCTGCTCAACCGTATTCGGAACTACAGTTTTTAAGATTGTATACGAAGATGTGGAATGAAAAGAGTTTTTGCCCGATGAACCCCAAATTCCTTACACCAGAGTGGAAACTAAGAAGGAAAAAATTTTTCAAGAAGATTTGAAAATTTTGAGAGAAATGAAATTTATCTTTAGCAAGTTGTCACAAATTTGGATGTTATTTTTCATAAAGGCTCGATATGAAGTTGATATATCATGTTCTGGGGCTGTGAAGAAATTTTATTCATTGGACATATGGCCTAAAATTGTTTAAGAGATTTCCGAAAGGGGATCCTGAAGGAGACATTAGAAAAAACGTCCGAATTTATGGAGAACCAAAATTTTGCTGTTACACGACAACTACAGGATCCATAAGACTCACACGGTTCTGTGCTATGTAAAATTCTGAATTCACCGAGCGACAT
Source organism: Pachyrhynchus sulphureomaculatus (assembly GCA_019049505.1). Taxonomy (NCBI): domain Eukaryota; kingdom Metazoa; phylum Arthropoda; class Insecta; order Coleoptera; family Curculionidae; genus Pachyrhynchus; species Pachyrhynchus sulphureomaculatus. The sequence continues at coordinate 165,288,560 of CM032446.1, forward strand.
CCACACTCAGTCACAGGGTGCCATATCTGGCACCCTGTGACTTCTTTTTGTCTAAATATCTAAATAAAGATAAAGTTCTTCATATGTTTTTGAAACGGAAGCGAAAAGAATTCTTATTGAACATAATGAAACAATTCGAGAAACGCTGAACTAAGTGCAGACCATAGTTATGCAGAAAAATATATCTTGATACACAGCTAGACAGATAATGTAATAAAACACCCTCGCATATTTGAAAATCTAAAGACACTGGTAACTTTTGAATAATTGTACTAACAAAGTAAGTAAAATAATATTAAAAGGGCCTTAAAACCTTTAAAAAAAATTGATTCTCGCACAACCTCGAAAAAGGTAAAAGATCGCATTGAGCACTCTTCGGAAAGCATCTAATAGTTTAAAATTTGTGTGAAGATAAGTTCATAGCGTGTGTGTGTGTGTGTGTGTGTGTGTGTGTTTATTTTATAAGTATTTATAGATATGCAATATGCCCTCTAACTTTCTCTTGCTTTTTTTTTCTCTCTTACTACTTTTTTTTATTTAAATCCCTAATCTCTTACATTAACACAAATACCATATATTGTTATTAATTGCTAATAATTCGTTTCATGATTTTTTTTCAATATTTTTTTTAACGTTGGCCTCAGACTGTATGAAAAATATTTAGCAGCCTAGGACGCAAATTATTTAGCATGCATTGCGAAAGTTAATAAGTTGTATCAATTTAATTTTTTTTTTTATTTTTAAACTATAAAAATTGAGCAATAAACATGTTTCTAAACAAATATCTTTTCTAGTTATTATTATTTATAATTATCATATTAATTGTGCAACTACTTCATGAACCGATATTTATTCTTGAACCGATTAAGGTAGCTTAACACGTAGAAGTTAAAACAGTCCTTCATTTTTAAAGTAGACGACATTTAAATTTAAAACTTCCCAGTTCAGAATTTTATTTGAAATTTTAATTTTATTTTAAACTGAATCTTAGATATCTCTTTAGCAACAGTTGGAAATTTCCATCCTTCGTAGTGCTTTAAAACAGCTATATCGCGTCCTTCGTTATCAAGAAGTATGTGTTACGTTCTCAGAAACCATGGACCAGTATAGGCCTCATCAAGGCAAACAGTTACTAGGTATTCCTCTAATTAAATTAATTTCCACAAATTTATTTCTACAACTTTTGTTGTGCTGTTTCAAACAAGAAACTTCGGTTAGTCGTATAGTTTGCACGAAGACCGCATATTTTCGACTAAGCTCAATATAATTTAATTTAAAAGCCGTATCATTATTGTCTGTTAATTTTTGTATTAGGCATCTTCAGAGTTAAAAGGAGGCTTATGTCATCAATAGTCATTTTAGTGAATCCTTCACGACGATAAGAAACTGAAACACTCATAATTAAAATAACCTAAAACATTGAAAAATTTGGCACCAAGCATTAAACAAAACAATAACTAAAAATTTTATCTCAATCATAAATAAATTTCATTATCATCTAGTTCAAACCAATTAACTAGCTTTAGCGAGCGGACTACAAGGAATTCCAGCGGAGCTCATCAAAAACAGAACACCAAAATTAATAAACAAACTGACAGAACTCTATAATAGGTATCTAAATAGCGAGGATATATTAGAGAGTTGGAAGAAGGGATGGATAACTTTTATCTATAAAACGAGCAATAGAGAAGAATGCAAAAACTACCGCTGCATTTCGGTGACAAGCAGTCTCAGTAGGCTATATAGATAAGATATTGAAAAAACTAGTAAAATACGAATACGAACCTTTTGAACTAGAACAACAAGCATATTTTCACACTTACTCAACTCATTGAAAAGAAAATACCGACAGATACACTTACTTTTCGTGGACCTGACAAAGGCATATGACACCACACCCCTACACAAACTGTAGCAGGTGCTGGAGAACTCAGTGATCAATATAAACCCTTGTAAATGTTATACAGCAGTTCTACCACAACCTGCAATCAGGGGTAAATATTATCACTAAATTTTCTGATCCTTTTATGGTAAGTAAAGGTCTAAGACAATCTACTTGAAAGAGGCTCTGAAGGGATTGCGAATATCATTCTCGGGAATAGGTATACAACTGACCAACGAAACTACCGTATACACACTGCATTTGGTTGATGACCCAGTAGTAGTCACACAAGATCGAGACGACTTTAGAATTAAAAATAAACATACTGATTCGAGCGTACGAGACATAGGGTGAATAAGACAAAAATAAAATGTATCTGCATAGGGGAGATAACGAGGAATTTCTGCTGGAGTATGGGAAAGTAATTACCGCTCGTTTGGAATATACGTATCTAGGTACAAAAATCAAACGAGATGGGCGTACTGAAGTAGAAATAGCAGAGAGGATACTAAAGGGGAAAAAGATAGTGGGCGCCCTGAACTCATTACTTTGGTCAAGAACCATCTTGAAACAGAAGAAAACCAAACTGTATTATACTATCTTTAAGGGTATGGTTTTAGACGGATATAAAGCTTGGCAATATACGTATCTAGGTACAAGAATCGAACAAAATGGACTTAAGGAAGCCGAGATAGCCGACAGAATACCAAAGTAAAAAAAATATAGTGGGAGCGCTAAACTCATTACTTTGGTCAAGAACCATCTCGAAATCGAAGAAAACTCAACTGTGTGATACTATCTTTAAAAGTGTGGTTTTATATGGATGCAAAGCTTGACGACCGAACGGAAATTACTCACAGTAGAAATAGATTTCGCGCTGATCGGCGGGTGTGTCAAGAACCACACACGTAACCAATGAAAGAATACGTGAAATTATGGGCGGTACAAGTGTTATTATAGACTATATACAACAAGAACAGCTTTGCTGGTATGGTCACGTACAAATAATGAGGACTACTAAAACAAATAATGGAATGGCAACCCCCAGGACGAAGGAAAAGAGGTAGATCTAAGACCACTTGGATAAGTAGAATACATAAAGCAATGTTCGAACCTGACGTACGGCCGGCGAATTGGGCTAACAAGAGAGGTTGAAGACTGAAAACCGGAAGGTGTAGGACGCTGTGAACCCCAAAATAGATAGAACTTGCTTTAGTGTTTATAATGTCCAACTGACTTTTTTTCAAATATAAGAACAATTTGATATATTTTCCAATATTTACTTTTTTTAACATCGCGTGTTGGCTTTATTGTGTCAATAAAATATTCTCAGCCACTTTCCTTTCTCACAACATTCCTTGAATTGCTCATACATATTTTTATATGGCTTATTGAATCTGCCCGGCAAAAATTTAAAATATCCGAATGTGCTGTATTTTGTGATGTATCATGTGATCATCACTTTAAACAATTTCAATTATTTTATATAAAAAATTTCGCGTCAAATTTAAAATCCAAAACACTTGAGAATCTTATTTTGAAACTACGTAGTACAACTTTATTGTTTTCATATTGCATTGTTTTAAAATAAAAATTGAGCTTTGTTTTATAATTGGTTAACTGTTTCATGCGTTTTTATATTAAAACACAACGGTAGTTGAAAAAATATGGTTTGCAACTCGTGCACAAATTCTCTTTGATGATCTCGAATAATTTTTTAACCCGCTCGTGAAAAGGGTCTCGTTCTCGACCAACAGAGTAGTAAAACATTTCACTAACTGGATACAAGGATAATTCTTTAGTGAAAATAAATTATCAAGCTTATTTATCTATTGTATATATTAAGAACTCTATCTATTTTTATTCTTTTGCATGCAGACTTTATACTCGCATATTATTATAAAAAAGTCTATTAAAGTTTCTGAAAGTGTTATAATCTTAAATTAAGTCAGTCGATTAATTTCTTTATTTCCATTAATCTTTTCTTTTGAAATATTCACCTCACAAACTTTGTTCATTAGCCATAAGTTATAGTACCATAATATTATTACTATAGTTGGTTGACTAGTTTGGTTGTGGGCGGATTAGACGATTGTGTCTCTTTGTACACTGCAGCATCGAAGCTTATTGTGCTCTCCTCTCTTAGTTACATCAGCGTCGTCCCTTTAAGTAGGTTTATTAGCTTTTTTCTAATCCCTAATTTATCACTATGATGTAAATCTTTAGTATATATTGGTCCCGAGTCAAACCTGCACATTCTTAGAGGTTAAAGGTTTCTTCCTCTTAACCACATAGTTTGCACGGTGGGAGATCATTTTGGATACCTATTTCTTGTATATGTTTCTTCAAGTGAAAATTGCCGGTAAGCAGTCTCAACACTAGTTTTAGTCTAGACCATTGTTAAACGAAGGAGATCAGTTGTTAGTTTCTTGAAGGGACCACCAATTATATCCTTCGAAGATCTTTGGCTAGATGTACCTGATATGATCATTTGTTGATTTTTGTTTTTATCGCCTGTTTTGTTACAGCAAATACTTGTTCTGTAGTTACAAAGCGAATTCATCCGCTTTTTCATTAACTACTTCATTTTTCTATACCATTTTCATTATCCAGAATATCTGAACGATGCACATTTCAACGATTCCGGGATAGCCAGACGGCTTCGTTTTGTTAAGACGTTTTGTTCGATAAGTTTATCTTTCAGTGGCGACAGCTATATTTTTTGTGCCGTTACTATTACTACAGTTTATTGGAAAAAAGTAACAAAATCATTCTTTTTCAACTTATTCAGTATCCCTCCAAATTTTATACATAATCATTGATTTAGACATAAAAGTGGCTAAGGGCCAATCAGGTGGTAGCAATATTTTCAATTTTTTTTTAAATAGGTTTTTTTTCTAAACGGTGTACATAATTAGGATGCAAATTTACTGAGAATTGTAGTTGAAAAATTTTAATTATCGCAACCCTTCTACTTTTTTAATATATGTGTATAGTATATATACATATATATATATATATATATATATATATATATATATATATATATATATATATATATATTAGACGCAGCGCGATGAGCGGTACTGTTCAGCTAACGTTCTCTTAATTATCGGAAATTTTGAGGGATAAACTTCGCAACAAATTCTGAGGTTTCGCGAAGTGATAGGTATAGTTTTCGTACACATGATCAGTGAACAATATAAGTTGTAAATTAGTAGTGTGAACGGAAAACGCGAAACGTCTAAGATGCATACAGTGGGATTATAAACAAATACTTTTCAGTTTTATTTATTGTGCTGCCTACAAGGAAATAAAAAAAAATAAAGGAATTGTATAGTGCCTTCTACCTGTTGAGATTAGTATGATTGGCAAACGTATGGTTCGTTTCACTTGGTAACGTCATTGCAGTTGAGAAGTGCTTGGCATGTTCGGGATTTGAGCGTAAAGACTGGCGGCCACAGGTAGCGTTTGTTTATTTTGTGAACGGGACATAAAGGCCAAACAAATGCTCTACGTGTGGTGCCTGGGTGCATAAATCGTGTTCGGGTCTTGGAAAGTCTGAGTACGATAGAGTGGTAGCAGAATTTCGGAAAAAGAAATCCATAAATGGGAGTGTAGAACTTGCCAAAGAAGTGAAGTTAGGAGATTATCGGCCGTGTTCGAGCATGCTTCGGTAACCGATGGATCTGGTGATATCGCAGGAGGCCACTGATGAGGATTCTGCGGAGGAAAGTGAGGCTGACATTGTGGGTCGTGTCAAATAACTTGCTCAAGAAGCCTAATATCAGTAATAAAGATATTCTTTCTGTAGTCTCCTATATAGTGAACTTGTTGGTGGAGCAGAAAAGTAGCCTTCAGGGTGCACTTGCTGACCTGAAGGGAAGGGAGAAGATTAGGGACCAGAAGATTGGCCTGCTGGAAGGGGAGTTAGCTCAATTGAGAGCCGATTTTGTGCAGCTGAAGGACTCGAGTCCATCAGTCTCAGGCCCAGCTCCCCAACTGGTCATTGATGAAATGGAAGAGCGAAAGAGAAGGGCAATTAATGTAATGATCTACAATGTTCCGGAATCTGTGTCTGATGATCCCCAAAGCCCGTATAGAACATGATACTAGCTTGGTTGATACAGCTTTTGAAAACGTTGTTGAGGGAATTAAATTCACTAAAGTGTTGAGGGTTGGGAAACGTTCTGAAAAGGTGAGACCAATAAAGGTGATAATGCATGATGAGCGATCAGCACAGACCATCCTAAGTAAATAAGTCAAGTTTAGAGAACAGGGAACGATCATTGGTCCTGATCAAAACTCTATGGCAAAGGCATCAGTTCAAGGAGCTGAGGTCTCAAGTTGCAGCAACGTATTCATAATGGTGAAACTAAACTGGGCATAAAATATTTCGGAGGTGTGCCTAAGATTGTGCATGTGGATGAATCGCGACAGGACTCTATACGGCAGAGAAAAAACTTAATAGGAGCAGGCCGAACTTAACACTTTATTACCAAACATCATAGGTATTAAAACCAAAATGAAAGACTTAACCACTCAGTATATCAGATTGTGATTTTGACGTGGTGTATTCTAAGAAACTTGGCTTAGTGATGATATCTGTGATGCTGAGATTAGTATGTCTGATTATGTATTGTATCGAAAAGATCGGTCAAACCAGACTAGTGACAAAAAAAGTGGAGGTGGTGTGCTTATTGCAGTACGAAACTGTTATCAGTCTTGTATAGTGCCAAACAACTACCATAGTGTGGAACACTTGTTTGTGTTAATTCGATGTGGTACGGAGAAACTTGTGGTGGGTGCTGTGTACTTGCGCCACCCATTAAAGTGGATGCTGTTTCAGGCTCCCTGCTGTGCGATAGAGGAGATCATTCAAGAGTATCCCCAGCGATAATATATGTGTCCTAGGTGACTATAACTTGCCTCATGTAGAATGGACTAAGTGACAGTTTTGGAAGTTCAGCCATTGGCCATGGTGGGGACGTTGTGAGGCTACTTATAATCAGTTATTCCAAGTGAACGAAATTAGTAATGCGAATGGCGTGAAATTAGATCTGGTGG